>OZ012737.1:181092958-181822958 GCA_963859935.3 Lathyrus sativus
TCCCTTTGTGGTTAATACTCGTCCAGGCATGTCGCAACTTGGCTAATAACTCCCCCTTCACGTCACCGGTGAAGTACAGAGATTCCTGTACTTCTTCCTCCTGAGGTGGATTCTTCAGCGCATATCCGAACTGGCGAATGAATAGAGAAGGGTTGTAATTGATACACCCTTTTCTTCCTATCAACGGTACATTAGGGTACCCAGAACAACTGAAGATGAGCTCGGATCCCAACAAATCTCTATCAAACCACTCCATATCTTCCGACGATAGCCTCATCAGACGCTCTGGCCAACCAACTGGAACTGTAGTCTCTGCAGTAGATCCTCTCTTAGGAAGGTGACTCTCAAACCACATATTTAACAAGGGTACACACAGATGAACATTCTTCCCTCTTCCCTTCTCATTCTTGTAATGCAGTGAGTGATAGAGATCTCCGAGTAAAGTAGGTACGGGATTACCAGCGGCAAACAAGTAGAAAGCATCGAAGTCCACAAAATCCGGTATATTGGGGAATAGTACTATGCCATAGATGCACAAGGCCAACACAGCATTGAAAGCAACCCAGCACCCATTCTTGGCATACTCTTGGGCTTTACCCACTAAGAACTGAAATGAGAAGCCTGGAACTCCACGGGAAACAGTAGTCACAAGTTCAGAAGCATCAACATGCAAGGCTTTTGCCAATTCCTCCGGCTTGGGTTTGGCATCATAATGGATGAACGGCACCTGGTTCTGCACAGGCAGCTCAACATACTCAGCGTATTCCTCCAGGGTTGGTCCCATAATAAAGTCAGAGAACGTAAAACACCTCAAAGCAGGGTCGTAGAATTGCATCAAAGCATACAGCCCATCTAACTCTACCTCTGTAGGTTTGCACACCAATCTCAATAATCTACCATAACTCATCCGGAAACTCCTACGAACACCCTCATCAGCAAGAGAGATCAACCCCAGTAAAGGAACAATATCAGGCGTAGGCAATTTGTAAGCAACCGTTCTCCGTAGGCTAGTCATGATCAAAACTCAGAAGTCTGGGCACTAGAACTAGGGAAATGCAAATGTACCTGCAGCACAGACACACGTTAGTGAAATGCAAATGATAATGTATATGCAGGGATGCAATGCAAGTAACATTCAACAGGGACCAAAGCTGCAGCTGAATAGCCTAAACCCAATCAAGAAAGGTCTCAGATAGACCATCCAGAAGTCATCAACCCTGGTCTCAGATAGACCTAAAATAGAACTCCAACACTGGTCTCTGACAGACCTCAAATCATAGCTCACTGGTCTCTGATAGACCTCAAATCCCATCTATAACTGGTCTCTGACAGACCTCATAACACATCTCCAACTGGTCTCTGACAGACCTCATAATACATCTCCAAATGGTCTCTGATAGACCTCAAATCACATCCCTAATAGGTCTCTGACAGACCTCATAATAAATCTCCACATGGTCTCTGGCAGACCTCATAACTCTCCATAAATAACCCGGATCTCTGATCAAGAAATAATCGGTAGTCTGGAGGTCTGGTTACCTGCATAACCCTGAATCCCCTCACAGGTGGGTGGCCCTATAACTGGCACAAGGTACGGCATCCTATGCGGTCGTCGGCGTCACAGACTTTCAGGGTTGATGATACGATTCCCAGAAGGAGTGGCATCATCGAATCCTGAAGAGGCCTCACTCAGCCAACTTCCAAATGATCGGTCCCCAGAGTCGACAATCCAACTAACCAGCAACCCACGCCAACCAAAGGAAGGGGCAGGAGGCCAACCAGAGGAACCTCGTCTGAGTGTAGATTTCATGGGACACCAAAGCAAGCAAAGCAAGCGGGCGCCCACTAATTTCTACTCTAATTCTAGGTGCACTCAAGCCCAGGTCCGGCTTATCTCTCAATATCAGAACACCCGTCACACCCCAGATACAGCAATAATAATCAATATATAAAGCTGAAAATACAAGGTTAGAAATATACAATAACTCCATACAAAATCCTCGACGGGAAAACAAGCGTTAGGATTGACTCTCTCAAGGGACGTTGGATCCCAAATGCATAAGGACCGTCGCAGTCCTTAGCAGCCAGGGGACGTTGGATCCCCAGCAGAGTCGCCAGCTGTCGCTACTGCGAAAATCGGCGCTGGCTGAACAGAAGAGTCGCCACCGTGCGTTATTTATCCCACGGGAGGGAAAGGAAACGCTCAGAGTAAACCTCGCACAACACGGGAAAGGTATGGTCGTCGCAACCAAAACCTGGATTCGGGAGTCGGTTACGCAAGGGGAAGGTATTAGCACCCCTCACGTCCGTCGTACTCGACGGGATCCACGCTTGTTTTCGGGTATGGATTGTTATTCTATCTAAACTATAGGTCAAGGGTTAAAAAGAGAATAAAATGAAAGTAAAAATGACTCGGCAAAGTATCGCACTTTATGCCTACGTATTCTCGTCTGGAACGAGAAATCAGAGTCAACGTAGTTCGCCTACCTACGGGAAAGGAGGGGAAGGTTGCTCGCTAGGATATCGCATCCTATGCCTACGCACTTTCATACAGCATGAAAGATCAGAGCAAACGTAGTTCGGGCCACGTACGACACAAGTCTGTCCTGGTTAATTTTATTCCTTCTGAAAAAGGTTTTTTTCTGATTAACAGTCCAAGAGGACAAAGATGATGTCTTGATGAGTTCACGTTCTTTTACGGAAGAAGTGTTTTTTATTGTGTTTGAAATCTTTATGTGTTTTTCTGTTTGTTTTGAGAAAGAAAGAGACAGAACTCTAACCTACGGTTGCGAAGGGAAACAAACTATCCTAATGTTATCATGCATGGGTTAAGACCTAGTGTCTATCATGCTCCTCTCTTGCACAGAGAGAAACAGAGATCCTACGGGATAGGCAGAAACAGAAACAATATCAGATATATACAGTAAAGCAGTAAAATGCATGGATGCAACAATACAAGCGAGGCAAGGGAGTCCCACTCAACCTCGAACCTAGAAAACAATAGGCAAAAGTGAACGGGCTTCACTTTCAACCCAGCAGGGTAAACAGCAAACAATACAGTTCAGAAAACCAATCAATACATCAGCAAATGAAATACAGCAAAAGAAACAGCATCAGCAGCTCTGAATCAACAACTGGCTTCAAGCAATCTCCAATCATTCACAAGCTTCAACAAGCATCAATCTCCATCTTCATGACCTTCAGACAAGGGCTTTGATCATTAGTCTTCCATCTGCAATGGCTTTTCTTCATGCTCAAACCTCCAGGATGAGGGATCAGTCACAAGAGTGAATTGGGTGTTAAGCAATCAGCTGACTACCAAAGGTGGTGAACAGACTGCTTCTAACACAAGAGGCATTTTCTCTCAAGAGTTCTATCTCATAGACACTGTCACCAAGCCTTCCAAAGGAAGGGGGTGAGTGTCTTAGAGAGACTCTGAATCACAGAGAAGAATGGATGCAGACAAGGCAATCCATGTTTGAGAAATAATCATTCTAATCTAGAGCTCTGCCTAGCTCCTAAACCCTAGTCTCCTCAGCAACTGCTAACAAGAAACTCCTCCTCAACTCTGACAGTTGATCTTCAGCATTTGACTCTCCAATAGGCTTCATCTCCACAAATCTTCAGCTTCCCCAGGGCCCCAGACAAACCCAATACCCATACAAACAATCAATAAACCCCAGAGGGCACACCACACCAGACAGCAGATATACAGACAGTAATAATATCAGTAGGGGGAATCCTAACTTTTCTCTAAGGGATCTAATAACTACCCATAGCCCCTATAGTCCCATAACTAATCTATTCAAACCCTAAGTCCTAAGGGAGAAAATTGAACTTCCTAAGTTGTCACCTAAAAAACCCTAGTTTTGCTCATGATATTCAAGCATTTATTAATCACCTAAAACTAACTCCTAAAAATGGGAACTAAAATATTTCTATAAGCCTAATATCTCATCTAAACAATATGAAAAGAATGATCAAAAAATATTAAAGCATGTGAGAGAACAAAAATCATAAAAATGATGCATGAAATGAATTATTTAATATGACATTTATTTTAGAAAATATGTAAAAAATATGAAATAAAACTAAAAATGAAAATTTATTTTCCTATAATATTCTAGACATTTTAATGAAAATATGGTAAAAAGAATGGATTAAAAAGCACTTTTTATGAATTATTTATGAATTTTTGAAATTGGTAAAAAATTAAAATGAAATAAGAAAAAATGAAATGAATTAAATGAGCCAGAGGGGTATGAATAGGAACTCGCTCAGTTCAAATCAGGATGGGCCTCATAAAAGGGGGGTGCTGGTAGCGTTTTGGATTAGGCCCAGAAACAACTCAGAGTTCCACACACGCTGGGGGGTGAGAATAGAATAGAAATCACGTTGAAATGCAATTGGGCCTAACATTGGGGGGTGGGGATAACAACAACCAACTCAGGCCCGCCCGTTTCAATTAATGAAACGGTGCGTTTTGGCCAGCGCTTCTCCCTCCAATTCTGAAATTAAACATAGGCCACACGATCTTACTAACAGTCAAAGGTCCAACTACAAATGGAAGGCCACGATTTCATCTTCCCCAAAGGTTCTGCAAATTAGGGTTTGGATGCCATGAAAGCTCCCATGCACGAGCAACTTTCTTCCTCTCTGTTCTCATCCTACACGCCACTAATCCACATGCCATGAACATGAAATCTTCTCCAAATCTCTCCCTCTACAAGCTTAGGGCGTCAATTCGCTTTGAAATTCACCACATCAACTAATTCGATTGAATCACATACTGACCACCATTGAAATGCACTGGTATGGACCATCACCAATCTTCCCCAGACTTAGCCTAAACTAAACTACACCTAATGGAGATTAACACATGCTATCAAGCCACAATTATAACACACTAATCTAAGAGATATTGATCTTAACAGTTTATGGCACCTGTCACTAACCATCACCAAATCTCTCCAAAATCATCTAACTTAATCTCTTAACCACCTAGATCAATTCTACACTAACAAAATCATGCCTAACTAACTGGATCGAGCTGTTTGAATGAAAACTTACCTTGTGCAAAATCTTGCAAACAGCTATGGAGATTGATGATTTGAGGCTTCCAAGGCTTGAATCTTGATCAAATTACTCAGGTATAGATTCTGTATGCAGTGTTGTGATGATTCTTTGCTTGAATTATGCTGTCCACTTGCAACTTCAATCTTGATGCTCTTGAAAAAAAAGTGCTCGAAAATGGATGATTCACACCAAAACTTTGCTTCAATTATGATCTATGATGATGATGGAGTCAGATTGAGTTGATTTTGATGAAAGTTGATGAAGGTTTTGAGAGAATTACAATGAAACTCCAATGAAAAAGTGTGAGAAATTTTTGTGGAATTCTTAGTGCAAATGAGGCCAACCCTTGATCAATGCACATTTCATGAATATATAGACCCCAAATGAACATTCTAGATCCATCTTGCACATTCCCTTGTTTTCAAACTTTGGCTCATTTTTGATTATGTTTCTTAAAAGGTAAGCAACCATGGATAACTTCATTTTTTCCTTCTAAACTCAAAAAAGTGGGTGAACCATTGTTCTTAGAATTGTTTTTCCATTCAAAATCATATATTGGAAGTCTCCATTTGGACTTGTAAATCTCCCAAATCATTTTCCAACTTGAAATTATTCACTTTATAAGCCTTTTTAGTTCATATTTTGACCTATCATGCAACTCCATGCTATGAGCTTCTCCAATAATTTGTGACCTTCTTTCTAGACTTAAAATCCCATTTGGAGCAAGTTTGATGTTGTAAGTTTTTCCATTTGAGGCCTCCTTGTATGAGTTTTGGGTATAGGTTAAAATGACCTGTAATTCACAAATGCCCAAAATACCCTTTGCTTGTCAAGACCATAAGTTGAGTTCTCCACATCATATGAAGGCATGCCATACCATTCTAGAAAGCTAAGACAATGAGGAACAACTCTTATGTTGACCAAGAATTCATTTGAAATCTCCTTGAGGGGCAAAACTAGCTTGGAAGTCAAGTCACTTTCACAGACAAAAGTTCAGACACCCCAAATGACCTGTAACTTGCAAGGACCATAACTTGAGTTCCATAAATCTCCTTGAGGTCTTCCACCACTCAAATTAAAGGTCTTGAGATCCTCTACAAGTTTCATGTTGGCCAAGAAGCCATTTGAAGCTAGCATTTTGACTTATCTTGCTTGGAAATTTGACCTAAACTAGGGGATTTTACAGAGAAACCCTAATTTAGTAACTCCTCTTCTCCTTGATTTTTCTTGAATTCTCCTTGTCATATCTCCATATCTTTATTCTCCATGTCCAATATTGATCCCCACATCTCTCCAATAGACTTGAATGCCCTCTTAAGTCAGTCAATTGATCTAGGGTTGACCTAGGGTTGACCCAGATGAAACCCTAGTTGACTGCCTTCAACTGTAGCTCTTGTGCCTTCATCAATGACTTGCTTTCTTCTCCAAATGACTTTATAAGTCTCTCAAGATGTCTAGATGCTCTCCATGCTTTCACTTCACAGCACACAACCCTCTTGTTGATCCTCAGCTACCCTCAGCTAGGAGATGGACTCAAGGCTTGATCTGCTGAATTCTTTGCTTTCAAATTCTTTCCTGATGACTTGAATGAGATTGAATTGGGATAATAACCTCTTGATAGGCCTCTAGAGATGAAAATAATGATTGGTCCCCTGTTGAATGACTTGCTATGCTTATGCTATGCAGATGGTTAGTCTATGTACATGACTCTACATGCAAATGCTAATGATGATGAAACATAAACCAATTGAATAAGGTTGAGCAAATTTTAGGGTGCAGCAATTGGTATTGGTCGAGCTTGAAGTCTCGTGAGCACCCTGTGTTTTGTTGATCTGTATCAGAGTAGCGCAGCGGAAGCGTGAGGCGGATAGCATGTTAGACTGTTTTACCGCTGTCGCTTGAGAGGATTGCATGAGGTGTTCATATGTCTAAGTTGAAGAGGTACATTGATTCAGGTGGATGGTGTACAAGTGAGAGAGAATTTGACTTCGGAGGCGTGGCTAGTTCTAGTTGTTGATAAGAAACAACTTCGAAGTATAGAGATTCCTTTGGTGGAAGTAGTTATGGGAGAATTGGATTTGGAAGAATTGGAATGCGAGAGTCGTATCCAGAGTTGTTTGGATCAGGTAACATTTTCGAGGACGAAAATTCCTAAAGTGGGGGAGAGTTGTAACAGCCCAAATTTCATTAAATAATTAATTATAGTAATTAATTAATTTAGTGGGATTTTTATTAATGTTGGAATTAATTTTTATTAATTGGAATTTGTAGTAGAGAATTGAGAAGGAAATAGAATGGAAAGAAAATGATAGAGAGGAAGGAAAAGAAATAGAAGAATATAAAAAGGGAATTGGAGAGAAAGAGAAAGATAGAAAAGAAAAAGAAGAGAAAGGAAGAAGAAGAAGAGAAATGAAGAGGAAAAGGGAAAAGCTTGGAGAATCTTCAAGAACCAATTTCGAAGCTCCGATTAATCGAGGTAAGGGTGAGAAACATTGCTATTTAATCATTGTATGCTATTATGTATGTTGGGTTTGGGTTTGTGGATGTTTTCATCACTTTCTATTTAGGGCAAAAGTTGGATTAATCGGTAGATCGAGGATTTAGTCGGTTGAAACTGAGCAATAACACCGTAGGATAGTCGGGTAACATGTATTGATGTTATTTGTACTGATTTGGATGTTTGAGGTTTGGTTGATAGTGGATTGGGAAGGAGAAGACAGAGTGAAATTCTGTTCTGCGCAGGTTCGCTGGCTCTCGCCAGGCGAGCGAAGGCGAAGCTTCGCCAGGCGAAGCCTAGCGAATGTTGGCGAATAATTATATTTAAGTCCCAGTGGACTTCGCTGGTGGATTCGCCAGGCGAAGTTGGATAGCGAAGGTTCGCCCAGCGAAGGTGCTAGCGAATGGTGGCGAATGAAGTCAGTAGCTGCTGACTTGGGCTCGCTGGGAAGTCTCGCCAGGCGAAGCCTAGCGAGTGTTCGCTGAGAGAGTTCGCCAGGCGAAGGCCAGGCGAAGGTTCGCTGCAAGGGTTCGCCAGGCGAATGAAGGCGAATTTGACAGCATTTCCCTTTTGCTGTGTTGATCATGTGAAGATGGTTTGGTTGTTTCACATAGGTTAATACCTCTATGATATGAATAAGTATGTGATCCATGGTGATGATATGTGTTGTGGGTAGCCTTTGGGCGTGAATCCTAGAGTTGTGATATGAATGATTAATTGTAATCGGTTAAAATACATGAGAACATAATGATGATTACGTGTGTATTAATTGATGAGTTTGTGAATGTTTGATTGTTGTGTACAATTATGTAATAAGTATGCATGAGAACATTGTGGATATATGTGTGCATGGCTTATAATTGTATTATTGGTATTGTGAGGCGTATACCTTGTATGAAATGGCATGAGATGAATAATAAACTTAATACAAAAATGTATTGTGGATGTATATTGTTTATATGCGGTTGTATGTTAAGATACATGAAGAATGCATGAGAGCATATTGATGGATATGCATGCATCGTTTGATAAATATGATGTTTGTATTGATTGGATGCGATTATGTATGAACAATGCGTGAGAATATATCGTGAATATATGTACATTGCGTGGTAAATGTGTTATGCGTGTAAGCATGATGTAATTCTTGTATGATGAATTACTTGAGAATGCATGAGAACATATTGTGGATATGTGTGCATTGTTGATAATGCGGTGATGATATTGAATTGTGAATGCATATTGTTGGTATATGGTGGTATGAATAGAATGCATGAGAACATGTCATGGATATGTGTGCATTGCTTGATAGATGTTGTAAATGCATATTGTATGTATGTGATTAAATGTGAATAATGCATGAGAACATATCGTGGATATGTGGGCATTGTTTGATAACTGTGAAGAATGCATGAGAACATATCGTGGATATGTGTGCATTGCGAGTGATAATATGGTGATAGTGTTGAATTATGAATACATCGATGAATGTTATGTGAATATGTTGTGTGTGCAATCATAATGTAATTCTTGAAGAGATGAATTATTTGAATGCATGAGATTAAGATGTCGGTCTTAAGTGCATTTGTTGTGGTTGATTGTACATGCATCATTTAGTCAAGAGGCAATGACTGTTAGTTTCGTGGAAACTAGTGGCTTGTCCCAAACCTAGAAGAGTGGGTTTGAAGGCTTAGAGGACGGGCCTTTGTGGTTATCGGTCTAGAAGAGTGGACCCGGTTTAATGTAAAAACCGAAAAAAGATAACGGGTTATCGGTCTAGAAGAGTGGACCCGGTTTAGAGTGAAAACCGAAAAAAGATAACGAGAGTCGGTACCGCATTGCATGAGTTGCATTGAGTTGTTGAGTCACATTAATATATGATATATGCATGAAGGGATGCTTATGTGTGAATGATGGTATGTTTTGTTGAATACTTATGAAGCTTGCATGAAGAGATGCTTACGTGTGAATGTTAAGATTGTGGAATTGTGGATGTATGCATGATGTGAAATGTTTGGTGAATATTCATGTTGTATATATATATATATAAGTGATGATGTAAATGACTATGAGTTGAATTGTGGTGAGAAATAAGGAGTTAATTATATGATACCTATATATACATGATTTTATGCTTTGATTATTATGGTAATATTTCTCACCCTTCTGCTGTTTTATAATGCTCTATGAGGCATTGCAGATTAGGTTGTTGGAGGCCTTTATGAAGTTCTGCTTGTAGTTCGAGGTTGCTACGTGTGTAGCAGTTTAGTAATCATTTATGGGTCGAGTCATGCTCTGGTAGTGTAACACGGGGATCGATTGCTTATGTTTTAGGATTACATTATGTAACCTAAGTTATGTTTTCATATTTGGAGTAATTGAGATAATGAGATGTTGGCCTTAGTGCCTAGAGATGTTGATTTTATATGATGAAAGTAAATGTTTCTTTTAAAGGATTTTTTATTAATGAATCCGCTGCTAAATGGAAAGGTGTTTATGAGCATGACAGATTGTTTTAATGTGGTGCAAGTTTTGTGTGATGCCCTTTTATGGATGCATGTTAACTTTTACTCTGATTATGCATATATTATTTGCGGGGTTTAGAAGGGTGTTACACGGCTACCCACAGCACATCACAAACCAGCATACAAGCTACTCATGTAAGAAGAGGTCGATCGCAACCGAAACCTCAAACCGATACAGCATGAAACAAACAAGAAAAAAATCATCCTGTCACATTCGCTAGCTTGCTCGCCTAGCGAGCTCCTAGCAAACATTCGCTACATGTTCGCCTAGCGAACTGCTAGCGAGCAAAAACAGAAGCTACAGACTTCGTTCGCTACCTCGTTCGCCACAGTGAAGCCTAGCAAGAAACTCGCTACCCCATTCGCTACCAGCGAAGGGAGCCAAAACCCCACTGTCCCAAGTCTGGGACCATTCGCTACGCACTCGCCCAGCGAGCTGCTAGCGAACATTCGCGATCTACTCGCCTAGAGAACATGCTAGCGAGCGTCAGCGAACAACACATTTCCAAACTGTCCAAAATTCATCTGGGGCTACCGATTCGCCCGATTCCAACCAAACTCGTTCCAGTAGACTTAGCCTAACATATATCAACTAATCTACGTCATCTAATCACGATTCTAACCGTTAAACAACGATTTCTATCGATTAAATCAAATTCGACCTAAAATGGAAAATGAGTAAAACTCACCAACAATCCAAATCAAACCAACCAAAGCATACATGATCATACACATTGATAGAATAATAAAGTTTCACACCCTTACCCGATCAATCGAAAGCTTTGGTGTTGATTCTTGATGGTTCTAGGTTTTGCTCTTCTTTTCTCTTCTCTTTCTCTTCTCCTCCTTTCTTTCTCTTGTTTTTCTTTCTATGTTACTATCTTTCTCTTTTTCTCTCTTATCTCATATTCTATTTTCTTTCCTCTCCAATTCTTTCCAAACACTTACCAAATTAATTCTCACAAAATATTCCAACTTAACATTATTACTAATGCCCAAAATACCCTCCAAACTATTTTTATCCGATACTCTCAAAATCGGCAAAAATAACACAATATGAAAACATAACATATTTTCACATGATTTCCACATCAAAAATAATAATCATCCAATTAAATCAAAAAGGACTCAATTAAAATGGGAATTCAGAATCGGGGCGTTACAACTCTCCCCTACTTTAGAAATTTTTGTCCTCGAAAATATTACCTGATCCAAACAGCTCTGGATGCGACTCACGCATCTTACTCTCCAATTCCCAAGTCATATTGCCTTCTGCAACACCTCCTCATGCTACTTTCACAAGCGCAATATCCTTGCCTCTTAACTTCTTAACTTCACGATCCACAATATTAATCGGTAAAACTTCAACCGTGAGGTTATCCCTCACCTCAACCTCGTCCATAGGAATCACATGCGACAGATCCGGAATATACTTCCGAAGTTGTGAAACATGGAACACATCATGCAAATTCGAAAGTTTCGGAGGCAACGCCACATGATAAGCCACAACGCCCACTCGTGCAATAATCTGATACGGACCAATGAAACGAGAAGTCAACTTCTTCGACTTCAAAGCATGACCCACACCCGTAACCGGTGTAACTCTCAAAAACACATGGTCGCCTTCTTGAAACTCAAGATCTTTTCTTCTCTTATCCTGATAGCTCTTTTGTCTACTCTATGAAGCTTTCATCTTTTCCCGAATAAACTTTACTTTCTCCGTCATTTATTGTACCATCTCCGGTCCAACTACCGATTTCTCTTTGGTTTCGTGCCAACACAAAGGTGTTCGACATCTCCGGCCATACAAAGCCTCAAATGGTGCCATACCAATACTTGAATGAAAACTATTGTTGTAAGTGAACTCAATCAATGCCAAAAAACTATCCCAAGCGCCACCTTGTTCGAGCACACAAGCACGCAACAAATCTTCTAATGATTGAATTGTCCTCTCGGTTTGACCATCAGTCTGAGGATGATAAGCCGAACTCAATCTCAACTTAGATCCCAAAGCCTTTTGCAAACTTTCCTAAAATCTAGAAGTAAATCTAGGATCTCTATCCGATACAATACTCTTGGGAACTCCATGCAATTTCACAATCACACCAACATAAATCTCGGCTAGCTTCTCCAAAGGATAACTAATATCAATCGGAATAAAGTGAGCAGCTTTAGTGAGCCTATCAACAATCACCCAAATAGCATTGTGACCTCTCTGCGTATTTGGTAATCCTGTAACAAAATCCATCGATATACTATCCCATTTCCATTCCGGAATATCCAACGGTTGCATCAAACCACTAGGCTTCTGATGTTCCACCTTAGACTTCTGACAAGTCAAACACGAATACACAAACTGAGCCACATCTCTCTTCAACCCGGACCACCAAATGATTTTCTTCAAATCTTGATACATCTTGTTCGCTCCCGGATGAATACTTAAGTTACTCCGATGTCCTTCTTCCAATATCATCTTTTTCAACTCTGCATCATCGGGAATACAAATACGACCACGAAATCTCAAAACTCCCGATTCATCAACCTTGAAGTCTTCATTCTCATTCATCATCAAATCAACAAACTTCAAATCCAACTTTTGCTTTTCACATACGGTAGCAAGAAAGTCATTCGTAACATGCAACATACCAAGTTTCACACTACTCGGCGTCACTTCACAAACCAAACTCAAATCTCGAAAATTCTCCAAAAGTTCCCATTCTCTTACCATCAATGTTGACATATATACCAACTTCCGACTCAAAGCATCGGCCACCACATTTGCTTTACCTAGATGGTAATTCAAACCAAAATCGTAATCCTTCAAAAACTCTAACCATCTTCTTTGCCTCATGTTCAATTCCTTCTGATCAAATAAATATTTCAAACTCTTGTGATCACTAAAAACTTCAAATCTTGCACCATAAAGATAATGCCTCCAAATTTTCAAAACAAAGACCACGGCCGCTAATTCCAAATCATGCGTAGGATAGTTCTTCTCATGCACTCTCAAATGTCTCGAAGCATAAGCCACAACTTTTCCATCTTGCATCAAAACACCACCTAAACCACACAAAGAAGCATCACAATAAACCACAAACGGTTCCGTCGGATTTGGCAAAATCAAAACCGGCGCCGTTGTTAACCTTCTCTTTAGCTCAATGAAACTCTTCTCACAATCAATATCCCAAACAAAAGCCTTTCCCTTACAAGTCAACTGAGTCAATGGAAGTGCCAACTTTAAAAATCCTTCAATAAACCTCCAATAATAACCGACCAAGCCCAAAAAGCTTCGAATCTCCGTAACTGACTTAGGAGCCTCCCACTGCATTACCGCATCAATCTTGGATGGATCAAAACTAATACCATTACCAGAAATAACATGCCCAAGAAAACTTACTTCCGATAACCAAAATTCACACTTTGATAACTTAGCATACAATTGCTTCTCTTTCAAAACTTGCAACACAACCCGCAAATGCTCTTCATGCTCTTCTTGAGACTTAGAGTAAATCAAAATGTCGTCGATGAACACAACCACGAAACGATCCAACTGATCATGAAAAATATGATTCATGTATTCCATAAACACACCAGACGCATTAGAAACTTCGAATGCCATCACAAAAAATTTGTAATGACCATACCGTGTTCTAAAAGTCGTCTTTTGAATATCCTCTTCTTTAACATGAATCTGGGATAACCTGATCTCAAATCAATCTTAATAAAAACACGGGCACCAACTAATTGGTCCATCAAATCATCAATTCTAGGAAGCAGATACTTGTTCTTAATAGTTACCTTGTTCAACTGCCGAAAATTAATACATAACTGCATACTCCCGTCTTTCTTCTTTACCAACAACACCGGTGCACCCCAAGGTGAAACACTCGGTCTAACAAACCTCTTTTCCAATAAGTCATTCAATTGTTTCTTCAATTTCACCAACTCTGATGCCGACATACGATACGGTGCCATCGAAATCGGTCTAGTACCCGAAACTAGATCAATAGAAAACTCAACTTCTCTTTCCGGCGGTACGTCCGTAATGTCTTCCGAAATACTTCTGGAAAGTGACACACCACTGGAACCATATCTAGTTCAACCTTACTCTCTACCGACAACGATGCAAACAAACAGAACACTTGAGTTTCATCCGCCAAAAGTTTCTTCAACTCTTTGGTGGATAGAAAACTCTCTTCCTCATCATCTCCCAAAGAAGGAAATCTTACCAACTTGTGATAACAATCAATACGAACTCTATTATACTGCAACCAATTCATACCCAAGATCACATCTAATCCTTCTAATGGCAAACACACTAAGTCCATAATAAAGTCCTTACCATACATGGTCAAGGGACAACTTAAACATACCAAGGACGTAGTTACCGACCCCGAAGCGGGCGTCTCAATAACCATATCACCACCACAAGAGGACATACACAAATCCAAACGCTTAGCACTCTCAAAAGAAACGAATGAATGAGTCACTCTGGTATCAATAATAGCAACTAAAGGCACATTATTAATAAAGCACGTACCTTTAATCAACCGATCCGCATTAGTAGTTTCTGAAATTGCTAATGCAAATACTTTCCCATATGTTAGAGCTTGCTTTGGTTTAGTGCACCTTGTACTAATATGACCAACTTCCCCACAGTTGTAACACTTCACCATATTCCTTCTACAATCGATCGCAGCATGACTCGTGCTTCCACAGTTAGCACACTTAATTACTGCATTCTTACACTCAAAAGATTTGTGCCCTAAAGCACCACACTGGTAGCACTTAATGGGACCTGAACTTCCTCCTTCGGACCTCTTAACAAAGTCTCCCCTATGCTTGCCCTTATCAGCAGGCGTCACATAAGGTCCACTCCTTACTTGATGCTTTCCCCTCTTCTCACTCAAACTCTTATAATGAGTATAACGAGCCTTACTATCCTCTTCAAAAATTCTACAACATTCGGTTAAGTCCGAAAATCTTTTAATCCTCTGATAACCCACCGCTTGCTTGATCTCAGGACGCAAGCCGTTCTCATACTTAACACACTTAGAAAATTCCGCCGTCACCGCATCGTAGTGAGGATGGAACTTCACTAACTCTGTGAACTTAGCCGTGTAGTCCACCACGGACATATTGCCCTGTTTCAATTCTAGAAATTCCATTTCCTTTTTCCCCTTCACACTCTCAGGATAATACTTTCTCAAAAATTTCGGTGCGGAACAAATCCCAAGTTATTTCCTCGTCATCTACTTCAAGAACTTGTCTCATACCGATCCACCAGTCATCGGTTTCTTCCCGCAACATGTGAGATCCAAGTCTCACCTTATTGCCTTCAGCACAATTCATAACTCTAAAGATTCTCTCAATCTCCTTCAACCAAATCTGAGCACCGTCCGGGTCAAACCTTCCCTTGAATACCGGCAACTGATTCTTTCTAAACTCATCATTAGCATTCACATTCAGCGCACCCTGCACCGCTCTAGCCATTTCCTCCAATGCAGCAGCCATAGCATTGTCATTACGACCAGCCATATTCTGATGATTCCCAAAAATAACAACAAGGTTAAACAACCGTTCAACCAACAAAACAACGAGACAGACACAACTGACTCAACACTGGCTCTGATACCACTTAGTGTAACACCCCCTTTCTATACCCCCTAATAATACAAATAATCATTTAGGCACGTATTCAAAATCTCATCAGAGTATAATTACAATCACGGTATAAAAGGGACATGCCACATTATACGAAAATTCAACACATACGACACCTGCTCATGTATAGATATGCAACAGCGGGGCAAACACCCACATCACAATATTTAGAATAAAAACATAATCATCTAAACATTGCATAATCTTCAAAACATGTATTCACACATATACATATCATTCAATTTGATTCACAGCATCATCCATATTTACAACAAATCATCAGCAGATACATACATCATGTATCACAAAAGAATCAAAACAATCCTTATCTACCCGGTGCTACATATCAGAGCCGACCGACCAAAAAGAATGAAGCCACGCTTCACAAAAGACCTCCAGCAATCTAATCTGCAATGCCTCATAGAGCATTATAAAACAGCAGAAGGGTGAGAAACATTATCATAATAAGCAATGCATAAATCATATATATACATAAAATCAAATACGCATCTTACGCATTCTCACCGTAACTCACCTCAACTATACCATACATCGCAATGTATCTAAACAAGTATCTATATATAAATAGAACACCAAGCATATACAATATGCAATCTCCAATGTTTATATCAATTCATAAACACACACACACACACACACACACACACACAGATATATATATATATATATATATATATATATATATATATATATATATATATATATATATATATATATATATATATATATATATATATATATATATATATATATATATATATATATATATATATATATATATATATATATATATATATATATATATATATATATATATATATATATAT
Source organism: Lathyrus sativus (assembly GCA_963859935.3). Lineage (NCBI taxonomy): Eukaryota > Viridiplantae > Streptophyta > Magnoliopsida > Fabales > Fabaceae > Lathyrus > Lathyrus sativus. The sequence goes on from OZ012737.1 coordinate 181,109,569, forward strand.
ATATATATATATATATATATATATATATATATATATATATATATATATATATATATATATATATATATATATATATATATATTCACACATACATATATATCTTCAAGCATCTTCGTTCATGCCAATTATCACAATTCACATTAATTCAAATAAACATACATAACATGTTTATTTCATCACCAATCCTCATAAACATCTACATTCATGTTTATTTCACCATACATCATACAAATATGATAAATGCAACTCATAGAGACCGACACACGACTCTATGCAGATGCAAATGTGATACCGACTCAATCATCTCAAGTTCACTCAGAAACTTATCTGGAACCATTGCTCACACCCCACCTGGGCACACAATCCGATTGCTCACACCCCACATGGGCACACAATCCGATTGCTCACACCTCGCTTAGGCACACTATCGTTCAGTAGATTCTACACGGAATCAATCAGCACAAGAATGTATATCATGATGCTTCACATGCAAAATGACTCCATACACTTCTTGAAATGCATACATATCTATAATGTTTCCATGCATTCTCATCTCATCTAATCTCATACAATCATCATACATCGCAATGTATATTACATGACATATTCGTCATTCATCTCAATTATTATGCATTTTTAATCAATCTAAACAATGCACATATTTGCCAAACGACCACAATTCATAATCTAGGATTCACGCCATACGGCTACCCACAGCACATCACAAACCAGCATAAAAGCTACTCATGCAAGAAGAGATCGATCGCAACCGAAACCTCAAACTGATACAACATGAAACAAACAAGAAAAAAGTCATCCTATCACATTCGCTAGCTTGCTCGCCTAGCGAGCTCCTAGCGAACATTCGCTACATGTTCGCCTAGCGAACTGCTAGCGAGCAAAAATAGAAGCTACAGACTTCGTTCGCTACCTCGTTCACCACAACGAAGCCTAGCGAGAAACTCGCTACCCCATTCGCTACCAGCGAAGGGATCCAAAACCCCAATGTCCCAAGTCTGGGACCATTCGCTACGCAATCGCCCAGCGAGCTGCTAGTGAACATTCGCGATCTACTCGCCTAGCGAACATGCTAGCGAGCGTCTGCGAACAACACATTTCCAAACTGTCCAAAATTCATCTGGGGCTCCCGATTCGCCCGATTCTAACCAAACTCGTTCCAGTAGACTTAGCCTAACATATATCGACTAATCTACGTCATCTAATCACGATTCTAACCGTTAAACAACAATTTCTATCGATTAAATCAAATTCGACCTAAAATGGAAAATGAGTAAAACTCACCAACAATCCAAATCAAACCAACCAAAGCATACATGATCATACACATTGATAGAATAATAAAGTTTTACACCCTTACCCGATCAATCGAAGCTTTGGTGTTGATTCTTGATGGTTCTAGGTTTTGCTCTTCTTTTCTCTTCTCTTTCTCTTCTCCTCCTTTCTTTCTCTTGTTTTTCTTTCTATGTTATTATCTTTCTCTTTTTCTCTCTTATCTCATATTCTATTTTCTTTCCTCTCCAATTCTTTCCAAACACTTACCAAATTAATTCTCACAAAATATTCCAACTTAACATTATTACTAATGCCCAAAATACCCTCCAACCTATTTTTACCCGATACTCTCAAAATCGGCAAAAATAACACAATATGCAAACATAACATATTTTCACATAATTTCCACATCAAAAATAATAATCATCCAATTAAATCAAAAAGGACTCAATTAAAATGGGAATTCAGAGTCGGGGCGTTACACGTGTGGGTTCTAGTCTTGAAAGGCACAACATCCTATGCAGGCTTTCAGCGTCACAAACTTTCGAGAAACGATGATACGTTCACCATTTCTGATTTGGCATCATAGTCAAACGAAGCGGCCTCACTTAACTGACTTCCCAAATAAACGGTCTCCAGAGTCGACAGTCTCTCTAAGTCAATATTCCCTCAACTGCACCAGACGCGCGGGATAGAATATTTCCAAAGAAAAACCTCGTCTGAATGTGAATTTCACGCGAGCTATTGCGCAGCCAAACGCCACACAAGCTCCCGCTAATCTCCACTATAATCCTATGTGTATACTCAAGCCCAAGTCCAGCTTATCTCTCAATGAAACAACCCAACCCACATCACAGCAGCATAATATGATAATAAAATGCAAATGCAATAATATACAACAGGTAATGTACATAAAGCAAAAACTGTACAAAAAATAAACACCCAAAAACGCAACAGACAAACGCTAGGAGTGACTCGCATAGGGAACCATCACAGTCCCCAGCAGAGTCGCCAGCTGTCGCAACTGCGAAAAACACCCGACGGAAAACAGAAGATTCGTCACCTTTCATTATTTATCCCAAAGAGAGGGAAAGGAAACAATCGGAAAAACCTGACGAAAAAGGGAAAGACAAGGTCATCGCAACCAAATCCTGGATTTGAGAGTCGGTTACGCAAGGGGAAGGTATTAGCACCCCTCACGCCCGTCGTACTCGACGGGATCCACACTTGTTGTCTATCTAAGGGTGTGTTTAAACTATCTATGCTATAGGATTCAAGACAAAAAGAAAAGAGACTCGGCAGAGCATGGCCGCTCTGTGCCTACGTATTCCCTCGTGCAATGGGAAAGTCAGAGTCAACGTAGTTCGGCTGACTACGGGAGAGAAGGGGGGAAGGTTGCTCGCCAAGATATCACGTCTTGTGCCTACGTACTTTCATCTGGTATGAAAGATTAGAGCAAACGTAGTTCGGGCTAACACGAAACCACAGGTTGATTAATTGTTTTAACCGAGTAGGGTTAAACATTCGTTCCAGCAGTTAGGGACAAAGCCTGTTTGCGGTAGAACCGAAGCTTAACAACACTCTTTTCTGAAAAAAGTTTCCGATTAATCCCGAAGGAAAAAGGTTTGAATTTTGTTTTGTGTTTTTTTAGTAAAGTGAATTAATTCGGTTTGTGATTCACGTTGCACTAAAGACTATGACATGGAGGCGAATGCGTCGTATGTCGCCCCCAAACGGGACGTATACTAAACACTCTAGATAAGCGAGAGGAGACCTTTCACTCATCATTCCCCATGTAGCTTAAGGCTCGTAGCGCACCATTTATCGCCTTTATTAGATGAGTTAGCATGGTTTTGAGATGAGAAAAAAGATGCACGGAAGGTCTAAGGGAAACTCGGTCCTAACGTTGTCATGCAAAGTGGTCATAAAGTTCGGATTAAAAGGGGAAACATCTACCCTAATGTTAGCATACTTGGATTGAGCACCTAATGTCTCTCCTACTCCCATCCTAAACGGAGGGACTAGGAATCCTATAGGGATCATGGCAAAAAGCACAAGAAGAACAAAGGAAGGATCAACCACAAGTAGAAAATGCAAACATAAAAATGCACACTTAGAATGGTGGGAGGGAGAAAAAAATGTGTGGGGCAGCAGCCACCATAAGCGCGTCTCGACCTCAACAACGATGCAAAAATGATGCAAACATATGGAGAAAAACAAGAGATGAAAGCAAATAAACATGTAAACAAAAGATCAATTCGAACCACATACACAAGCATGCAAACCATTAGAGAATGAAAACACATGTCAACAAAATCATGATTAATCAACCACAAACAGTGACAAATATCCAAAACAATTCAATTCTAATGCATCACATTGATCTATGATGATTCGAATCAAACCGGTATGCAAACAAGCAAGCAAAACAGCAAACATGGCATTCTGGCACAGTGTTAATCGGTTAACCACTGGGGTTAATCGGTTAACACCTTAAAAATTTTGGAAAATCTGAAGTTTTGAACAGGTTAATCGGTTAACCATATGCGTTAACCGATTAACACTGTTAACGTTTGAAAAAATTTGAAAGTTTTGAAATGGTTAACCAGTTAACCATATAGGTTAACCGATTAACACTGCACCAGAAGCTAAAAACAGCAGCAGAAAATCACTTCCAGCACAAAAACAGCTTATCCAAAGTTCCAACAGATCAACTTATCAATTAAGCACGAAATTAACAACAGGAAACAGAGATCCAACATCATGGATACACAATTACACAGCCATATCACAAATCGAACGGATCGAAATTAACAAAATTTAATCGAATATGAAGACTAACATGATTAGCTCAACAAATTAAATCGGATCGAGAATTCCAACCTTCGAAGGGGAGATTTGCTTCGGTAAGTGTTGATCAACTGAATTTGAGCCGATCAAATGCTAGAAATCCGAAAAACTTCAAGATCCACAATAATTGTTGTTGTATGAATGAAGATCCACCAAATTTGAGTCAAAAAGCTTCAAATAATCACTTCTAGATCCAACTCCAGATTCAGATCCAAGCTTGCACAAAAATTGAAGATGAAAATTGATTCAATGGTGATGGTAAATGGAGGTTTATGCTCAAGAATTCATTTATTCCAATAAAGAATCAAGAATTCCAATGAAAAAGAGCTTTGAGTGTGGGTTTTGGAAATGGAGAAGTTGAGAGAATTTGAGACAGAATTCTAATCAATTCTGAAAAATAAATGTGAGAAATGAAAATTGGATGGTGAGGTTTGGAGTGGATCACTTAAATACGATCTAGGTTTGGATCCCAAAGCAAGGTTTGGAATTTGGATTGGAAATCAAGGCTTGGAATGTGGAATGGGATTTTTGAGGGAAATCTGGATTTAAAGATGTTCTAGATCCTTCCCAAGTGACAATTTGAATTCCAAGGTGATCAAAATTGGACCCCAGGTGCAATTGGCTTGCAAAATTACGTACAGGGCAAAATCTGCTATGGTTAACCGATTAACCATATGCGTTAATCGGTTAACACTGTTAAAACTTCAAATCTGGGATAATTTCCCTTTGGTTAATCAATTAACCATATAGGTTAACCGATTAACACCTTCAAATTTTGAATTCTGGCGCCTTTTGGAGGGAAATCTGTCCATTTGCCCTGTTTCAACTGTCTGGAGCTCTATTAAGCTTCTGAACCTCATTTTTGACCGTTACCACTGTGAAAATACTTGACATGTGCCTGAGTGCTGCTTTTTGAACTGCTGTTATCCTGCAAAATAAAATAAAATCAGCCGCCTGACCGCCAGACAAAATAAATGCCTGATCCTCTAATGCTCGCTGTTCGTGGTTCTGTCTTTTTGCGCTGAAATGAACTTGAGTCACAGGAATACCTTGATCCCATGCCTCGAGGAAAAATGCTATGATATGAAAAAAAATGCAAAATACAAAGAAACAAAAGCCAGTTACAGTTAAAACGAAAGGCAAAATTTGGGGTGCGACAAACATCATCCAGTTTTGGAACACCAGGATAATCCAGTTTTCCAGCACCTTTGATTTCTCCTCTGGCTCCATCACCAAATGTTACATGACTTGAGGAATGAGATCTTATGCTGACCAAGAGATTCTCGATTCCAGTCATGTGTCTAGAGCAACCACTATCAAAATACCAATCTTCTCTTGTAGGCATCCTTAGAGAGGTGTTGGCTACTAAGGCCACATTCTTGGCAACCCATTGTTGTTTCCTGGCAGGAGCATCCTTCTTGGGTTTTACATGATGATGTTTCTTGACATGAGCACCCGGTTTGGATTTTCCTTGATGAGGATGACAAGGAATACCATGCAGCCAGAAACAGACAGATTTAATATGTCCAAGTTTTCCACAGTGGTAACACCTATACCCTTGGAATTTACTCTTGACTTGGTTCCAGTTTCTGTTTCTCTGATGCTGTGACATTGGTCGTGACATCCCTTTTTTCTTTTGAGCTTCAGGCTTTAGTCTCTTGAGCTTCAAGATGGGATTCTGTTTACCAACAAATCCCAGTCCAGACCTATTTCCTGATGTTTGTCCATTTTGTAGGATTTCTTCTAGAGTGTCGGTCCCAGGGTCCAGCATCCTTATAGATTTAGACATTTGATCAAGATTAGATTTCAACAAGCTGGCTTCACTTTTGAGAGACTCTATTGTTACAAGATTCTCCATCTTCTCAACTTCTAACTCTCTTATGAGTTTCTTCTGTTGCTCTCCTTGCTGATATAATTCTCCACTTCTGTTGCACAACTTCTCAAATGAATAAGCAAGTTCATCATAAGTCAGCTCATCTTCACTTGAGTCACCATCAGATATACATACACTATTCAGAGCAGTGACATGTTTTGCAGACTCTTCTTCTGATCCACTCTCAGAATCTCCATCAGACCAAGTGACAGTTAGGCCTTTTCCCTTCTTTTTGAGGTAGATAGGACATTCCTTTATAATGTGCCCATATCCTTCATATTCATGGCATTGTACTCCTTTGCTTTGGCTGGATGTTTCTTCAGACTTATCCCTTCTGCTGATGTCAGAAGGCATGTTCTTGGCATAAGGTTTAGACTTATGGTCTATCCTTTTGATCAATTTATTAAATTGTCTTCCAAGAAATGCTATGGCCTCTGACATTTTCCTCCTTTTTACCATCTTCTTCTTCTGAGTCATCTGTAGTATTTGAAACAAGAGCTATGCTTTTGTTCTTTTTCTCTACAGCCTGATCACACATGCCCATCTCAAATGTTTGGAGAGAACCTATGAGTTCATCCACCTTTATGTTGCATATGTCTTGAGCTTCTTCAATGGCTGTGACCTTCATGACAAACCTCTTAGGCAATGATCTTAAGATCTTCCTCACTAGCTTTTCTTCAGACATCTTTTCTCCCAGAGCTCCTGAGGAGTTTGCAATTTCTAGGATATTCATGTAGAACTCATGAATAGTCTCACCCTCCTTCATTCTTAGACTTTCAAACTTGGTGGTCAACATTTGAATTCTTGACATCTTGACTTTAGAGGTTCCCTCATGAGTTGTTTTGAGAGTATCCCAAACCTCTTTAGCCAGCTCACAATGATGCACCAGTCTGAAGATGTTCTTGTCTATACCATTGAATAATGCATTCAAAGCTTTAGAATTCCCAAGAGCCAAGGCTTCTTGCTATTTGGTCCATTCTTCTTCAGGTATAAGCACAGACAGTCCATCTTAATCATTCTTCATTAAATGTGCCCATCCTAAGTTTGCAGCTCTCCATGCCTTGTTGTCTAGAGACTTTAAGAAGGCAATCATCCTAGGTTTCCAATAGTCATAATTAGAGCCATCCAGAATTAGTGGTCTATTTGTGAATCCTATGTCTTTATCCATAGTACCAGAATTTATCTTCCCTAGATCTCACCCAGAAATTAACAGGCAAGGTTCCTGCTCTGATGCCAATTGAAATTCTGGCAAGCTCATGATGGATGTTATTGTGGATGTTATGACATCCACTGTAACATAGGCTACTGCAATTAATAATAAGCTGTAAGGAGACGCAGTAAATGACACAGTAATTGTTCACCCAGTTCAGTGTCAACAACACTTACATCTGGGGGCTACCAAGCCAGGGAGGAAATTCACTATTAGCATAATTAATTCAGAGTCAAACAACCTAGTTTGCACTCCTCACTTAAAACCTACCCAATGACACTTCTGCTTAGAGACACTCTAGACCTGAGTATACCCACTCACTCCCCCTCAATCACCTTAGTGATATCAACACACAATTACAAACAGATATGAAGACTCACTTCACACACACCTTGATCTTGCTTCACAGCTTTGATTAAGTGACACACACTCTTGCTTAACATCTTTGAGTGACACAACAACTTAGAACCTACCTAACCAATGCAACATACAGTTGCTTGGTGTACAAGTATTTCTAAGACAGACTTCACATGTGAAGAACAGAACTTCTTCACTCACAAGGACTCTTAGCATGCACTCTATAATCTTCTGTCAAGAGCCGCTCTTCTAGGATTGCTCCTTCTGTTATTTATAGCAGTAGTCAGTCCTTGGGCCTTGGTGCAGAAATTAGGTTTACCCAAACCTCTCTTCAAAAAGTTGCACTTACCACTTAGGTCAGGTACATTTAATTTCGCCAGGGCTTCTAAAATGTTTCCTGACTTCCAGCTTGAGCTTCTATAAAGTTTCCTGAATTCTAGCCTGAGCTTCCTCATTCTGAATAACAGAAAACTAAACCTACGCACCTGATGTCATACGATCAGTGTCATGACATTCAGTATGACATCCAACTCAACTTACTACTTACCCTGCATATTGTGTGTCACATCATTAGTTATAACATTCATACACACTCTAATGTTTTGCCACAAAATGCAGCCAATCAGAAGCACTTACAGGATCTATTTGGGCCATCTAAAATTAAAAGTCTAGGTGGTAACTATTATGGTTTTGTTATAGTCGATGATTTTTCTAGATTTTGCTGGACTATCTTCTTAGCTAGCAAGAGCGATGTGTAACACCCCACTTCCCAAATTAAATAAAATATAAACATTATAAATAAACATCAGAGTTTTCACCAAAATAGTGGGATATCACATCACCAAATTTTTATAAAAATACTTTATTAATTATTCTCAAAAATAATACAGCGGAAAACATTATTCCAACATTCTCGGCCATCCGCCAAATTTCATAAAATCTTTATTATTATAATTCACAAAAAAAGTGATACGTCACAGGATTACAACAAGTTTGACATAAAACAATTAAAACACCCATATCCCGTGTTACGTATCAGAGCATCCTAGACTCGACTGGCACACCACCATCCAAGCTATCTAAGTACCTGGATTATCTGTACTTCCGGAGAAGCACAGACACAACAACAACCAAGGGGTGAGAAAACATGATCAAAAATGTATTGGTAATGTAATACATGTAAACAAGGTAGTAAAACACACCAACACACCAATATTCACCCCAAGAACTCCATATAACGAACCTACTGTTCAAATTACAATATAACATATTATAATGCAAATATGCAACTCAACACCATGCATGCGGTACCGACTCATTGGTTCATTCAATCGAACCTGGATAGATCACTTACGCTCCTCCTGGGACATGATCTATCCCCCACCATTCTCCACAAAGGAGTACGGATGAATCACTTACGCTCCTCCTGAGACATGATTCATCCCACCAAAACACCATGATATGCACACACCAATGCATAACTATCATATTTAGGCACACTAAGTGCACACGATCCTCCTGATCATATCATCATACATCAATGCATATATGTGTAGATATATTACACCAACACCATATAAATCAATCAGATAGTAAACAAATTCATACTATAACACCATATATAACCACATCCCAACACCCGGGAACACACGATCCTACTGATCACTACGTACATATACGTTAACTAATTGTCCACCAACAATATTAAGGGAAATGAGTACTATCACCCAGTACACAGGTTAGATCCCACACTCATCATCCTTACAATGCATCAAGGCCAGAAAGATCACCCCAGACCAATGCTCAAGGCCAAACATCACCAAAGTCACATTCTGGTTCTGCTACGCTCGCTGGCATTCGCTAGGCGAAGCTTCGCCAACACTCGCCAGGCGAAGCCCAGCGAATGCTGCGATTCACCAACTTCCCCACAATTCTGCAGTACTATTCTAGGCCAAATCAAACTTATCATCTCAACTCAAATTCTCAGCCTACTCTAGTACCAACCTTGTACATTACCGTAACTAAATCGGTTCCTAAATCTTATTCCCAAAGTCATCGCTTAAACATTCTACCGATGCCTTAAAAGGTCACACAGAATCTCCCTAAAAACCTTAAACCCAGCTTATACGCCAAATTAACCAAAAACAACAATACATCAACATCGACCTATACTCCATCGCTATCAATTACTAGTTATCATCAAACACAAACACACCATTATACTTACCAATTATCATATACTTCCTACTCTAGAACCAACATTACAGTACATTACCTACACTTCAGAGTTACTCTGAATCTCACCAAGGTCCTAACCAGAGTCGCTAACAACATCACAGGGAACAACACATAATTTTCCCAAATTTATAATCATGGTCATTACCAACGCTACAATAACAACATAAAATCTCACCAAAACTCTATTCATAGTTACTATCAACACTGCAGTAACAACATATAATCTCACTAATATCACCATAATATATATATACCAAATTCACCAATACCAATCAACAATTCATCGATATCAAGCATCAATTTATCATTAGCAACAACAATAACAAGCATGCCAATATAAAACTTCATAGATCGACATTTTCCTACGGGGTTAAGGAATCCCCTCTACCCTATACATGTATATATACCATCCCAATCAAGTTTCTCCCCCCTTACCTGGATAATTATTCTGATCGGTGATAAATTCCTCCAAGATTCTTCATCCCTAGCCTTTTCCCTTTCTCTTTGTTCTTCGCTCTTCTCTATTCTCCCAATTTCCCTTCTCACGGTTTCTATCCTGCCTTTTCATATTTCCATTCTAACTTCCCCATAACCCTTCCACTTCTTATTTTACTTATTCCAACCACTAATATTCCCAATAATAATTCTAATAATAATAATTATAATAATCATTATAATAATAATAATAATAATAATAATAATAATAATAATATAATACTATTGTAATATTATAGTAATATTCAACATAATAATAATAATAGTAATACACCCAACAATAATTATAATAATAATAATAATAATACTAATGATAATAATAACAATTATATTAATACTAATAATAAAATAATATTAATAATAATAATCTTAATATTAATAATACTAATATAATATTACTAATATTAATAATACTAATCATAATAATACTATTAATAATAATAATAATAATATTATTATTATTATTATTATTATTATCTCACCAAAATAGTAATAATAATAATAATAGTAATAATATTATTATCTCACCAAAATAATAATAATATTAATAATACTAATAAATATAATAATATATAATAATAATAATAATAATACCCCCACCAATATTACTATTATTCATTATATTATCATATTCACACCAAAAATCATAATAATATAATAACTATATTAATAATAATATTATATTCTCCATATTAATAATATTACTACAAATATTAATAATAATCATAAATATAATAATAATAATAATAATAATAATAATAATAATAATAATAATAATAATAATAATACCACCACCACCAATATTACTATTATTTCTTATATTATTATAAACTCACCAAATTACCACCAATGATCCTCCCAGGGACACCCACCAAACATCATCAAATACACCCTTCCAAAGGGCACATCAACATATAATATTTAAAATAATAATAAAATAACTAAATAATTAAAATGGGTGTTACACGATGCATTCTCCGCCTTTGAAAAATTTGCTAAGCTTTTTCAAAATAAGTTAAACACAAACATCATATCAATTAGAAATGGTCATGGGGGTGAGTTCGAGAATTATTTGTTTGAGGAATATTGTGGTAGACACGGAATTGATCATAACTTCTCCGCTCCATGTACCCCTTAATAAAATGGGGTTATGGAACGCAAAAATCAAATTTTGGAAGAATTAGGGAGAACTATGATCAACGAAAATGGGCTTCCTAAGTATTTATGGGCTGACGCCATTAGTACGGCTTATTACGTTTTAAATAGGGTGTTCATTCGCCCTATTCTAAACAAGACACCGTATGAACTTTTAAAAGGGCAGAAGCCAAATGTGTCTCACCTACATGTCTTCGGTTGTAAGTGTTTTGTGTTAAACAATGAAAAAGAAAGTCTAGGTAAATTTGATTCCAAGGCAGACGAAGGTATCTTCCTCGGATACTCTCAGTCAAGTAAGGCCTATAAAATATACAACAAGAGATTACTTACTGTCGAAGAGTCTGTTCACGTCACATTTGATGAGTCTTATCCGAAAAGTGTCGGAAAAGGTAGTTTATGTCATAGTATAGGTGTATCTTCTGAAGATATACTCAAAGGTGCTGAGACGAGAATTGATCAACCTGACCCAGCCAAAGTTGAGGAGGAAAAAGATGACCGCCATGAGGAGATTGAGGAAGTTCATCCATCTAACAAAGATGATCTCCCTCCAGCTTGGAAGTCTTCCAAAGACCATCCCATCGACAATATCCTCGGTGATATCTCAAAGGGAGTGACGACTCGATCAAAGTTAAGTAATTTATGTTATCATTTTGCTTTCGTTTCTCAAGTAGAATCTAAAAACCTAAAAGAGGCTTTACTCGATGAACATTGGTTCTTATCAATGCAAGAGGAACTTAATCAGTTTAAAAGAAATGAGGTTTGGGACCTTGTCCCTCCTCCGCGAGACCATCGAGTAATTGGCACCCGACGGGTGTTTAGGAGCAAACTAGACGAAAATAGAGTAATAACACATAATAAGGCGTGTTTGGTCGTGCAGGGGTATAACCAAGAGGAAGGCATTGACTATGAGGAGACTTATGCGCCGGTTGCGTGACTCGAGGCTATACGCCTTCTATTTGCCTTCGCTTGTGCGAAAAATTTTAAGTTATTTCAAATGGATGTGAAAAGTGTGTTCCTCAATGGCTATTCAAATGAAGAGGTTTATGTTGCCCAACCTCCGGGATTTGAATCCCATGAGTATCCTGATCATGTATACAAATTAAAACGTGTCTTGTATGGACTCAAGCAAGCCCCTAAGGCTTGGTATGATCGTCTAAGCAAGTTTCTCCTTGATCAAGGGTACTCAAGAGGAAAGGTTGACACAACTCTTTTCATTAAGCGTCAAGGAAAACACTTAATTTTGATACAAATTTATGTTGATGATATCATTTTCGGGTCAACTAACATGAATCTGGTAAGGGAGTTTTCTACTTTAATGCAGGGAGAATTCGAAATGAGTATGATGGGGGAGCTTACATATTTTCTCGGATTGCAAATCAAGCAACTGCAGGAGGGTACCTTTGTGAGCCAGACAAAATATTGTTTTGAGCTTCTTAAGCGGTTTGACATGGCAAAATCCAAAGCTATCGATACTCCAATGCCTACATGTGAGAATCTTAGCCGAGACGAAAATGGTAAGGATGTAGAGGTGAAAAAGTATCGAGGTATGATTAGATCCTCCTCTATCTTACTGCCTCTAGACCCGACATTATGTTTAGTGTATATATGTGCGCTAGGTACCAGTCATCTCCTAAAGAACCCCCATTTAAAAGCAGTAAAGCGCATACTTAGATACCTCTCGGGTACTCCAAAGTATGGGCTATGGTATTCTAAAGGAAATGATTGCTCCTTGGTTGACTTTTCCGATTCTGATTTTGCGGGATGCAAATCAGATAGGAAAAGTACGAGTGGCACGTGTCATCTATTTTCAAACTCTTTGGTAAGTTGGCATAGCAAAAAGCAGGTCTCTGTAGCTTTTTCAACCGCCAAAGCGGAATAAGTTGCGGTCGACAGTTGTTGCACTCAATTTTTATGGCTTAAGCAACAATTGCTCGACTTTAACCTCAAACTTGAGCGTGTTCCAATTTTTTGTTATAACACGAGTGCTATTAACCTAACCAAGAATCCTGTGCTACATTCACGTACCAAGCATATCGAAACTCGACACCACTTCCTTAGGGATCATGTGGAGAAGGGCAACGTGGTGTTTGAGCAAGTTAACATTAAAAATCAACTTGCAGATATCTTTATAAAACCACTCGCTACAGAGCCTTTCTTTCACATCCGACGGGAACTCAGTGTTCTTGATATATCGGATCATGTTTAGAAAATATCTCTCGTATGCTATATATATCTATATCAATATGTGATTTGTCCATCTTTTACCTAACAAATGAAGATGTTTAGAGCCATATGTGACGGCATTCCGTTACAATTGGAGTTGGGGTAATATCCTTCCTTAATTAGAATCTCTCAAAATTCCCATGTTCATAAAATGTAACGTATCAAATTATATGTCATCATTGTCATGTATATCATGATTGCGCTTATTTCACTCTTTTGTATGCTTGAAATATGATTTTGCTTGGTATTTATGTCTCATTGTATGCTAAATTGATCAAAATTAAAGTTTTGTTGTTTTTTGTCTGCATGAGTTAACCTATGTAGGGTAACGGTCGACTCACAAAAATGATATTTTTCATGCCTGAGAAACGGGTATGCTCAGGTCGACCCTCCAGCCGATACATACCCATGTTATTTCCAATGTGTTGCTTTTCACACAGTATGCACCGATGCATGACCCTTCCGGTTGACGCATCACGTGAATTTTTTGGAAAATGTTTGCTAAAACTGTTCATTTTCCACTTTTTTCAATACAATTTAATTCATATTGTCCATTCAAATTCATCATCATTAAGACATTTGCATTGAGCTTTGTAACCTACATCAAGGCTATCTATTTCTTCTCCGCTTCCCAAAACCTAGCATCTATAAAAAAAAGGGTAAAATCATCATCCTCTCTATCTTCAAAGAATACCCTCTTCATCACAAATTCTTCATCTCCAAACTTGAGAGTAAAAATGTCTACCCAAAGGATAACCGGCAAAAGAACTACCAGAGCATCCTCCTCCCATGCAGGTCCATCATCTAGAACCCTATCGATAACTATTGTATCCCTTGTACCCCCTGAGTTTGCAGAAATCTATGAGAAACATTTCAGCAAACGATCTGTGGTTAAGCAACATGCTTACTACCAAAAGTCTACTGAATGTATGCACATCCCACAAGTGATTGATCTTCTTGATGCTCAAGGGTTCAATAACTTTTTAAAATTCAACACTAAGTACAATTAAGACCTTGTGAGGATATTTTATACTGGCCTTCAAGGGAAATTTCAAGGTTTCGAGTTCAACATGAAAGTAGGGAATACTAAGGTATATGTGAACGACTTGGTCTAGAAAACTCTATTTGACATGTCACCAGTATCCACTGAGCCCGTTATTAAGGCCACAGATGCTCGTACTCTCATAGGCTACGAATTCAAAGAGGCTCTGAACTCCATGTTGAAGAAACCATATGCTGATGATATTGTGGTAAGTGACTTCTTCCCTAAGACGCTCACAACGGGAAAATTAAAACCAATGGATAGAATCTTGCAGTGGATTGTGGCGCACATTCTGCAGCCAAAGAAAGGCGTCTATTCTCGCGTCGATCAAGCTGAGGTACATTTGATCTATATTCTGAAGAAAAAGATCAAAATTAGTTGGCCTCACTGCATCACAAGACAGATTTATTCACTGAGGGATTCAAGTAGAGGGACTGCTCTATCTTACGGGTCTTTTATCCAAGAAGTTCTCAACAATGCCAAAATCACAGTTCAAGGCATACCTTATAAATCACTGACCTTGGATCAAGAGTTTTGCCAAAAGACTCTTACCATGATGGGATATATTTGGGATCAAACAGAAAGTCGTTACAGGTTCATTGTCAAGGCAACTACCTCTCAGTTGGAAGAATCAAACGAGAGTGATGACCAGAACGAGGAAGCACAGAAAAAAGAACATGTAGGAGGATAACCTATGGAGGCTGATGACCATTATAATAGCGGGTGGCTGAATCAATCACCTCACTCGGATCATGAGAATGACCAAGGGTGGGGCGCCTGGCAACATACAGGCTGGACATCGTTAGGTGACAACTATATTCCACAACAGCATTCGGAGTATCAAGACACTCCAAACTAGAGGTATGAGCCTCAACCATCCCTGCATCCGCAACAACACTCCGATGAACTCCTCGACATGATGAGGACTATGCAGCTTGAGCAACGCTCGTTCATGACTACTCAGGATGAGCGATTATCTCAACTACAAAGTCAACTTCAAACTAACACCGAAAATTTCAATGCATTTTCATTCGGTGTCATGAGAAGGTTCGATGGGTTTGTTAAAACAGCAGTCAGTCAACATAGGGCTCTTGCCACCAGCTTCAACACCCTAAATAGAGCGGTCTTACATATTTCATTTTGCATCTGATCATCTGTTCATTAATGTTTTTTTTGTTGTTGAATGGTTTTATGTACTTATGTGTGTTTCATGACATGTCTTTTGTCCATGACTGAGATAGAAAACCTTATTGTTGTTCTATTTTGCGTAGCTCTATTTATCATTTTGTTTATGTGTTCATTAACTACATTGTATGTAAATGTCTATTAATGTATAGCCTGTTGCGAGTGTCTGGAACTTGCGTCTTCTTTTACTTTTATACAATTCCTTGACAGGTGTTTCTTTCCTTTTGATGTTGTCAAAGGGGGAGAAGAGTATTAAGCATCGCAGTAGAAACAAAAACATCACAGGTGAAGACTTAATATTCACGCAGAAGAGTGTGTATGAATGAAGACGTCAAGCAAGGGGGAGGATAACGTGACACATCATACATCAAGGTTCTATGTGTTTTGCCATCACCAAAAAGGGGTAGTATGTGAGGGCAAAGCCTCATATATAGATGTGCTTGTTTCAATGATGTAAAACTCAGCTCCATAGAAAAATTTGTGTTGGACATTGTCACCATGTCATATTTGCATGTCTTGTCTCTCACAAGTTAAACACTCGTCATATACATGATTGTCGCACATAGAGATGGCCAAATCTATGTTTCATATAGGGTTGGCTTAGTTGGTTTTTCTTTCCATACTGTCGCTACTGCAAAAATCGGCGCCGGCTATGACAGAAGAGTTGCCACTGTGTGTTATTCATCCGAAAGGAGGGAAAGGAAACGCTCAGAGTAAACCTAACTCAAAACGGGAAAGGAATGGTTGTCGCAACCAAATTCCTGGATTCGGGAGTCAATTACGCAAGGGGAAGGTATTAGCACCCCTCACGTCTGCCGTACTCGACGGGATCCACGCTTGTTTTTCTAGTACGGATTGTTACTCTATCTACTCTACAGGTCAAGGGTTAAAAGAAAAGGAAATGACTCGGGAAAGTATCGCACTTTATGCCTACGTATTCCCGTCTGGAACGAGAAATCAGAGTCAACGTAGTTCGCCTACCTACGGGAAAGGTGGGAAGGTTGCTCGCTAGGATACAGCATCCTATGCCTACGTGCTTTCATACAGCATGAAAGATCATAGCAAACGTAGTTCGGGCTACGGAAGACACAAGCTTGTCTGACAGTTTTTATTACCTTCAAAAAGGGTTTCTCTTGATTAAGAGTCCAAGCGGACAAAAATGACACTTTGATGTTTGTTTTGAATCTTTTACGAAAGAAGTGTTTTTTTAGTTTGTTTGCAATCTCTGACGCACTAGAGACTATGATTCGAGAGTGACTACGTCACATGTCACCCTAAGGGTAACACACTAAGCAATCAGATTACTGAAGAGTGACCCTCCAGCAACCTTTTCTCAAATAGCTTAAGGCTCGTAACGTACGACATCGATTAACCTTGTTACTGTGTTTTTGAGTTGTTTTGAGATAAGAAGAGAAAGAAGCTCTAAAAAGCCTAGGGTTGAAAGGGAATAAAACTAACCTAATGTTGTCATGCATGGATAAGAATCCTAATGTCTGTCATAATTCCCTCCTGCACAGAGGAAATCAGAGATCCTAGGGGATAAACAGAAAAGAAAACAAACAAAATACAGTAAAATGCATGCAATGCAGCAATACAAGCGAGGCAAGGGAGTCCTGCTCTACCTCGAACCTGGGAAAACAACAGGCAAAGTGAATTAACATTCACCTCAAACCTAGGGGGCAAGCTGCACAGGCCAACAAACAAAACAGAAAATAAAACCTAAAGCAGAGGAGGTAGCCCAGACAGCAGCACCAAACTCCTACAGCAAACAACAGCTCTAACAGCAACAAATTTCATCTTCAAACTTCAATAAACTTCAATCTCCAACCTCCAGGGAAGAGAAAGCACACTTCAAATAAGGCTCCTCAAAACCTAAACAGTCAAGCTCCACAGCTACAGAAAATTCCAGCTCAAAAGCAACAGTAAACCCTAGCTTCAATCCTCCAGCAAGCTTCTGACAGCAAAGTTGACAGTAACACAACTCCATCTTCAAACAAACCTCATGACAGGCATCTTCAACATCTTATATCTTCATATCCAAGCTCTAGCAAGCTCCACCAAGAAAGATTGGTTATTGAGATCAAGTTATGATAAATGGGAACCAGTGAAAACCAAAGGAAATCACTAGAAACCATCATCTGTAAAGAAGGGTATCCTCAAAAGTTCTACTCTTTAAGGCATACCACTCATCCCTCCAAGGGAGAGATGGGGCTTCCTTAAGATGACTTTTAATCATAGGATAGGATGGAAGCAAACAAAGCATTCCATGTTTGAGAAAAGAAATGAACTAAGTCTAAAAAAGCTCTTCCTAAAACCCTAATTCCTAAGCTCTTGACAAGCACTCCAACATATGAGAAATCTTCAACTCCAAGCTTCTTCAAGCCATCCAAAGCAACTTCACTTGATCTTAAATTCATCCAAGCAAAGTCCAAGCCAAAAGCACACCCAAAATAGCCCCACACAAATTGAATAAACCAAGCATCCAAGGGAGAAACCCACAAACATCATACCAATTGCAAAATACAAATAAAATGCTAAAATAGGTCACAAAATCCTAATTAAATTTCTAAGGGAACCTAATCCTATACCCAATACCCCGTATAAATCCTAGGACCTAAATCAAACACTAAGTCCCCAAACTATGCCCTAAACTACAACTAGTTGTTTTAAAACCCTAAACCTAACACTCCTTATGTTCACCACTCAAATTGGCCTAAACTTTAATCACAAAAATATGATAAAATTTCTAAGGGTACATGCTTCTCTAAGCTAACTAATCCAACAAGAATCAACTAAAAATCATGCACCAATTATTCACAATAAAATCAGCAAAACATGTAGCAAATATACAAAATTAAAGAAAATAATAAAATGAAGAAAATCAAATTAAATTGAAAAAATGGATGAAAATGAGATTTATTAATTTCAGAAAATCACAAATAAATCCAAGATCGTTGAGGTATTTTTAAAATATTTTTTGGATCAATATTGGATTTATTATGGGTTTTAGAAATCAAATGGATTAAAAATAAAACAAAAATGAATTAAAGAAATAAAATGAAAAATAAAATGCTGGATAAAACAGGAGCCAATGGATTAATTGACTGGTAATCAAATCCAAGAGTTGAGGGCGCGTCCACGTGAGGGTCAGCCACCAGCTGACTGGATAAATGAAACGCTGCGTTTAGCAGCCAAAGTCAGCCAAATCAAAAACAAGTCGTGGTCGTTGGATGAGTTGAAAGAGTCAAGGTCCAAGCAAGATCCAACGTCTAAGAGGTCGTCTCCTACCTCTGAACTCAGGTGAGGCCAACTGTTCAGGCGTGGTGGTCCGGTGGTCTTCTCCGGCGGAGTGGCGATTGCAGGTGACCAAATTAAAAACTTCTTATACCAAACCTGATCAGAAAACCACGAGGATCTCAAATCTCCAATACATTTCAACCAACTCTCAATGGATTTTAGAATTCGAATCAAAGTTCAGAAGGTACCAAAATCTCAATCGTCACCATTTTCAAAATTGAAACCACATAAATGATCCTCATGTTTTGTACATCCTAATGATCTATCCAAATCAGTTCATAGCCTTAGGATCAACTCAATTCGTGCTCAAACAGAAATCACATGTCATCTTGGAATGTCTCTAACTGCTCAAATTTCTATCCAAAAACGACCTAGGTTCCATCTAAACTCTAACCACTTGCAAGAATCTACCTAGTTCAGCCTAGATCAAGAGGAAATTCAAGAATTACATACCTGAGAAGAATGAGTCAACAGAGGTAGAAGATGATGGATTCGAGCTCCACAACTCTTCAAACACGATCAGTGAAGCAAGATGAAGCTTCTAGGCACTTCAATTTGGCTTGATCTTGATCCAAACTCCAAAACCGTTTTCAGTTAGAAACCTTAAAAGCTCAACTTCAATCTTCACTCTCTCCACGAATTCTGCACCAACCTTCATCTGGAATCATTCTAGAGCTTAAATAGAAACTATTTGTGGGCTTTTGCAATCCAATTCAGGCCCAATTTAACCAATCCAAAATTTTGTCATACACTTGAAACTCAATGGTGACAGTCATGATTTCTCCCTCATTTCTCATTCCAGAATGTTCTATTCAACTGCAAATTGAATTTGGGATATGTTTGGATAGCTAGCTCAGCCTGAAATGCCTTGATTCTTGTTTTGGCATTGTAACTTGTAATGTAAGAAATAACTTTTCAAAGCAAGTCATAAAATTAGGGCTCATCTCAAAATTTTGACATTGCCAATGTGTTTGAAATCCAATTTCCATTCAAAATGACTACCCATATGCCATGTTTATGTCTTATAATTCAAAAATCCCAATTTCCCTCCTTTGAATCATTTGAAAAATCCCTCTTTTTAGGCCATTTTGGATCATTTTGTGAAGCAAGCCAATTCAATCCCTCATGTTGAACACTTTTTCATTTGAAGAGTGGAAGATGGAGATTTTGGCACATTCTTGAAAATGACCTATAATTCAACTTTCCCAAAATACCCCTGGATTGCCAAGATCATAACTTGAGTTCCACAAATCTTCTTGAGGACTTATAGTACTCAAATTAAAGCTAAGATCAAGACCTACAACTCTTATTTTGGCCAAGAATCCATTTAAAAACTCCTTGAGGGGCAAACGTTGCTTGGAAGTCAAGTGACTTTCACAGATAAATTTCATAGTCCTCTGATGACCTGTAATTTGCAAGAACCATAACTTGAGTTCTATAAATCCCCTTGAAGACTTCTAGTACTCAAATTAAAGGTATTTAGATTCCCTACAAGTTTCATGTTGGCCAAATATCCATTTGAAACTTGTATCTTGACTTATGTGGCTTTGAAGTTAAGCACTAAATAGGGGATTTTACCCTAGGAACCCTGTCTCAAACACCTCCAACCACTCTTGATTCTTTTGAACTTGATCTTGGCTCATCCACACACATGCTTCAACATATAAATCCATGACTTCCATGACCTAGATCTAGGTCTTGATGCCCTTTCTTTGCTCTCCTTGACCTAGGGTACCTAGATGAAACCCTACTTGTACACACCTCAACCATGGCTCTTGAACTTGATACAATGACTTGTCTAAGCTTCAATAGGGCCCTCTAGGCATCCCATGAGATCCATACACACCTCAAATTCACATTCCCTGTTGATGATCTTCAATACATCTCAAGTTAGGAGAGAAATCCCCCTGTGGGCACTCAAACTTCTCATGACTTCAACCCTTATCTGATGACTTGGATAGTCTCTCAGGCTCAGATAACACCTCTAGATAGGCTTCTTTTGACAAGAATCACACTTGATCCCCTATTGGATGAGTGATATGCTATGATATGAAAATGATTAGAACTATGTACATGATGTAACTATGCAAATGGCAATGCAATGAAACATAAATCAGGCAAGAAAAGGTTGAGCAAATTTTGGGGTGCAACACATACTATAGGTTTCATCAAAAGAGTCTTAATGCATGAAAATTGGCATTTTTTTCCTATTTCAGGGCTTTGAGTCGACCTAAAGCCTGCTCCGGTCGACCCTTCGGTCGACTCATACTGTGACCATTTGTATCTGGCTAAATTTGCATGTTGTGCATCGATGCATGTCATGCTCCGATAGACGCATGGTCTTGATTTTTGCATAATCATGTTCTCGGGTAAGCTTAGGTCGACCCCTTTACTGCATAGGTCGACCGCTTGCTGTTTTGAGTCAAAATTCTGTTATTTCAAAACTGTTTTGGGAATCTGTTTTGTTTGTTAAGTTAGTTATGTTTTATATATAAGTTGAGTTGTACTTTCCTTTCACATCAAACTAAGAAAACAAGAAAAGTGAAATTTACGTGTTGATTTGGTTCTCATCATCTTCATTCTCTTCATAGCATTTCACAACAACTACATATAATCATTTTTGTTGTGTATTGTGCATGTTCAAGGTAATAACGTCTAAAGTCGAAGATTGGTTTAATTTGGTTTGGGTTGAGTAATCGACAGGTTTTTCTTGAATAAAAATGTTAGGGTTTTGTCCTCTAAGAATCTCAGATTTTGGGGGTTTTTGCACGAATCGGTCTATCACAGATTCAGCCGAACGAAGGTAATTGAAGAGCTGGAGGTTATGTCGGTTTACTAGCGGTAAATGGAGGATTGTGAGTGGAAGATTCGGGTTCGACCCGTGGGTGATTGAAATCAGTCGGGCCAGATTTGAAGATCAAGGGTTGTTCAAAGAGAGTGTTGTAATTAGAAGTTTATTCACCGCGTTCGAAGGACTTGATTCAATTTGAATCAAGGGGCAAGAAGAAATAGGCTCTACAACAACAAATTGTGTTCGATTGTTTGATCTCTATTTGCTTTTTGTATAAACATTGACCAACAAGTTATATCTATCTATATACATGTCTCAATTCTATTGTTAGAATTAAGGACAGACGTACTCCGAGTGAGGACGACGAGGGAACTTCCTCAACAAATCATTGTGTCTTTTTCTTTACGTTTATATTGCTATATTTCTGAGTTTTTAGTGCAAACAATTGTGTCAATCAAATTCTAATTTGAGTTGTGTTGAACTACTTTTTAAGCCAATTATAATCATTGATTGTAATAGAAAACTTGAGCACTCAACTCTCAAAATAGAATTCACCTGTAGTGCTCTGCACTCCAAGTGTTTAATTAATTGTGTGAACTAAACACATTTTGTGCTGTCTTTTTCAAATTGTCTATACTTTAAAGGCATTGGAACTAGTCACACCTTATAGTGAACATAATCTAATCGAAGTGTGATTGAAGTAGTGATTTTCATATCTTGTTTATCAAATTCCATAGGCTTTACGCATATTCGGTTTTCTAGTAACCGTTCGTTTTAGACGTGTATAGTTCCTCGGCCGCTTCCACCTTAAACAATTTTAAAAACCAATTTTTGGTAGCGCCGACTCTGTTTTAAACAAGCGATCTATTCAACCCCCCTTTTAGATTTGCGCCATCGTCTAATAACATAGATGTGAATCTTGGGTCTCTGTTAGACACAATACTCAATGAAATACCATGGAGCTTCACAATCACGACGATGCAAATCTCAGACAACTTCTACAATGGAAAACTAATCTTAATCAAAATGAAGTGTGTTGATTTAGTCAGCCTATCCACGATCACTCAAATCACATCAAACCCTCTAAGACCATTCGACAACCTGTCGTATCGCTGTGAATAGGGGCCGTCAAGGACAGAAGAGTCACCACCGTTCGTTATTTATCCCAAAAGAGGGAAAGGAAATGATTAGAGAAAACCTAACTAAAACGGGAAAAGACAGGTCATCACAACCATGTCTCGGGTTCGGGAGTCGGTTACGCAAGGGGAAGGTGTTAGCACCCTTCACGTCCGTCGTACTCGACGGGATCCACGCTTTGTTGTCTATCTAAAAGGGTGTTGAACTATCTAAGCTACGACTCAGGGACAAAATAAAAGAAAAGAGACACGATAGAGCATCACCGCTCTATGCCTACATACTCCCTCGTACAATGGGAAAGTCAGAGTCAACGTAGTTCGGCTAACTACGGGTGAAAGTGAGGGAAGGTTGCTCGCCAAGACATCGCCGTCTTGTGCCTACGTATTCTCGTCTGGTACGAGAAATCAGAGCAAACGTAGTTCAGGCTAACAAGAACACCGATTCGTTCAAAATGTTTTTAGGCCCGAGTAGGATTAAAACTTAGTTCTAGCAGTTAGGTGTATGCAGCTCGACCATTGGAGACTTAGGCGTTACCTGTTTGCGGTAGAACCAAGAGTTAACAAAACTCTCCTTATGAAAAAGGTTTCCAAATTAATATCCCGGAGGATAAAAAGATTTGAAGTTTGTTTTTTTGTGTTTTTTAGAGAAGAAGTGTGTTAGAATACAGATTGTTCTTAATATATCTCAATGTTTTGATGATAACAATAATGAAATTTTGTATGGAGAAAATATATACTCTAATTTTGTTCAAGTGTTTTTGTTTCAGATAACATAATAAATATTCCTCTGAACGGAATATTCCTCTGAACGATAAGCTACAACACGCAGAAGACTCTAAGCGTTTGGTAAAAAGCGAAGCTACAGAAGGCTCTGAGCGTAGAGTATAAAGCGAAGATTCAGAAGACTCTGAGCGTACTAAACTCAACACTGCAACTACAGAGGCTCTCATAATCAAAAATCGTAAAGCTCTGAAACGTTAATAATAAAGTGATACATTTGGATAACACGTAAGAGCGAAGATCTGCTCTGGTCTAAAGCGCTCCTCTGGATGAACAGTTGGTTAAAACAATCACGCTAGCACTAAGCTACAGAACTCTGGAAGTGAGTTACTCTGATAAGAAGAAAATGTAACATCATCAGAACTCTGGAAGTGAGTTACTCTGATAAGAAGAAAATGGAACATCATCAGAACTCTGGAAGAGAGTTACTCTGATAAGAAGAAAATGGAACATCATCAGAACTCTGGAAGAGAGTTACTCTGATAAGAAGAAAATGGAACATCATCAGAGGATCTGATGCAGGAAATATTTCCATATTCGTTCATTTAAAAAGATGCTGATCAAGAAAACTCTGTTGCAAAACTCATTGTCTACATCCAACGGCATTATTCCTCTTTTGTGTATGGCACAGGATTTCAGAATAAAAAGGATATCTTTGAACATTCCTCTTTTGTGTATGTGCACGCTATTTGAGAAATGGGTGAGAAGTATTTAAACAAGTCTTCAACAGCAATTCAAACATACACAACATTATTCAACAATGAACATATTACTTTACTGAAAATTCATTGATCTTCATTTTGTGTAAAATCACTGTTGTGAAAAAGCTTTTCTAAGAAGCATTTAAACACACTTTATTGTATTACTTTGTAAAAGATCCTTGAGAGACCAAGTTGTGGTCAGTATTCTTGAAAAGACTAAGACAAGTTTGTCTTAGTGAAAAGATTGTAATCAGTTTTTGATTATTGGATTAAGTCCTCTTTTGAAAGAGGCGAAATCACCTTGGCCGGGTGGACTGGAGTAGTTTGAGTTCAAACGAACCAGTATAAAAATACCTGTTATTTTTATTGCCTTATTTGCTTTTGAAAACCCTTATTCAACCCACCACCACCCCCTTCTCAGTGTTTTCCTACCTTCAGTTGGCATCAGAGCATGGTTCTGAGTGCTATCACTTAACAGTGGCAGAGACAAGATTCGGTTGGAAAACTCTTTGATTTACTATGGTTGAATCTTCAAACAACGCTAACGCTAGGTTGAACAACAAATATGAAGAGAAAGACAGAATCAGCACAAAGCCTCCTATGTTTGATGGAGAAAAATTCGATTACTGGAAGGAAAAAATCAAAAGCTTCTTTCTTGGCTATGATGCTGATCTCTGGGATATAGTTATTGATGGATACACTCACCCCACTAATGGTGAAGGTAAAAAGATTGATAGAAAATCAATGATTGATCAACAAAAGAAAGACTTCAGGAATCATCACAAGGCAAGGACAATTCTGCTGAACGCTATATCTCATACTGAATATGAGAAAATCACTAATAGAGATACAACGCACGACATGTTTGAGTCCTTGAAGATGACACATGAGGGAAACACGCAGGTGAAATAAATGAAGGCTCTAGCGCTAATTCAAAAATATGAAGCCTTCAAGATGGAGGAAGATGAATCTGTGGAAACCATGTTTTCTAGATTTCAGATTCTGACTGCTGGATTGAAGGTTCTTGACAAAGGCTACTCCACTTCTGATCATGTAAAGAAGATAGTCAGAAGTTTACCAAAGAGATGGGGACCTATGGTCACAACATTAAAGCTCTCAAAAGATCTGAACAAAATCACTCTGGAGGAACTCATCAGTTCTTTAAGAAGCCATGTGATAGAGCTTGAAGAAGATGAGCCTCAGAAGAAAGGTAAGTCCATAGCTTTAAAATCTAACAAAAAATCTGAAACTAAAGCTTTTCAGGTACTAGAAGAAAGCTCCAGATATTCTTCATCAGATGAAGACGAACTATCTTTACTATCCAGAAGAATAAATCAACTCTGGAAGCACAAGCAAAGAAGTTCATAAAATTTAAAAGACCAGAACACCGTGGAGAATCCTCTGGTCATAGAAGATCTAGCAAAAAGGAAGTAGTGTACTATGAATGCAAAGAGCCAGGACACTACAAGAATGATTGTCCCAAACTTCAAAAGGATAAACCTAAGAAGAAGTTTGAGAAAAAAAGAAAGTTCTGATGGCTACTTGGGATGACTCAGATTCTTCTGAAGCCTCGTCAGAGTCTGAAGACGAATGTGCAAACGTTGCACTAATGGCTAACATAGAGGAGCATGAAGAATCATCTGAATCTGGATCAGAATCAGATTCAGAAGAGGTATTTGTTGATCTCACCAGAGTTGAGTTAATTGAAAGCTTATTTGAAATATGTGAAAATTATAGTAAGATCAGACTCAAATACAAGAAGTTGCAAAGCAGTCTTACATCTGAGACTGATCAGCTAAAATCAGAAATTGCTGAGCTGAAAGAAAATAATTTTCAAATTAAAATTGAATTGGAAAAAGCTCAACAAAAATCTGAAACAGATACTACGTCTAGCTCTAAAAATATTTTAGAAGAGTATGACCATAGTTTTCAAAGGTTCCTGTCCAGAAGCATAGCCAGAAGCAAAATGGCTTCTATGATCTACGGTGTGAGCAGGAACAATAGAAAAGGGATTGGATATGAATCATCTTTTGGGAAGGAATCAAATCCAAAACCTGTTGATAAGTTAATTATCAATTATACTCCTCTGTATTCTCATTTTAAATTTGGTCACTCACATGACATAAAGTACACACGTCCAGATCAGAACACCACAATTTATAATAAACCTAAGCTGCGTCAGAACACAACTGCTTTTAATGGACAGAAGTTCAGGCAGAACTTTAGAACAACTAACTCTAGAGTACCCAAAAAGATATGAGTACCTAAGGATAAAATAATTTATGTTGCAGATGTCCTTAGCAGCAAGGTTGAGACACCAGTCCTGGTACCTAGACTCTGGATGCTCACGACACATGACGGGAAGAAGGTCTATGTTCCAAAATCTGGAACTTAGATCTAGTGGATACGTGAAGTTTGGGGGAAACCAAAAGGGCAAGATCATTGGCTCTGGAACAGTTGGTAATGGTAACCTCCCTTCTATCTTAAATGTTCTGCTTGTAGAAGGATTAACTCATAACTTGTTGTCCATAAGTCAATTAAGTGACAATGGTTATGATATTATCTTTAATCAAAAATGTTGCAAAGCTGTTAGTCAGAAAGATGGATCAATCCTCTTTAATGGTAAAAGAAAGAACAAAATTTATAAAATAAAACTTTTAGAATTGAAAAGTCAAAATGTTAAATGTCTTATGTCTGTTAATGATGAGCAATGGGTCTGGCATAGAAGACTGGGACATGTTAGCATGAGACGTATATCTCAGATTAACAGACTCAATCTGGTCAGAGGACTTCCTAAGTTGAAGTTCAACTCAGATGCTCTTTGTGAAGCATGTCAGAAAGGCAAACTTTCAAAATCCACTTTCAAACCAAAGAATGTTGTTTCTACTTCTAGACCATTAGAGCTTCTGCACATTGATCTGTTTGGACCAATGAAAACTGCATTCATCAGAGGCAAGAAGTATGGGCTTGTTATCGTTGATGACTACAACAGATGGACATGGGTAAAATTCCTAAAGCACAAGGATGAGTCTCACTCTATATTTTTTGATTTCTGCAATCAAGTCCAAAATGAAAAGAAATTTAATATTGTCAAAGTCAGAAGTGATCATGGTGGTGAATTTGAAAATAAATCTTTTGAAAAATATTTTAAAGAAAATGGCATTGCACATGATTTCTCTTGTCTTAGAACTTCTCAACAGAATGAAGTTGTAGAACGAAAGAATAGAACATTGCAAGAAATGGCCAGAACCATGATCAATGAGACAAATATGGCTAAACATTTTTAGGCAGAAGCAATAAATACAGCGTGCTATATTCAGAATAGAGTCTCTGTAAGACCTCTTCTGGAGAAGACTCCTTATGAATTGTGGAGGAATAGAAAGCCCAACATTTCATATTTCCATCCTTTTGGATGTATTTGTTTTATTTTGAACACTAAAGATAATCTGAACAAATTTGACTCTAAAGCACAAAAGTGTTTTATGCTTGGATATTCTGAACGCTCAAAAGGCTACAGAGTATACAATACTGAAACACAAATTGTGGAAGAATTAATTCATGTCAGATTTGATGATAAGCTTGGTAATCAAAAGCCAAAACAGTCTGAAATTTCTGCAGATCGAGAAGTTCTTCTCACAGACTCTGAAGAATTAGAGGCAAACAAAGTTCCAGCTAAAGAACCAGAAGAAACTCCAGATGCCACTCCATTAGCTGCTCATCTGGACAACTTAACTATTTTTGAAGAACCAATTCTGAAAGGATCCTCCAGAATCAAATCTTCTCATCCAGAGGAGATGATTATTGGAAAGAAGGATGATCCCACAAGAACAAGATCCTTCCTAAAATCCTCTGGGACATCATTGTTTAGTCTGGTGTCAATTATTGAACCTACCTTTGTGGATGAAGCTCTACAAGAGAACGATTGGATACTTGCTATGAAAGAGGAGCTGAATCAATTCATAAGAAATGATGTCAGGGATCTGGTTCTAAGACCAAGAGGATTTAACATTATTGGAACAAAATGGGTCTACAGAAATAAGTTAAATGAGCAAGGAGAAGTCATCAGAAATAAAGCTAGACTTGTTGCTCAAGGCTACAGTCAGCAAGAAGGTATTGACTACACAGAGACATATGCTCTTGTGGCAAGGTTATAATCCATACGCTTGCTAATTTCTTTTGCTGCACAGAATAACATCACTCTGTATCAGATGGATGTTAAAAGTGCTTTCTTAAATGGTTTAATAGAAGAAGAAGTATATGTTCATCAACCTCCTGGATTTCAAAATGAAAGATTTCCATAGCACATTTTTAAATTAAAGAAATCACTCTATGGCCTAAAACAAGCTCCCAGAGCTTGGTATGAAAGGCTGAGTAATTTTCTTCTGGAAAATAATTTTATCAGAGGAAAGGTTGATACCACTCTTTTTCATAAATCAATTAAGAAAGATATCTTAATCTGTCAGATTTATGTTGATGATATTATTTTTGGAACCACAAATATTTCACTTGGAAAGGAGTTTGCTAAGTCTATGCAGGCAGAGTTTGAAATAAGCATGATGGGAGAGCTAAGATTCTTTATGGGCATTCAAGTTAATCAGACTCCAGAAGGCACCTACATACATTAGACAAAGTATGTGAAGGAGCTTCTAAAGAAGTTTAATCTGACAGGAGTAATCCAGCTAAGACTCCCATGCATCCAACTTGCACTCTGGGAAAAGAAGAGGTAAGTAAAAAGGTAGATCAGAAGCTGTACAGAGGTATGATTGGCTCTCTTCTGTATTTGACTGCCTCTAGGCCTGACATTCTCTTCAGTGTATGTTTATGTGCTAGATTTCAATTAGATCCTAGAGAATCTCAATTAACTGCTGTTAAGAGAATTCTGAGGTATCTGAAAGGTGCAACTAACGTGGGTCTGTGTTACAGAAGATCTGATGAATATAAATTAGTAGGCTTCTGTGACGCTGATTTTGTTGGAGATAGAGTTGAACGCAAAAGCACCTCTAGAAGATGTCAGTTTCTGGGAGGCAATCTGATCTCGTGGTACAACAAGAAGCAATCCATTATAGCACTCTCAACTACAGAGGCAGAATATATTGTTGCTGCTGGTTGCAGTACCCATATGCTCTGGATGAACAGTCAGCTGGAGGACTACCAAATACATGAGAGTAATATTCCTATCTTCTGTGACAATACTTCTGCAATTTGTCTTTCTAAAAATCCAATTTTACATTCAAAGGCAAAACATATAGAGATTAAACACCACTTCATCAGAGACTATATTCAGAAAGAGATATTAAGTTTAAATTTTGTTGATACAGACCATGAATGGGCTGATATTTTTACAAAACCCCTTTCTGAAGATAGATTTAAATTTATTCTGAAAAATATTAGTATAAACTTTTTTCCAGAATAAAATCTTTATTCAGAATTAAATTTATTCAGATGAAAAGTGTTTAAAGTCTATACTCTGAAGTATTGCATCTGAATTTTTTTAAGTTAGTATATTATTTTTGTGTGAAAATTTGAGTTAACAAGCTTTAGAGGATCTGAGCGTTAGTTAACGATTCATTTCCTAAAAGAGCTTCAGAGGCACACCATATCAAACACGTGTCACTTCTAATCTGAATTTTAAAAATGATTAAGTGTATACAAAGCTGAGGCGCCGTTTCAGGTACTATTTGAACATTGAAATTCTCTTTTTTCCCCCACTTTGTCAAATCACATTTAAAGCGTTAAATCATTATTCCTTAATTAACTTGATTTATGTTTCTCTTTGTGCCCTAACACTTATTCCACGACGTTACACATTTCACACTTTCATTATCTCACACACCTTATGCATTTTGCCCTTCTTCATTGCTTAATTTTCAAATCAAAAATTAAAAGAATCTCCAATCATCTCAAAAGTTCATCTTCAATGGCTACCTTATCTTCATCACATCAACACTTGGTTTCAACAATGGTTGGGTCGTCTTCATCGCAAATGGGTAATGAAGCGTACAAAGAACCAGAACGCACACTTCTCACACCAGTGAACAAACTAAAGGTACTCTGTGAGTTTATGGTTGATTTTGACTGTATGGCGAAAAATGGGTTTGATCTTTGTTCAACGGTTAACTTTCAAGGATGGGTAAAATACTTTGATCGGTTGTTTGGTCTAGTTTTTCCCCAACTGGTAAAGGAATTCTGGATTCATGCCCAAGTTTACCTTAATTTTATTTCTTCATCCGTTTTGGGTAAAACTATCGTCATCACTAAGGAAATGATTCGCCAACTTATTGGTTATGAAGAAGAGGGTATTATGAATACCTCAGTGGGACGCGTGAATATGAATGAAGTGTACAATGAGGTGTTTATCTTTGGGCTTCCATCCAACAAAATAAAGGATCTGAAGACCCATTACAAGATTTGGGCCAAGATATTTTTGGCCGTATCCATCATCGCAAGGCTTCAAATTCTCCAGATTACATTAATACAGATCAACTGTATATTTTGTATTGTCTAGGGAATAATATCAAGGTGGATCTTCCACATCTGTTATTTGTTCATCTTTGGAGTCATGTCAAGATGTCCAGAGAAATCATTTGCACCAAACACCAGAAAATCAGAGATTTGATTCCCATGGGAAGGTTAATTTTTGATATCCTCACTGAAAATGGTTTGGCATCTTATCTGAAAGATGTTGATCAAACGGATGAATTAGTTCCTATTCTTGGGAAGCCTCTGGATGTCAAGAGCCTTCAGAGAATGAAGTTGGTAGAAAACTTCAATCTGATCCACTTCAGATTGATTCTGGTGTTCTGCGCAAAAGGAGGGTACCAGTGGAAGATTTTCCACTCTTCACTGCAGAGGATCCAAAGGAAGCTCTCCTCGCTTATATTGCTTCATGTATGGCAGATGGCACTCCTATGCCAACTGATCTGCTGCTACGTGTTTCTCAACCTGCTCCAGAGCTGATTATGAGGAAGAAACGCAAGGTCTCTAAAGAAGGTCTCTCAAAGAAACATTCTAAGCGTTCTAAGAGGAAGGCTTCTGAAGAAGGCTCTTCCAAGAAGTCCTCAAAATGTTCCAAGCAATCAGGTAATCCCTCTATTGTTTTATCTCTTATTTTGGAAACAGTAACAGAAGAACCAACATCTCAACCCCCTCTCTCTTCTAAACCTATTCTCACATCTGAACTTATTATCAAATTTGAACCTATTATCACATCTGAACCTTTTATCACATCTGAACCTATTATCACATCTGAACCTTTTCTCACATATGAACCTTTTATCACATCTGAACCTATTATCTCATCTCAACCCCCTCTCTCTTCTGAACCTATTATCACTTCTGAACCCTCTCTCTCTTATGAACATATTATCTCCTCTGACCAATCAAATGCTACATCCCCTCCACATAACTCCCTAAACCATCCTCTTGAGTTTTCTTCTCCCATTCTCATTCCCTCTCATTCTCCAGATAAACCTTCATCCTCTTTTAAACCTTCACTCTTTGATGCCCTTAGGACATCCTTCTTCGAGGCTTATCTTAAGCCCAAACCTAGACCAAATGTTGGTAATCTGTTATCTAGTTTTGAAATGGAGATGCAAATGTGGTTTTCTGCTGTAAGGGAGAAGTGCCTCACTAGCACGAATCCTCATGACTCTGAAGAGATCTGGACTGCCTTTAGAAAGAGATTCACTTCTGTGACTATGAATCTTCAGGATGCTTGCTCTGCAGATGCGCAAGAGAGAGTTTCTGAAGCTTTGAGACTTTCTCAACTCAGTGTCAGCAGAAACTCCTATTCTGTGTCTAGAAAACACACCTGCAGAGGTTGTGTGTTCCTCATCTGAGAAAACTGCTGCACTTCAGACTGGTGAAGGTCCTCATGCTGAAGAAGGTACCTCAGAGGCTCCTGTTGTTGAAGAGATTCCTGACTCTGGTCATCACTCTGCTCTGAAATTAGGGAATGCATCGTCTTCATTGGTTGTTCAGAATTCAATAGATTTGAGGAAAGAAAATGAAGATGTGCAAGACAAATTTGCTCAGCAAGAGGCTACTAACAGCGAGATAAAATCTTGGATGATCAAGCAAGAGAAAACTACGGCTGAGATTCAGGAGTGGATGGTCAAACAGGAAGAATCCATTACTGAAATCAAGACATGGATGGCCAAACAAGAAGCTTCAACTTCTGAGATGACAGAACTTCTTAAGCTTTTAACTTCTCGCTTATCTTAATTGTTTGTTAGTTTGTGCTCATCTGTGCATTTGCCTGTTTTATTTCTTTTCTGAATCTCTAAATACATCTGTGTTTTTTATTTATTTTATGTGATTTTTGTTTTACATCTGATTCTATTTTATATTTTTTTTCTATTTTTTGCTCTGAAATCTTTTTTGTCTTAAATGATTTTCTAAAATTACTTTTTGATATGACAAAAAGGGGGAGAAAATGGAAATTTTGAATCGTTCACATAAACAGATACGGAATGGAAACTCACACATGTTAAAAACTAACTAATCATGAATTCAGTGTTTCAGAGTTAAAGTTACTCATCTGACAATATTTATAAAATTATCTCTGAACAAGGTCTGAGATAGTCCACAAGCTTGCTCTGACTCTAGAAAGAATACAAGTGTTGAAAGGGAAGTTTTAATTTTTCTAGCAGTATTCATTTCAGGGGGAGAATCATATTCTCAGGGGGAGATATATATTTTAATTTTGAATAAAATTTCGTATAGTTTTTTGTCATCATCAAAAAGGGGGAGATTGTTAGAACACAAATTGGTTCTTAATATATCTCAATATTTTGATGATAACAATAATGAAATTTTGTATGGAGAAAATATATACTCTAATTTTGTTCAAGTGTTTTGTTTCAGATAACATAATAAATATTCCTCTGAACGGAATATTCCTCTGAACGATAAGCTACAACACGCAGAAGACTCTGAGTGTTTGGTAAAAAGCGAAGCTACAGGTGTCACTACTGCAAAAATCGGCACCGGCTAAACAGAAGAGTCGCCACTGTGCGTTATTTATCCCAAAGGAGGGAAAGGAAACGCTCGAAGTAAACCTACCGCAAAGACAGGAAAGGAATGGTCATCGCAACCAAATCCTGGATTCGGGAGTCGGTTACGCAAGGGGAAGGTATTAGCACCCCTCACGTCCGTCGTACTCGACGAGATCCACGCTTGCTGGTTTGTCTAAAGGATGCAAAACAATCTATCTACGGCTGCTAAATCTAAACGGAAAGA
This sequence comes from Lathyrus sativus, assembly GCA_963859935.3. Classification (NCBI taxonomy): domain Eukaryota; kingdom Viridiplantae; phylum Streptophyta; class Magnoliopsida; order Fabales; family Fabaceae; genus Lathyrus; species Lathyrus sativus. The sequence continues at coordinate 181,143,435 of OZ012737.1, forward strand.
AACTGACTCGATAAAGCATCGCGCTTTATGCCTACGTATTCTCAAGAGAGAAAGTCAGAGTCATCGTAGTTCGGGAAACTAGAGGGAATTGGCTCGCCAAGACTTCGCGTCTTGTGCCTACGTACTTCCACACAGCGTGAAAGATCAGAGCTTACGTAGTTCAGGCTAACTACGGCTAGATAGGGTATTCTCGATCACACAGGGGTGAGAAATTAAGTTGGTTTGAAAGGTACGGGAACCTATGGGAACTTAAAACTACGGTCTGGTCTCAAATGCACAAGGGCAAGAGAAAGGGAAACATCAGTCGTCAGCGGGAAAGTCTCGATCGCACGGCAGCGAGAGAACAAAGAAGTTAGTTGTTAGTGTGCTCGCTAGGATATCGCATCCTATGCCTACATATTCTCATTAGATATGAGAAATCAGAGCAGTTGTAGTTCAGCTTACTACAGCTAAACCGGGGAAACGGGAAAAAGGGAGCTCACTAGGATGTCGCATCCTATGCCTACGTACTCTCGTCTGGCACGAGAGATCAGAGCTAACGTAGTTCGACGGGAAAATGAATCTCGATTACACGGGGGCAAAAGAAGGGGTCTCGATCGCCCGAACACGAGAGAAAAGGGGTTTCGCTCGCACGGGGGCGAGAACAAAGAGGAAGCAGGCCTACGCCTAAACGGGAAGGAACCCGGGACACACACGCAAGAACCTAAGAAGAAACTCCTCAACTGCCATTTCCTTCGTATCTGACGATACAGCCCACAACACTCGACGGTTGCCTGAAGACTTGAATAAGATGATGATGATGATGATGAATGAATCAGCTCCGTTGGCTCCTGACATGCGCGCAAGCTCCATTCCAATCTTCTCCTCTCTGGATCCTTGATGATGACGCTCGAACCAGAACAATGTAACGCTTAGACCGTCATGGTTCGACTTATACGAGAAATCAAACTCTCAGAGGTAGCGTATTAGTATTCGTGTCAAAGACAAGATAGAGAAATATATCGAAAATCATTCTCCAATTGAATCGTGTCACACAGCCAGCCAAAAATAAAATCGAGAATAAAATCGGATAGAAAAGAAAATAGGAGAGAAAATAGGAGACAAATCCACTAACAAATGGAAATAATAGTCTACTCCTAAAATACGGCAAAAATAATCTCCTAAGGAAAATATATCCTAAAAAGAATTAAAACTAAATTTAGTTCTATCCTTTAAAAGAAATTAAACTAAGTTCTAAGTTCTTCTTTAAAAGGAATTAAATTCCTAAAAGAAAATATTATCTAAATTCATTAAATGCATTAAAAACAATACAAGAAAAATAAAGGAAATAAAACTGCAGGGGGTGCATTAGTGGTTACAAGGGATACAGCAGCAAAAAACAGGGAGAGAGTTGGGCCCAGCCCAACAAATGGCAACAAAAAAACGGGGAGGGGGTGTGTAACGAAAAACAGGGGGTATGCTTCAGAAAGCATCCGGTGTTACTGGGCCCAGCCCATACATAACAAAAATGTTGAGGAAAAAAGGGGTGCCACGAAAACAGAGGGGTATGGATCCAAGAGTTGAGACTGGGCCCTAAGGCCCACGGACAACCAAACCCTTTCGCCTCTCTCATTTCTCCTAAACTCAATTCTGAAACCCTAGGACAATCTCCCCTCACACTCCGCCGCCAGCACCTTCAGCTTCTCTCATTTCCACGCCGTCACACTCTAGCTTCTTCTTCCACAATCCTCAGGACAACGTTAATCAACCTGAGCTTAATCCTTTATGCTCGTCGTCCTCTTTCAAGTTAAACAATAAACCTTGATGTTCAAAGAAGATGGTACAAACTCTGGAGTCTCTTGATGAACAGATGAAGTGATGGCGTTTGAAGTGATGTTGGAGATCGATGATGATTTGGAGATTCGATTGGAGACTGATTCGTATTGATGAACGTTGAGAAAATCTTGAACAAATCTGGAAATTTGGACAACTCTCGAAGAAGATATTCTTAGCGTTTGTTGCGGATCTGGAACGGATGAAGATTGACTAAGCTTAAGGACGTTGATTCATGGAGTTCGTAAGGCTTCATTGAAGTCGACGGATGAAGAGATGATCCAGATCACGAAGATCTTTGATGGCCGTTCTTGAAGTTCTAACGAAGACTTCTGGAAAATATTGATGAATTATAACTGTTGGGTGAAAGATGAACCTTCGTAGATCTGAGATTTTTGAAGATTATGTGGATATGAGGAGTTCTTGCAATTCGTTGATGAAAATCAACACGCGTTTCTGGAAATGTTGATGAACACGAAGAGTGTTCTTGAAGCTCTTGAGGAAATCTGGAAACGGTATGAGTTTGGATGAAGATTCTGGAGAAAAGCTTGGTGATGATCGATGAAGATCGCCGGAAAGTTGATGAATGGACGCAGTTTCCGGTGAGCCGTTCAGGTTTCCGGCGACGATTAGGGTGGGGTTAACAACTTTCGGCGACGGTTATTGATGAACTTTGACAGTTACCGGCGAGTACTTGGGAGAATTTAGCCGCGAGAACCACCGTTGGATTTTGCCGGTGAGTTCTCCGGTGTTTGCATGCCGGTGGGGAGGTCTCCGGTGGTGTTACGTGGCAAGGCGAGAGAGTGAGTGGGGGAGAGAGAAGGAGACACGTGGGGATAGGTGGGATGTGAGGAAGAAGCCATGTGTGGCTTGCATGCAGCATGCAGAAAGTGGAAAGTGAGGTGGAAGAGAGAGAAGAGGGCGCGTGGCAGCTCTTATACCTGACATGTGGCGAGAATTGGACTTGTAAAATGAGCCTTCAAAGCATTGGGCCCACGAAAATGATTAATTCTAATCCAAATTTGACTAATACTGAAAATTAAGGATTAAACCTAATTAAGACTCAATTAAAATGATGATTAATATCTAATTAAACCCTAAACGAAAATTAAGACCTCCTAATCAAGAACTGCTAATAAAGCTAGTTAAACTGAAAATTAAATGCTAATAACCCCAATATCCTAATAAAGACCCCTTAATCTGTAAAAAGAATATTAAAACCTATATTAACTCTATTATATTCTAAAAACAAATGAATTAGTATCAAAAGAAAATCAAAATAATATCCAAACACAATATTAAAATATAGAAAATCTATTAAAGGTATTATAAAACTAAACTATTCTAAAACAAATGAATTAATATCAAAAAAGTGGATTAAACCTAGAAAATGAATTAAATCTATTAATTGTTAAAAAAAACACTTACTATCTAAAATATGAATTAAATCTATAAAATTCTAAACCTATTAAAAATAGAAAAAAAATCTATTAAACCTATTTAAAAATTCTAGAAAATAAGGGAAAAAATCTAAAAATGCAAGGAAGCCAATTAAATCGATTAGAGGACAACTGCACAATTACAGCGAAATAAGCGGTAAAAATCGGGCACCGAGATGGCCTGAAAACACAGGGAACGAGCACCAATTCTCAAAATAAATCCTCGTAATGGCCTGAAATGCCTAAAACGCCAGGGGAGGCTGTAATCCCGATAAAGTCCAAAATGGCTGGAAAAAATGCAATGTATGCGGTATGCGAATGCGAATGCAAAATGCGTCGAAACATAAACCAGATGTGGGAACCGGTTGGTCAAATTTTGGGGTGCAACAGCTGCCCCTATTCAAGCGGCTTGGACCCGACTGGGTGAAGAGCGAACGTCCTTCAAACATTCGAGGTACGAGACGGTTGAATACCAAAGAAACCCTGAAATTTGCCAACCGTGGAGATAAACTGCAAAACTGCTTGAGAAGCAACGTCCACTGAACTGAATCTGGTTGTTACGGCAACAACTGGTCAATTATCTGATACAATTGGTCTTAACATCAATCACCTATGTGACGCCACGGGCACTGAGCTATCTTCGCAAAAACACCTCCGTCCACCATTGGACTAACCTTGTCAACACCAGAAGAGGAACCAATTCGTCAACACGCATAGAGATTCGGTCATCTGCCTGATTATAGGAAAGTTCATCCGCCTGTTTCATACGGGAAAACACATCTGCCTGATTCATACAGGAAAGTTCGTCTGCCTGTTTCATACGGGAAAATACATCTGCCTGATTCTTACAGAAAAATTCGTCCGCCTGTTTCATACGGGAAAACACATCTGCCTGATTCTTACAGGAAAGTTCTTCCGCCTGTTTCATACAGGAAAATACATCTGCCTGATTCATACAGGAAAGGTAACTTGGATATAGCTTCTTTGCCTATCCTTTGCAGTATCTAACTCCGCTGAGGATATTCTGAAACTAACTGCCCGACACCCGTTTCGACGACAAGTGACCACTTCTGAAATCTTGATTCATGAAAACCCTGAAATGTTGTCGCGCCAGCGAACCTGAAGAAAAACACTCCGCTGGTCGGATAAGAAAAACTTCAACCAGTAACTCTGTGGGGGATAATAACAAGAATTGTATCATCACATGTCTCACAGCGAGACCTCGAATGCTTGGTAGTAAATCTGAGCTAGAACTCCATACTCCTGCTGAGAAATCACGCCTGAAAGCAAGAGGTTAACCGGTCTGATCTATGTTTCGAAATGCATATGTTTGAAAATGATGCAATGCCCCATACGACATGGAGATGCTATGCGTTGGTATATATGCAGTTCCCCATACGGCATGGAGATGCTATGTGTTTGTACATATGCAAATATGACGGTACATGCAAGTGCAAATGCAAGCTCGAGCTGCCAGAGAACACCGGGTCTAAAACCGCTTGGCAAAATAAATGTTGGGGGCAACGTCAACTCCACTGAGGGGTACCGGGCATCATAGAATCATCTCAGCAAAATAAATGCTGGAAAAGTGAGACCAACTTCCAAGGGGAAGAGACAATCCTACTGAGGGACGACTCACAAATTCATCGTTACGAACTCTGTAGAGGATGATCAACCTGACGGAGGAATGACCACCTGCTGGAGGAGGGAAAGACGACCCTGCACGGGGATACTCTTTCTAAACCCTTGGCAACCTGATTGTACTCTGCGAGGCTTACCCAAACTGGGGTTAATTGTGCACAGCTCACTGCTGAGAATGCCCCTGCTATCGGGGATATCCATTCTGACCTACTGAGGATACTCCTGATCCTATTCTAAGGAAGAATAACTGCGACCTCAACTATTTCGAGAACAATACGTGACTTCTATATGCTGAAGAGAGAAATCTTGATTCAACATTAATCGGGAAACCGGTATCAATCGAGCTTTGTATCGAGGAACGTGACACCATGAGAGCCACTGGGAATTATCGTGTCGGGTATTTTTTAGGCTTTTTTGGTTTAGGGATGAAAATAGGTTATCAATAAAATGGATTTAAAGGGAAAATACTAGACGGGGCTAGCGTTCAACGATGGACTACCAGGCGAGAACTGATAGCAAAAATAGGTTAGGTTATCAGACGAGAATGGATTTACGGTTGGAGCATCAGACGGGGCTGACTGAATTATAGGTTAAGGAAAGGATGACCAGACGGGGCTGGTTTGGAGGCTGACATGCACCAGACGAGAACTGATACAACAAATAGGTTAAAGAGACGGTGACCAGACGGGGCTGGTTGAAAGCTAACATACATCAGACGAGAACTGATGTCTACAGAAAGGTTGGCCAGACGATAACTGGTTAAAAGATAACAGGTACCAGACGAGAACTGGTATTTACGGAAAGGTGGGCCAGACGAGAACTGGTTACCGGTTTGCCAGGCAAGAACTGGGCTTTGGAAACGACAAGGTTACGAGGTTCTGTCAAGTAACAAGTTTAAACTATAGGATAATGATCTAATGACAACAAGGTCTTTTTTCGAATGTTCAGGTTTTCTGACGAGGGTAATGACACGATTCCCCGATACTCAACTCTTGCTGGGGTGAACAAACTTGCTTGAACAACTTGCCCCAGTGCAACTTAACTTGCCCCAATCTGGCTCTTGGGAAACTCACTCTGAACAGAAAGCAGTTTGCTATAATACGACCTTGAGGTGGCTTGCCCCAGTATCTGTACGACAAAAGGATTCAACCTCCATTAAACAACTATCAACATAGTTGGTTTCACTATCTCTGAAGTGACTTGCCCCTGAACGAGCGTTGAGTGACTTAACCTGATCTGATCACATACTGGGAGGATCTACCATCAAATCACAACATTCTGGATAATTGCCCCTGATTGGCTCTCGAGAAGACTCACTTCTGATCAACTGCTTCTCAAGCAAACTGCCCCATAATCAACTGCTGCTTCGGGACTTGTCCTTAGACCAACTGATTCTGAACTCACTGGAAGTCAAATGCCCCAGATTCACAGGGTTTCACAACATACACCATTCTGATCCAGACTGCTGAATTATTCAGTCCTGTTCGATTATTCCCTGTTGGAATTTCCTTCCTGTCAACTACTGACCTGCAAATAAAATTGTTTATTCCCGAATGGTAATTTTAATGCAGTGTTCATGCAGATTTTGAAAAAATTGTGTTGTCACTCATTTATGTGTCATGATTGTGAGTGACAAATGAACCAGAGTTCAAACGTAGTGCTGATTTGATCAGTGAAAAATACAACAAGGATATGACTAGCAAATCAAGAAGGAGTCAGGTTACTCACCCTTATCGTAATGCGCTTTCAGAATAAACCCTGCCTCAATTAGGTCTTTTAAGGGCTGTATCGTGGTCGGGTTCACGGTTCATGAAACAAAGGATATTAGGCTCAAATTATGATTTGTACCCACCCCTTCTACGTGATGATCTCCGATCCTAAAGTTCGGTTAACTTGGCACAAGCGCTCGCCTCTTCGAGAGGTATGTTGAATAGTAGGAACAGTGGTTAAGGAATTCACAAGGTTTTCAGAGTGACAGTTACTCCTTTTCCGTTTTTGGTGTCTGTATCCACACGACTTTGTCCTTGTTCGAGGATTTTTTCTTTTTATATCCTTTCTTTTTCATTCTTTTGATTCCCTAATTTTTGCCTGGACTGACTCCTTTTGAGTTCTTTTCGATTTTTCTTTTGAAGTCCAGCGGGATGCCCTGGTTTTTGCCTAAGTACTTGCTTTCCAGCTATTCTTTTCTTTTTCTTAGCGGGCTTTTCTTTTTTCTTTCTTCTTTTTTTTTCGAACAAGTCGTGTGACACTGGTTGTCTTGATTGCTCTGAAAGGATTGCAACTGTCTCATTCCTGATTGGTGAGGTTTAACCATTGTGGTGGACGAGGTATGACCTCTGGGGAAAAATAAGATGTGATTGGTCCTCGAAAGGCAGCACTCCTCTATAAGACTTGAACGCTCGATCAAGCTAACTAACAACTACCCTGCCCCGGGTTAAGGTGTGAGGGTTCAAAAGTCCGAAAAACTTCTACTTCTCGGCTCGAAGTGGCTAACAAGGGACTAACTCCTTATATCTCCAGTGTTTGGGGATTTGAAACAATGCCTTGTACGTCATCGGCAAGGTTTTATCTGAAAGCATACGATCATCGATTATGAGTATTCAGTATCGTCATCCTCCCTCCAATCTTTGCTAATCATAGTGATAAAGTGGAGTAAAATAAAATGCAAGTGTCAGTGCAATGCAATAAATGAGTGACAACGACATGATTAATTCAGAAAAATGTATAGTCACTTTATCAATATTACCATTCGAAACACACAATGTTTAACAGCAAGTAGTAACTAACAGAAAAGAAACTACAAATGCGAATGATAAAAGCCTGAGGACTGCCAATGCTGAGGACGTCTGCCTGTCTGGACCACTGGCTTCTTGAAAATAAACCTCTGCATTTACGAGCTTAGGCAGCTGAGAAATTGTCATGAACCACCAGAATTCCTTCTCGAAAGGAAATGTAATCTTGGTCGATCAACTGCTGTACTTTTGCCTGAAAAGCTTTACAATCTTCAGTTGAATGCCCTGGAGATCCACCATGGTAACCACACTGAGCGTGGGGATTGTACCCGGGAGGGTAAGGTTCTGGCACAGGCTTAAGAGCTTTAGGTTCCACCAACGAATTCTGAATCAAAGTTGGTAGAATATGGCTATACGGTACAGGTACTGCATGAGAAGGAGCATTCCTTCGTTCCAAGTTGTTATGAGGCCTGTTCTGATTTGGGCGCTGATTCTGATAACATCGGCCACGAGTTCGCTGATTTGCAAGAGAAGCGACATAAAGTTCCGGATATGGTGTCCTAGGCGCAATTGTCTGTCCCGCATAACAAGACACAGAAGATGAAGAACCAATAGATTTCACCGATTCATCTCGAGGATACTCAACATCTGGCATGATGGCATTGATCACAACTCCTTCTTCAGTTTGGTAGCTACCAAGAGACTCAGTTTCACTAGCCTGACCGCCTGAAGTAATCTGAATTTTCCCAGTTTTTACGGCATGCTCAATGCGTTCACCCAATCCTACCAATGCAGAGAAATTTGGCGCATTTACGAGCATTCTTTCGAAGTACGAGCTCTCTAGGGAGTTTACAAACATGCTCATTAACTCTCGGTCTAGGAGCGGTGGATGCACTCTGGCAGCAAATTCTCTCCACCTCTGAACATACTTCCTGAAGGGTTCATTGTTCTCTTGAGACAATTCCTGCAACTGCATGCGATGAGGAGCTACATCAAGATTGTAGTCATACTGCTTCAGAAAAGCATCGGCTAAATCCACCCATGATCGAATCTTATTACTCTCCAACTGCATATACCAACTCAGAGATGCCCCAGTCAAACTATCCTGAAAGCAGTGAATCATCAACTTGTCGTTTTGCACAAACGAAGTCATTCTTCGGCAGAACATCACCAAATGTTGCTTTGGACAGCTATCTCTTCTGTACTTCTCAAACCTCGGCGCTTTGAACTTAGGAGGCAATACCAGACCAGGAACCAAACACTTGTCTGCAGCATTGAAGTTGACAGCATCTTTAACTTTCAAGGCTTTGACTCCTTCTTCCAACACTCGGAGCCTTCTAGCATACTCAAGAGCTCTTGGGTCTTCATCCCTAGCTACCGGGATCTCTCTTCGGATATTCGCCATAGGGAAAACAACACCTTGATTGTTAATAAGAGGAGGGCGTTCATTTCGGACAACAAACTGCTCACGTTGATCTCGGTCCCTAACCGGAGGTTGCACAAATTGGTCTGCAGTAACGTTGTTCACTTGCGAAAAGTCTTCCTCGGACGTAGAACCATACAGAGGATTAGTCGTCATGGTGAAACCTGTCAAGGTGTTAAGAGACTGGAAGTGACTCTCAGACATAGCTACCAATAACCTTCACTGCTCGGTTCTGCTCAAATCTGCTTCAACCCCTTTGGTCGTCTTCTAACAATCAACAGTTGCTCAGGCCAAACACCGGATAATCACCTTCAGAATCAAAACAACGGTTGGATCAGACTCTGGCTAGCTGGAGAATGATATGCAATATGATGCAAACAATGTTCATGCAAATGCGATGCACTATGCAGCAAACACGGGATCACAGCCCCCACAAATCTCTGAATACTGCTGCGCTGCTGACTGAGTATGTTCGCTCTGAAGAGAAGACCAACATATCAGGTTGTCTAGAGGTCAAGTTTCCTGCAAAAACCCTCCCACTCACGGGTATGGACCTAAACTGACACAAGTTCGGCATCCTATGCGGTCATCAGCGTCACAGACTTTCAAGACTGATGATATGATACCCAGAAGGTGTGGCATCATCATATCCTGAAGAGGCCTCACTTAGCTGAATTCCAAATGATCGGTCCCCAGAGTCGACAATCCTCCAAACCAACAACCCCCTCAACCCAAAGGGTTGAAAAAGAAGTCAACCAGAAGAACCTCGTTTGAGCATGGATTTCATGAGACACTAGTACATGCAAAGCATGCACGCGCCCACTAATTTCCACAACTAATTCTAAGGTGCACTCAAGCCTGGGTCTGGCTTCTCACTCAAAGGAACACCCCACCCAACAGCACAACAGCAACAGGCAATAACAAAGGTGCAGAAATCATAAATACAGTAATATACAACACCCAAAAGGTAAACACCCAAAGACGAGCAAACAAGCGCTAGGATTGACTCTCTTAAGGGACGTTGGATCCCAAATGCATAAGGAACCATCGCAGTCCCTAGCAGAGTCGCCAGCTGTCGCTACTGCGAAAATTGGCGCCGGCTAAACAGAAGAGTCGTCGCTGTGCGTTATTTATCCCAAAGGAGGGAAAGGAAACGCTCGAAGTAAACCTACCACAAATACGGGAAAGGAATGGTCATCGCAACCAAATCCTGGATTCGGGAGTCGGTTACGCAAGGGGAAGGTATTAGCACCCCTCACGTCCGTCGTACTCGACGGGATCCACGCTTGCTGGTTTGTCTAAAGGATGCAAAACAATCTATCTACGACTGCTAAATCTAAACGGAAAGAAACTGACTCGATAGAGCATCGCGCTCTATGCCTACGTATTCTCAAGAGAGAAAGTCAGAGTCATCGTAGTTCGGGAAACTACAGGGAATTGGCTCGCCAAGACTTCACGTCTTGTGCCTACGTACTTCCACACAGCGTGAAAGATCAGAGCTTACGTAGTTCAGGCTAACTACGGCTAGACAGGGTGTTCTCGATCACACAGGGGTGAGAGATTAAGTTGGTTTGAAAGGTACGGGAACATATGGGAACTTAAAACTACGGTCTGGTCTCAAATGTACAAGGGCAAGAGAAAGGGAAACATCAGTCGTCAGCGGGAAAGTCTCGATCGCCCGACAGCGAGAGAACAAAGAAGTTAGTTGTTAGTGTGCTCGCTAGGATATCACATCCTATGCCTACATATTCTCATTAGATATGAGAAATCAGAGCAGCTGTAGTTCAGCTTACTACAGCTAAACCGGGGAAACGGGAAAAAGGGAGCTTGCTAGGATGTCGCATCCTATGCCTACGTACTCTCGTCTGGCACGAGAGATCAAAGCTAACGTAGTTCGACGGGAAAACGAATCTCGATTGCACGGGGGCAAGAGAAGGGGTCTCGATCGCCCGAACACGAGAGAAAAGGGGTTTCGCTCGCACGGGGGCGAGAACAAAGAGGAAGCAGGCCTACGCCTAAACGGGAAGGAACCCGGGACACACATGCAAGAACCTAAGAAGAAACTCCTCAGCTGCCATTTCCTTCGTATCTGACGATACAGCCCACAACACTCGACGGTTGCCTGAAGACTTGAATAAGATGATGATGATGATGTTGAACGGAGCAGCTCCGTTGGCTCCTGACATGCGCGCAAGCTCCATTCCAATCTTCTCCTCTCTGGATCCTTGATGATGACGCTCGAACCAGAACAATGTAACGCTTAGACCGTCATGGTTCGACTTATATGAGAAATCGAACTCTCAGAGGTAGCATATTAGTATCCGTGTCAAAGACAAGATAGAGAAATGATATCGAAAATCATTCTCCAATTGAATCGTGTCACACGGCCAGCCAAAAATAAAATCGAGAATAAAATCGGATAGAAAAGAAAATAGGAGAGAAAATAGGAGACAAATCCACTAACAAATGGAAATAATAGTCTACTCCTAAAACACGGCAAAAATAATCTCCTAAGGAAAATATATCCTAAAAAGAATTAAAACTAAATTTAGTTCTATCCTTTAAAAGAAATTAAACTAAGTTCTAAGTTCTTCTTTAAAAGGAATTAAATTCCTAAAAGAAAATATTATCTAAATTCATTAAATGCATTAAAAACAATACAAGAAAAATAAAGGAAATAAAACTGCAGGGGGGTGCATTAGTGGTTACAAGGGATACAGCAGCAAAAAACAGGGAGAGAGTTGGGCCCAGCCCAACAAATGGCAACAAAAAAACGGGGAGGGGTGTGTAACGAAAAACAGGGGGTATGCTTCAGAAAACATCCGGTGTTACTGGGCCCAGCCCATACATAACAAAAATGTTGAGGAAAAAAGGGGTGCCACGAAAACAGAGGGGTATGGATCCAAGAGTTGAGACTGGGCCCTAAGACCCACGGACAACCAAACCCTTTCGCCTCTCTCATTTCTCCCAAACTCAATTCTGAAACCCTAGGACAATCTCCCCTCACACTCCGCCGCCAGCACCTTCAGCTTCTCTCATTTCCCCGCTGTCACACTCTAGCTTCTTCTTCCACAATCCTCAGGACAATGTTAATCAACCTGAGCTTAATCCTTTATGCTCGTAGTCCTCTTTCAAGTTAAACAATAAACCTTGATGTTCAAAGAATATGGTACAAACTCTGGAGTCTCTTGATGAACAGATGAAGTGATAGCGTTTGAAGTGATGTTGGAGATCGGTGATGATTTGGAGATTCGATTGGAGACTGATTCGTATTGATGAACGTTGAGAAAATCTTGAACAAATCTGGAAATTTGGACAACTCTCGAAGAAGATATTCTTAGCGTTTGTTGCGGATCTGGAACGGATGAAGATTGACGAAGCTTAAGGACGTTGATTCATGGAGTTCGTAAGGCTTTATTGAAGTCGACGGATGAAGAGATGATCCAGATCACGAAGATCTTTGATGGCCGTTCTTGAAGTTCTAACGAAGACTTCTGGAAAATATTGATGAATGATAAATGTTGGGTGAAAGATGAACCTTCGTAGATCTGATATTTTTGAAGATTATGTGGATATGAGGAGTTCTTGCAATTCGTTGATGAAGATCAACACGCGTTTCTGGAAATGTTGATGAACACGAAGAGTGTTCTTGAAGCTCTTGAGGAAATCTGGAAATGGTATGAGTTTGGATGAAGATTCTGGAGAAAAGCTTGGTGATGATCGATGAAGATCGCCGGAAAGTTGATGAATGAATGCAGTTTCTGGTGAGCCGTTGAGGTTTCCGGCGACGGTTAGGGTGGGGTTAACAACTTCCGGCGACAGTTACTGATGAACTTTGACAGTTACCGGCGAGTACTTGGGAGAATTTGGCCGCGAGAACCACCGCTGGATTTTGCCGGTGAGTTCTCCGGTGTTTGCATGCCGGTGGGGAGGTCTCCGGTGGTGTTACGTGGCAAGGCGAGAGAGTGAGTGGGGGAGAGAGAAGGAGATACGTGGGGATAGGTGGGGTGTGAGGAACAAGCCACGTGTGGCTTGCATGCAGCATGCAGAAAGTGGAAATTGAGGTGGAAGAGAGAGAAGAGGGCGCGTGGCAGCTCTTATACCTGACATGTGGCGAGAATTGGACTTGTAAACTGGGCCTTCAAAGCATTGGGCCCACGAAAATGATTAATTCTAATCCAAATTTGACTAATACTGAAAATTAAGGATTAAACCTAATTAAGACTCAATTAAAATGATGATTAATAGCTAATTAAACCCTAAACGAAATTTAAGACCTCCTAATCAAGAACTGCTAATTAAAGCTAGTTAAACTGAAAATTAAATGCTAATAACCCCAATATCCTAATAAAGACCCCTTAATCTGTAAAAAGAATATTAAAACCTATATTAACCCTATTATATTCTAAAAACAAATGAATTAGTATCAAAAGAAAATCAAAATAATATCCAAACACAATATTAAAATATAGAAAATCTATTAAAGATATTATAAAACTAAACTATTCTAAAACAAATGAATTAATATCAAAAAAGTGGATTAAACCTAGAAAATGAATTAAATCTATTAATTGTTAAAAAAAACACTTACTATCTAAAATATGAATTAAATCTATAAAATTCTAAACCTATTAAAAATAGAAAAAAATCTATTAAACCTATTTAAAAATTCTAGAAAATAAGGGAAAAATCTAAAAATGCAAGGAAGCCAATTAAATCGATTAGAGGACAACTGCGTAATTACAGCGAAATAAGCGGTAAAAACCGGGCACTGAGATGGCCTGAAAACACAGGGAACGAGCACCAATTCTCAAAATAAATCCTCGTATTGGCCTGAAATGCCTAAAACGCCAGGGGAGGCTGTAATCCCGATAAAGTCCAAAATGGCTGAAAAAAATGCAATGTATGCGGTATGCGAATGCGAATGCAAAATGCGTCGAAACATAAACCAGATGTGGGAACCGGTTGGTCCAATTTTGGGGTGCAACAACAGGCTCTGAGCATAGAGTATAAAGCGAAGATTCAAAAGACTCTGAGCGTACTAAACTCAACACTGCAACTGCAGAGACTCTGAGAATCAAAACTCGTAAGGCTCTGAAATGTTAGTAACAAAGTGATACATTTGGATAACATGTAAGAGCGAAGATCTACTCTAATCTAAAGCGCTCCTCTGGATGAACAGTTGGTTAAAACAATCACGCTAGCACTAAGCTGTAGAACTCTGGAAGTGAGTTACTCTGATAAGAAGAAAATGGAACATCATCAGAACTCTGAAAGTGAGTTACTCTAATAAGAAGAAAATGGAACATCATCAGAACTCTGGAAGAGAGTTACTCTGATAAGAAGAAAATGGAACATCATCAAAACTCTAGAAGAGAGTTACTCTGATAAGAAGAAAATGGAACATCATCAGAGGATCTGATGCAGGAAATATTTTCATATTCGTTCATTTAAAAAGATGTTGATCAAGAAAGATCCGTTGCAAAACTCATTGTCTACATCCAACGGCACTATTCCTCTTTTGTGTATGGCACAGGATTTCAGAACAAAAAGGATATCTCTGAACATTCATCTTTTGTGCATGTGCACGCTATTTGAGAAATGGGTGAGAAGTATTTAAACAAGTATTCAACAACGATTCAAACACACACAACATTATTCAACAACGAACATAGTACTTTGCTGAAAATTTATTGATCTTCATTTTGTGTAAAATCACTATTGTGAAAAAGCTTTTCTAAGAAGCACTTAAACACACTTTATTGTATTACTTTGTAAAAGATCCTTGAGAGACCAAGTTGTGGTCAGTATTCTTAAGAAGACTAAGACAAGTTTATCTTAGTGAAAAGATTGTAATCAGTTTTTGATTATTGGATTAAGTCCTCTTTTGAAAGAGGCGAAATCACCTTGGCCGGGTGGACTGGAGTAGTTTGTGTTCAAACGAACCAGTATAAAAATACATGTTATTTTTATTGCCTTATTTGCTTTTGAAAACCCTTATTCAACCCCCCCCCCCCTTCAAAGTGTTTTCCTACCTTCAATTGATTATTGTTTGTAATTCATGTTGCACTAAAGACTATGACTTAGGAGCGAATGCGTCGCATATCGTCCAAAGGACATACACTAAACACTCTAGATGATTGAGAGGAGGCCCCCCAATTACCATTTCCCAAGTACTTAAGGCTCGTAATGTACAACAATCCTTAACCTTTATTAGATGTTTTGAGAAAGTTTGAAGATGAGAAGAGAGAGACACTCTAAAGGGAGACTAAGACTCAACCTAATGTTCTCATACAAAATGCACCTATGATTGGGATGAAAAGGAATGCTACCTAATGTTATCATGCATGGGTTCAAACCTAAGGTCTATCATAATCTACCTTGAACAAGGAAGATTAGAGGTCCTAAGGGAACATGGAAAAGAAGAAAGAAGAAGGAAGCAAAAGATAGAAGAAAGGAATGCAAACATGCAATGCAACACAAAGATGAAGAGGGAGGAAAAAGGTGTGGGGTAATAACCACCACAAGCACATCTCAACCTCTTCAAGAAAATAAGAACATGCAAAACAAATATGAAGAAGAGAGGGAGGAACAAAGTGTGGGGCAGTAGCCTCCACAAGCACATCTCAACCTCAAGCAATGCAAGCAAAGGCAACAATGCAAATGATCATCACTTCGAACCACATCCATAAGCATGCATTCAAGTGGAAATCGAACACGCGTGTCGAAGAAATCATGATTAAAAAATCAAGAACAACGACACAATATCCAAAACATCTCACTCCAAATGCATCATATCGATCCATGAAGATTCAAAGTGAGAGAGCACCAAAACAACCTTGAAAAACAGCAAAACAGGCCTGCTGGCACAATGTTAATCGATTAACACCAGGGGTTAATTGATTAACCATTGAAAAATGCTTGAAAATTTGAATATTTGTGTTGGTTAATCGATTAACCAATTGGTTAACCGATTAATACTGTGTCAAAAACAAAAAACAGCAGTTCAAAAGCACTTTTCAGCAACTTATCCAATGTGCAATCATCTAATGATCATACAATCAATTAAGCACGAAATTAAACCAGAAAATAGTGATCAAATCAACATGTAATCATAATCAAATAACGAGATCACAAATCACATGGATCGAATCAGCCAAAAGTCAATAGAAAACGAAGATCCACATCGAATATGCAAAATAAGCTCGAAATAACAACTGATCTAGAATTCCAACCTATGAAGCGGAGAATTGCTTCGGTAATTGTTGATTCAACTTCGACTGATTAGATCCAAGCAAAAATCCGGAAATCCTTCAAGATCCAAGTGATTTCTTGTAGTAGAAATGAAGATCCACCAAAATTAAGCCGAAATAATCCAAATAACCATTTCTAGATCCACTCCAAAATTCAGATCCAAGCTTGCACGAAAATTCGATGAAGAAATTGATTCAATGAGGATGATGGATGAAGGTTTGAGCTCAAGAATTCATTGATTCCAATGGAGAATCAATGAATTCAAGCAAAGAGAGCTTTGGTGAAGTTTTGAGAATGGAGAAGTTGAGAGCAAATTGAGAGAGTCAAATGAATTCTGAAAATGAAATGGAAATTATGAGGATTCTCCTTGTGAGGTTTGGAGTAAATCAATTAAATACCCCTTAGGTTTGGATCCAAATGAGGTTTGGAATGTGGTTTGTGAAAACATGGAATGAGAATTTAGAGGAAAAATGAAATTAACCTAAATTTGAAGTGGTTCTAGATCCTTCCTAAATGTAAAATCAACTTCTCATGTGATCAAATTTGGACCCCAAAGTGATTTCTCTTGAAAATTCACGTGCAGAGCAGAAATTTGCACTGGTTAATCGATTAAACATATGGGTTAATCGATGAACACCCTTGAATATTTGAATTTGGCCTGATTTTGACTTGGTTAATCGGTTAACCATTTGGTTAGTCGATTAACACCTTCAAAATTTTGAATTTGACGCCTTTTGGAGGGAAATCTGCACATTTGCCCGTTTTCAACCATTTTGAGCTCTGTTAAGCTCCTGAAACTTGTTCTTGAATATTCCAACTGTGAGAATGCTTGATATAGCCTGCGAAAATGCAAAGAAACAAAAGCCAGTCAAGGTTAAAACAGAAGGGAAAATTTTGGGGTGCAACACAACCCAGTCACAAAATCATAGTTATACTATCCCACTTCCATTCGGGAATGTCCAATGGCTGCATTAGTCCAGACGGTTTCTGATGCTCAATCTTCGACTTCTGGAAAGTTAGACATGTATATACAAACTATGTAACGTCTCTCTTCATTCCTGGCCACCGGAATATTTTCTTAAGGTTATTTATGTATTTTGTATATAAGTTATTCTTAGTTATGTGATCGAGGTTCGCAAACTTTATCAGGATTCTCTATAGAACTCAAGCATCCAAGTCACAGAGAGAAAATAATTTTTAAGAACATGTATGAATTTGCGTGCCTTGTTTAATTATTTAATCAAAGAATTTATTTAAGCACTTTTGTTGTGCTCTTTGTTTACTTTATTTTCTCAAACAATTCTACATCATTGTTACCGAAACTTCTATCTAATTTTCCGACATTCAAACATCTAATAACCAAACACAAACACACGTTTCTCAAACTTTGTGCATAAATTGTCCATGAGATTTTTTTCGAGTTTAATCCATTAAGTGAACAAACTCATGATTTGATCTACTGAAAACACCAGTAAACAAATTGTCGCGCCTAGTGAAACCCTTTTGTGCGAAAAAAATCAAACTTTTCTGTAATGTGTTGTGTTTTCATTATTTATTATGTTCTTTGTACCACCCCCTTTCTATACCCCCAAATAAACAATTAAATCATTTAGGCACTTAATAAAATTTTTCATCAGAGTAAAAATTAACACATGGTATAAAAGAGGCACGTCACATTATCCAGGAAATTCAAAACACATACAACACCTGCTCATAAAGATATGCAACAAAGGGTAAATCACCACAAAGGAACTTAGTCCTTAAAACCCCATATCAATATTTAGAATAAAAGTGGAAACATCTAAACATTGAATCACTTCATTCATAAAAACATTATATACATCGACAGTTTAATTCAATTCATAAGTCATGTTTACAAAACATTCACCAGCAGATACATACATAGATGTATCACAAAAGAATCAAAGCAACTCCTAACTACCCGGTGCTATATATCAGAGCCAACCGACCAAAAAGGATGAAGCCACGCTTCACAAAAGACCTCTAGCAAACCTACTCTGAAATGCCTCATAGAGCATCATAAAACAACAGAAGGATGAGAAACATTATCATAACAAACAATACATATAATTATGTATCTATATACACCAACATAGAATACACATAACACATTTCTCACCGCAATTCATCACAATTCATCACATACCTCACAATGTATATCTACACAATTAAGCATGTTCACCAATCATGCTTCACAATTCACAACACTTGCACATAAACATTTACACTTATGTTTAATTCAACAATTCACATAAACATACACAATTATGTTCATTACACCAATACATCATATGAAGATGATAATGCAACTCATAGAGACAGACTCACGACTCTATGCAGATGCAAATGCGGTACTGACTCATTCAACAGGTTCAATTGAAGAACCAAATGGAACTATCGCTCGTTACCGAAGTAACTCCCTGTCGGGCCTACGATGTTCACCCTTCGCACACACCCTACATGGGCACACGATGTTTCAGGATTGCTCACACCCCACACGGGCACACAATCTGATTGCTCACACCCCACAAGGGCACACAATTGTTCTGCAGATTCTCCACGGAATCAAATATAAACCATCGCTCACACCCCACAAGGGCACACAATCGTTTCTGCAAATCCTCCTAGGGATCAAAAATAAACCATCGCTCACACCCCACAAGGGCACACAATCATTTCTGCAGATCCTACGCGAGATCAGACACACAAGAATGCAACCATGATGCTTCACATGCAAAACGACTACACACACTCTTGAAATGCATACATATTCACAAATATATAATCATGCATTCTTCACATCATACAAGTACATACAATTATGCACATTCACATCAATCTCATCATGCATTTTCATTCAATTCAAACAAATGCACAAAATTGCCAAACGCCCACATTTCACACTCCACGATTCACAATCTAGGATTCACGCCATACGGCTACCCACAACATTTCATATCACAACATAGAACTATGCATAATAAGAAAGGATTAATCATATTGGAATCGAAGAATCGACATTGGAGTGAAAACACAAGAAAACAACATGCTGACACGCTCGCTACCTGTTCGCCTAGCAAACAAGCTCGCGAAGGCAAACAGAAGCCACTGACTTGATTCGCTACCTCACTCGCTCAACGAAGGCCTAGCGAATGCTCGCTACCCCCTTCGCTACCAGCGAAGAACATCAAAACCATTCTATCCAAGCCTGGGACCGTTCCCTACTAGCTCGCTACAGCGAATGCTCAGCGAAGGCTCGCGACCTGCTCGCCTAGCAAACTTGCTAGCGAGGGTCTGCGAACTCAGAATTTCCCACTGTCAAAAACTCCGAAACTCCTCAAAATCCACCCGATTCAATTCCAACTCGTCCCAGTAGCCTTAGCCCAACATTCCTCAACTAAACGTTATCACTTATTCTCATTTTTAACCGTTAAAACTCGATTTCTACCGATTAAATCAAATTCAACCTAAAAATGGAAAATGAGCAAAACTTTCCCCAATCCAAAATCAAACCAATAGAAACATACATAATCATACACATCGAAAGAATAATAAAGTTTCTCACCCTTACCCGATTAAATCGAAGCTTAGAAGTTGATTCTTGATGATTCTAGGTTTTTCCTCCTCTTCCTCCTCTTTTCTCTTCTTTCCTTTCTATCTCTTTTCTTTTCTCTCTATTTCCACTTATACTCTTTCTATTCTATTTCTCTCAAATAACAACTAATTAAGGATTATCTAAAACACCCTCTAATTAATTCCCAAAACTCTCCGAATAATAAAATAACATAATATGCGCACATAACATATTAATATTCAAATTTCACAAATGAAATAATAATCAATCAAATAAATCAAAAGACTCAACAAAATGGGAAATCAGAATCGGGGCGTTATAACTCTCCCCTACTTTAGAAATTTTCGTCCTCGAAAATATTACCTGATCCAAACAATTCCGGATGCGACTCTCGCATCTTACTCTCCAGTTCCCAAGTTATATTGCCTTCCGCAGCACCTCCCCATGCTACTTTCACAAGCGCAATATCCTTTCCTCTTAGCTTCTAACTTCACGGTCCAAAATCCTAATCGGTAAAACTCCAACCGTAAGCTTATCTCTTACTTCAACCTCGTCCATAGGAATCACATGTGACGGATCCGGAACATACTTCCGAAGTTGCGAAACATGGAACACATCATGCAAATTCGAAAGATTCGGAGGCAACGCCACACGATACGCCAAAACACCCACTCGTGCAATAATCTGATACGGACCAATAAAATGAGAAGTCAACTTCTTCGACTTTAAGGCACGACCCACACCCGTAACCGGTGTAACTCTCAAGAACACATGGTCGCCTTCTTGAAACTCAAGATCTTTCCTTCTCTTGTCAGGATAACTCTTCTGCTTACTCTGAGAAGCTCTCATCTTTTCCCGAATAAACTTCACCTTTTTTGTTGTTTGTTGTACCATCTCCGGCCCAACAACCGACTTCTCACCAGTTTCGTGCCAACACAAGATGTTCGACATCTCCGACCATACAAAGCCTCAAATGGTGCCATACCAATACTTGAGTGAAAACTGTTATTATAGGTGAACTCAATCAACGCTAAATAACTATCCCAAGCACCACCTTTCTCTAGTACACAAGCACGCAACAAATCCTCCAACGACTGAATCGTCCTCTCGGTTTGACCATCTGTTTGCGGATGGTAAGCTGAACTCAATCTTAGCTTAGAACCCAAAACCTTTTGCAAACTCTCCCAAAACCTTGAAGTAAATCTAGGATCTCTATCCGATACAATACTCTTAGGAACTCCATGCAACTTCACAACCACACAAACATAAATCTCGGCTAACTTCTCCAAAGGATAACTAATATCAATCGGAACAAAATGAGCAGATTTAGTAAGCCTATAAACAATCACCCAAATAGCATCATGACCTCTTTGCGTATTCGAAAATCCCGTAACAAAATCCATCGATATACTATCTCATTTCCACTCTGGAATATCCAAAGGTTGCATCAGTCCACTAGGCTTCTGATGTTCTATCTTAGACTTCTGACAAGTCAAACATGCATACACAAACTGAGCTACATCTCTCTTCAATCCGGACCACCAAAAGATTTTCCTCAAATCTTGATACATCTTATTCGCTCCCGGATGAATACTCAAGTTACTCCGGTGTCCTTCCTCCAATATCATTCTTTTCAACTCCACATCATCGGGAATACAAATACGACCACGAAATTTCAAAACTCCAAAATCATCAACCTTGAAATCCTCGTTCTCATTTGTCATCAAATCAACGAACTTCAGATCCAACTTCTGCTTTTCACATACGGTTGCAAGAAAATCATTCGTAATACGAAGCATACCAAGTCTCACACTTCTCAGCATCATTTCACAAACCAAACTCAAATCTCTAAAGTTCTCCAAAAGTTCTCATTCTTTCATCATCAATGTAGACATATGCAATGACTTCCGACTTAAGGCATCGACCACCACATTTGCCTTACCTGAATGGTAATTCAAACCAAAATCATAGTCTTTCAAAAGCTCTAACCACCTCCTTTGCCTCATATTCAATTCCTTTTGATCAAATAAATACTTCAAACTCTTGTGATCACTAAAAACTTCGAATCTTGCACCATAAAGATAATGCCTCCAAATATTCAAAACAAACACCACGACCGCTAATTCCAAAGCATGCGTAGGGTAATTCTTTTCATGCACTCTCAACTGTCTCGAAGCATAAGACACAATTTTTCCATCTTGCATCAACACACCATCCAAACCTGTCAAGGAAGCATCACAATTAGCCACAAAAGGTTTCGTAGGATTCGGTAAAATCAAGACTGGCGCTGTTGTCAATCTTCTCTTTAACTCAATGAAACTCTTTTCACAATCAGCATCCCAAATAAAAGCCTTTCCCTTATAAGTCAATTGTGTTAACGGAAGTGCCAACTTCGAAAATCCTTCAATAAACCTCCGATAATAACCTGCCAAGGCCAAAAAGCTTCGAATCTCCGTAACCGATCTAGGAGTCTCCCATTGCATTACCGCATCAATCTTGGATGGATCCACACTAATACCATCACCGGAAATAATATGCCCGAGAAAACTCACCTCCGACAACCAAAATTCACACTTTGACAAGTTAGCATATAATTTCTTCTCTTTCAAAATCTGTAACACAATCCTCAAATGCTCTTCATGCTCCTCTTGAGACTTAGAGTAAATCAAAATGTCGTTGATGAACACAACCACAAAACGATCCAACTGCTCATGAAAAATGCGATTCATGTATTCCATAAACACACCCGGCGCATTAGAAACTCCGAATGGCATCACAGAATATTCGTAATGACCATACCGTGTCCTAAAAGCCGTCTTTGGAATATCCTCCTCCTTAACCTGAATCTGGTGATAACCCGATCTCAAATCAATCTTGCTAAAAATGCGCGCTCCAACTAATTGGTCCATCAAATCATCGATTCTTGGAAGCGGATACTTATTCTTAATTGTCACCTTATTCAACTGCCGATAATCAATACATAATCGCATACTCCCATCCTTCTTCTTTACCAACAATACCGGCGCACCCCGAGGAGAAACACTTGGTCTTACAAACCTCTTGTCCAACAAATCATTCAACTGCTCCTTCAGTTCTACCAATTCCGATGCTGACATACGATACGGTGTCATCAAAATCGGTCTAGTACCGGGAACTAGATCAATAGAAAACTCAACTTCCCTTTCCGGCAGTACATCCGCAATCACCTCCGGAAACACTTCTGGGAAATCACACACCACTGGAAACACATTAGCTCAACTTTGCTCTCCACAGACAATGATACAAACAAGCCGAACAACTGAGCTTCGTCCGCTAAAAGTTTCTTCAACTCTTTAGTGGATAGAAAACTCTCACCTTCATCATCTTCCAAAGAAGGAAACCTTACTAACTTGTGATAGCAATCTAAATGAACTCTATTAAATTGCAACCAGTTCATACCCAAGATCACGTCCAAACCTTCCAACGGCAAACACACTAAATCCATAATGAAGTCTTTATCATACATGGTCAAAGAACAACTTACACACACCAAAGAAGTAGTTACCGACCCCGAAGCGGGAGTCTCAATAACCATGTCTCCACTCAAAGAAACCATGCACAAACCCAAACGCTTAGCACACTCAAGAGAAATGAACGAATGAGTCACTCCAGTATCAATAATAGCAACTAAAGGCATATTATTAATAAAGCATGTACCTTTAATCAAGCGATCCGCATTAGTAGTGTCTGAACCTGCTAATGCAAATACTTTTCCATCCGACTGAGCTTGCTTTGGTTTAGTACACTTGGTGATAATATGACCAACTTCCCCACAATTAAAACACTTTACCACATTCCTTCTACAACCAGAAGTGGCATGTCCAAGACTTCCACAATTAGCACACTTCTCCACAGACTTCCCACATTCAAAAGATTTGTGGCCCATCACGCCACACTTGTAACATTTGACCGCACCAGAACTTCCTCCTTCGGGTCTCCTGTCAAAGTTTCCCTTATACTTGCCCTTATCAACAGGCGTCACATAAGGTCCACTCCTTACTTGTTGCTTGCCTTTCTTCTCACTCAAACTCTTATAATGAGTAGATCGAGCCCTGCTGTCCTCTTCAAAAATCCTACAACATTCGGTCAAGTCCGAAAATCTTCGTATTCTTTGGTATCCCACCGCTTGCTTTATCTCAGGACGCAAGCCATTCTCATACTTAATGCACTTAGAGAACTCCGCCATAACCGCCACATAATGAGGATGAAACTGAACTAATTCCACAAACTTAGCCATGTAGTCCACCACGGACATATTGCCTTGCTTTAGCTCAAGAAATTC
Organism: Lathyrus sativus; assembly: GCA_963859935.3. Lineage (NCBI taxonomy): Eukaryota > Viridiplantae > Streptophyta > Magnoliopsida > Fabales > Fabaceae > Lathyrus > Lathyrus sativus. Next base: position 181,167,652 of record OZ012737.1, read on the forward strand.
CATTTCCTTTTTCCCCTTTACACTCTCAGGATAATACTTTCTCAAGAATTTGGTGCGAAATAAATCCCAAGTGATTTCCTTGTCATCCACCTCAAGAACTTGCCTCATACTGACCCACTTGTCGTCGACCTATTCTCTCAACATGTGAGTTCCAAGTCTCACCTTGTTTCCTTCAGCACATCCCATAACTCTAAAGATTCTCTCAACCTCCTTCAACCAGATCTGAGCATCGTCCGGATCAAACCTCCCTTTGAATACCGGCGGCTGATTCTTTCTAAACTCGTCATTAGCGTTCGCATTCGGTGCACCTTGCACTGCCCTAGCCATAGCCTCCAACACCGCAGCCATAACATTGTCATTACGACCAGCCATATTCTGATGATTCACAAAAATAACAACAAGGTTAAACAACCGTTCAACCAACACAACAACAAGACAGACACAAGTGACTCAACACTGGCTCTGATACCACTTAATGTAACACCCCCTTTCTATACCCCAAATAAACAATTAAATCATTTAGGCACTTAATAAAATTTTTCATCAGAGTATAAATTAACACATGGTATAAAAGAGGCACGTCACATTATCCAGGAAATTTTAAACACATACAACACCTGCTCATAAAGATATGCAACAAAGGGTAAATCACCACAAAGGAACTTAGTCCTTAAAACCCACATATCAATATTTAGAATAAAAGCGGAAACATCTAAACATTGAATCACTTTATTCATATAAACATTATATACATCAACAGTTTAATTCAATTCATAAGTCATGTTTACAAAACATTCACCAGCAGATACATACACATATGTATCACAAAAGAATTAAAGTAATTCCTAACTACCCGGTGCTACATATCAGAGCCAACCGACCAAAAAGGATGAAGCCACGCTTCACAAAAGACCTCCAGCAAACCTACTCTGCAATGCCTCATAGAGCATCATAAAACAGCAGAAGGGTGAGAAACATTATCATAACAAACAATGCATATAATTATGTATCTATATACACCAACATAGAATACACATAACACATCTCTCACTGCAATTCATCACAATTCATCACAACCTCACAATGTATATCTACACAACTAAGCATGTTCACCAATCATGCTTCACAATTCACAACACTTGCACATAAACATTTACACTTATGTTTACTTCAATAATTCACATAAAAATACACAATTATGTTCATTACACCAATACATCATATGAAGATGATAATGCAACTCATAGAGACCGACTCACGACTCTATGCAGATGCAAATGCGGTACCGACTCATTTAGCAGGTTCAATTGAAGAACCAAATGGAACCATCGCTCGTTACCGAAGTAACTCCCCGTCGGGCCTACGATGTTCACCCTTCGCTCACACCCCACATGGGCACACGATGTTTCAGGATTGCTCACACCCCACACGGGCACACAATCCGATTGCTCACACCCCACAAGGGCACACAATCGTTCTGCAGATTCTCCACGGAATCAAATATAAACCACCGCTCACACCCCACAAGGGCACACGATCGTTTCTGCAGATCCTACGCGGGATCAGACACACAAGAATGCAATCATGATGCTTCACATGCAAAACGACTCCACACACTCTTGAAATGCATACATATTCACAGATATATAATCATGCATTCTTCACATCATACAAGTACATACAATTATGCACATTCACATCAATCTCATCATGCATTTTCATTCAATTCAAACAAATGCACAAAATTGCCAAACGACCACATTTAACACTCCACGATTCACACTCTAGGATTCACGCCATACGGCTACCCACAACATTTCATATCATAACATACAACTATGCATAATAGGAAAGGATTAATCATACTTGAATCGAAGAATCGACATTGGAGTGAAAACACAAGAAAACAACATGCTAACACGCTCGCTACCTGTTCGCCTAGCGAACAAGCTCGCGAAGGCAAACAGAAGCCACTGACTTGATTCGCTACCTCACTCGCTCAGCGAAGGCCTAGCGAATGCTCGCTACCCCCCTTCGCTACCAGCGAAGAACACCAAAACCATTCTGTCCAAGTCTGGGACCGTTCGCTATTGGCTCGCTACAACGAATGCCCAGCAAAGGCTCGCGACCTGCTCGCCTAGCGAACTTGCTAGCGAGGGTCTGCGAACTCAGAATTTCCCACTGTCAAAAACTCCGAAACTCCTCAAAATCCACCCGATTCAATTCCAACTCGTCCCAGTAGCCTTAGCCCAACATTCCTCAACTAAACTTTACCACTTATTCTCATTTTTAACCGTTAAAACTCGATTTCTATCGATTAAATCAAATTCAACCTAAAAATGGAAAATGAGCAAAACTTTCCCCAATCCAAAATCAAACCAATAGAAACATACATAATCATACACATCGAAAGAATAATAAAGTTTCTCACCCTTACCCGATTAAATCGAAGCTTAGAAGTTGATTCTTGATGATTCTAGGTTTTTCCTCCTCTTCCTCCTCTTTTCTCTTCTTTCCTTTCTATTTCTTTCTATCTCTTTTCTTTTCTCTCTATTTCCACTTATACTCTTTCTATTCTATTTCTCTCAAATAACAACTAATTAAGGATTATCTAAAACTCCCTCTAATTAATTCCCAAAACTCTCCGAATAATAAAATAACATAATATGCGCACATAACATATTAATATTCAAATTTCACAAATGAAATAATAATCAATCAAATAAATCAAAAGACTCAACAAAATGGGAAATTAGAATCGGGGCGTTACATTCTTCATAAAATTTTTCCAATCTTTGAGTGTTTATGCATTTGAGGAGTGGTAGAACTCTTGTTGAGATGACACGTCCAAAAAACACTCCCCTTCCCCAAAATGACACTCCAGATACAGAAGAACAATTATTAAATCGACGGTTGGTGGCACAAGAACTTCAACTTCTATTTGAATTATCGCTTCTGTAATAAGCCAAATGTTATATAAATTAGGTCGAGTAGATTGAGCTTGAGATATTTTGGGTCTTGGTCAATTGGGCCTTCAACCGGTCCATAGCAGTTATCACAAAACACAAAATCTCTCATCGAGTCTCTATACTCAAGAAATTCCCTACTAATTAAATCATAGGTTTTTCAAAATCTACCTAAAAGATGAGAAAATATTTTTTTGGATCTCTTAGCTAAATCCAACAACTAATTCACAATCACAACTTCATCCACCAAGAATCTCTCCCTCAAAGAGAGATCAATTTATCCATAACTTTAACTAACATTAACGTCAATATTTTTTTAACTTACTTCAAATTATACCCTTTAAATTGAATATAATCTCATAGTTAATTAAGTAAAATAAGTAAAATGTTAATCTAACTATTAAATTAAATTAAATAAAAAAATTATGATTTAAAATAAATAAAAAAAAACTTATTGTTGGAATAAATTGATCTCTGCTCCTCTTTATTTATTAATTTACATTTACATACACCTGTCAAATAAATATATACAACCGCCACCAATAAATAGGCACAAAAATTTTCCCATAAAAACCCCACTAGTAATTTAAGTTAAAAAAACATAAACGCGTCTATAAAATTTCCTCTCTGCACTTGAGGAAGAAGACAGTGTTTGAGAGAAACAAAATCTCTCTTATTTTATATATACATGAATTTTCAGATTCGGAGTTTGATTCACTAAGTCTTGCTTCTTCTGAATCAACCAAACCATCACTCTCTCTGATTCACCAAAACAAAACAAAAAAATGGTAAATCCTCGTTTTCCTCGCTCCAGGATCCGACCCTTCAGCTTCCCCTTCACACTCATCGCTCTCTGCATTTTCCTCACTCTCTCGTTTCTCTTCACAGCCCATTCTTATTCCTCTTATCAACAACACAACTTGGTAAGCTTTTGTTTTCACTTTCATTTCGTGAATTTGTCACACCCCTTTTGTGGTTGTGATTTTTTTTTTTTGTGGTAAAGTTTGTTAATTTTTGTCTTTTTTGTTTCTGGGTTTGTTTAATTTGAGGAAAAAATTGGTGGGGTTGGGTTAGTTTTGGATCTTACTATCTAGGTTCAAGTGGGTTGGGATCTGATTCTTGAATCATTTAGGGTTTGATGGAATTTTTTTTTCTTTTTCTGGGAAAGTAAGTATAGAAATTTGATTATATAGTTTATCTAGGAAAAGAAAGATTTGATTTGATTTGATGAAGCTGTGTTAATCTGTTATGGATTTGTTGTATTAGGATTCTGATGGTGGTTCTTTACATGGATTTGAATCGATAAGGAGATCCGTTTTGGCGTTGAAAACGGATCCCCTTAAGCCTCGGTTGGATCAGATCCGAAAGCAAGCAGATGATCATAAGTCTTTAGCTCTTACTTACGCTTCTTATGCACGAAAGCTCAAGCTTGAGAGTTCAAAGCTCGTTAGGATTTTTGCGGAACTATCACGAAACTTCTCGGACTTGATGAGCAAGCCTCAATATAGGACTCTTTTCAGCAATGATGCGATCCCGATTGATGAATCGGTAGTTCGTCAATTGGAGAAGGAAGTGAAGGAGCGGATTAAAACCACGCGACAGGTAATTGGTGAAGCCAAGGAGTCGTTTGATAACCAACTGAAGATTCAGAAGTTGAAGGATACTATTTTTGCTGTCAACGAGCAGTTAACGAAATCGAAGAAGCAGGGTGCTTTCTCGAGTTTGATTGCTGCCAAGTCCATTCCGAAGAGCTTGCATTGTCTAACAATGAGGCTGATGGAAGAGCGGATTGCTCATCCGGAGAAGTATACAGATGAAGGGAAGCCTACTCCTCCTGAAGTTGAAGATCCCAATCTTTACCACTACGCGTTGTTCTCAGACAATGTTGTAGCTGCGTCTGTTGTGGTTAATTCAGCGACAAAGAACGCAAAGGAACCGTGGAAACATGTGTTTCATGTTGTGACCGACAAGATGAATCTTGGAGCTATGCAAGTGATGTTCAAGTTAAAAGATTACAACGGCGCACACGTTGAAGTTAAGGCAGTCGAGGATTACAAATTCCTGAATTCCTCTTACGTGCCGGTCCTTCGACAACTCGAGTCCGCTAACCTACAGAGATTTTACTTTGAGAACAAGCTCGAAAATGCTACAAAGGACACAACAAATATGAAGTTCAGGAATCCGAAATATTTGTCGATATTGAACCATTTGAGATTCTACTTGCCGGAAATGTATCCGAAGTTGCATAAAGTTCTATTTTTGGATGATGACATAGTAGTTCAGAAGGATCTTACTGGTTTATGGAAGATTGACATGGATGGCAAGGTGAATGGAGCTGTAGAAACATGTTTCGGGTCATTCCATAGATATGCACAGTACATGAATTTCTCGCATCCTTTGATCAAAGCTCGATTTAATCCAAAGACTTGTGCATGGGCTTATGGAATGAATTTCTTCGATTTGGATGCTTGGAGAAGGGAAAAATGCACGGAAGAGTATCATTACTGGCAAAATCTGGTAACTCTTTTGAACTCTAATTTATATTATCGTTATTCTGGTATTCGTGTAGTATATATAAATAACTTGATATGTTGATGATTCTGCAGAACGAGAACCGAACACTATGGAAACTAGGGACATTACCACCCGGGCTAATCACATATTACTCAACAACGAAGCCGCTAGATAAATCATGGCATGTTTTGGGCCTTGGTTATAACCCAAGCATCAGCATGGATGAGATTAGCAATGCAGCTGTGGTGCATTTCAATGGTAACATGAAACCATGGCTTGATATTGCAATGACTCAATTCAAACCACTTTGGTCTAAGTATGTCGATTACGAGTTAGACTTTGTTCAGTCCTGCAATTTTGGTATCTAAAAATGGTTAAGTTTCTTCGCACTTGATCGTGATGATTGTGTCGTGTACCCGCCGCAGCTGTTATTTTATGGTTATTTTTTAAAATATATATATTGCCTATACATTTTTAGCTGAGATTCTAGTTTTGCAAGAAAAATTCTTGCTTTTTTTATCTAATTGTAAAATACTTTAGTATAGTAATTATAATTAGAACATGTATTTCTCTTATTTATTCATGTTATAATGTGTAAGCAATAATTGTTATGTTGAAATTTTCATTGATGTTCCATTAGTTGCTTAATTTGAAGTTGTTTTGTACCTTCCAAAGTTGGCTTCTGCTGTTTCTTTCTCTCTTCTTTTAGGTTTTTAGGTACAGAAGCATATAGTGCATTGTTACGAATTATTTTATATCATGTTGAATTGAGTGTGTGTTAAGAAGTCATATAATCCATTTATTTTGGATAGTATAAGACATTGTAGACTAATTCATTTCAGCATGAATAGTGCAAATCCTAACTCAATTCATAGAAATAGTTGATATTGTTAGATTGAAAAAAGTATATTATTATTAGAATCAGATCAATAAAATATTCTTAAAAATCAAATGCAATTTAAATATTACATACTAAAATAGTATTTTATTGTTGGTGTAAGTTTCAGAGACGGTTATTTTTATTAAAAGTTGATGAATTATCCATTAATAGTAATAATAATATTTTTTTAATTATCTTTATCATTATTTGTATTTTCAAAGTAATAAAATTTATAGGATAGTTACTTCGATTGATAAAACATTTAAGTTTAACTTAATTGTGACACCACATTAAAAATAAAGATATTATTCTTAAATTTTTTTTGTAAGTTATATTGTGAAGTGAGATAGTATTAAAGCATAGAAACATTATTATATCGATAGACTGATGATCGTTTCTTATAAATCATAAATAAAAAATTATCAATTCTTTACATATGTATAAATATTATGAGTACTGTTTATAAAAGATTGATCTGCCATGTAAATATTACAGAGTTTAAAGTAAGTGTCATAAGTTGTTTTTATAGTGATATTAATGCATACCACCCTTTGATTAGAAACCACTACGGGTCCTAGATGTGTACTCTACATATCATGTTGAGGGATATAGGTGACTTATATTAAATTTGTCTATCCTATGTAATACGATAAACATCCAATGACCTAATATTGAACTCAATAAGGATGACATGGTATATGTTTAGTGTTCAATATACACATGAGGAAAAATAGTAATTATACACATACATTATCACATAATTTTTTTATCTAATTACATGATATTTTCGTTACTTAGGTAGCAATTGTGTGTTGCTAGATGTTGTTCACTGTTTATTATAATAAATGTGTGATTTAATATAATTGTCAAAGTTACAGGAACTTGCAGAGTCACACACATAAGAACATATTGATGGAAGATAAAACAAATAAGTGAAATTTAATTGATGGTGAGGTCTTGTAATGCACCTATGTTAATTAGGAAAATATGGTATATTGTAAGATACAATGTACTTAAGTGAAATACGGAAATAAACATAAGGTGCAATATACTTAAGTGAAACAGGGTACACTTTAAGGTACATTGTGCTTAAGTGAGGTTGTTCAACTTAAAACCCACGTAGGTGGTTCTATAAATAGAACAATTGTGATAAAGTAAAATTCGTTTGACAAAATTTGATTTATGAAACCTTGGTTTTCTAAAACCTAGTGATGCTCTCTTTCTCTTGTTTGCGTGGACTGAGTAGAAGTGTCATTGTCCGTGCAATGTCTGTGATTGCTCTCTCAATCTGATTTCAACGATTAATCACTACAAGAAGTAATCGTTCGATCATTGACCATGATCATTCATAAGAACTTACCAAGAATAAGTCAGATTAAACTTGTTTCTAATTGTTGAAATGAATTAGTGATATTAGTGTTAGAAGTTGTAATTCAATATTTTAGAATGCAAGTTGTATTTGACTTAGGGGTGTTCGACCTAGTCGAAGTAGTAAGCTAGTTGAGTAAGAGTGAGTTGTATTCGATAGAGTCAAATACATCATATAGTTGTTGTGTCGAAGTGTATGTTTTTAGTTGCATATAAATAAGCATGGTACGATGTAAACATGTAACAAGTTTTGTATAGAAATTTCAGTTTATCATATCTTCATATATAATTTCTCTCTCCTCTCTATTTTATCATCTTCTTCATTCTTCTTGAAACCCTAATTATTCCAACAAATTGATATCAATGATCCCGGTTGCGATTCATTGAGAATCTAAAATGACAAACGTTAACACATCATCAATGAAATTTCCACGAATCTAACAATTTTCAAAGAGGAGAACTACGAGAGGTGGGTTGCGCAAATGAAGGTCATCTTCAAATTTCATGATGTGGCTGAAATCATGAGTGATGGAGTACTAGTATTGGAAGTGAATGTAAATGATGTTCATGAGGCTGCGCACAAGGAACGAAGGAAGAAAGATAGAAATCTATATTCTTGATACATCAATGTGTGGAACTTAACGTGTTTGAGAAGATCATTAAAGAGGAAATATCAAAGGGAGTGCGGGACAAGTTAAAGAACTTGTATGGTAGAAATGAAAAGCTAAAGAGGGTGAAGTTGCAAACACTAAGAAAGCAATTTGAGATGACTCAGATGATGTATGATGAATCAATCTCGAAATGCTTCTCGCGTGTGGTGTTACTAACAGACCAAATGAAGGCTTGTGGTAAATCAATCATTGATTTTCAATAGATTCAGAAAGTGTTGAAATCTCTGACTGCAAATTTTGATTACATTGTAGTATCTATTGAAGATTCCAAGAACCTAGTTGAGATAAAGGTGGAAGAACTTTAAGCTTCATTGGAAGCTCGTGAGATGAGACTGAAGCAGCAGAACTCAGAGAGGGATAAAGTGGTGAAATAGGCACTACAAGCAAGATTCATCAAGAAATCTATAAAAGAAAAGAAGAAGCAGAGAAAGAATGTTGCTAATGATGAAAAGTCAAGCAAGAATCCAAAGAATCATTTTGATTCAATCAAGAAAGTCACGCGTAACAAGTCTTCGGGGAAAAAAGTTGACATGAAGGGGTGTAGTGTTGCAACTGTCAAGATATGGTCATTATGCTCGAGATTGTCAAAGAAAGAAGGAATCATTAAAAAAAGATGATAATGAAGTGCAATAGAATAAAAGCGATGTTTAACCACTAAAACCCGATCAAGCAGGATCCTTTCTACCACGATACAAACTAACGCTTAAGCCTTCCGTGCGCGAGCATAAAATCAACATTTAATCGTTGGAATCTGATCTAAACATTCATTCATAAAATCAATCAACAAACACTCATTTGCTACCAAGAACTACATATATTTAAGTTCTTCATCGCACCTGGAGATATGTAGGAGCGAGATTCAACGTCTCATCAAGCGCTATAACTAAAAACCCAAAATTATCTTTCGTTTTTCCCAAAACTAAGTCGCTTTGAATTTCTCATCACACCTGATGATACGTAAGCGTAAGACTCACAATCTTGTCAATCACCCTAAGAAAAACCTTTTTGTGACCCTTTTTCTTTTCCTTTTAAAATTTCAATAATCGAAGAAAGCAAATAACTTAAGCTAAGATTCTATTCGCAAATCTAACTAAATGGTTCCTGTTGAGTACCACAGATGTGATGGGTGCTAATACCTTTCCCTCGCATAAACGAATCCCGAACCTGAATTTGGTTACGATGACCATTTTCTTTTTCTTTTAGGGTTTTATCAATATTTTCTCTTTCCTTTTGGAATAAATAAAGTTCGGTTGCGACTCTGTTTAATCATTCGCGAGCGTGCAATGCACTTGTAGGTCGTATTTTTCATGATCGAGAATGTTTAATGCAATAAATATGCACAATTAAACATGAAATTACACTGTAATACAACTATGTGGTTATTGTAATCATGAGTGAAAGATCAAATAATGCATGAACAAACAAATGAATACTTAAATCAACATAATTAAAATAATTCACTTAAAATGTTTTAAATGCATAAATGAACAGTTATACTGTCATCTCAGATTTCGACACAGACATTTAATAGTAGAGATGAGATAAAGATCATGATATAGAGTTGTGGAAAGGTCAAAGTGGCTAATCAAGATTATAAGGTCTTTTTTGATCTATCAAAAGATAGTTTCAATTTTGGTCAAATGTTGCAATAAGTAAGAGGCCAAAGAGGTTCATTGATTTTGGGAAATATTTAAATTCAGATTCCTCAAATTCTCTCTGTGAAGTTAAAATGAGGCATGATTGGATAAGACCAAGTAGTTATTCAAGGACATGTGGTGTCCTATCGAAGCTGAAGGTTGCATGGAGACGAAGAGGTGGCGTATTTGGCTTAGTCGACCGTTGTAGATGATTATTCTAGAGTAATACATAAGTAGATGTTTGTTTATGTTTTAAGGGTCTGTAATTGTATGCAAAGTTCTACAAACTCAAAGTATATGTATGATTGAGAAAGGAGTAAGAAATGTACGTATGCGTTCCACTTTTATAAAATTCAAGTCTTTTACGTTCATGTCAGTTTATGCATTTAAGTTATCTTCAGTCATTTTACTTTCAAGTTCTTTACGTTTCAATTAGTTTTCATTTTTAATCCTTAATCAAACATTACATTTCGACTTTGATGTCAATTTGCTCAGTTCATGATTCACACAAATATGTCATGTGATCTTTTCGAGTTTAATCCCTTAAGTATTAATTGAAACTTTTTTTGGCACGCCCGACGGGACCTTTTTGTGTGAATTTTTACTTTGAGCTTGTGAAAATTGTTGTTGTAAATTTCATTTAAGAGACTTCTCAAAGTGTGAGTATGCATGAGATTGAGGAATGGTAAAAGAACCACACAAAAAAAGTTAGGAATCAACGAGGAAGTACACTAGAAGAATGGTTTCTCCCATAAACAATAATGGAGAACAACCATCTAATAGCACGGGGGCAAGCACGATCGCTACAAGTTTGACTGAGCTAATCCCTTCTATTGTTAGCACGACGTCCATGCCGTCAATGATGGTTTCTCCATAAACTGAACAAGAAGGGGCGATTTTTTCCTCTTTGATCACACAAAAAGGGTTTGCCAAAGCATGAAGCTCCATAGGGAAATACATGAGAATGTTTGCTAGAATATAGAGCTCCACATGGTAATGCATGAAGGATTTCTAGAGCATAGAGCTCCACAGGGCAGTTCATTAAATGGGTATTGATTCAGAGATGGGTGCTTAGCCATGAGGTGATTAACCCAAAGAATGTATGGATGCCAAAGAAGATTGTGTTTGGTCCAAAGAGAAAAGTATTGTTGATGTTGATTATTGCAGCTGTTAGAACACGTATTGGTTCTTAATATATCTCTATGTTTTGATGATAACATTAATGAAATTTTGTATGAAGTAAATATATACTCTAATCGTGTTCAAGTGTTTTTGTTTCAGATATTAAAATTAATATTCCTCTGGAAGAAAAAACTCCTCTGAAAGTTAAGAATTAGAAGACTCTGAACGCTGCCTGAAAGAGACTCTGAGCAAAGCTGCAGAAGACTCTGAGCGAAAAAGCATATGTAAAGAATCAGAAGACTCTGGAAGTACTTAACACTGCAAGTACAGAGGCTCTGATACTCAAGTATGCTCTGATAAAGATCATTCACGCTAAAGCACATGGCTGCAAATACTCTGAATAGAGTAACTCTGATATGAAGAACAAGAAACATCATCAGAGGATCTGATGCAAGAGTGTTCTCAATTTGTTGAAGAAGATGCTGTTCAAATTAAAATCCGTTGGCATATTTCTTGTCCTTATCCAAACGGCTCTTTCCTCATTCGTGCATGAACAAGAATTCAGACAAAAAGGATTTGTCTGAACATTCCTCTTCTGGGAAAGAAAAGTAAAAAAAGACATAATGCCAACTGCACGCCCTTTAAGAAATGAAAGTGAAGTTCTATTTAAACAAGACTTCTACATCATTTCTAAGTTGACAAATTACTGAACAACAAAAGAGCAATATCCAAACATCTTTCAACTTCATTCTAGATTTAATTCGTTCTTCATTTGTGTAAAATCACAATTATGATAAAGCTTTTTAGAAGCAACTCTTAAACACACATTGTATTTTTACTTCTTGTAAAGTTCCTTAAGAGACCAAGTGTGGTTAGATTTCTTGACAAGACTAAGACTGTTTGTCTTAGTGGTTATCACTGTAATCAGTTTGATTTAGTGGATTAAGTCCTTGTTGAGAAAGACAAATCACCTTGGTAGGGTGGACTGGAGTAGTTTGAGTTCAAACGAACCAGGATAAAAATACCTTGTTATTTTTACTATTGTCATAGTTGTTATTTGAAACCCTTATTTAACCCCCCCCCCCCCCCCCCCCTTCTAAGTGTTTTTCCTACCTTCAGTTGGTATCAGAGCTCCGACTCTATAGTGCTATCACTTAACAGTGAAAGAGAAAGATCTAGTTGGGAAAACTCTTGATTTATCATTCTTGATTTATCATGGCTGAAACTTCAACTTCAAACAACAACAAATATGATGATAGAGATAGAATCAGCACCAAACCTCCCATGTTTGATGGAGATAGATTTGACTATTGGAAAGATAGAATAGAAAGCTTCTTTCTAGGCTATGATTCTGATCTATGGGATTTGATCACTGATGGTTACATTCATCCCACTGATGGTGAGGGCAAAAAGGTTGACAGAAAGTCAATGACTGACCAACAGAAAAAGGATTTTAGAAATCATCAACATTAAAGATGACACATGAAGGAAACTCTCAAGTGAAGGAGACAAAGGCCTTAGCGCTTATTCAGAAATACGAAGCCTTCAAAATGGAGGAATCTGAATCTGTGGAAGCTATGTTCTCAAGATTTCAGATTCTAACTGCTGGTTTGAAGGTTCTGGAGAAAGGTTACTCCACCTCTGATCTTGTGAAAAAGATCATCAGAAGCTTACCAACAAGGTGGAGACCAATGGTTACAGCGTTGAAGCTGTCAAAGGATCTGAATAAGATCACTCTAGAGGAACTTATCATTTTCCTTAAGAATTCATGAGATTGAGCTGGAAGAAGACGAGCCTCAGAAGAAAGGTAAGTCTTTTGCATTAAAATCTAACAAATCTGCTAAAGCTTTGCAGGTAATTGAAGAAAGCTCTGAAGAATCCTCCTCATAAGAAGATGAACTGTCTTTGCTGTCCAGAAGGATAAATCAACTCTGGAAGCATAAACAAAAGAAGTTCAGAAACTTCAAGAGATCTGATCAACGTGGAGAATCTTCTGGACACAAAATATCTGGCAAGAAAGAAGTTGTATGCTATGAGTGCAAGGAGCCAAATCATTACAAAAATGAATGTCCCAAACTTCAGAAGGACAAACCTAGAAAGAAGTTTGAAAAGAAGAAGAAATTTCTGATGGCCACGTGGGATGACTCAGATGCTTCTGAATCCTCACCAGAGTCAGAGGAAGAATGTGCAAATATGGCACTGATGGCTGACGTGGAGGACCATGAAGAAACATCTGAATCTGGATCAGAATCAGATTCAGAAGAGGTATTTTCTGAACTTACCAGAGCTGAACATTGAAAGTTTATCTGAAATGCTTGAAAACTACGGTAAGATCAAAATCAAATACAAGAAGCTTCAGAGCTATCTTGCATCTGAGACTGATCAGCTGAGATCAGAAGTTACTGAGCTAAAAGCAAATAATCTTCAAATAAAAACTGATTTAGAAAAAGCTCAACAGAAGTCTGACCCAGATACTATGTCATGCTCTAAAAACATTTTAGAAGAGTATGATTATAGTTTTCAGAGGTTTCTGTCCAGAGGCCTAGATAGAAGCAAAATGGCTTCCATGATCTATGGCATAAGCAGAAACAATAGAAAAGGAATTGGATATGAATCACCCTCTGGGAAGGATTTAAATCCAAAACCTGATGATAAGCTGATCATCAAGTATTCTCCTCTGTACACCCATTTTAAATATGGTCACCTGAATGATATAAATCACACACGTACAGATCAGAACACTAAAGCTTTTGTTAAACCAAAATTTCGTTAGAACAAAGATGCTTTTAAGGGAAAGAAGTTCAGACAGAATTTCAAACCAACTAATCCCAGAGGACCCAAGAAAATATGGGTACCTAAAGATAAAATAATCTTTGTTGCAGATGTCCTTAGCAGCAAAGTTAAGACACCAGTCATGGTACCTAGACTCTGGCTGCTCACGACATATGACGGGAGGAAAGTATATGTTCCAAAGCCTGAAACTTAGATCTGGAGGTGATGTGAAGTTTGGAGGGAACCAGAAGGGCAAAATCATTGGCTCTGGAACTATTGGTAATGGTAACCTCCCTTCCATCTCTAATGTTTTACTTGTTGAAGGATTATCACATAATCTATTATCCATAAGTCAATTAAGTGACAATGGTTATGATATAATCTTCAATCAAAAATGTTGTAAAGCTGTGAGTCAAAAAGATGGTTCAATCCTCTTTAATGGAAAAAAGAAGAACAACATTTACAAAATTAATCTTTCAGAACTAAAAGTTCAAAATGTAAAATGCCTTATGTCTGTTAACAATGAGCAATGGGCTTGGCATAGAAGATTGGGTCATATTAGTATGAGACGCATGTATCAGATTAATAAGGTCAATATGGTCAGAGGACTTCCTCAGTTGAAGTTCAACTCAGAGGCTCTTTGTGAAGCATGTCAGAAAGGAAAATTTTCAAAATATTCTTTCAAAGATAAAAATGTTGTTTCTACCTCTAGACCATTAGAGCTACTTCATATTGATCTGTTTGGACCAGTGAAAACTGCATCCATCAGAGGAAAGAAGTATGGATTAGTCATAGTTGATGACTACAACAGATGGACATGAGTAAAATTCCTGAAACACAAGGATGAGTCACACTCTGTATTCTTTGACTTCTGCAAACAAGTCCAAAATGAAAAAGAATTTAAAATTGTTAAAGTCAGAAGTGATCATGGTGGAGAATTTGAAAATAAATATTTTGAAAAATATTTTAAAGAAAATGGCATTGCACATGATTTTTCTTGTCCTAGAACTCCTCAGCGGAATGGAGTTGTAGAAGGGAAAAATAGAGCATTGCAATAAATGGCCAAAACCATGATCAACGAGACAAACATGGCAAAACATTTTTGGGCAGAGGCAATCAATACAACATGTTATATCTAGAATAGAGTGTCTGTAAGACCTTTTCTAGAGAAGACTTCTTATGAATTGTGGAGGAATAGAAAGCCCAACATTTCTTATTTCCATCCTTTTGGATGTGTTTGTTTTATTTTGAATACTAAAGACAATCTGAACAAGTCTGATTCTAAAACACAGAAGTGTTTCATGCTTGGATATTCTGAACGCTCTAAAGGCTACAAAGTATACAATACTGAGACACAGATTGTAGAGGAATCAATTCATGTTAGATTTGATGATAAGCTTGGCAATCAAAAGCCAAAGCAGCTTGAAATCTTTGCAGATAGAGAAGTGCTTCTCACAGACTCTGAAGATTCAGAAGTAGACAAAGCTCAAGCAAAAGCACCAGAAGCAACGTCAGATGCTACTCCTTTGACTGCTCAGATGGACAACTTGACCATTTATGAAGAACCAACTGTTAAAGGATCATCCAGAATCAAAGCCTCTCATCCAGAGAAAATGATAATTGAAAAGAAGGATGACCCTATCAGAACAAGATCCTTTCTCAGATCATCTAGAACGTCTTTGTTTGGTTTGGTATCAATCATTGAACCTACCTCTATGGATGAAGCTCTGCAAGATAATGATTGGATACTTGCTATGCAAGAGGAGCTTAACCAATTCACAAGGAATGATGTTTGGGATCTGGTTCCAAGACCAAAAGGATTTAATATTATTGGAACTAAGTGGGTTTACAGAAACAAGCTGAATGAGCAAGAAGAAGTTGTCAGAAACAAAGCAAGACTGGTTGCTCAAGGATTTAGTCAGCAAGAAGGTATTGATTACACAAAGGCTTATGCTCCTGTGGCAAGGTTAGAATCTATACGTTTGCTTATTTCCTTTGCTGCACAGAACAACATCACTCTTTATCAGATGGATGTTAAAAGTGCTTTCTTAAATGACTTAATTGAAGTAGAAGTTTATGTTCATCAACCTCCTGGTTTTGAAAATGAAAAATTTCCAGAACATGTTTTTAAACTAAAGAAATCACTCTATGGCTTAAAACAAGCTCCCAGAGCTTGGTATGAGAGGCTGAGTAATTTCCTTCTGGAAAACAATTTTATCAGAGGAAAGGTGGATACAACTCTATTTCATAAATCAATTAAGAAATACATTTTAATCTGTCAGATTTATGTAGATGATATTATTTTTGGTACAACAAATATTACGCTTGGAAAGGAGTTTGCTCAATCTATGCAGGCAGAATTTGAAATGAGCATGATGGGAGAACTCAAATTCTTTCTGGGAGTTCAAGTCAATCAAACTCCAGAAGGCACCTACATACATCAGACAAAGTATGTGAAGGAGCTTCTGAAGAAGTTTAACATGACAGAAAGTAAGTTGGCTAAAACTCCAATGCATCCAACAAACACTCTAGGAAAAGAAGAGGTAAGTAAGAAGATAGATCAAAAGCTCTACAGAGGTATGATTGGATCTCTTCTGTATTTGACTGCTTCTAGACCTGATATTCTTTTCAGTGTTTGTCTATGTGCTAGATTCCAATCAGATCTTAGAGAATTTCACTTAACAACTGTTAAGAGGATTCTGAGGTATCTGAAAGGTACTACTAACGTGAGTTTGTGTTACAGAAGATCTGATGAATACAAACTAGTAGGATTCTGTGATGCTGATTATGCTGGAGACAGAGTAGAACGTAAAAGTACTTCTGGAAGCTGTCAGTTTCTGGGAAGTCATCTGATCTCATGGTTCAACAAGAAGCAACCCACAATAGCACTTTCAACAACAGAAGCAGAATATATTGTTGCTGCTGGTTGTAGTACACAGATGCTCTGGGTGAAGAGTCAGCTAGAAGATTATCAGATATATGAGAGTAACATTTCTATCTTCTGTGATAATACTTCTTCTATTTGCCTCTCTAAGAATCCCATTTTACATTCTAAGGCAAAACATATAGAAATTAAGCATCATTTCATCAGAGACTATATTCAGAAGGGAACTTTAAGCTTAAATTTTGTTGATACAAACCATCAATGGGCTGACATTTTTACAAAACCCCTTGCTGAAGATAGGTTTAAATTTATTCTGAAGAATATTAGTATGGATTTTTGTCCAGAATAACACTATTATTCAGAAGCAAATTTACTCAGATGAAAATTGATTAATGTCTATACTCTGGAGTGTTTTCATCTGTATTTCATTTATTACCTTATTTCTTTTGAAACTCTGAACTAATAACCTTCAGAGGATCTGAACGCTGCTAACATTTCATTTCCTTAAGAAGTTTCAGAGACACCCAAACATTAAACACGTGTCACACAGAATCTGAAAAGGTGGAGTGTAAACAATGAGACACCGTTTGAGGTACTGTTTGAATCATTATAATTCTCGTTTTCCCCCACTTTTGTCAAATCTCATTAAATGCTGAAAATCATTTTGTTTTATTTTTTAATGTGATTAATTACTGAGTGTGAATTTGTGCCCTAAATTCTGCCCCTATATATCCCATATTCTCACACTTCTCACATTTTTCACTCTCGTTCACAACCTTTATGCATTTCTATCTTCTTCATTGTCTTCATCTCTACAAACCCAAATCTAAACGAAGCTCAGTAAATCTCAAAAGTTCTTCAATGGAAACCTCATCATCACCAACTCAAAAGCTTGCATCTACAATGGTTGGATCTACATCTGAAATGGGTAACGTCACTTACAAAGAACCTGAAAGAACCCTTCTCACTCCTGTTGAAGATTTGGAAGTTCTTTGCGAATTAATGGTTGATTTTGACTGCATTGCAAATAATGGGTTTGATTTGCGACCAATTGTTTCTGCACAAGGATGGACTAAGTACTTTGATAGACTGTTTGGTCCACTCTTCCCTCTTTTGGTGAAAGAATTCTGGGTTCATGCAAAGGTATACCCAAAATTCATTATTTCGTATGTGCTAGGTAAAGAGATAATCATAACTAAAGACTTGATTCGCAAATTAATTGGATATGAAGAAGTAGATGGTGTTCACAATCTCTCTGCTGGACGTATAGACATGAATGATGTCTATAGAGAAGTTTTTACAAATGGGCTGACCTCAAGCAAAATCAAAGATCTAAAAGTGCACTACAAGATCTGGGCGAAGATCTTTCTTGGATGTATTCACCATAGGAAATCAACCAACTCTCCAGATTACATCAACGCAGAACAACTGTACTTTCTGTACTGCTTGGGAAATAACATCAAGGTGGATCTGCCACACTTGTTATTTGCTCATCTGTAGAGCCATGTAAAACTGTCCAGAGAGGAAATTAGAACAAATCATCAGAAGATCAGAAACTGGATCCTAATGGGCAGATTGATTTCTGATATTCTGACAGAAAATGGTTTAGTTGCACATCTGACAGAGGCAGGTCAGACAAAAGAATTGGTTCCAATTCTGGGAAAGCCTCTGGATGGGAAAAGTCTGCAGAGGATGAGACTTGTAGAGGAACTTCAATCAGAGCCAGTCAAGATGGACTCTGCTGCTGTACACAGAAGAAGAATTCCTGTGGAAGACTTTCCTATCTTCATTGCTGAAGAACCAAAGGAAGTTCTTCTGAACTACATTGCTGCATGCATCGCAGATGGAACCCTCATGCCACCAGACTTGCTAAAAAGAGAAAATGAACCTGGACCAGATTTCTTTGAGGAGAACAAGAAAAAGAAGAGAAAGGTCTCAGAGGAAGGATCTACAAAGACTAAGAGGAAAGCTTCTGGAGAAGCATATTCTGTAAAGGCCAAACGCTTAAAGAAGAAAGGTAACCCTTCTGCAAATTTATCTGCTATTTTGGAACAAGTAACAGAACCACCAACATCTATATCTCCTCCTCCCTATGACCCCATACCTACTGCCTTTCCAACACACACTACCTCTAAACACTTTTCATCTGAAAATGTTCATGAATCTGTTCCCCCTTCTCAACCTCAACCACAAAATAACTCCCCTCAACAGAACCAAGCACCTTCATCTGATTAACACACCACTTCTGAACCAAACCCTTTTGTAAACCAACCATATGAACAACAACCATCTGAACCACAACAATCTGAAACAATACCATCTGATCCTAAACCTAAGATTCTTGATCTCCAACCCCTTAAAACAGTGTTTCCTGTTTCATCTGGATCATGTCCATCATCTGAATCATCTTATTCATTTGATGCATCTTCTGGTAAATCAGACGCTATCTCACTCACACACAACTCCCCAATCCATTCCTTTGATATTCCTGAAACAACCCAACCAGATATTCCCTCTGAATCTAAGGTTGTTACTACCTCATCTGTCCGTATTCCATCTTCACCATATCCTCCGGTAATCATTATTCCTACTTTTTCTATACCTTCAACTTCTACTCCCATTAAAACATCACCTTTAGAAGCCTACCTGAAACCCAAACCTAGGCTAGATGTTGGTGCACTATTTTCTGGTTTTGAAAAAGAGATGAATATATGGTTGTCTTTTGTTAAGAAGGAGTGCCTCACAAGCATAAACCCTGTTGATTCTGAAGCCATCTGGACAAGATTCAGAACTAGATTCAACTCTGTGGCTTCAAACCTTCAAGATATTTGCTCTGACGATGCGAAGGTGAGATTTGCTGAAGCTGTCATACTCACTCTTCTAAGAGTTAGCAGAACTCCAACTCTACTTCTGGAAAATACACCTCCAAAGGTTGTGTGTTCTCTTCTGAAGAAACTACTACACTTCAGATGACTGAGGTTTCTCAGACTGAGAAAGTCATCACAGAGGCTTCCATTCCTGAAGACGTTTTTGCATCTGCTCAACCTTCTCCTATGGAAATAGAGAATGAATCTGCAATGGTTATTGACAATGCATCTGCTTCTGTGAGTGTTCCATACTCTTCTAAGATGAATGCAGAAGTAGTTGTAGATTTGAAGATTAAGGTTGAAAAGCAAGAAGCTGAAAACGCTGAGTTCAAGACATGGATGATCAAACAAGAGAAAACAACAGACGAAATAAAAGACTGGATGGCTAAGCAAGAGGAATCAACATCTGAGATCAAGACTTGGATGGCGAAGCAAGAAGAGTCAACCTCTGAGATAATGAATCTTCTGAAGATTTTGGCTTCTCGTTCTTCTTCTTAGTTGTTTTGTTATTTGTGCACTTTTGTGTTGTTTTGCTTATCTTGTTTATCTTCTGAATTTCTTATCAATGCATCTGTGTCTGTTTGGTTTTTTCATCTGATTATATGATATGCTTTATGTCTTTCCTCTGTTATCGTTTCATGTCTTCAAAAGTTTTTCTTTTTGATATGACAAAAAGGGGGAGAAAATGGAAATTCTAATTGTTCACATAAACAGTTACTAAAATGGAACTCAGACATGTTTAAATTTAACTAACTTTGAATTCAGTATTCAGAGCTCAAATTTTTCATCAGATAAATTTCATAGAGTAACTCTGAACAAACTCTGAGAGTCTCCAAAGTTTGCTATGACTCTGGAAAGAATACTTGTGCTGAAAGGGAAGTAATTATTTTTTTTCTATCAGTATTCATTTCAGGGGGAGATTCATAATCTCAGGGGGAGATATATATATCTTTCTTTATTTAAAATAAAATTTCCTATTGTTTTTGTCATCATCAAAAAGAGGGAGATTGTTATAACACAGATTGGTTATTAATATATCTCTATGTTTTGATGATAACATTAATGAAATTTTGTATGAAGTAAATATATACTCTAATCGTATTCAAGTGTTTTTGTTTTAGATATTAAAATTAATATTCCTCTGGAAGAAAAAACTCCTCTGAAAGTTAAGAATTAGAAGACTCTGAGCGCTGCCTGAAAGAGACTCTGAGCGAAGCTGCAGAAGACTCTGAGCGAAAAAGCATATGTAAAGAATCAGAAGACTCTGGAAGTACTTAACGCTGCAAGTACAGAGGCTCTGATAAAGATCATTCATGCTAAAGCACATGGCTGCAAATACTCTAAATATAGTAACTCTGATATGAAGAACAAGGAACATCATCAGAGGATCTAATGCAAGACTATTCCAGATTTGTTGAAGAAGATGTTGTTCAAATAAAAATCCGTTGGCATATTCCTTGTCCTTATCCAAACGGATATTTCCTCATTCATGCATGACACAAGAATTCAGACAAAAAGGATTTATCTGAACATTCCTCTTCTGGGAAAGAAAAGTAAAAAAAGACAGAATGCCAGCTGCATGCCCTTTAAGAAATGAAAGTGAAGTTCTATTTAAACAAGACTTCTACATCATTTCTAAGTTGACGAATTACTGAACAACAAAAGAACAATATCCAAACATCTTTCAACTTCATTCTAGATTTAATTCGTTCTTCATTTGTGTAAAATCACAGTTGTGATAAAGCTTTTTAGAAGCAACTCTTAAACACACATTGTATTTTTACTTGTTGTAAAGTTCCTTAAGAGACCAAGTGTGGTCAGATTTCTTGAGAAGACTAAGACTGTTTGTCTTAGTGGTTATCACTGTAATCAGTTTGATTTAGTGGATTAAGTCCTTGTTGAGAAAGACAAATCACCTTGGTAGTGTGGACTGGAGTAGTTTGAGTTCAAACGAACCAGGATAAAAATACCTTGTTATTTTTACTATTGTCATAGTTGTTATTTGAAACCCTTATTCAACCCCCCCCCCTTTTAAGTGTTTTTCCTACCTTCAGTAGCATCTGTAGGGAAGAAGACTTGATAAGTATTTGATTTGAATTGCACTAAATCCTACGGGCAGAGGCAAATACTTTGAATACCTGGGGCCTATGTCCTGCATTCAAAGGTACTCAAAACAAGGATAATAGTAATCCCTCTCATCCTTCTCCGTTGCTTAAGGATTGTGGCAAATAATTCGTATAATAACTGAAAACTGTTGACCGGAGAATATTTTTGTTGTGCTTGAGCAGTGGTCCAGTCTTGATGTCCAGAGTCTTCAGGGTCTTGCATGTGAAGCTTGAATTAACTTGAGATCCAATGCTTTTCCAATGAAGAGGGCTAGTCTCTATCAAGTGATCACGAGGCTTGTGATCACTTGACTGGACAAGGGAAACAGATAAATGTCAAATGACTACTTGATCAAAGAAAACTTTGATCAATCAGTCAGTCAGGGACAAGATCAGGATATGTATTAAAAATGTGTATTAAAAAATTTTAGGATAAAAAAGAAGAAAAAAAACAATAATTAAAAAATAATAATTAAGCTACCAGGGGAATTGACCAAATTAAAAGGGGTGTGAGAAGTGAAACTGCACAACAAGGCGTCCAAAAAAGCCCAATGGTTGGTCAATCAAAAAAAGCTTGGTCAACAATCAATGGAAAAGGCTAGTCAACCCAGGGAAATCTGGACTGTGGGATTAGATTGGCAGTGGATCTATCAGCTATGGAGCTTTAGCGCGCCATGCACATGGAGCATGGGATTATGCTATTTTGTCTTATCATGTTTTGTTTTATATGCACCTTCCTGGCCAGTAGCAGCGTGCCACATGGCGCATAGAGTGAAAGAGAGAAAAAGGGAAGTTCAGCATGGACACGTGTCATGCAACTGTGCATTATGCCTTTCTTCTTCATTTGTTCATTAATTGTTCCATACATTAATGAATTTGATCCACTAAAATTCCTAAATCAAATAATCAATATGCAATTTATATATCATCGGACTCGTGTTTTTTGCAAGAAATCCAAATATGTGATTGAATTTTACAAATGAACCACAAATTTTGAAGAATCGGACAAAAATGTGAAGAACAAAGTAAATAAAGAATCGAGCAATTCACATTCTTTATAATGGTTCACGGAAAAAGTAATCACATATTTAGAATCATGACAAAAAAATCGCTTCTAGTGATATATTCACATGTTATTAATAGTTAAGAATTAAGAAATCACTATTTTCAAGTTTATGTGTCTTATGAAAAAATAAGTTACTAATCTAATAAGCAATTCCAAAACAGTAGCGTAAATTAATCAACAAGCAAACATCCAATAATTCATGGCAAAAGTGTGGAAGAGATGAAGGATTACCGACGAAGCGGAGGTTTACTTCAGTTAGTGTTGAAAATCGAAATGTCGAAGTAAACCCCAAAATACTTCAAGAATAAGCTCCTTTAACCCAATTAACTTTCAAGCTTGATGATTATTTGTGATGATGAATGAATGTAGAAGATGAATCTTGAATGTAGTATATTGACGAATAAGCTTGAATTGATGAACTTTGGATGATGATTGTTAATGCATCTTGATAAACTTTAGATGATAATTATTGATGATAATGTATGAATTATTGATTGATAATTTATGGAAATTGGATTGTGGCTAAGTTCTATCATTTTAGAACTTTAATGTGAAGTTCTAAATGGTGATGAAAATTAACATTGGTGATGGTGAGGGAGTGAAGAAAATAGTGAGAAATTAAGAAGAAAAAACAGGGTGAAAAAATAATGGTTAATTGTGAATTTTCTAAGTTAGGTTAGTTAACCCCAAAATTGTAAAAAATGACATGTTTATATAGACTTTTCAAGTGATGAACACCTTTGGATTGAGATCCAATTAATGGATTTATCAATTGTTAGAAATTAATTTAATCCTTAGTTACAAATCACCAATTTCAACCCTAGGATTAATTGTTAAGAATGGTTAGAATTAAATAAAAATTTATTTGAAAATGGAAGTTGGAATTTGTGTTTGTTTGGTAGTTTTGTGTTAGTTTGGAAGTTATGGTAGTTAAGGGTTAATTAGGTAATTAAATTATTATGAGAAATGAGGTGGTTAGAGACCAATGGTGTTTCTATTTAGAAAAAGTGCCAAGTTGAGATGTAAGGCAAATAGTCACTAGTAATTAACTTGAATTTGAATGCTTTTGCCTTGATTTTTATACCACTTTTGGTTTGAGTTTTTAGTGAATCATCCCATGATTTTTAGTGGTTTTGGGAAGTGATTTTATGTTGAAAATAATCACTTTTGAATGGTGTAAAATCATGGATCAAATTATGAATTTCTGGGCTTAAAATAATGTTGAAAAGTGTTGAAAAATAAGCCATGAAAGTGAAGCTTGATGGAAGATAGAATTGTTGGAAATTAACACTTGACATAATCACGACACATGTCATTTGTGATGAATGATAATGAATCCCTTGATCAAATTCTTGTAGAATAGGTTTAGAAAAATTCAGGAGTCAAAACCGAGTCAATGGTCGACAGTTGACCAAAAAGTCAGCTATACTCAAAAGAAGTAATTTTTTACCCACTTTCCTTGTAATGTATTCTTTTGCTTTGTATCTCAAGAAATTTGCATTTTACCGTAAATTTCCAATAAATGAATGAAATCTTACTTTTATTCCAACTTTACCATTTTCTTTGAATCAAAGCAAACCTTCAAATTAAGTGACAATCATTTCAACTCCCTACTGACCATGAATCTCAAATAAAGAGATGATCCACACCACAAGTAATATGGGAAATCAACCCAAATAATTACCAAATAATATTTGTCTTAAAAATCCATTTAAACTGATTACATCAATTAATGCCAAACCTTTGGCCTATATTTGTTACCATATGCAAATGTCGATGAATGACCTAAATGCATGATTGTCATACCCTAAATTTTAACCCTAAGATCCTACATATTATTTGCATTTTTGCACACAAACAAGATCACACATATTGGCCATCTCCCTCTCACCTTTTGTTTTTGTTTTTACTTTTGAGATCACCAAGCACCCTTTTTGTGTGTGTTTGTGTTTATGTTTATCCTTATGCTTATTTCTTATCTAATCGCTAATTAAAATGCCAAAAAATATGTATTGTCTCTATAATATTATTGTGCAAGGTAGGATTTTCCATCAAGAGCCTCAAGCTTGGTCCCTCAGCTAGGGTTTTATTTCTCAAGTCAAAGTGTGAACATCCATTGAATCTCTAGGGATTATCCTTCAAAAAATCACTTTCAATATCAAGGTTTATTGGCCATCAAAATACCTCAATATAATTTGGATCAAGAAGACCTCAAGGTCTTGTTGCTTGCTTCTCAAGAAAGTCAAAGGTTCATATGTTTATTTCCATGCTTTCATCAACAAGTCAACCTATGCTTTGAGCAATTAAATCAAAGTAAATTCAAGGAAATCTTATTTTGGGTTCATATGATCACCCATGTACCTTAGAATGCAAGAAAACCTCAAGTTTACAAGTTGGTTCAAGAAGGTTTGACCAAAAAGTCAACATTTTCAAGTCAAAGTTCTAAGGACTACAATTCGTTCAATCTTTCATATTTTTGAGTGCTTCTTTTTGCAAATGACTCTTCTCAATATCCTCTACAACTTCTCTTTACATTATAATATCCAATTATACTGGGAGGATCATAAAAAGTTTGGAAACATTATAAATCATTTGTGGACTTAGTCAAATTTGACCTATTTTCAAGTAACTTTTTTCTCAACTTTCAAGGATCACAACTTCTTCAATTCTTATCATTTAAGACTGATTCTTTTTTCTATCTAATCTTTGTTATACTCTTTACAAGTTTGCTTCAATGATCAAGACCAAATTATGCTTGGAAGGCCTTGGAATTTGTTGGAACATTATAGGTCATTTTCTGCCTCAAAGGCTTAGGATTTGTATAAGTATGATGACCCGTTTTTCATGCCAACTTCAACAAATCATAACTTTCTTCTCAGATGTCCAAATGAAACCTTTCTTGGCACATTGTAAACTAGGCCTTAAGGACTACACGTTGCAAGAAGAATGGTAGAAAAATGCCTCTTGAGTAAGTTTCCCCATCAAGGTGAACATGGTAACTTGAAACTGAAGAAAGCTCCATGATCAGATTTTTCATTCATTCTGATTCTAATTAGAGGCCAAATTCAAGTTCAATTTCATGCCTAATCAAGTTTAGCAAGTGTCCAGAAGTTGTTTAGCACTTGAAACACAAGTTTTGGTTGAGTTTTAATGACTTAAGAGTCACACCTTTGGCATGATGAGGGTGTGCACAATTCTCTAATTCTTTAATCATTCTATCCCTATCAGCATTCCAATCTCTTCATCTATAATTAGAGATTCCCCCTCCATTCACTTGCAAAGCTTTATAGAGCTAAAGAAGCCCGCCAAACTCACTCCAAAGCTCACTTTTTCTCAATTTTAAATTCACCTTTTATGAGATTTCAGTTCCAATTTCTTGACTCCATCACCTTTCTTGATCTTCACTGAAGCTAAAGCAAGCTAAATTGTACACTGAATCAAGCTATCCAAGTCCAGTTTTAGAAGCTTTTGATCTCACTCCATTCAGGTAGAATTCATCACCAAATCGATCTAAATAAGTTGCTACAATGTAATCCTCGACCCTCTGAAGCTTCTGTTTCTTTTAGATTGCATTTTCATGGTGATTTGAGCTTTTACTTTTCAAACTCATTTTCACTTTTTCTTCTGTTTTTTCTCAAAATTTGGATGCCTCGGTTATAATAAATTTCAATGGTTGCTATGGTTGAGATGGTGATGTAGAGACGAATCCATTGGTATAAGTCTCAGGCTCTCTTGTTTCCATTGTGTGATTCCCACTTTTAGAGTTTTTTTGGGTGGTTGGAGGTTGAAGATGATGAGCTGTCATCATCCAACCAATGACATGGCCATTTGAAATGTTTCTATTGGCTTGACTTTTCCTGATCCCTTATGTGTTTATTGACTCAACTCCACCATGAGCGCGCGTGTTTTGATCCTTGGATGTGCCATGTTGGATTAATGAAAAGGATCTGACGCATGTGGTTTTTTCAGATTTAATTTCTTTTTCTATTTTTGATTTAATTGGTTTTATCTTTAAAAATTCATAAAAAATAAAGGTATTAATATTTTTCACTCCATTTTTTTCATTGTTTCATAAAAATATTTCCTATTTTTTGAGCCATTTTGTCCATTTTTATTTCATTATTTGTTATTTTTCATGATTTTCTTCTTTTTGCATTTGTTTTAATTAGTTTAAAAATATTTTTATGCATTAAAAAATTCTAAAAAATTTTATATATCATCTTTGACTTGTTTCTGACTTGTGTGATTTTTCTTAATCATTTTTTCTTTAATTTGAAGCATCATTTCGTATTTATTCTTTATTTTCATTTTAAGAAATCCTTTAATTGTTTTTTTTTATAAATTTTTTTAATTGCATTTTGTGCTTGTTGGCCTTTGATGACTTCTGTTTGACTTGGATCTTGGTTGATTTGGGCAAGTTTCATCAAGCTCAATGGATCTTGGGTGTTGATGGGGTGAAAACCGTAATCCACCAAAATAGATGATTGATCTTGATGACAGTTTGATTAATCTTTGGATTCAATTTGTTGTTTTTGTTTCCTTGCTGCCTCTTCTTCATCTCCCTTTTTCTTTTTTTTTTTGGTTGATGAAAATCTTTAACATCATGGATTGTTGATGATCAAAAATGTTTGAACCTTCATTATTTTAAACATGTTGAAGTGATCATTTGGATCACTCACTTTACTTTCGAGTACTGATAGGTTGCCTTTGATCATTGATGGAAGTTCTTGATTAAGATGAGACCGCTCCTCTTTTCTTTTTGTGTGACATGCTTTAGGAGAGTTATCTACATATCACTTCTCTAGCATGTATTAATACATAAATTGTTATTGACCGACCTCAGATAGTTGTGACTTCTACATAAGTCCAATTATGTTTGCTTAACATAGCGCTAAATTTGTCCCGAACTGGAAACCAAGTCATTTTTGTAAGTGAGATTGTTAGCCTCCTATTCTCCATGGTATTGTGTGAAATAGATTGAATCTTTTGTTACCTAAGAGGGCTAGTGGCATACTTGTTGATTTTTATTCAAGTTGGAGCCCTTCTCATGGTAATGTATAAGACCATATTTTCATGCTTGTGGATGTTTAGTTGAGTATTCTCCAAAAAATGAAAAATTGGCCTCTCATTTTAACCATTAACATACTAACGTTTTGTTTTATTTATTTTACTTTAATTTCCATTTATATTATGCTATTTACTTATTGCAATTTATTTTATACTTTTACTTTAGTATCCCATGTCATATTGTTCATCTTTATCATATTGATTTCTCTTTGTCCACTTGGACTTGTGTCTATGCTTTCTTTTATTTTATCCATTTGGAATTTTCTCTTAAAACATTAATAAATATCAAGTCATTAAAAAACTTGGTTAATTTCATGGACTTGAGTTACTGTCCTATGCATTGATGTGAAGATTGTAACACCCTCTTCTATACCCCAAATAAATGCATATAAAACATTTAAGCATATACAAATTCATCAGAGTAAAAGTTTTAGAATAAGGTATAAAAGAAGAATGTCACAACTTCACCAATAAAACACTTTAACATTTTGCTCTATAAAATATGTAACATTTTCAAAAGTAAGCGGAAGATCAAATCATTTAAGCAGTTCCAAAATATTAATTCAAATGCACATAAGTCATCCAGATTAATACATCATATCAGTTAGATTACAAAACCACATCAGCTGATACATCGCAATGTATCACAAAAGAATGACTATACTAGTCTAACTACCCGGTGTTACATATCAGAGCAGCAGACTCAAAAGAATGAAGACTAATCTTCACAAAAGGACTCCAGCATCCTAATCTGCAATGCCTCATAGAGCATTATAAAACAGCAGAAGGGTGAGAAATATAACCATAATAATCAAAGCATAAGATTACGTATATATAGGTATCATATAACACATATTCACATTTCTCACCACACTTCATTCTCACAATCATAATCATATCACGTTCACATATATCAACATTGTGAATAACCACAAGCACATCCCTTCATGCTTGACTTCACAATCATTCACAAGCACATATGTACCACAACAATATTATGCAATGTGACTCAACATATCCAATGCAACTCATGCAATGCGGTACCGACTCTCGTTATCTTTTCTCGGTTTTTACGTTAAACCGGGTCCACCCTTCTAGACCGATAACTCGTTATCATTTTTCGGTTTTTACTTTAAACCGGGTCCACCCTTCTAGACCGATAACATCCAAGCCCGTCCCCTAGGCTTCAAACCCACCCTTCTAGGTTTGGGACAAGCCACTAGTTTCCACGAAACTAACAGACATTGCCTCTTGACTGAATGATGCATGTACAATCAACCAATCACAATAAATGCACTTAAGACCGTTCCCGCGTCTTAATCCCATGCATTCGAATAATTCACCCCTTCGAGAATTTCATCATGATTGCACATACAACATATATCAACATTTATCAATGTATTCATTTCACACATCATCATATTTAACAACAATGCACACATATCACATATGTTCCCATGCATTCACACAACAATCGCATACATATATGCACTCACAATTCATTAGACGATACACATACATTCCTCATTGTATTCCCATGTATCTCTAATTATCACAACAATCAAGGTATTCACATCGCAATACCAATCATACAATTATAATATACGCACACATATTCAAAATGTTCTCATGCATACTCATTACATAATTGTACACAACAATCAAACATTCACAACTCATCAATTAATACACACATAATCATCATTATGTTCTCATGTATTTTAACTGATTACAATTAATCATTCATATCACAACTCTAGGATTCACGCCCGAAGGCTACCCACAGCAAATGTTATCATAATAGTTCACATACTCATTCATAACATAGAAGTATAAACATATACGAATCAACCAAACAATCCCCATTTGGATAACACAGCAAAGAAAATATACTGCCACATTCGCCTTCATTCGCCTGGCGAACCCTCGCAGCGAACCTTCGCCTGGCCTTCGCCTGGCGAACTCTCTCAGCGAACACTCGCTAGGCTTCGCCTGGCGAAACTCCCCAGCGAGCCCAAGTCAGTAGCTACTGACTTCATTCGCCACCATTCGCCAGCACCTTCGCTGGGCGAACCCTCGCTACTCAACTTCGCCTGGCGAACCCACCAGCGAAGTCTACTGGGACTTAATTATAATTATTCGCCAACATTCGCTAAGCTTCGCCTGGCGAAGCTTCGCCTTTGCTCGCCTGGCGAGAGCCAGCGAACCTGCGCAGAACAGAACCCCATTCTGTTCCTCCTTCACCAATCCATCATCAACCCTCTCTTACACATCCAAATCAGTACAAACAACATCAATACATGTTACCCGACTACTCTACGACATTATTGCTCAGTTTCAACTGATTAAATCCTCAATCTACCGATTATCCAACATTTTGCCCTAAATAGAAAGTGATGGAAACTCTACTAAAACCCTAACCCAACATACATAACATCATACCATGATCAAATAGAAACATTTCTCACCCTTACCTCGATTAATCGGAGCTTTGATGTTGGTTCTTGATGATTTCCACTTTTCCTCTTCTTCTCTTCTCTTTCTCTCCTTTCTTCTTCTTTCCTCTTTCTTTCCAAATGTTTTCTAACTTTCTTTTCTTTTCTTTCTCTCTTATATATATTTCCTTCATTTTCCTTCCTTCCAATTTCCTTCTCAATTCTCTATTAATCCCAATTAATAAAATTAATTTCCAACATTAATAAAATCCCACTAAATCAATTAATTACTATAATTAATTATTTAATGAAATTTGGGCTGTTACAACCCTCCCCCACTTTAGGAATTTTCGTCCTCGAAAATGTTACCTGGTTCAAACAGTTCTGGATAAGACTCCTTCATCTGGCTCTCAAGCTCCCACGTAACATTTCCACCAGCCGGTCCTCCCCAAGCGACCTTCACTAAAGCAATCTCTTTACCTCGAAGCTGCTTCAATTTCCGATCCTCTATCCGCATAGGTGATGCCTCAACAGTCAGGTTATCTCTCACCTGCACATCATCTATCTGGACTACATGAGACGGATCCGCAATGTATTTCCTCAACTGAGATACATGGAATACGTCGTGAAGATTAGCAAGCGACGGTGGTAAAGCCACACGATAGGCCACTTCTCCTATCCTTTGCAAAATCTGATAAGGACCAATGAAACGCGGCGACAACTTGCGCGACTTCAGTGCCCTACCAACACCTGTCATCGGAGTGACTCGAAGAAACACATGATCTCCCTCTTGAAATTCAAGTGCCTTCCTCCTCTTGTCATAATAACTCTTCTGACGACTTTGAGCAACTCTCATCTTCTCTTGAATCATCTTGATCTTATCAGTAGTCTGTTGAACTAACTCGGGTCCAACAACAGAACTTTCTCCGGACTCGAACCAACACAATGGTGTCCTACACCGTCTACCATACAACGCCTCAAATGGTGCCATACCAATACTCGAATGGAAACTGTTGTTGTAGGTAAACTCAATCAAAGGCAAGTAGCTATCCCAAGCTCCTCCTTTTTCCAATACACAAGCTCTCAAAAGATCTTCAAGCGACTGAATCGTCCTCTCCGTCTGACCATCAGTCTGAGGATGATACGCTGAACTCAAACGCAACTTAGTACCCAAAGCACTCTGCAGGCTCTCCCAAAATCTCGAAGTAAACCGCGGATCTCTATCCGAAACAATACTTAACGGAATACCATGCAGACACACAATCCTCTCAATATACAACTTAGCCAACTTCTCCAAAGGGTAATCCATACGCATAGGAATAAAATGAGCAGATTTAGTCAACCTATCCACGATAACCCAAACAGCCTCAAAATTACTCGGCGTCCTCGACAAACCCGATACAAAATCCATGGAGATACTATCCCATTTCCACTCAGGAATAAACAACGGCTTCATCAAACCCGATGGCTTCTGATGCTCAATCTTCGACTTCTGGCAAGTCAAACAAGAATACACAAATTCCGCAATATCCTTCTTCATACTAGGCCACCAAAATACTTTCCTCAAATCCTGATACATCTTAGTAGCACCCGGATGAATACTCAATCCGCTACGATGTCCTTCCTCAAGGATGTTCTTCTTAAGCTCAACCATGTTCGGAACACAAACTCGATCCCGACATCTCATAATACCATTCTCATCAATCCGAAAATCACCACCTTGGCCTTGGTTGATTAAAGTCAACCGATCAACTAGGCTCAAATCCGATTTCTGTCCTTCTCGAATTTCGTCCAAAACACCACTTGTAAGCTTTAACATACCCAAATTAAATCCAAAAGGAGTTCTCTCACATACCAAACTCAAATCCCGAAATTGCTCAACCAATTCTAACTCTTTCACCATCAACGCCGACATATGCAATGATTTCCGACTCAATGCATCCGCTACTACATTCGCTTTACCCGGATGGTAGTTCAAGCCAAAATCAAAATCCTTCAAAAGTTCAAGCCATCTTCTTTGTCTCGCATTCAATTCCTTTTGATCAAAAAGATACCTCAAACTCTTGTGGTCACTAAACACTTCAAACCTCGCACCAAACAAATAATGCCTCCAAAGCTTCAACACGAACACAACGGCGGCCAACTCTAAGTCATGCGTCGGATAATTCTTCTCATGCACTTTGAGTTGCCTCGAAGCATAAGCCACAACTTGGTTATTCTGCATCAACACACCTCCTAAACCCATCAAAGAAGCATCACAATACACAACGAATGGTTCTTCTGGATTTGGCAGAATCAAAACAGGAGCTGTCGTCAACCTTCGCTTAAGTTCTTGAAAACTCGCTTCACACTTGGCGTCCCAAACAAAGGCTTGACCTTTCCTAGTCAACTGCGTCAATGGCAACGATAACTTAGCAAATCCCTCAATAAACTTCCGATAATAACCGGCTAAACCAAGAAAACTTCTGATCTCAAAAACTGACTTCGGAGTCTCCCATTGCGACACCGCTTCAACCTTCGACGGATCAACCGCAACACCACTACTAGAAATCACATGACCAAGGAAACTAACTTCCTTCAACCAAAATTCACACTTAGAAAGCTTCGCAAACAATTGCTTCTCTCTCAACACAGTTAACACAATCTTCAGATGCTCGGCATGCTCTCCTTCGCTCTTCGAATAAACCAAGATGTCGTCAATAAACACCACCACAAACTTATCCAAATAAGGATGGAAAATCCTATTCATGTACTCCATAAATACACCTGGTGCATTAGTCACACCAAATGGCATCACGGAATACTCATAGTGTCCATACCTCGTCCGAAAGGCCGTCTTCTGAATATCCTCAGCTTTCACACGGATCTGATGATACCCAGATCTCAAATCAATTTTGCTGAACACGCTCGCACCAACCAACTGATCCATCAGATCATCAATCCTTGGAAGTGGATACTTATTCTTAATAGTCACCTTGTTCAACTGTCTGTAATCCACACAGAGCCTCATAGAACCCTCTTTCTTCTTAACCAACAAGACCGGTGCACCCCACGGTGACACGCTCGGACGAATAAACCTCTTTTCAAGCAAATCCTCAAGTTGAATCTTCAACTCTTTTAACTCCGAGGCCGACATACGATATGGAGCCATCGATATCGGACTAGTTCCAGGAATCAAATCTATCGAAAACTCCACTTCTCGCTCCGGCGGTAAATCCTTTATCTCATCAGGGAATACTTCCGGAAAATCTCTAACAATGGGCAAACCATCAATCTCTTCACTCTCACCAGTCCTCAAAGTTGCCATAAGCATAAATACCTTAGCCCCATCTTGCACCGATTCTTTCACTTGTTTCTTCGTCATAAACAAATCTCTTTCAACATCCGAATCGGGAAAAATAACCGTTTTGTCAAAACAGTTAATATACACACGATTGAATTTTAACCAATTCATTCCAAGAATGACATCCAGTTGATCTAAATGAAGACACACTAAATCAATCCCAAAATCTCTACCGAAAATACTCAACGGGCAATTCAAGCAAACATACGGTGTAGTTACCGAACCCATAGCAGGAGTATCAATAACCATACCGCCACCAATCACAGACAACTCAAGATTCAACCTTCTAACACAATCCAAAGAAATAAAAGAATGCGTAGCTCCGGTATCAATTATAGCGATCAAAGGTATACCATTAATAAAACACGTACCTCGGATCAATCGATCGTCGCTAGCAGTCTCAGATCCAGAAAGAGCGAACACTTTTCCGCTCCCTTGATTCTTCTTCGGCTTATCACATTTCGTACTAATGTGTCCTTGCTCACCACAGTTATAGCAAGTAACACCCGTACCGCTTCTGCACTCAAGCGCCTTGTGGCCTGGCTTGCCACACTTAAAACACGCCTTCTCAACACTTTTGCATTCGGGAGCACGATGTCCCGCTTCACCGCACCTATAACATCTCACCGGAGTAGAAACTCCCCCACTTGGCCTCTTGCCATAACCCATTCTCTGCTTCCCTTTGTCCGCAGGAGTCACATAAGGTTTTCCTCTGAATTGACCTTTTCCTTTCTTATCACTTAGGCTCTTGTAGTGGCTAGACCTAGCCCTACTGTCTTCATCATAAATTCTGCTCTTGTTAACCAACTCAGAAAACCGCCTGATTTCCTGGTATCCAATAGCTTGTCTAATCTCGGGTCTCAAACCGTTTACAAACTTGAGGCACTTAGACCTCTCAGCATTACCAGTATTATAGTGAGGACAAAATTTGATCAACTCCTCAAATTTCGCCGCATACTCAGCAACCGTCGAATTACCTTGCTTCAACTCAAGAAATTCGATCTCTTTCTTCCCCCGCACATCCTCTGGAAAATACTTCTCCAGAAAGGTTTCTCTAAACAAATCCCACGTAATCACAATATCATCTTCCTCAAATCTTTGGCGAGTATTACCCCACCAATCTTCAGCTTCTTCTTCGAGCATATGAGTCCCAAACTGCACCTTCTGTGCATCCGAGCAATTCATAACTCGAAAAATCTTTTCCACAACTCTCAACCAAATTTGTGCCTTGTCCGGTTCATGAGTTCCCTTGAAGACCGGAGGGTTATTCTTTTGGAATTTCCCCAAAGCACGGAATCCATCATCAGCATGATCCCTCACATTCACATTGGCCGGAGGATTCTGCCCAATTGCCCCCGCCAATCTCGTCAATGCCTCCGCAATTGCTTCGTCATTCCTCCCTGCAACCATCTTACTAATTCCAACAACAGAACCACGTAAGAACAACCAATATTGATAATGCATCACACGCATATCAATAACACACAGGGAAAAACACTCTAACAACTTGGCCGGACGGACCGACCTGCTCTGATACCACTATTGTAACACCCTCTTCTATACCCCAAATAAATGCATATAAAACATTTAAGCATATACAAATTCATCAGAGTAAAAGTTTTAGAATAAGGTATAAAAGAAGAATGTCACAACTTCACCAATAAAACACTTTAACATTTTGCTCTATAAAATATGTAACATTTTCAAAAGTAAGCGGAAGATCAAATCATTTAAGCAGTTCCAAAATATTAATTCAAATGCACATAAGTCATCCAGATTAATACATCATATCAGTTAGATTACAAAACCACATCAGCTGATACATCGCAATGTATCACAAAAGAATGACTATACTAGTCTAACTACCCGGTGTTACATATCAGAGCAGCAGACTCAAAAGAATGAAGACTAATCTTCACAAAAGGACTCCAGCATCCTAATCTGCAATGCCTCATAGAGCATTATAAAACAGCAGAAGGGTGAGAAATATAACCATAATAATCAAAGCATAAGATTACGTATATATAGGTATCATATAACACATATTCACATTTCTCACCACACTTCATTCTCACAATCATAATCATATCACGTTCACATATATCAACATTGTGAATAACCACAAGCACATCCCTTCATGCTTGACTTCACAATCATTCACAAGCACATATGTACCACAACAATATTATGCAATGTGACTCAACATATCCAATGCAACTCATGCAATGCGGTACCGACTCTCGTTATCTTTTCTCGGTTTTTACGTTAAACCGGGTCCACCCTTCTAGACCGATAACTCGTTATCATTTTTCGGTTTTTACTTTAAACCGGGTCCACCCTTCTAGACCGATAACATCCAAGCCCGTCCCCTAGGCTTCAAACCCACCCTTCTAGGTTTGGGACAAGCCACTAGTTTCCACGAAACTAACAGACATTGCCTCTTGACTGAATGATGCATGTACAATCAACCAATCACAATAAATGCACTTAAGACCGTTCCCGCGTCTTAATCCCATGCATTCGAATAATTCACCCCTTCGAGAATTTCATCATGATTGCACATACAACATATATCAACATTTATCAATGTATTCATTTCACACATCATCATATTTAACAACAATGCACACATATCACATATGTTCCCATGCATTCACACAACAATCGCATACATATATGCACTCACAATTCATTAGACGATACACATACATTCCTCATTGTATTCCCATGTATCTCTAATTATCACAACAATCAAGGTATTCACATCGCAATACCAATCATACAATTATAATATACGCACACATATTCAAAATGTTCTCATGCATACTCATTACATAATTGTACACAACAATCAAACATTCACAACTCATCAATTAATACACACATAATCATCATTATGTTCTCATGTATTTTAACTGATTACAATTAATCATTCATATCACAACTCTAGGATTCACGCCCGAAGGCTACCCACAGCAAATGTTATCATAATAGTTCACATACTCATTCATAACATAGAAGTATAAACATATACGAATCAACCAAACAATCCCCATTTGGATAACACAGCAAAGAAAATATACTGCCACATTCGCCTTCATTCGCCTGGCGAACCCTCGCAGCGAACCTTCGCCTGGCCTTCGCCTGGCGAACTCTCTCAGCGAACACTCGCTAGGCTTCGCCTGGCGAAACTCCCCAGCGAGCCCAAGTCAGTAGCTACTGACTTCATTCGCCACCATTCGCCAGCACCTTCGCTGGGCGAACCCTCGCTACTCAACTTCGCCTGGCGAACCCACCAGCGAAGTCTACTGGGACTTAATTATAATTATTCGCCAACATTCGCTAAGCTTCGCCTGGCGAAGCTTCGCCTTTGCTCGCCTGGCGAGAGCCAGCGAACCTGCGCAGAACAGAACCCCATTCTGTTCCTCCTTCACCAATCCATCATCAACCCTCTCTTACACATCCAAATCAGTACAAACAACATCAATACATGTTACCCGACTACTCTACGGCATTATTGCTCAGTTTCAACTGATTAAATCCTCAATCTACCGATTATCCAACATTTTGCCCTAAATAGAAAGTGATGGAAACTCTACTAAAACCCTAACCCAACATACATAACATCATACCATGATCAAATAGAAACATTTCTCACCCTTACCTCGATTAATCGGAGCTTTGATGTTGGTTCTTGATGATTTCCACTTTTCCTCTTCTTCTCTTCTCTTTCTCTCCTTTCTTCTTCTTTCCTCTTTCTTTCCAAATGTTTTCTAACTTTCTTTTCTTTTCTTTCTCTCTTATATATATTTCCTTCATTTTCCTTCCTTCCAATTTCCTTCTCAATTCTCTATTAATCCCAATTAATAAAATTAATTTCCAACATTAATAAAATCCCACTAAATCAATTAATTACTATAATTAATTATTTAATGAAATTTGGGCTGTTACAAAGTTTGGACTTAGAATTAGGACCTTGACCTTGGCTTGGAAATATACCTTGAGACTTATTTGGAATTCATCTGGTACCCTTGACTTAAAGGTTCTTTTGAAGACTCATCTTGGTTATTATGATTTCATCTGGTGTTTGGATTACTATTTACTTATTTGGCTTGCTTGAGGCTTAATCCAAATGAGGGAATTCTTGATTAACTTATGTCATGGAGTTTTCTTTCCTGTTTAGATATTTCTTTGTCCCTAGCTTTTACTTTATGCAATAGGATAGTCTCTTCATCTCTTCCCCCTTCTTTAATTTTCAAAATCTTCTCCCTATTTCAAAACCTTCTTGTTTTTAAAACTTGAACAACTTTCTTAATAAGCCTTGACTTTGTCAAGTGCATTTTCAAAATATTTTCTTAATAAATGCTAAGACATCTTAAGCATATTCAAACCATTTCAATAGACTTAAAAAAATACAAAACTCATTTAAACTATTTTGTGCCTATTTGTGCACTTTTTTCTATTAAACTTTTTCATAAAGTCTAAACATGAGTCATTTCCATAGTTGAGATGTTAATCTCCTATCCCCATAGTATTATTGATGATAATTCTTTTTCACTTATGAGATTCAGTGGCATGCTTGTTGATTTTTATCCAAGTTGGAGCCTTTCTTCTTGTGATACAAAGTTCTCATTACTTGTGGGTGATTAATTGTAGTATTCTCATTAAAATGACAACTCTTCTTTTAATTTAAAATGAACCAAAAAAACTATTTTTTTTAGTTTTACCATGAACTAGGAGGTTTTGATCCTCCATTGCACTTTGTGGGTATGTAGGCACGAGGCTCATGAAGTCTTATTAAACACAAAATTATTTAAAAAATACTTCTTTTCTCACCTCCCCAATCTTTTACAAGCAAACCCTTTTCAAATAAAAAAGCATGGATATTTAAAAAAGGTTCCTATATAGTACTATAGACGTTTTGGGTGCTAACAACTTCCCTTAGTGTAACCGACCCTCTTACCCTCTCTCTGTTTGATTTATTAAATTTGTTTTTTGTTTAACTTCTTAGGGTTTTGTTCGTTCTTTTTTCCCTTTCCTTTGGAAATAATAAAAGTGTGGCGGCGACTCTTGCTTTATGAGTTAAGTTAATCAATATCTTATACTCACAATTTTTACCGCTACAATGATCAAATAGACGAATGTAAGTAAATGAACAAAATCATAAGTCAGGCGAATTTAATGAGGAGGTTTGGAAAATTTTGGGGTATGACACCTACAAATGGAAATAATCCTTCTGAACTTGAGAAAAATGATAAATTCCCCAAGAGAACTTATACTTTCGATGCTACTAAATAAGATGAAATTTTTAACTTATTAGTTATAGATGGCCGGATTTTAGAGCCCATAGACGCAAAAGTACCACCATTAGAACAAAGAAAGAAATTAGGTTTCTGTAAATATTGTGAGGGCAAACAGTCACACAACATATGTTCTCAAGTTTCGATGATGACAAAGTACAACCTCGGATCAATAGGAGCTGTCAAATTTCACCCAAAAAACAATTGCAATACTTAACATATCATATTCTTCCTATATCTCTTTAATTCATCATATTATCATTGGCAAAACATGTGATAAATATTCAGTCGTGACAAAACGCACGAAACAACAATTGATCATTTTTGCAGGTTTTTAAAGCTACGAGTCGACCATACATCAGCGCACAACCTAGTGAACTTCTCCGCGGGTCAGCGCATGGAAGCTGTGAGTCGACCACCAGTCAGCGTACACCCCGATTAACTATTCCACGGGTCAGCGCATGGACACCATGAGTCGACCATCAGTCGGTGCATGAAGTCTTCATAATTCCCACGGGTCAGCGCACGCCGACCTATGGTCGACGCATACTGTTTGGTTTTTAATATTGCTGAAATCTGCAGGCCATGCGTCGACGCATAGACCTGCTATGGTCGACCGTTCGCGTGTTGTTAAGTATTTTTTCACTGTGTTTCAAATCCTGTTGTGTTAGTTATTTGACTTATTACTATAAATAGTAGGTTGTTCATTTTAACAAACTAACAATTTCATTTTTGAGTAAATTGTGTAAACAAGAAAAGTGAAATAGGTGCCTACATTTCTCTTCATCTTCATCCTCAAACAACACACAACACTGCAACTACACACAACCATTTTTGGAGTGCTTTGTGTTTCGTTCAAGGTGATAAGGTTCGAATCCGTTGAGTGAAAATCCGGTTCGGGTGGAGAATTGTGGCAAGTTTTTCTTGAATAAAACCTTGAAGGTTTTTCCCTCCAAGATTCTACGAATTTAGGGGGTTTTTGGTACGGATATTGTCCATCAACATTCAGCGGTGCAAAGGTGATTGAGAAACGGAAGATTTCATCAATCTAGTAGCTGAGGCTGTGAAGTGTTGAAGGGAGTTCCAGGTTCGATTCGTTGGTGTCTAAGATCAGCCGGGCCGAGGGTTTGAAGAACTGAAAGGTATTCAACAAAGGGGCTGGAATCGGAGGTCAATTCACAACGATCGGAGGTCTTGATTCAACTCGAATCAAGGAGCAAGAAGTGATAGCAACATCAACATCTATAGGGATTGTTTGTATTATTGCTTATCAACTCTTGTATAAACTACTACAACTTTTCAGGTGATATCTATTATAAATCATCTCAATTCTATTTTTAGAATTGAGAGCAGACGTACCCCGAAGCAAGGACGGCGGGGGAACTGCCTCAACAAATCTTTGTCTTCTTTATTTTTCAGTACTTTCATTTTCAGCTTAAAAATTAAGTGATTTTAGTTTAAGCAATTTTATTGATTCGAGCATTGAATTTAGTAAGTAACTGGTACTGTTTAAACTTGAGTACAATAAACACTTGTACAAGGATTTTAAAGTTGCTTACTTAAGTCAAAATCCACTTGGAGTGTTTTGCACACCAAGTGTTCGATAAATTGCCTGAACCAAAACTTACTTAGTTTACTTGCTATATTTTGGTGGGATGTGTTGAGCATTGGAACTAGCACTACTAAATTGTGTGAAATCAATTGATTAGTGTGACTAGTGTATTGAATCTACTATTCTTTTATTATCATATCCGTTAGCTTAACGCATATCCGATCTTCCAATAACGGCTCGTTTTAGACGTGTTTTTCCAAGGCCGCTTCCGCATTTAAAAACATTTTTAAAACCAATTTTAAATTGGTAAGCGCCGACTCAAATTTTAATTGGGATCTATTCAACCCCCCTTCTAGATCCGAGCCATCGTTTAACAAGTGGTATCAGGAGCACCGGTTCACTCCGTGCTTCAAGTATAACTTTGATAGAAAATGGCAAACGAACCTAAAGGGGCTTATAATAGAGCTCCCGTTTTGAACGATGAAAATTAAGGTTATTGGAAGGATTGTATGCGGGTGCACATAAACTCCATAGATAGAAAATATGGAACGTTATCCTCAATGGTCCAATAGAAATTACTATGACAAATGCGGATAATATGGTTGTGCCTAAGCCCGAAGCACAATGGACGATGATGATGAAAAGAAATACAACTATGATTGGAAAGCTAAAAACATCTTAATATCCTCATTAGGAGTTGATGAGTATTACCGTGTGTCTCATTGCCCTACGGAGAAAGACATGTGGGATTCACTTCAAATCGCTCATGAGGGGACAAACGATGTGAAGTTAGCTAGAATCAATACACTAACACAAGAGTTTGACCTTTTCTACATGGAGCAAGGGGAAACCATTGCGGACATGCAAAAAAGGTTTACTCATCTCATCAATAGGTTACATTCACTTGGTAGGCCGGTGGCCAATGACGTTGCTACTAATTAAATTTTAAGATGTTTAAACAGGGAATGGCAGCCCAAGGTGATTGCCATAAAAGAAGCAAATGATCTTACTATTTTGGACCTAACAACGTTATTTGGAAAGCTAGAAGAGCACGAACAAGTGCTCCTAAGCCTTGACCAGCATGAAAAGAAAGAAAAGAAGGATAAAACAAAGAATGTTGAGAAGAAATCAATCGCTCTCAAGACTTCCTCCTCGAAGTCTTAATCTAAGGAGCACAGTGATTATTCATCAAGTGACGATGAAGAAGATGACAAGGGTGAGGATATGGGGCTGTTCGTAAAACGCTACAATCGGTATGTGAGAAAGAACGTCATTCAACACTCAGAAAAGAACCTTGTCAACTTCAGAAAGCAATCAAGGAACTCTCGAAATAATGACACCAAAGGAAGTAAAACCAGAGGATCGTGCTATAAATGCAGAAAGCCTGGTCACTACAAGCCAGATTGTCCTTTAAACAAAAAGGGCAAAGAAAAGGAATCTATTAAATCACACATGAAGTCGTCAAAGCCGAGAAGAGCGTATATAGCTTGGGAAAGCGATAACGACTCCTCCTTCTCTGATGAAAGCTCAAGAGATGAAGAAGAATCTGTGAACCTATGCCTTTCCGCACATCAAAAAAATAAGAAAACATAATCTGCTTAGCATTAGCCAATTATGCGACAAAGGATACAATGTATCATTTTCAAAAGAGTGTTGCAAAATTGTGCATGATAATGACAAGAAGAATATGTTTAATGGCCTAAGAGTAAATAAAGTCTATATGCTTGACTTAAATGAAGTATCGTTAACAAGTGACAAATGCCTCATAACAATGAGTGAAGATTCATGGTTATGGCATAGGCGCTTAACACATGTTAACTTTGACCTGCTGAATAAATTAGTCTCAAAAGATCTAGTCCCAGGTCTTCCCAAAATAAAATTCACCAAGGATCACCTTTGTGATGCTTACCAAATGGGAAAGCAAACGAGAATATCTTTTAAATCTAAAAATATTGTTTCTACCACAAGACCTCTCGAGCTTCTCCATATGGATCTATTTGGGCCTTCTAGAATCAAGAGCCTAGGCGGAAACTATTACGGTTTCGTAATAGTGGACGATTATTCTAGATTTTGTTGGACTATCTTTTTCGCTAGCAAGAGCGATACATTCGCCGCCTTTGAAAATTTTGCCAAACATTGTGTCAATTAGAAGAGACCATGGAGGTGAATTTGAAAACCATTTATTTGAAGAATATTGCGGTAACTACGGTATTGATCATAACTTCTCCGCTCCACGAACTCCTCAACAAAATGGGGTGGTGGAGCGCAAAAATCGCATTTTAGAAGAGTTGGGAAGGACAATGATCAATGAAAGTGGACTACCAAAATATTTTTGGGTCGACGCCATAAGTACGACTTGTTATGTTTTGAATAGGGTGCTCATTCGCCCCATTCTAAACAAAACACCTTACGAGCTTTTAAAAGGGCGCAAACCAAACTTGTCTCACCTACATGTTTTTGGTTGCAAATGTTTTGTCTTAAATAATGGAAAGGAAAATTTGGGTAAATTTGAATCTAAGGCTGACGAAGGTATCTTCCTTGGATACTCTCAGTCGAGTAAAGCATATAGGATTTACAATAAAAGATTACTTATTGTCGAAGAATCGGTACATGTAACATTTGATGAATCTCATCCGAGAAATGTCGGAAAAGGTAGTGTGTTTCATGGTGCAGGTACATCTACGGAAGACATACTCAAAGATGCAGAGCCGGAAATTGATCAGTCCGACAAAGCAAAAATTGAGGAGGAAAAAGATGTCCAACATGAAGAAACTGAGGTAGATCATCCATCTACAAGTGATGCTCTCCCTCAAGCTTGTAATTCTTCTAAAGATCATCCAATAGACAACATTCTCGGAGACATATCAAAGGGTGTTACTACCCGATCTAAGATAAGTAATTTTTTTTTATCACTTTGCTTTCGTTTCACAAATGGAACCTAAAAAGCCTAAAGAAGCCTTACTCGATGAAAACTGGTTTTTGTCAATGCAATATGAACTTAATTAGTTCACAAGAAATGAGGTATGGGACCTTGTCCCTCCTCTGCGAGGACATCGAGTAATTGGCACCCGATGGGTGTTTAGAAATAAGTTGGACGAAAACAGAGTAATAACTCGTAACAAGGCGCGTTTAGTCGCGCAAGGGTATAACCAAGAGGAAGGCATCGGCTATGAGGAAAATTATGCGCCGGTTGCCCGACTCGAGGCTATACGCCTTTTGCTTGCCTTTGCCTGCGCGAAGGATTTTAAGTTATTTCAAATGGACGTTAAGAGTGTGTTCCTTAACGGATACATAAATGAAGAAGTCTATGTTGCGCAACCTCCTGGTTTTGAGTCTCATGAGTATCCTGATCATGTCTACAAACTAAAAAGGGCTTTATATGGTCTCAAACAAGCTCCTAAAGCTTGGTATGAGGGACTAAGTAAATTTTTACTTGATCAAGGTTACTCAAGAGGAAAGGTTGACACTACTCTCTTCATTAAACGTCAAGGAAAGCACTTGATTCTTGTACAAATTTACGTTGACAATATTATATTTGGATCTACTAACATGAATCTCGTGAGAGAGTTTTCTGACCTTATGCAGGGTGAATTCGAGATGAGTATGATGGGTGAACTCACATACTTTCTCGGATTGCATATTAAGCAACTTAAAGAAGGAACATTCGTGAGCCAGACAAAATACTGTTTGGAACTTCTCAAGAGATTTGACATGGCAAACTCGAAGGCCATTGACACTCTTATGCCAACATGTGTAAACCTGAGTAAAGATGAAAGCGGTAAGGACGTAGAGGTAAAGAGGTACAGATGTATGATTGGCTCTCTTCTCTATCTTACTGCTTCTCGTCCCGACATTATGTTTAGCGTGTGTATGTGCGCAAGATACCAATCATGTCCCAAGGAATCTCATCTAAAATCTGTCAAACGTATACTTCGATACCTATCTGGTACTCCGAAGTATGGACTATGGTATTCCAAAGGTAATGATTGCTCATTGGTAGGTTTCTCCGATTCCGATTTTGCCGGTTGCAAATCGGATAGGAAAAGCACCAGCGGTACTTGTCACTTATTTTCAAACTCCTTGGTCAGTTGGCACAGCAAGAAACAAGTTTCTGTTGCTTTGTCAACCGCCGAAGCGGAATACGTAGCCGCCGGTAGTTGTTGCGCTCAAGTCCTATGGCTTAAGCAACAACTATTGGATTTCAATCTAAAACTAGAACGTGTTCC
The DNA here is from genome assembly GCA_963859935.3 of Lathyrus sativus. NCBI lineage: Eukaryota > Viridiplantae > Streptophyta > Magnoliopsida > Fabales > Fabaceae > Lathyrus > Lathyrus sativus. The sequence continues at coordinate 181,212,427 of OZ012737.1, forward strand.
CATTTTCTGTGACAATACAAGTGCTATTAACCTCACCAAAAATCCTGTACTACATTCTCGCACCAAACATATCGAAATTCGACACCATTTTCTGAGGGATCATGTAGAGAAAGGTGACGTTGTTTTTGAACACGTTGACACCAAAAATCAACTAGCAGACATTTTCACAAAGCCGCTAGCCACTAAACCTTTCTTTCATATCCGTCAAGAACTTGGCATTCTCGACATTTCGGATCGGGTATAATAATTGTTTGTTTTGTCTTACTTTATTTACAACTACATTCTTGTACTTCTAACAAGTTAAGTTTTGTTGCAAGCACAAGTATATTATTATCAAGTGTTTCCGGTATAGAGGTGATGTTGTTCCATATTCTTTCTCTCTCTAAATATCCATGATTCAATTAGTATATCGTTTGACTAACATGGTATATATATATGACATGTGCTACGAGTATTATGTGTTTTGGATGCAAATTATGTTGTAGCATTGTAAGTAGGCATCAAATGTGGCATTATATATGACATAAAATGAAAATCTGCATTTTTGCTCACTATGAGTCGACCAAAACAGGGCAGCGGTCGACGCATGCAGTACACATTTATATTTGTCAAAAATCACACAGTATGCGTCGACGCATGCAGGAAGTACGGTCGACGGCTCGCGTAAAAACTCAGATTTTTTTCTGTTGAAAAACGTTCCATCTTCCTACACTCTATTTTAAATGTGCAGTCTACATTAATTGTGCTTTAGAATTGCATTTTTAGTAAGCTGCATCTAGTCATTCCTAGTGTCCCCTTGTCTCCTCCTCTTTCCCAAGAACCCTAATCTCCATCTATAAAAAGGGTTATTCCTCATCTTCTCCAAATCGTCTTTAACAATCCTTTCAAAAATCATTGCTCTCCACCTCTACTAAATCTCCAAAATCATCATCCATGGCCTCACTATTCCGCAGAAATACCGGCAAAAGATCAAGGGCTTCAACATCTGCTTCTCTACCCATTACTGCTGTATCCTTGGTTCCACCACATGCTGTTGACAACTTCAACAAAGATATTGGCAAGAGAGCAGTTGTTCCGCAACATGCATTCTACAAAGCAACAGCGGAACGCATGCATCTCACTCAAATCATGGCTCTGCTAGAGTTTCAAGGCTTTGTAAACTTTCTAGAATGCAACACCAAATACAGTGAAGACCTAGTCCGTGTGTTCTACACTTGCCTGCATGACAAGTTTCAAGGTCAGGATTTCCACACCTCCATCAGCAATACACATGTAAACTTGAATTCTGAAGTTTGGAGTAAATATTTTGATTTAACTGTGGCTGCTGGTGATCCACCCTCCTCATGAGGTAACCGACTTTCGTACCATTCCTGGATATGAATTTAAGAGTGCCTTAAATGATATGCTCAAAAGGCCTTATTCGGATAATATTGTAAACAGTGATGCTTTTCCCAGAACTGTTACGACTGGTAAACTCCAAACAGGGGAGCGCATCCTTCAGTGGATTGTGGCTCGCATCCTGCGGCCGAAGAAAGGTGGTCTGTCCCGAGTTGAACAAGCTGAGGTGCATCTTATATACATTCTGAAAAATATGATTAAAATCAACTGGCCTTATTATATCGCAAGCAAAATTTTTGCTTTGAGAGATTCAGGCAGAGGAACTGCTCTTGCTTATGGGTCTTTTATTTCGGAGGTTCTCACCGCGGCTAACGTCGTGTATCCATCATTTCCATGTGTTTCCATATCTTCCGACAAAGAATTCAGCACGAAAACATTTGCCATGATGGGCTATTTTTGGTGTGATGAACGCCGATCCTACAGGTTTGTTTGCAGAGCAAATATTCCTCGGGTTGTTGGCGACTCTGATGAAAGTTATGAACGAGAGGACGAAGAACAAGAAGAACAAGCAGATGAAGACGAAAATGAAGCAGAACAGGTACAAGAACCAGCATATGAGACACATGACAATTACAACCAACCAGACCAACATGAGTTCACAAATACTGATTGGCTTCATCACACAGCTCCACCTGACGAACAAGAAGAAGAATACACAAATCAAGGATGGGGTGAGTGGCAGTACACAGGCTGGATCACTCTGGGAAAATACTATGATCCGTACCATGGCTATCCTAAAAAACATCAACCTTCTCAATCTTCACCATCTCCTCCGCAGTCAGACAACTCTGAAATTCTCAACATGCTACAGTCCATGCAGTTGGACCAACAGACCTTTATGAGAAGTCAAGATACGCGGATGGAACAAATCTGAGCTGAGATCCGTACACAAAATGAACGGTTAAATTCCTTTTCCACTAGGATGGATGCCCGTTTTGAAGCTCTCGTTGCATCCAGTGAGAGGCAAGACATGGAAATCGCTCACAACCTCCGTCACCTAAATCTATCTGTGGAAGCATTTGTCGACTACTCTGATCCTCACTGCAATCCGGATGTTGCGTACAGGGGGAGGGGCCGGGGCCGGGGATATTAGTTGCATGATTGCATATTTTTCATTCTCTATGATGTGTTTGTTTTTGTTATGGTTGTTGGAATATTAAGCCCATTTGTATGTTTTCATTTCTTTATCTATTAATTACCTTACTCTTTCATTTTCAATATTATATGTGAATATTGATAAATGTTTAGTTATCACCTGCTGAGTATTTTGTTAAGTGTTATTCTGTCAATCTTTACCTTCTCCATCTCTTTTTGATGTTGTCAAAGGGGGAGAAAAGCCAAGTAGATCACAACATCTCTTCCATATAAAGTGCAGGATTACAAAAGAAAGGGGGAGTTTATGCTACTATGTTAATAATATTGCAATGTTGTTCTCACTAGCTTCGCACAGGTTGTCATCATAAAAAAGGGGGAGTATGTGAGGGCAAGCAGTCATACAACATATGTTCTCAAGTTTTGATGATGACAAAGTACAACCTCGGATCAATAGAAGTTGTCAAATTTCACCCAAAAGACAATTGCAATACTTAACATATCATATTCTTCCTATATCTCTTTAATTCATCATATTATCATTGGAAAAACATGTGATAAATATTCAGTCGTGACAAAACGCACGAAACAACAATTGATCATTTTTGCAGGTTTTTAAAGCTATGAGTCGACCACACATCAGCGCACAACCTAGTGAATCTTTCCACGGTCAACACATGGAAGTTGTGGGTCGACCACCAGTCAGCGCACACCCCAATTAACTTTTCCACGGGTCAGCGCACACCCCAGTTAACTTTTCCACGGGTCAGCGCATGGACACCATGAGTCAACCATCAGTCGGCGCATGAAGTCTTCATAATTCCCACGGGTCAGCGCACGCCGACCTATGGTCAACGCATACTGTTTGGTTTTTAATATTGCTGAAATCGGCAGGCCATGCATCGACGCATAAACCTGCTATGGTCGACCGTTCGCGCGTTGTTAAGTATTTTTTCACTGTGTTTGAAATCCTGTTGTGTTAGTTATTTGGCTTATTACTATAAATAATAGGTTGTTCATTTTAACAAACTAACAATTTCATTTTTGAGTAAATTGTGAAAACAAGAAAAGTGAAATAGGTGCCTACATTTCTCTTCATCTTCATCCTCAAACAACACATAACACTGCAACTACACACAACCATTTTTGGAGTGCTTTGTGTTTCGTTCAAGGTGATAAGGTTCGAATCCATTGAGTGAAAATCCGGTTCGGGTGGAGAATTGTGGCAGGTTTTTCTAGAATAAAACCTTGAAGGTTTTGCTCTCCAAGATTCTACGAATTTGGGGTTTTTTGGTACAGATATTCTCCATCAACATTCAGCTGTGCGAAGGTGATTGAGAAATGGAAGATTTCATCAATCTAGTAGCTGGGGTTGTGAAGTGTTGAAGGGAGTTCCGGGTTCGATTCGTTGGTTTCTAAGATCAGCCGGGCCGAGGGTTTGAAGAACTGAAAGGTATTCAACAAAGGGGCTGGAATCGGAGGTCAATTCACAATGATCGGAGGTCTTGATTCAACTCGAATCAAGGAGCAAGAAGTGATAGCAACATCAACATCTATAGGGATTGTTTGTATTATTGCTTATCAACTCTTGTATAAACTACTACAACTTATCAGGTGATATCTATTATAAATCATCTCAATTCTATTTTTAGAATTGGGGGCAGACGTACCCCGAAGCAAGGACAGCGGGGGAACTGCCTCAACAAATCTTTGTCTTCTTTATTTTTCAGTACTTTCATTTTCAGCTTAAAAATTAAGTGAGTTTAGTTTAAGCAATTTTATTGATTCGAGCATTGAATTTAGTAAGTAACTGGTACTGTTTAAACTTGGGTACAATAAACACTTGTACAAGGATTTTAAAGTTGCTTACTTAAGTCAAAATCCACTTGGAGTGTTTTGCAACCAAGTGTTCGATAAATTGCCTGAACCAAAACTTACTTAGTTTACTTGCTATATTTTGGTGGGCTGTGTTGAGCATTAGAACTAGCAGTACTAAATTGTGTGAAATCAATTGATTAGTGTGACTAGTGTATTGAATCTACTATTCTTTTATTATCATATCCGTTAGCTTAACGCATATCCGATCTTCCAATAACAGTTCGTTTTAGACGTGTTTTTCCAAGGCCACTTCCGCATTTAAAAACATTTTAAAAACCAATTTTGAATTGGTAAGCGCCGACTCAAATTTTAATTGGGATCTATTCAACCCCCCCTTCTAGATCCGAGCAATCGTCTAACAAATATCTTAACTTTCTAGGGCATAAAACCTCATAATATTTTCTTTTCAGGGATCTTGTTCATAATGTTTTGAACGACGGTAGGCTGAAGTTTTCCAAAGGAAAATCTCTTATGAAAATTTATTCTGACCCACTGCAAGTCGTGGAGATCAATTATGTTGAGCTTGTTGGAATCAAAATGGTCGAGATCAAGGATTCCGACATGGAAGAATTCAAAGGCAGTGAGAACCAGATTGGGGCTTTCAACCTCAAGGTGGGAGAAGGTTTGGTCGAATTCCTCCACCGATGCAAAGATGAGGATTCAGAAGTGATTTTGCGCTCTAGGTGCAGTGTTGTGTTCAAAAAGAGGGCTATAAAGAAGGTGGAAAGTTCTCAGCAGAAGAGGAAGAAGGAAAACTAGACAAGGAACGAGCCTCGATTCTATTTTGACAAGAGGGGAGTCCCTCAGAAAAAGGAGCAGGTTCCTACCCACTGGAAGGGAAAGTCTAGTACTTATGTGCCAACTTCCATTGCTCCACAAGAAAGAATAATGAAGCATGATGGCAAAGAGCAGCCTGGGAATCAGAAGTGGAGGAATTTCGAATTGGGTTGAGGTTCTTCATTGAACTATCGTGAAAATTTTCAGGTGTCGAATAGGAGCCTATATGGTCCCAGTAACTATAAAGGGAAAAACCTGGTGTCGAGAACTCAATGGAGAAGATTCCAGAGGAAAAAAAAGGCTGAGAGGGAAGCTGCTAAATCAAGTAATCCCAAACCATACTAGAGTCGAGTGGATGACCAGACCAAGAAACTAGTTGGAAGACAACTATTTTCTCCTAAGCTAGGACAATCGAAGGGAAAGGCGAAGGAAATGCCACAGTCTAAGGAGGACGAATTGGTGACTAATAACTTTGACTCTGGATCAGAGGATGATTTTGATATGTTATGCAACGTGGTGTTTGTGGTCCTTAGGGAGTATGATTATGTTACAGAGGTATTTGATCCATCAGTCATACCCTAATTTTTACCCTTAAGATGCCACTTATCATGTTCATTTGCATTTCATTGCAATCACAAACATGGATTTTCCTAGCTCTCACCTCTAGGGTTTTGCCCTTGTGTAGGAAGGTCACCAAACATTATTTTTGTTTCTTTTTGCTGTATATTTTCTTATGTTTATTAACCATTAATCAAAATACAGAAAAATATACTTTGTCCCTTTTGTTTCTCTTACAAGGACAAGGTAATGTTAGGAATAAAGAGCATCGAGTGATTGTCTCCTCATCTAGGGTTTGAGTTCCTCAAGTCAAAGTATCATCAACCAGTAATTTTCAAAGGCTATTAATCAAAGCATGACCTCTAATCTCAAAGTATAGAGTCTTAAGCATCATTCAACTTCATATGTTCAAAGATAGCTCAAAAGTTTGGTTGCTTGGTTTACAAGATATTTCAAAGGTTCATGTGTTTATTTCCAAGCCTTCATCAACAAGTTTCTTCAAGCCTTTGCAAGATTCAACAAAGGACATTCAAGACTAAATAACTTGAAGTTCATATGATCACCAATGTGCCTTAAAATGCAAGAAAAGTCCAAAGTTGCAAGATTGATCAAAGTGGTTTGACCTAAAAAGTCAATATTTCAAGTCCAAGTTCAAAACTTCACAACTAACTCATTTTTCAACATTTTTGAGTGTTTCCTTGGTCAAATAACTCTTCTTGACATCTCCTACAACTTCTCGTTATAAGTCAAGAGACAATTATGCTTGAAAGATCATCAAAAGTTTGGAAACATTAGAGGTCACTTTGTGGACTTAGTGAAATTTGACCTAAACTCAAGTGTTATTTGCCTAACTTCCAAAGATCATAACTCTTTAAATTTTCAACTTTTGTGGGTGGTTCTTTTTTCCAATTATCAAATTTTATGCCCTCTAAAAGTTTTTTTCAAGGATCGAAGGCCAATTATGCTTGGAAAGTCATGAAAAGTTTGAAGACATTATAAGTCATTTTGGACTTTGAAATATTTTGACTTCTAGTTATAGGTCCTAGTGCTGACTTTACAAGGACATAACTTTTTGCTCAAGCATCCAAATGAAACCTTTCATTTTTTATTTTACTATGTGGCATGATGTGATCATTTAGCAAAAAGAATAAGGATCAAAGGTCAAGTGTACACAATTTTCTAATGGCTTGAAGTTGACCCCATGGAACTGAATTTTGGTCATGACCAGTTTTGGCAACTCACTCAATTCTCCAAATTGAGCCAATATTTGCATGTATTTAGGGCCTGATGATGTTAAGTGATGTACAAATATGCAAAACAACCTGAAATCAAGAAAAATACGCTGCATTTTGTATGCTTTAAACTCAAGTTTTGGTCACACTTTGCTTGCTCATGATTCACTCGATTGACACTCAATTCTCACATGTATTTCACCCTCTCACCTCAGCTACATAAATAGCAAGCTATTCCTCACAATTTAAAGCTTAGAAAGCCTATAGAAACCTTGTTGAAACTCATAATTCTTCTTTAAACTTTATGAAATCGTGTTTCCTTTCCAAGCTGTCTAAAAGCAATTTTTTGCTTCAATTAGTTTCCTTGCCATCTACTGAAACTAAAGCAACAAGGTGTCGCACCTCTAAAATTCATTCGAACATACGACCCTCACACTAAAGACGTAGAATTGCGATTCGACAAAGTCGCCACCGAAATTTATTTATCCCGAATGAACGTGAGAGGAAAATATTGAGAAAACCTCTTAAAGCGGAAGGAACACAGCCGTCGCAACCTAGTGTTCCTGGGTTCGGGAGTCAATTACGCAAGGGGAAGGTATTAGTACCCCTCACGTCCGTTGTACTAAAACGGTACTATAAAGGGATACCGACGATAAGGGGATGGTTAGAGGATAGGGTGCTCGCCAAGGATTGGGGCCCTTGTGCCTACGTATGCTCATTCGGACGAGAATGAGAAATCAGAGCGTCGTAGTTCGACTATGGGAAAGGATGGGGGAGAAGGAAGATGGAGGGAATTGTGGAAAAAGGTAGAAGTGTGCTCGCCAAGATCATCACAATCTTGTGCCTACATATCATACATTCAAGAATGAATGAAGAATCAGAGCGTCCGTAGAACGTGGTAACGACAATGAAAATGATACAGGGAATTGGGAGGATGGATAGAAGGTAGCTCGCCAAGATCATCGCAATCTTGTGCCTACGTATCTTACATTCGGACGAGAATGAAGAATCAGAGCAGTGGTAGTTCGTGGTAACAACCACGAAGAGAAATGGGATTTAATGTGTTTGGAGTGGGGCGGATGACGATTACTCGAAGCTTAAGAAAGACTTCTCGGACCCAAGTAATCGGGAGAGAGAACCAAAGACTTGTAACTATCTCTTTTTCATTTTGAAGATAAGGTTGTACTTGAAAGGGTGACGTTGGTCGGATAACGACTACTTGAAGCTTAAGAAAGACTTCTCAGACCCAAGTAATCGAGAGAGTGAACCAAAGACTCGGAACTCTCTCTTTTTCATCACATAAGGAAATGTGTTTGAAAGGTGAGGTTGATCGGATGACGACCACTTGAAGCTTAAGAAAGACTTCTCGGACCCAAGTAATTGGGAGAGCGAACCAAAGACTTGGAACTCTCTTTTTTCATCACAAAAGAAGGGTATTTGAATGGTATTTGAAAGGATGAGTGGTTGGACGATGGTTGAGCGATGTCGCGTTGTTTAATATTATTTAAAGGCGTCAATTGCTCACACACGAATAAGATAACTCGCATCCAAACAACCGAAAGCAAGCTCAAAGACTTGAACCTACTCTTTACATTTTAAAAAGAATTAAATAGTCGTTAATTGATTGATATTTTATTATGAAAAATCCGCTTGACGTTGGATCAAGGGTTTGACTTATTATCGTGTGCAAATCGTGTAAATGGAAAGGGTTTGAGAAACAAAACCGACTTGACTTACGCATCAAGGGCCGAGTTGTGAGAAACGATACTTAGTCCCTGAGGGTGCCCCCAATATCGAAACCACGGTGAAGTGTGTGTTATAGGTTGATGGTGAATGGGTATGAGCACTTGACTTACAGGGTGTTTGAAAAATGGCTCGATGACGAATCGATAATTAGTTTGAAAATAGTTTGATCCGATCTAGTCCCTATGGGTGCTCCTAGGAGATAAATCGATAATCAAAGAAATTCGAGACATACATCGGAATGGGAGAGGGGTACATGTAATTTACACGGGATTGCATGAAATAAAGGGGTCTCATTGTCAAGTAGCCCAAAAGAAAGCCGTGTGTGTGCATTGTGTCCTAAACTACACCTTGAGCAAAGTCAGACATAAACTTGATATTAGGATTCCTGCAAATGACCAACGATCCAACAGTCCACCAATTTGGCTTTTAGCATTTCGATTGTTTATTAGGTGTTTTCGAATATGGGTGAACAAGAATGAATATGATATGACAATATGAATAATATACAATAATATCCACAATAATATTTGACGGAATTTAAAGCAATTAATATTTTGACGGAAATTAAAGTTAGTAGTTAGTGTAGTTAGAAATTAAATCGGGGCGAATGTAACGCTAAGCCATCGTAGCTCGACATATAATGAAAGTCAGTCTATAGGAGGTCGCGTGAGTTGATGTCCGTGCTATGACAAGATGGAGAAATGATATCGAGAACCATTCACCAATTTAATCATGTCGCACGGACCAAAAATGATGGGATCTCGTCTTAATCGCAAACATTATGTCGATTAATCGAAGGTAGCCTATCACGATCCCAAAGTAAAGAAAATGACCCAAATGGTCATTCCCCATAGATTTGAAATTGAGAAGGTTATCGACTTCGATACGCGACGCTTACGAATAAAAGACTTCATCGATCGAGAAAGTCAAAATAAAATCGGAAAGAAGAAAAAATGAGGAGAGAAAGGAAGTGGTCTCGGATCCAACATTATTCATCAATAATTTGACTGGTAAAGGATTACAGAAGTCTCGTCATCGACCAAAAAGAGTGAAACTGGAATAAAATGTTTAATGACAAATGAAGATAAAATCTAACTTCTAAAATAGAAAATATAGATAATATATATATAAAGTTCTAAAAGAAATACTAAAAAGAAACTAGTTAATATATATACAATATTCTACAGAACAAATATATAAAATATAAAACTGTTTGAAAAAATATATTAATAAACTGTTTTTATAATATACTAACTATTAATATATATATATATATATATATATATATATATATATATATATATATATATATATATATATATATATATATATATATATATATATATATATATATATATATATATATATATATATATATATATATATATATATATATATATATATATATATATATATATATATATATATATATATATATATATATATATATATATATATATATATATATATATATATATATATATATATACCAAAAATTTAAGAACTTAAATTAGAAAAGAAAATAAAACAGAGGTACATATGGATTGGGGGCGCGGACAAAATGGGCTTTAACCCAACCCATTACAACCAGCAACGCTTAGTTAAAAAACAACACACAACTTCTTGAACGAAGAAGGAGAAAGACCACAATGAAACGCGATGGCGAAAACTGAGCCACACCTCAAATCCTCTTCCCCTTTCTATTCCCTCGATCCCCTTGTGTTAATCTTCTTGACTCGCTCAGATCCGATTTGGGTTTGGTTTCAACTTCCTCTTTTCCAGTTTGATTTTGAATCAACGCAACCAGGTTTGTTTTATGTTCACCTCTCGAAGTTTCTCTTCATCTCTACCTCAACTTTTTGCTCTGTTTCACGGGTTTAATGGTTGTGGGTTTGAGGCTTGTTGCTGGTTGAAGGTAAGGTGAATGAAGGACGAAACAGGTTTAAGAAGTTGATGAATTCTGGGTATGGCGGAGAATTTTTCTGGGTTCGTTTCCTGAGGGGAATTTGGAGGCGATGCTTCTCAGATTTTTGGTTGGCTTTCAGTTGAAGAGAGTTTGAAGATTGTTGAGGTGTTTATGGTTTACTGGAGTTTTGAAAATGGTGGAAAAGAAGATTGGAGAAGAATATTTGGGTTTTTGATTTGAAGGAAGTTGAAGACAGATTCAGCAAGAGGGAAGATGGACAGAATGAAAAGTTCAGTTTTTTTTTCTGAAAGTGAGAGGGTGTTTTTGGAATTGCAAAAAAAAAAGTTGTTATTATACTGTAGCCTATGCGTTTTGAAAGTGGTGGTCTCGTTGTGTAACGCATTATGATTTGCTTTTTCAACTTGGCACGGTTTTGGTATATGGCTGTGAGGTTTTGGTCGTACATAAGACGTTTTGTCATGTTGCTGCATGATTGTTGTGACTTGCGGTGTCCTGTAGTATTCTGTACGAGAATAATGAAATGGTGCGTACGAATTGTTTTCTACTTTGGCTGTATTTTTGGATCGTTATGGTGTGTGGGGTGATAACTGTTGCTGCAGGTACATGAATATGGAGGGTCTTATATGTGTGAAATGCAGGATTTACGCGAGAGTGGCATTGCTGAAAACTCTCTCCTGCGTTTGCTTTTTTATGCGTAGGTTTTAACAAGTTATGTGGGATCATGGTTCTGGCAGTAGTACGAAAAAACAAATAAAATAGGCAATTGGTTGTGTTATAATTTTATTCTTTTGATGTAAAATGGTATTGGTTTGAAGAAAGGTCATGCGTAAGATGAGCTGGCGGACTGTAGTTATGGACCCATGGTTTTTTCAATCTTCAAAGCATATACCTTATGATCCTGTACCGATTTGTAATAATTTAATGGACTTTTGTATTTTCTTCTTATATTCTCTTTGCAAATGAAAATGGGCCTTCAACTTATGACAAAGAAAATGGGCTTGCCATGATCTATTATTGTTGTATAGACTTCTTATGACGAATGGACCTTTAATGGATAAATGACGATGGGCTTGAACAACTTCTACACAATCCACTTCAATTTTTCTTAGCCATACAACCAAATTCCGTCCTTCTTGAATTTACATTTGAATAAAGCTTAAATTGATTCTTGAAAGTAAAATTAATCATGAATCTCTCTCGGTTTTAGAATGAACTGGATTAAAATTATGAATTAATGAGTCTATCCTGAATTAATCTCGAATTTGGACTTTTGAATCATGACCAACCAGAACCTTCATTATGAAACTTCTTGGACAGTAATTGCCTTGAAAATCAGAGTTATGACATGAAAAATGAATTGCATTGCACACCGTCATGATTGAAAATGAACATAACCTAATTTTAATCTTGAAACAAACTTGTTTGACTATTAATCCCTAATCACTGCAACAAACCACACCACTTGAATCAAACCAACTCAAGCCTTTCTCATCATTGCCCCGATATCCTCAAATGAAACTGAACACGGGTAGGACAAATTTGGGGTATGACACAAGGGTCAAAGCTTGAGACCCTCTGAAACTTCCTAACCAAGTCCAGATTTCTTCACATCCGATCATGTTTGGAAAACGTAATTAGAGGCTTCGTTTTCACTCAAATAAAATGCCAATGTGTTGCTGATTATTCACTGATGCTCATCCTTGCTTTAAATTTCATTTATCTTTTGATTTCACCATTTAATTTTGACTTTCGTCTTTATAGTCTGAGTTGCACCTAAGAGGGGGGGGGGTGAATTAGGTTCTTTGAAATTTTCTGGTTTTATCGACTGAGTTATTACTTTCTTGAGATATGATGAGGTTATGAAAGCAGTAAAGTGCAGAAAGTAAATAACACAGAGAAGTATCTTGGTTGCCTTCACACTCTGAAGGTACTCCAGTCCCCTTTCACACGAAAGAGATTTCACTATAGTTAGGATCAGTGTACAATACTTTCTAACCTATACGTGGATCAAAGGATCTTAAATACCTTTAAGATCTAAATACTAAGTGCAAGAAGAACATTCCTCTTCAATGCACACACTTGCTTTCAACAATCCTGAACAGCAAGGGGAAATAAATTCAATCTGATTTTTACAATGAGTTTGTAGCAATGTATACAATGTTGTATCAATGTTGTGATTGATCATCTCTTTCAATGAGAATTTCCACAAATATCTAAGACTTGTTGTTCAAGAATTTTCTTTCAAAGGATATGAAAATATGCAGAAAATTCTTTATGAAAAGTGGTTTGAACTTAGATATGGAAAGATGAAAAATATGTTAAAGATTTTTGAAAGAGGATTCAAAGAGATGTGTTTTTGAAAATTTGAAATATTAGGTATTTATATTACACAACCACCTCTTGAAATAATATGCAAATCCTTTAGAAAAATTGATGAACAATTGCCATGTTTCAATGGAAACATTTCACAGAAGATTGGTTGAAGAGATGCAACTTTTTAGAATGATTTTTCAAAAACGTTCAGGGAGCAATCGATTGCACATATAGACCAATCGATTGTACCTTCACAAAAAACACTTGAAATTTGAATTTTTCAACAGAGCAATTGATTGCACCAAAGCACCAATCGATTGCACTAAGAAACAAAAGCAAAAATACAAAGATTTTTAAGTATGTAATCGATTGCACCAAAGCACCAATCGATTGCACTAAGAAACAGAAGCAAAATAGAAGTAAAATTTTGATCATGCAATCAATTGCTCTAAGAGTGCAATCGATTGCACTTACAAAAACTTAGAAAAATTCTGTTTTAAAAAAAAACTTGTGTTAGTGCGAAATGTAACACCCCCTTTTCTAAACCCCAAAATAACACAATTAAATCATTTAGGCACTTGATAAAAGTTTCATCAGAGTTTAATTAATACATGATATAAAAGAGGTGTGTCACATTATCATGAAATTAAATACATCCAACATCTGCTCAAATAGATATGCAACAATGGGCAATTCACATTCTGAAGAACATAGTTCTAAAACCCACATCTCAATATTTAGAATAAAGCGGAAACATCTAAAAGTTGAATCAATATAATCATATAAACATATATACATCATTCAGTTAATTCATATGTACAAACATCCATCATCAGATACATATGCAGATGTATCACAAAAGAAATCAAAACAAATGTATCTCCAAAAAGAGCCAAAGGCTTCCTAACTACCCAGCTGTTACATATCAGAGCCATCGACCAAAAATAATAAAGACCTGCTTCACAAAAAGGACCTCCAGCAATCCTATTCCGCAATGCCTCATAGAGCATTTTAAAACAGCAGAAGGGTGAGAAACGATATCATAACAGTCAATACATATAATTATATATCTATATACATATATGGGATTTATACAATTCAAATTCTCACCACACTTATCACAATTCATCATATACATCATAATGCATATTCACACAATCAAGCATATTCATCAAATCATGCTTCTATGCATACTCATCATTTTCCACATAAACATCTAGAATTATGTTCAATTCACTCCATGCATCATATAAAGATGACCAATGCAACTCATAGAGACCGAATCACGACTCTATGCAGATGCAAATGCGGTACCGACTCAATTCAACAGATTCTCCAAGGAATCAAGTATTCAGCAGATCCTCCAAGGAATCAAATATTCATCAGATTCTCCGAGGAATCGAATATTCAGCAGATTCTCCGAGGAATCAAATACTCAGCAGATTCTCCGAGGAATCAATTGTTCAGCAGATTCTCCAAGGAATCAACATCGCTAGGATGTACATCATGATGCCTTTTATGCAAAATGACTCACAACATTACTCTACATGCATACATATTCGCAAATATATCACTATGCATATTCATCTCATACAAGCACATACAATCTATGTACATTCACAATATACTTATACTCCATAATATATATATATATATATACTCTTCATTTTAACACATACCATTCCATATAAGGCATATACTTTCACGATCAAAATTCCACACTCTAGGATTCACGCCTTGCGGCTACCCACAACACAACATACCACACGGCACACAAAACTATTCAATTCGATAAGGATTAAACATAACCAAACAAAGAAATCCGCATGGAAAGGAAAAACACAGAGAATAGGAAAATGTTGTCGCATTCGCCAACCTTCGCCTGGCGAACCTTCGCCACTCTCATTCGCCTGGCGAACTTGCCGGCGAAGACCACTGGGAGTTATTCTGGAATTACTCGCTAGCACTCGCTAGCACACTCGCCTGGCAAACCTTCGCCACTCTCATTCGCCTGGCGAACTTGCCAGTGAAGACAGGGTGGATGCTTCTGACTTGGTTCGCTGCTGCTCGCTGGGCTTCGCCTGGCGAACCTGCGAACTCAGAACTCCCATGGCTGTCCAAAAGCCCAAACCTCACAAAACGACCGATTCTAAAACCAAACCACCCCAGTAAGTTCAACCCAATAACACCCGACTATCCTACTCCATCCATTCCTCGATTCTAACCGGTTAAAACCACATTCTACCGATTAAATCCTAATATTGCCCTAAGATGAAAATGAGTCGAAACTCTTCTCAATCCAACATCAAATAACCAAAAGCATACATAATCATACACATTAACAGTATAATAGAGTTTCACACCCTTACCCAATTGATTGAAAGCTTGGATGTTGATCCTTGATGAAATTCTAGGTTTTCCTCTTCTTTATCCTCTTTCTCTTCTCTCTTCTTTCTTTCCCTTGTTTTTCCACTAATGTTTCTATCTATCTCCTTTTCTTTCTTATCTCATATTTCTATTTTCTTTCCTCTTCATTTCCTTCCAAACACTTACTAATTAATTCTCACACAATAATTCACTTAACACTTAATACTAAATGTCTAAAATACCCTTTACTCTATTCTCCCCGAAAACTCTTCGAATTGGTAAAATAGCACAATATTGAAATTAAACATATCAACACATAAATTCCACAATTAAAATACTAATTATCCAAATAAATTAAAAAGGACTCAATAAAAATGGGAAATTCAGAATCGGGGCGTTACACGAAAAAGTAATGTAAATAGTTTTTCATGGTTTGAGCAACCGGGACTTAAATACTTGATGAAGATTTTCATTATACCTTATGATGAAAACATTCTTCATGTCAAGTCTTTGTCCTAATACTTATGTCTTGAAAATGGTTGAACATCTTTGCCTTCTTGTCAAGTGGTTTGTCTTCATCAAAACATAAGTTGATCCTTGAGAATCTTGATTTCACATTCTCCCCATTTTTGATGATGACAAAGGCTCATCTTTTGTTGCAAAGTTCTTTCTGACAAGTTTTCTCCCCTTCAATGTATGAAGTGCTGAGAAGATATGAATTTGTATTGAGGTTGAAGTAACCTTGTATTTGTACCTTAAGAATCAAGGAAAGAAAACAAACAACGTAAGAGTAACATCCTTCTCCCCCTTTTGACATTATCAAAAAGAAGGGAAAGATGGAAAGAGATATATAGAATAAATTAAAAGTAACATAATAACTAGCCATAAATTGAAAGGACAAATACCAAGAGTACATAGAGAAATTGAGAGTGCAGAATTTAAGAACTACATAAAAACTGAGAGAAACATAAAAAACATGTAAACAATTTATGACAGGTCCATGTTGGGATCAAAAGTTTGCTGGTTTGGAAATGTTTGTTGGAGAGGTGATGGACGAGTTAGGGGAACAGCCGGGTTGGAAGGGTCGTATGGAGGAATGTATAGGTGAGAGTAGAGATATGAAAATTGTTGATTGACAACCTCTTAGAAATTGTTGATCCTAGTGGTTGTTGACTCTTAAATTGCATTGTATTGATTGTTTATGGAAGTGTTTAGATTTCCAAACTGTTGAGTCATGTAGTCTGTAACAGCCCAAATTTCATTAAATAATTAATTATAGTAATTAATTGATTTAGTGGGGTTTTTATTAATGTTGGAATTAATTTTATTAATTGGTATGGATAGAAAATTAAGAAGGAATTGGAGAGGAAGGAAAATGAAGGAAATATATAAGAAAGAAAGAAAAGAAAAGAAAGATAAAAAAACATTTGGAAAGAAAGAGGAAAGAAGAAGAAAGGAGAGAAAGAGAAGAGAAGAAGAGGAAAAGTGGAAATCATCAAGAACCAACATCAAAGCTCCGATTAATCGAGGTAAGGGTGAGAAATGTTTCTATTTGATCATTGCATGATGTTATGTATGTTGGGTTGGGGTTTTGGTGTAGTTTCCATCTTTTTTCATTTAGGGCAAAAGTTGGAATAATCGGTAGAACTGTGATTTAATCGGTTGAAATTGAGCAATAATGCCGTAGAATAGTCGGGTAACATGTATTGATGCTATTTGTACTGATTTGGATGTTTGAGGTTTGGTTGATGATGGATTGATGAAGGAGAAGACAGAATAGGGTTCTGTTCTGCGCAGGTTCGCTGGCTCTCGCCAGGCGAGCGAAGGCGAAGCTTCGCCAGGCGAAGCCTAGCGAATGTTGGCGAATAATTATATTTAAGTCCCAGTAGACTTCGCTGGTGGGTTCGCCAGGAGAAGATGGATAGCGAAGGTTCGCCCAGCGAAGGTGCTGGCGAATGGTGGCGAATGAAGTCAGTAGCTACTGACTTGGGTTCGCTGGGAAGTTTCGCCAGGCGAAGCCTAGCGAGTGTTCGCTGAGGGAGTTCGCCAGGCGAAGGCCAGGCGAAGGTTCGCTGCGAGGGTTCGCCAGGCGAATGTGGGCGAGTTTGACAGCATTTTTCTTTTGCTGTGTTGATCATGTGGAGATGGTTTGGTTGTTCCATATAGGTGGATACCTTATGATATGAATATAGATATGATCTATTGTGATAACATGTGCTGTGGGTAGCCTTCGGGCGTGAATCCTAGAGTTGTGATATGAAGGATTAATTGTAATCGGTTAAAATACATGTGAACATAATAAGTGATTATGTGTGCATAACTTATAATTGTATGATTGGTATTGTAATGAGAATACCTTGATTGTTGTGATAATTAGAGATACATGGGAATACAAAGAGGAATGTATGTGTATCGTCCAATGAATCGTGAGTGCATATATGTATGCGATTGTGGTGTGAATGCATGGGAACATATGTGATATGTGTGCATTGTTGTTGAATATGATGATGTGTGAAATGAATCCATTGATAAATGTTTGATATATGTTGTATGTGCAATCATGATGTAATTCTTGAAGAGATGAATTATTTGAATGCATGAGATTAAGATGTCGGTCTTAAGTGCATTTGTTGTGACTGATTGTACATGCATCATTCAGTCAAGAGGCAATGTCTGTTAGTTTCGTGGAAACTAGTGGCTTGTCCCAAACCTAGAAGGGTGGGTTTGAAGCCTAGGGGACGGGCTTGGTTGTTATCGGTCTAGAAGGGTGGACCCGGTTTAAAGTAAAAACCGAAAAATGATAACGAGTTATCGGTCTAGAAGGGTGGACCCGGTTTAGAGTGAAAACCGAAAAAAGATAACGAGAGTCGGTACCGCATTGCATGAGTTGCATTGAGTTGTTGAGTCACATTAATATATGATATATGCATGAAGGGATGCTTATGTGTGAATGATGATATGTTTGTTGAATACTCATGAAGCTTGCATGAAGAGATGCTTACGTGTGAATGTTAAGATTGTGGAATTGTGGATGTATGCATGATGTGAAATGTTTGGTGAATATTCATGTTGTATATATATATCTAAGTGATGATGTAAATGACTATGAGTTGAATTGTGGTGAGAAATAGGGAGTTAATTATATGATACCTATATATACATGATTTTATGCTTTGATTATTATGGTAATATTTCTCACCCTTCTGCTGTTTTATAATGCTCTATGAGGCATTGCAGATTAGGATGCTGGAGTCCTTTTGTGAAGAATAGTCTTCATTCTTTTGAGTCTACTGCTCTGATATGTAACACCGGGTAGTTAGACTAGTACAGTCATTCTTTTGTGATACATTGCGATGTATCAGCTGATGTGGTTTTGTAATCTAACTGATATGATATATATTAAATTGGATAGCTTATGTGTACGTGGATTAATATTTTGAAAACGAGCAAATGATTTTATCTTCCGCTTAAATTGAAAATGTTACATATTTTATGGAGCAAATTGTGAAAGTGTTTTATTGGTGAAATTGTGGCATTCTTCTTTTATACCTTATTATAAAACCTTTTTACTCTGATAACTTGTATGTGCTTAGTTGTATTATATGCATTTATTTGGGGTATAGAAGGGGGTGTTACATAGTCCATCAGTTGTTGGTTACTAGGGCCATGTTGAGAAGGAGGAGGAGGGACATCATCATCTTCTTCATTCTCTTGCTCGTCATTTTCAGCCATACCTTCACCAAGGTAAACAATTGTCTTTGTTTCCGAGTTATATTTGACACCCATCCTAGAGTCCACATTCTTGTCTTTGTTGATGTTGGAGTCCATAAGACACATATCAAATCCTTCAAAATCTACTTCAAAATGTTCCAGAATCTTAGTGATGAACCATGCATAGGGCAAACATTTGGATTTTTCGTTGACTGAACTCATATGGACCAAAATTAAGTAACCCCAACTTATGTTAATTCCATTCTTGAGAGTGTACAAAATTTGCATTTCTAAATCAGTCACAATGCAGTGGTTTCCAGCCCTTGGAAACATTATGTATACCATAAAGTAGTGAAACAACCGATCATCAATGTTAAAAATACCTATTGACCAAGAGGTCCGGGAAGGTTTCATGCCGCCTAAGGATCTGACACGTTTTGCATGAAATTCTGCTTCAGACATTCGGCCAAGGCTCCAATAAAATTCTCTTTTGTTATATGTTTCCCAAACATCTTCGTTTTCTTCATAGAGTCTCCCACTGGAGGTTGGAATATCCAGAATTCTACCAATTTTCTTTGAGGTGAGGAGGATTCTTTTGCCTCTAACATATGTGACCATTCTACCTTCTTCCATGTGTAAGTTGTTGTAGAACAATCTTACTAAGTCCGGATAGTATGGCCCGGATGAAGAAATCAAGGATTCCAAGCCGCATGCAATCAATGAGTTTTGAAAAGAAAAACATTCCTTAAGAAAGGATGAGAGAATACCATGCTTTAGTGTTTGCACAACCTTTTTCTGAAAGAATTTAGTGAATCTTTCTTGCTGTTCATCGGTCAAATATTGAAGAACAAGTGGAGTCTCTGAGGATTGAGAGGTTGGGGCTTTGTCTTTGCTTTGAGCTGAAATCTTTCTTTTTGAACGAGAAGCCATGAGAGATGATGAAGGGTTGTTGTTTTAGGGTTTTTGAGGGAGAATGAGTTTTGTAGAGTTTAGGTTTTGGGAGAGATGGTGAAATTTGGTTTAGAGGTAGGTTTTTATAATGATTGAAGGAAGAGAGAATATGTAGATAATTAATGTGGGAGTTGAGTGGTTGATGGTTATTGAATGATTAAGGACTTTGGGAATATGTGAAGGTTTAAAAGATAGCATAGGTAGGTTAAAAGTATAATGATAGGGTAGATGGAAGGTTTAAAAGACCATGGACCTATTAAAAATAATGAAAAAAACAGATATCACAGTAGGTGCAATCGATTGCACTACAAAACAGAAATGAAATAAATCAAAAGCTACAGGGTGCAATCGATTTTCACAAGGATGCAATCGATTACATGCTTAAAAATTTAAATATTTTTAGAAGACTTACAGTGAGCAATCGATTGACACAAGGGTGCAATCGGTTGCAGGCATTGAAATTTGAGAAAAATACCATTTTTGAAGTTCTTTCATGATTCAATGTCAGTTTCATCCAATATTCCAAGTTCTCTTCGAATTTTGAAGAATGGTTCTTTTGCCAAAGGCTTTGTGAATATATTGGCAAGTTGATTATGAGTATCCACAAAGGTTATCTCGACATCTCCTTGAAGTACATGATCTCACAGAAAGTGATGTCGTATGTCGATATGCTTGGTTCTTGAGTGCATGGCCAGATTCTTTGTAATGTCGATCACACTTGTGTTGTCAGAGCGAAGAGGAATGCTTCTGAGATCGAGTCCGTAGTCACGAAGTTGTTGCTTAAGCCAAAGTATATGTGCACAACAACTACCCACTGCTATGTATTCTTCTTCAGTCGTACTAAGTGCTACGCATGCTTGCTTCTTGCATGCCTACGAGACTAGTGCATTTCCCAAGATGTGACATGTTCCACTTGTGCTTTTTCTATCTGTTTTACAGCCGGCATAATCCACGTCAGAATATCTAATTAAATTGAAAATACCACCTTTAGGGTACCATAAGCCGACATTTGTTGTTCCTTTGAGATACTTCATGATCCGCTTGACTGCCATGGAATGAGATTCCTTTGGGTTTGCTTGAAAGCGAGCACATAGACAAACGCTGAACATGATGTCAGGGCGACTTGCTATCAAGTATAGTAAGGAGCCAATCATACCTCTATATTTTGTGATATCAACCGACACACCAGATTCATCTGATCTATATATGTATCGGATCCCATAGGTGCAGACAATGTCTTGCAATTATCCATATCAAATTTCTTCAATAATTCTTTGCAGTATTTGGATTGATTGATAAAAATCCCATTCTTGAGTTGCTTGATCTGTAATCCTAGAAAGTAGTTCATTTTTCCCATCATAGACATTTCAAATTCTCCTTGCATCATGGATGAGAATTCTTCACATAACTTTGTGTTTGTTGAATCGAAGATTATGTCATCCACATATACTTGTACTAAGAAAGTATCTTCTTTAATTTTCTTGATGAACAAAGTCTTGTCAACCTTCCCTTTGCCAAAAACTTTGTCACATAAGAAATTGTTGAGGCGATCATACCATGCTCTTGGTGCTTGTTTCAATCCATAGAGAGCTTTGTTTAGTTTGAAGACATGAGAGGGATATTTGTAGTCTTCAAATCCTGGCAGTTGCTTGACATAAACTTCTCCATTTATGAATCCATTCAAGAATGCACTTTTGACGTCCATATGGAAAAGCTGCAAATTCATAGAACATGCATAAGCCAATAAAAGTCTAATTGCTTCTAACCTTGCAACTGGAGCGAATGTTTTGTCAAAATCGATTCCTTCTTCTTGGTTGTATCCTTGTGTGACCAATCTTTCTTTATTTCAAACTATTATTCCATTTTCATCAAGTTTGTTTTTGAAGACCCATCTTGTTCCTATGATGTGCTTGTTGTTTGGTCTGGGGACAAGACTCCAAACTTGATTTCTTTCAAACTGGTTTAGTTCTTCTTGCATAGCTATTATCCATTGATCATCGCCTAAGGCTTCATCAATTTTGGCTGGTTCAATTTGCGAAATAAATGCCATGTTCAAACAAGCATCCTTGAGATTTCATCTTGTTGCAACACCTTGACTAATATCACCAATGACTTTGTCGATCGGGTGATCTCTATGAGCTCTCCATTCTTTAGGTAGATCATTATGTTCTTCATTGTGTTGTGAATCATCTTGTTGTTGTTTTGGTTGATCACTTGGAATATCATTGAGAGCATCATCTTGAGAGGTTTCTACTACATCATCATCATAATCAACAATAATATCATCCTCCTTGGAGGGGTTAGATTCATCAAAAGAGACATGCATAGATTCTTCAATAGTTCAAGTTCTTTTGTTAAAAATTCTAAATGCCTTAATAGAGAGAGAGTAGCCGAGAAAAATACCTTCATCGGATTTCTCGTCAAACTTACCGAGGTTATCTTTGTCATTGTTCAAGACAAAGCATTTACACCCAAAGATGTGAAAGAATGATATGTTTGGTTTTCTCCCTTTGAAGATAGGGGGTTTTCTTGAGAATGGGTCTGATGTTGACACGATTACTTACAAAACACGCCGTGCTTACCGCATCTGCCCAAAAATATTTAGGAAGGTTTGAATCACTCAGCATAGTTCTTGCAAGTTCTACCAACGACCGATTCTTTCTTTCTACGACACTATTTTATTGTGGAGTTCTTGGTGCGGAGAAGTTGTGTGATATTCCATTTTCTTCGCAAAATTCTTCAAATGAGGCATTCTGGAATTCTCCACCATGGTCACTTCAAATGGAGACAATTGAGAGCGACTTCTCATTCTGAATTTGTTTTGCATACTTCTTGAATGCCTTGAAAGCTTCACTTTTCTGCACTAAGAAGAAAGTTCATGTATATCTAGAGAAGTCATCAACAATTACTAATGCATAAACATTACCTCCAAAACTTTTTATTCTTGATGGTCCGAAGAGATCCATGTGTAACAATTGTAGTGGCATTGTTGTGGACACCACATTCTTGGATATGAAAGTTGATTTGGTCTATTTCCCTTTTTGGTATGTGCCACACAATCTATCTTTGATGAATTTGATCTTTGGAAGACCAACAACTATGTCATGTTTGATTAATTTGTTTAGATGCTCCATATGAATGTGAGAAAATCTTTTGTGCCATAACCAAGAGTCGTTGTTGTTCGCCATAAGACACTTAACCTTCAAAGACATGTTATAAAGGGAAATCATAAAAATGTTGTTAATTCTATTACCTTTTAACATTACCTCATGAGTGACTTCGTTTTCTATCAAACATTCATCTTTAGTGAAGTTGATTCTAAAACCTCTATCACAAAGTTGGCTAATGCTAAATAGGTTATGCTTTAGGCCTTCTACATAGAGGACATCTTCTATGGTTGTAAAAGGTGGTGCACCAACGCTTCCTACACCAAGGATCTTCCCTTTTTTGTTATCACCATAGGTTACGAATCCTTTAGCCTTAAGCGTTAGATGTGAAAATTTGGTAAGGTCACCCGTCATATGCCTTGAACACCCACTATCAAGATACCATTGATATGAAGAGGTTTTCAAGCATACCTAAAAAACAAGATTTAAGTTTCATTAGGTACCCACATTGCCTTGGGTCCTTCATAGTTAGTGCCTTTCTTGACCTACATATAATGCCCCTCTGCAACACTGAAGTTTCTTACATAACAGGCATTAGGTGTATGGCCTTTGATACCACAATAAAAACAAGTGGGCTCAAAATTACTTTGTATCTAGGAGGATAAGACTTTTTCTTACTAGATACTTTCTTCTTGGGGTATTGATGAACCACTTTCTCTTTAAGAGTTTGTTCACTAGCTTTAACAAAGATGGTTTTGTTGGAACTTGGTTTAGAAAATTTTGAGTAACCAAGTCCACTTTTATCATTTGAGAATATTTGTTGAATAAGAACAACCTCTAATCCAACCTGTCCTTTTTCATACATTTCAAGAACTCTTTTTAATTGGACAATTTGAAATGAAAGTGACTCACACTTTGTGCATACAAAATTCTATTTTTGATCACTAATTAATTTCTGTTTTTCATCTTTGAAATTATTTTTCATTATCTCAATCCTTTTTTCTAAAGTTGAGATTTGATTCTTTTGTGATGAAATAGTTTTGTACATAATTTTGCATTCACCCAAAAGTTCATCAATTGCCTCTTGAGCATCATTATCATAAATTGAAAAATTATTACTAACCTTGTCGTCTTCATCATCAGAATGATGTGAGGCCATTAGTGCTAGATTTGCGCTTTGATCACTATCTGAATTTGATGAGGAACTTATCTCGTTATCCTCCCATGCTACGTAAGCCTTATTTTTCTTGAAACCATTTTTGCTTTTATAGGTATCATTCTTGGAGAGTTTAGGACAATTTGGTTTGATGTGCCCTTGTTTTCCACATTCATAGCATTTGACATCTTGTATGGATGTTGATGCCTCCCTCTCTTTGTTCTTTGAAAACTTCTTTCTTTTTATATAGTCATAATTTCCAATATTATTTTTAGAACCAAAATATTTTCCTAACCTTTTTACGAGAAGCATGAAGTTTTCATCTTCAATCGGATAGTCTGCCTTTTCTACTTCTTTGGAATCAACCTTTAATGCTATGCTTTTAGATCTCTTCTCTTGATTCTCACGTTTTTCAATCGCCCAAGTTATGTCTCATATTCTTGATGTTTTCCAAACAGTGTAGCGGATGTCATCATGGATAGACTTTTCTTTTCAGAAATTGCTGTCACCTTGGGCTTCCATTCTCTGGACAAGGATCTAAGAATTTTAAGATTTAATTCATCGTTAGTTAATGTCTTACCGAGTGCTCTGAGATGATTTGTCAAGTGCACAAATCATTTCTGCAGATCAAGAATTGATTCTCCTGGCTGCATTTTGAATAGCTCGTATTCTTGACTCAACGTGTTCAATCTCGATATTTTAACTTCAGTGGTTCCTTCATGGGTTTTCACTAAAGTATCCCAGATTTCTTTTGCTGATGTACATGTTGAGACACGAAAAAATTCGTCCATGCTTAGTGCACTTTGCAGAAGATTAATTGCCTTTTTATCATAGAAAACCTTTTTCTTATCATCGTCATCCCATGAGCCTTTAGGTTTTGTTAATCCAACACCATTAATGATCATTGTAGGAACGAAGGGACCATTTTGGACAGCATCCCATATTTCATCTCCTTGTGCTTCTAAGTGAGCCGTCATGCGAATCTTCTAGAAGTCAAAGCATTCACCACAAAACAGTGGAGGCTTGTTGCTACTACCACCGTCTTTAAACACACCTTCGTTGTTTGTGGAAGCCATACTGGATCGAATAGGAACATGTTACCTAAACCTGCTCTGATGCCAATTGATAGTCTGAGTTGCACCTAAGAGGGGGGTGAATTAGGTTCTTTGAAATTTTCTGGTTTTATCGACTGAGTTATTACTTTCTTGAGATATGATGAGGTTATGAAAGCAGTAAAGTGCAAAAAGTAAATAACACATAGAAGTATCCTGGTTCCCTTTACACTCCGAAGGTACTCCAGTCCCCTTTCACACGAAAGAGATTTCACTATAGTTAGGATCAGTATACAATACTTTCTAACCTATTGGTAGATCAAAGGCTCTTAAACACCTTTAATATCTAAATACTAAGTGCAAGAAGAACAGTCCTCTTCAATGCATACACTTGCTTTCAACAATCCTGAACAGCAAGGGGAAATAAATTCAATCTGATTTTTACAATGAGTTTGTAACAATGTATACAATGTTGTATCAATGTTGTGATTGATCTTCTCTTTCAATGAGAATTTCCTCAAATATCTAAGACTTGTTGCTCAAGAATTTTCTTTCAAAGGATATGAAAATATGCAGAAAATTCTTTATGAAAAGTGGTTTGAACTTAGATGTGGAAAGATGAAAATTATGTAAAAGATTTTTGAAAGAGGATTCAAAGAGATGTGTTTTTGAAAATTTGAAATATTAGGTATTTATATTACACAACACCTCTTGAAATAATATGCAAATCCTCAGAAAAATTGATGAACAATTGCCATGTTTCAATGGAAACATTTCACAGAAGATTGGTTGAAGAGATGCAATTTTTCAGAATGATTTTTCAAAAACGTTCAGGAAGCAAGAGATTGCACATATAGACCAATCGATTGCACCTTCACAAAAAACACTTGAAGTTTGAATTTTTCAACAGAGCAATCGATTGCACCAAAGCACCAATCGATTGCACTAAGAAACAGAAGCAAAAATACAAAGATTTTTAAGTATGCAATCGATTGCACCAAAGCACCAATCGATTGCACTAAGAAACAGAAGCAAAACAGAAGTAAAATTTTGATCAAGCAATCGATTTCTCTAAGAGTGCAATTGATTGCACTTACAAAAACTTAGAAAAATTCTGTTTTAAAAAAAACTTGTGTTAGTGCGAAAAAGTAATGCAAATAGTTTTTCATGGTTTGAGCAACTGGGACTTAAATACTTGATGAAGATTTTCATTATACCTTCTGATGAAAACATTCTTCATGTCAAGTATTTGTCCTAATACTTATGTCTTGAAAATGGTTGAACATCTTTGCCTTCTTGTCAAGTGGTTTGTCTTCATCAAAACATAAGTTGATCCTTGAGAATCTTGATTTCACACATTTTTGAAAATTTCACGAGTTTCTAAAAAATTCTTTTCAGACAGTTTGAATAAATTTTAACGGAGGCTATGGTTGGATTCGCACCGATGATACGATTGTAATGGTGGTGGTTGTTACACCCTAATTTTGACCCTGAATCGCCAGCCCCTACATATCAATGCACTTTCATCATGTGTGCATCATACCCGTTATTCAAGTAATCTAACCATTGTGCATATGGAATCTGTATATTCTGTTGTTCTGCGCTGTCTAAGCTCAAGTTTTGCAAGATTGAATCAAGGGTCAAACAATGTTATTGAAGGTGAGATAATACTTAGAAGGGGGGTTGAATAAGTATGAAAGATTAAGACTTAAAAAATAATCACACAATTATTTTTATCCTGGTTCGTTTAAACAACTACTCCAGTCCACCCTTCCTAGAGTGATTTGCCTTTCTCAACAAGGACTTAATCCACTATTAAATCAAACTGATTACAATAGTAACACCTAAGAACAACTGTTCTTAGTCTTCTCAAGAGCTATTGATTCCAACTGAATCCTCTTAAGGAATAACCTTTACAATCAATGTAAATTAAATACAAGAGTATTAATGCTTCTATAAAGCTTTTATCACACCAGTGATTTTTCTCTTAAGTTTAAGTACAAAAGATTCTAAGAAGAATATGAAATAATGAGAGCTTAGAATAATATGATTTCTTTTCAGCAAATTGTGTAACTGAAGAATGTGGTGGAGTTCTCCTTTTATAGGCAGCTGATCCAAGGATGCTGAGCATTGAAAAGAGAGTCCCAAAAAGGTCTGAGCCTTTTTGTCTTCACATCAAGTGACCTTTCCTAGAAGTAGATAGCACAGAAAAATCCTTTTTGTCTGTGTAACTGTGTCTAGCACAAATGAGGAAAGAGACGTTGATTTACTCCAACGGATATATTCTTGAATATTTCTTCTTCAGTTTTCAGCAAGTTCTTCAGAGTCTGAATGGATCAGAGTCTTCTAATGATATTCAGAACTTTGTTGTATCAGAGTCTTCTGCAGCATGTGTGCTTTCAGCGTGTTGATCATCAGAGCATATTTGACACAGAACTTCAGTACTTGGCAGCGTTGGTACTTTCAGAAACTTCTGTAGAATAATGCTTTGAGAAACTCTTCAAACAATATTCTTCTTTGCTTCAGATGCTTCTGACTATCTTCAGATGCTTCTGACTCAGAATGTTCTGGAGCTTCTTGCTTCAGATCCTTCTGGAGACTACGCTCAGGATCTTCTGTAAAGAGCAATCAGATTCTTCTGTAAGATGCATCTGGCACTTCAGAGTCAGGATAACTTCTTGTATACAAAACAGATTTGCTTCTAGAGAGTTAATTTCATTTCAATCTGCAGTAAAACTCTCAAACAAATTTTAGAGTATATAATTCTTAAATATAAAATTTCCTAACAGTTATCATCAAAACAAAGAGTTATTATTAAGAACCAATCTGTGTTTTAACAATCTCCCCCTTTTTGATGATGACAAAAAGTATCAGAAATTTTATTTAACTGAACATAAAGAATTATAACTCCCCCTGAGATGATGAATCTCCCCCTGAGTTAAATATGAAAAAGGAATAGAAACTTCCCTTTTGTCTTGAGTAATCTTCAGAGTTAGATCTTGTTTGTTCTTATAACATTTTAGGGTCAGAATGTCTTGCAGATATAAGATTCAGAGTTTGATAAAAGACAAATGATCTGAGAGACTCAGAGTTTCTTTTATAGAGTGTTCTTATCAAATGTTCTGAAATAGTCAAGTTAAATGTTAGATAGAATAAATATGTCTGAAGATTCATTCTGGTGAAGTTATATTAAACAGTTCAGATCTATATTTTCTCCCCCTTTTTTGTCATAAGCAAAAAGTAAAAACTTTTAAAAAGACAAATAAAAGGAACAATAAATAAGATAATTCAATGGAGAAAACTGATTCATTCAAAATAACAGAGCAAGAGTACATAGGTAATCATCAGAAGATGTAGCAATAAAGTTCAGATGCAAACAACAGATGCAAAAACATTAGAATGAAAAAAATCTAAGAGTGTTTGGACAAGAGCATTTCAATAGATCTGTAATCTCAGAGGAGGATTGCTCTTGCTTGGACATCCACTTAGTCATAGTTTCATTCTTCTCATCTTGCTTTGACATCCATTCACTCATATCCTCAGACTTCTTATCCTGCTTAGCCATCCAGGATTTTATCTCTGACTGTCCAGCCTCCAGAGCAGCAATCTTGTTTTCAAGGTCTGGATGTTCTGTCTTTATCTCAGATGAAGAAGGTGGAAGTTCTGCAGCCTGAACAGAGTCAATTGCCATTGGTTCTGTAGATCCTGAAGAGGGTTCTACCAAAGTCATAGTCAATGCAGTAGCAGTAGATTCTGTTGATGGTGGAGGAGCATCTAAGCAAAGCGGGGGTTCAGTTTTGTTGACAGTCCAGAACAGAGTCCTTTCAGCTCTGAGCTTTGCATCATCAGAACAGACGTTCTTCAGATTTAAAGCTACAGTGTTGAATCTATTGATGAATCCTTTCCAGATGATGTCAGATTCATTTGTATCCATAGTTTCAGAGCATTTCTTCTGAACAGTACCTAAAGACATCTGTATTTCTTGCAAAAAAGTTTGAAATAAATGATCAATATTAAGTCTGGGTTATGGTTTAAGCAAGGTTTCCAGAGTTATATGTTTAGGTTTGGGAGTTGGTGGAAAAAGTGATTTTTGGATGGAAATCATAGGAGGAGGATAGTATGGAAAGAAAGGAATTTCTGGTTTTTGAGGTAAGGATCTGTTTAAAGCATTAAGCAAATGAGGTTTTGGTCTTGTGCGAGGGCAAACATCATCAAAAGGTTCATTTGAGTATGGTATGAAAGCAGAGTTTGGTGGTTCAGCAGATGCAACTGTGTTATCAGATGCAAGTTGCAGAGCTGAAACAACAGCTTTACCAGAGGTTCCAGATATTGTTACTAAGGATCCTACATTGTTCATTGATTGAATATATGAAAGAATCACAGATGGAAGAGCCTGTCTGAGTTTTGGTTTCAGAGCGTTGAGGGGTTCAGAAGGTTCAACTCTATCATAAAAATCTTTCAGTTTGAAACCATAAGATAAATTATGATAAAGAGAAGAAACTTGGGCACAAGATATAGAAGATGTTGGATTGAAATGGGGGACTAATATCTCAGATGATGGTGCAGGTGGAGGCATAGGATCTGGAATGGGAGTTTTAGAAGGTATGGTTGATTCAGGTTCAGGTTCAGGGTATTTGTCAGATGGAGAAATTAGAAAATCTGGGTGGATTTATGATTCTGATGAATTGGAGGATGTTGTAGGTGTACAAGAGGTAGAAGATACTTGAAACACTGTTTTTAGTGGAGTGACATCAAGAACTTCTGTCTCAGGGATGTGAGTAGGTTCTGAAGGAATATCAGATTGTTTGGATGGTGGTTCTGATGAAACAGGAGCAGAGGTTACTTTTGTAGGTTCAGAAGTAACAGGTGCAATAGGTTCAGAAGGTGGATTATTTGATGGTGGATTGTCAGAGGCTTTTTCTGGTTGAACTTCTTTTGGTTGGTTCTCTGGATGTTCAGAGGTTTGTTGTTAATCAGATTTTTGGTTTTCAGATGGTTGTTTTTCAGATGGTTGTGGTTCTGATGGTTGTTGATCTGATGGTTGTGGACATGGAACAAAGTGTTTAATGTGTATTTTGGGTTGAGATGGTTTTGATACAGAACATGTTGTTTGTTTTTGAGGTGAAACAGAACTGGGGGCAGTAACAGAAGTGGTTTGAGTAACAGGTGGTTTTGGAACAGACTTAATATTTGAATCATTAATAACAAGATTTGCAGAAGTGACAGATGATTTAATACCTTTTACTTTAATCCTCTTGGCAGGTACAGAGGCAGCTTCTTCAGAATCTTTTCTCTTCAAGAGCTTCTTGGGCTTCTCAGCAATCTTGACCTTCTTCTGGACAGGTTCAGATTCTTCTACAGGCTGAGTCCTTTTCCTTTGAAGTGGTGCTTCTTCTTCTCCTGCATCTGGTAGTGGTTGTTTAACAAGCTGAAACACATTGGCAGGAACAGGTATTCCTTCCTTCTTGCATTCCTCAATATACATAAGCACTATATGTCTGGGTTCTTCAGCAAAGAATAGAGGAAAGTCAGCTACAGGAACCCTCTTATTCAATTCAGACATATTCAGCCTCTTTGGAGCAGTAGTGAGTTCATCAACAATTTTGAGTCTCAGAAGACTTTTAGCGTTCAGAGGTTTTCCCATAATAAACTCTAATTCCTCTGTAACCCCAGCAGCGTACAGAGCAGTCACTAAACCATTCTCAGTAAGAAGATCTGAGATCAACCTTCCAAAGGGGATCCAAGTCCTGATCTTCTGGCCTTTCTCTTTCACAGATTCTCTAGATGCATTGATATGGTTCCACAGATGCATGAACAGAATGTATGGAAGATCTACCTTGGTGCTCTGACTAAGGCAATACATGAAATAGATCTGTTCATTATTGACATAGTCTGGAGAATTGGTTGACTTCCTGTGGTGGATGCATCCCATGAAGATCTTGGCCCAGATCTTGTAATCAGGCTTCAGATCTTTGAATTTGTTAGAAGCTTGACCAGCAGTCATAACTTCCTTATAAACCTCATCCATGTCCACACGCCCAGCTGGCAAGTGGGAAACACCATCTGTTTCTTCATAACCTATCAATCTTCTTATCAGATCCTTTGCATGAATCCAGAATTCTTTCACAAGGAGAGGGTAAACTGGTCCAAAAAGCCTATCAAAGTACTTAACCCATCCTTGAGCTCTAATTATGGAACGAAACTCAAACCCATTATCTGCTAGAGAATCAAACTCAACCATAGATTCACACAGAACTTCTAGTTTATCAACAGGCGTTAGAAGTGTTCTTTTGGGAGGAGAATATGGAGCAACACCCAAGTTTTCTGAAGTCACAGCAGCCATAGTAGATTGGAACTGAGCAGTTGTTGATGAAGAAGACGCCATTGAAGAATGCTTTTTCAAACACTTAGGTTTTGGGTTTTTATGCAGAGAAAATAGGAGATGAAAACGCATGTAAATTCTGAGAGAGTGAAAAGTGTGAAAATGAATACAAGACAAGTATTTATACTAAACACTTAGGCACATCAACAGTCAGAAAAACGCACGTTTGAACAAGCATTAAATGAAGAGAATAAAAATCATTTCAAAACATTAAATGCTTATGACAATTTGGGGGGAAAACCAAGATTCTTACTATTCAAACTTCACCTCAAACGTCTCTTTAGTTATGTACACGCCACCTCTTCAGATTTTGTGTGACACGTGTTTACTTACATGTTGTTCTGAATTCTCTTAAGAAATGAAACGTTAGCCAACGTTCAGATCTTCTAAAGATGGTTAGTTCAGAGTTTCACATCAGAAATATTGATCAGAATAGAATAAATAAACAGAAGAAATACTTCATAGCATTTAAGCATTTTTGCATCTGTAACAATTTGCTTCTGATAAATATCATTCTGGACAAGAATCCATACCAATATTTTTCAGAATAAAATTGAATCTATCTTCAACAAGGGGTTTTGTAAAAATATCTGCCCATTGATGATCTGTATCAACAAAGGCTAAGTTTATGATTCCCTTCTGAACATAGTCTCTGATGAAATGATGCTTAATTTCTATATGTTTTGCCTTAGAATGTAAAATGGGATTCTTGGACAAACATATAGCAGAAGTATTATCACAAAAGATAGAAATGTTACTCTCAAAAATTTGATAATCTTCTAGTTGACTCTTCATCCAGAGCATCTGCGTGCTACATCCAGCAACAACAATGTATTCAGCCTCTGTGGTTGAAAGTGCAATTGTGGGTTGCTTCTTGCTGTACCAGGAGATTAGATTTCTTCCTAGAAATTGACAACTTCCAGAAGTACTTTTTCTTTCCACTCTGTCTCCAGCGTAGTCAGCATCACAGAATCCAACTAATTTGAAATCATCAGATTTTCTGTAACACAAACCCACATTAGAAGTACCTTTCAGATACCTTAGAATCCTCTTGACAGCTGTCAAGTGTGATTCTCTAGGATCTGATTGGAATCTAGCACACAGACAAACACTGAACAATATGTCAGGTCTAGAAGCAGTAAGATAAAGAAGAGAGACAATCATACCTCTGTAGAGCTTCTGGTCTACTTTCTTACTTACCTCTTCTTTGCCAAGTGAGCTAGTAGGATGCATTGGAGTCTTTGCCAGCTTGCTGTCAGACATGTTGAATTTCTTCAGAAGTTCTTTAACATACTTTGTCTGATGTATGTAGGTGCACTCTGGAGTTTGATTAACTTGGATTCCTAGAAAGAATCTGAGTTCTCCCATCATGCTCATTTCAAATTCTGCCTGCATATATGTAGCAAACTCCTTTCCAAGCATAATATTTGTTGATCCAAAAATAATATCATCTACATAAATTTGGCAAATTAGAAGATCTTTCTTAATTGTTTTACAGAATAGTGTTGTATCCACTTTGCCTCTGATGAAATTCTTCTCCAGAAGAAAATTACTCAATCTCTCATACCAAGCTCTGGGAGCTTGTTTTAATCCATATAGAGATTTCTTTAATTTGAAAACATGATCTGGAAATTTTTCATTTTCAAAACCAGGAGGTTGGTGGACATAAACTTCCTCTTCTATAATACCATTAAGAAAGGCACTTTTAACACCCATCTGATACAGAGTGATGTTATTTTGTGCAGCAAAGGAAATAAGAAGGCGTATAGATTCTAACCTTGCCACTGGAGCATATGTCTCAGTGTAATCAATACCTTCTTGCTGACTGTACCCTTGAGCAACCAACCTTGC
Source organism: Lathyrus sativus (assembly GCA_963859935.3). NCBI lineage: Eukaryota > Viridiplantae > Streptophyta > Magnoliopsida > Fabales > Fabaceae > Lathyrus > Lathyrus sativus. Next base: position 181,245,925 of record OZ012737.1, read on the forward strand.
CTTATTCCTCTCAACTTCTCCTTTCTCATTTAGCTTATTTCTGAAGACCCATTTTGTACCAATTATATTGAATCCTTGAGGTCTTTGAACTAGATCCCATACATCATTCCTGCTAAATTGATTTAGCTCTTCTTGCATGGCAATAATCCAATCATTGTCTTGCAGAGCTTCTTCTACAGAAGATGGTTCAATTTCTGACACTAGTCCAAATAGTGATGCTTCAGATGATCTTAGAAAGGATCTTGTTCTGATGGGATCATCCTTCTTTCCAATAATGACATCCTCTGGATGAGAAGCTTTAATTCTGGATGATGATCCTCTGATAGTTGACTCTTCAGAAATGTTTAGATTATTCATCTGAGAAGTTAAGGGAGTAGCATCTGGTTCCTTCACTTGAATTTTGTCTGCTTCTGGAACTTCAGAGTCAATAAAGACTACTTCCCTATCTGCAGAGTTATCAACCTGCTTTGGCTTTTCAGAGCCAAGCTTATCATCAAATTTGACATGAATGGATTCTTCCACAATCTGTGTCTCAGTGTTGTATACTCTGTAGCCTTTAGAGCGTTCAGAATATCCAAGCATGAAACACTTCTGTGCTTTGGAATCAAACTTGCTCAGATTTTCCTTAGTGTTTAACATATAGCAAATACATCCAAAAGGATGAAAATATGAAATGTTGGGCTTTTTGTTCTTCCACAGTTCATAAGGAGTCTTCTTCAGAAGAGGTCTAACAGACACTCTGTTCTGAATGTAACATGCTGTATTGATTGCTTCTGCCCAAAAATGTTTTGCCAGATTTGTCTCATTGATCATGGTTCTGGCCATTTCTTGCAAAGTTCTGTTTTTCCTTTCTACAACCCCATTCTGTTGTGGAGTTCTAGGACAGGAAAAATCATGAGCAATGCCATTTTCAGAAAAATATTTTTCAAAATATTTATTTTAAAATTCACCACCATGATCACTTCTGACTTTTATAATTTTGAAATTCTTTTCATTCTGGACTTGCTTGCAGAAGTCAAAGAACACAGAATGTGACTCATCCTTGTGTTTTAAGAACTTTACCCATGTCCATCTGCTAAAGTCATCAACAATGACTAATCCATACTTCTTGCCTCTGATGGATGCAGTTTTCACTGGTCCAAACAGATCAATATGAAGTAGTTCTAGTGGTTTAGAAGTAGAAACAACATTTTTTGATTTGAAAGATGTTTTTGAAAACTTCCCTTTCTGGCATGCTTCACAAAGAGCATCTGAAGTGAACTTCAGATTAGGGAGTCCTCTGACAAGATTAAGTTTATTAATCTGAGATATACGTCTCATATTAATATGGCCCAATCTTCTGTGCTAGACCCATTGCTCTTCATTAACAGACAAGAGGCATTTAACATTTTGAACTTTAAGTTCTGAAAGATTTATTTTATAAATGTTGTTTTTCCTCTTACCACTAAATAGGATAGAGCCATCCTTTTGACTAATAGCTTTACAACATTTTTGATTAAAGGTAATATCATAACCATTGTCACTTAATTGACTTATGGACAATAAGTTATGCTTTAACCCTTCAACAAGTAAAACATTAGTAATAGAGGGAAGTTTACCATTTCCAATAGTGCCAGATCCAATGATCTTGCCCTTCTGGTTCCCTCCAAACTTCACGTCACCTCCAGATCTAAGTTCCAGGCTTTGGAACATAGACTTTTCTCCTGTCATGTGTCGTGAGCATCCAGAGTCCAGGTACCATGATTGGTGTCCTGACCTTGCTGCTAAGAACATCTGCAACAGGAATTATTTTGTTTTTAGGTACCCAGATCTTCTTGGGTCCTTTGGGGTTAGTTGGTTTGTAGGTTTGTCTAAACTTCTGTTTTTTAACATAATGTTTATTCTGACTTGCCTTGGGTTTAAACACATAAGTATTCTTCTCAGAGCTTGTGTGTTTAATGTCATTCAAGTGACCAAATTTGAATTGAGAATACAGAGGTGTCTTCTTGATAAAAAGTTTGTCAACAGGTTTTGGATTGCTTCCAGATGAAGATTCATATCCAATACCTCTTCTGTTGTTTCCACTAACACCATAGATCATAGAAGCCATCTTGCTTCTGTCTATGCTTTTAGTAAGAAATCTCTGAAAGCTAGAGTCATATTTTTCTAAAATATTTTCACATGACTTAGTCTCAGATTCAGATTCTTGTTGAGTTATTCCAAAGTCATTTTTGATTTTCAGATTTATTTATTTTTGCTCAACAAGTTCTGTTTTCAGAAGATCAATCTCAGATTCAAGATTGTTTTTCAGCTTCTTGTATTTGAGTTTGATATTGTTATAACTTTTAAGAACTTCTGTTAAAACTTTTATGAGTTCTTCTTTGGTAATTTTAGCCATTACCTCTTCTGCGTCATCATCAGATTCAGATTCTGATTCATATCCTGAGGTACCTTCCTCTTGATCCTCTGTGCTGGCCATCAGTGCAACATTGACACATTCTTCTTCTGATTCACAAGATGATTCAGATTCATCTGAATCATCCCATGTTGCCATCAGAACCTTCTTCTTTTTGTTAAACTTCTTCTTGGGTTTTTCTTTCTGAAGTTTGGGGCAATCATTCTTGTAGTGCCCAGGATCTTTGCACTCATAGCACACAACTTCTTTCTTGGCAGATCTTCTGTGTCCAGAAGATTCCTTTCTATTATCAGATCTTCTGAAGTTGTTGAACTTCTTTCCCTTGTGCTTCCAGAGTCTGTTAATCCTTCTGGACAACATGGATAACTCATCTTCTTCTTCAGAAGAAGATTCTTCAGAGCTTTCTTGAATGACCTGCAAAGCTTTAGCAGTTTTGTTAGATTTTAATGCAACAAATTTACCTTTTTCTTTCTTCTGAGGTTCATCTTCCTCAAGCTCAATCTCATGGCTCCTCAGTGAGCTGATGAGTTCTTCTAGAGAGATCTTGTTCAGATCTTTGGCCATCTTCAAGGCAGTCACCATTGGTCTCCATCTGGTAGGCAGACTTCTGATGATTTTCTTTACGTGATCTGATGTAGAGTATCCCTTGTCCAGAACTTTCAGCCCAGCAGTGAGTATCTGAAATCTGGAGAACATGGCTTCAACAGATTCAGAGTCTTCCATTTTGAAGGCCTCATACTTCTGGATCAGAGCCAGAGCTTTTGTCTCCTTAACTTGAGAATTTCCCTCATGAGTCATTTTTAGGGATTCAAACATATCAAAAGCAGTCTCCCTGTTTGTAATTTTCTCATACTCTGTATGTGAAATTGCATTCAATAATATGGTCCTGGCTTTGTGGTGATTTCTGAAATCTTTCTTCTGAGTATCTGTCATAGATTTTCTGTCAATCTTTTTGCCATTCCCATCTGTGGGATGGACATATCCATCTATGACTAGATCCCATAGATCAGCATCATATCCTAGGAAAAAACTCTCAATTCTGTCTTTCCAGTAGTCAAATTTCTCCCCATCAAACATTGGGGGTTTGGTGCTGATCCTATCCCTTTCTTCATATTTATTGTTAATATTGGTCATTGAATTATCAGCCATGGTAACAAATAAATATATATCAAAGTATTTCTCTCTGGATCTTTACTGACACTGTTAAGTGGTAGCACACTCAGAACCGGAACTCTGATGCCAACTGAAGGTAAGATAATACTTAGAAGGGGGGTTGAATAAGTATGAAAGATTAAGACTTAAAAAATAATCACACAATTATTTTTATCCTGGTTTGTTTAAACAACTACTCCAGTCCACCCTTCCTAGAGTGATTTGCCTTTCTCAACAAGGACTTAATCCACTATTAAATCAAACTGATTACAATAGTAACACCTAAGAACAACTGTTCTTAGTCTTCTCAAGAGCTACTGATTCCAACTGAATCCTCTTAAGGAATAACCTTTACAATCAATGTAAATTAAATACAAGAGTATTAATGCTTCTATAAAGCTTTTATCACACCAGTGATTTTTCTCTTAAGTTTAAGTACAAAAGATTCTAAGAAGAATATGAAATAATGAGAGCTTAGAATAATATGATTTCTTTTCAGCAAATTGTGTAACTGAAGAATGTGGTGGAGTTCTCCTTTTATAGGCAGCTGATCCAAGGATGCTGAGCGTTGAAAAGAGAGTCCCAAAAAGGTCTGAGCCTTTTTGTCTTCACATCAAGTGACATTTCCTAGAAGTAGATAGCACAGAAAAATCCCTTTTGTCTGTGTAAGTGTGTCTAGCACAAATGAGGAAAGAGACGTTGATTTACTCCAACGGATATATTCTTGAATATTTCTTCTTCAGTTTTCAGCAAGTTCTTCAGAGTCTGAATGGATCAGAGTCTTCTAATGATATTCAGAACTTTGTTGTATCAGAGTCTTCTGCAGCATGTGTGCTTTCAGCGTGTTGATCATCAGAGCATATTTGACACAAAACTTCAGTACTTGGCAGCGTTGGTACTTTCAGAAACTTCTGTAGAATAATGCTTTGAGAAACTCTTCAAACAATATTCTTCTTTGCTTCAGATGCTTCTGACTATCTTCAGATGCTTCTGACTCAGAATGTTCTGGAGCTTCTTGCTTCAGATCCTTCAGGAGACTACATTCAGGATCTTCTGTAAAGAGCAATCAGATTCTTCTGTAAGATGCATCTGGCGCTTCAGAGTCAGGATAACTTCTTGTATACAAAGCATATTTGCTTCTAGAGAGTTAATTTCATTTCAATCTGCAGTAAAACTCTCAAACAAATTTTAGAGTATATAATTCTTAAATATAAAATTTCCTAACAGTTATCATCAAAACAAAGAGTTATTATTAAGAACCAATCTGTGTTCTAACAGTTATCAGGTCAAGGTTGTGCGCAGTGTTGGTTGTAGTTCAATGGAAGTTTAGCTTAATCTTGGTCAAAGAAGTGGTTTGCTTCAATATCAAGTTATTAGGATATGGCAGTGTCATTTGTTTCATGATTGAGGAATCATTAGAGGCAGTTCACTTTCAGCTAGGGTTTTGACGCAATGGCAACACAGTTCATATATCAAGTCATATGCGTCATTGGTTATTTTGGAGACGAGATGTGGATTGAATTCATGGGCCTTATGTCTGAGAGTCCAAATCAAAGTTCTGATCAAGTTCAAGTTACTTGATAAAGTGAAGAAAATTCAAGCCTTTTATTCCATTCAAGACTATTTCAAGATAGAATCGGGATGTGGTGTTAGTTTCATATGGAAGCAATTCAAGGCTTCAGATTTCATGCCAATTCATAATCTTGTTCTAAATTTTCAAATTCCCATATTCAAAATCAAGTTTAAATCTCCAATCAAGATTCAAGAGTTATAACCATGTTCAAATTCCATTCAAAAATTCAAAATATCTATTTCACCTAATTTCAAATTCAAGATTGAATTCATGCCAAAATTCTAAATTCCAATCCACAATCCAAAATCCAAATTTCATGTCAAAGGTTTTGTCCAAGTTTCAAGTTCCAAATTCAGTCAAATTCAAGTTCCTCTTTCCAATCTCAATTCCAATTCACTTTAAATTTCAATTCAACTTTGTAGTTTCAAATTCATTCAAATCCAATGTCATTTAAATTCAAAATTATTCCAAGTTACTAATTTCAATTTTCATTCCAATTCAATTTCAAGTTTTGTTTCAATTTATTTCAAGATTCAAGTTATAATTTCTTTTCAAATTCATTCAAATCCAATGTCATTTAAATTCCAAATTATTTCAAGTTACTAATTTCAATTTTCATTCCAAATTCAAGTTCAAGTCTTCTTTTTGAAATTCTAGTATGCAGATCACATGTGTTCCAAGAACATTGATCTCTGCTCAACAAGGATGAGGACAGACCATGGCCAATTTAAATTTCTTTAAATTCTCCCAATGTCATGACCAATGTCACGACCTCGGTTGTGACATCTGCAGTCTATCATACTATTTATCTAACCATTTAAAGTACAGAATTGTAAATGAAGAAAGATAAATAGCACAGTAATTGTTCACCCAGTTCGGTATCAACAACACCTACATCTGGGGGCTACCAAGCCAGGGAATAAATTCACTATTAGTAGAATCAATTCAAAGTCAAACCTCCAGTTTTCACTTCTCACTTAATCTCTACCCAATGACACTTCAGCCTAGAGACACTATAGTACCTGAGTATACCCACTCACTCCCCCTCAATCACACAACAGTGATATCAAACAATTACAAAAACAGTATGAAGAGACACTTCATACACACCTTGATCTTGCTTCACAGCTTTGATCAAGGAACTCACACACTCTTGCTTCACAGCTTCGAGTGAGACACAACCTAGAATCTACCTAACCAAAATAATCATCCACCAAACAATTTCTTGGATTACAAGTATTCCTAAATAGACTTTACACGTGAAGACTAGGCTTGTTCACTTACAAATATGTCTACCTCAATGTATCAAAAGATACAAAGGGTGACTTACACACAAGGGACTCTCAACCCTAGACCTCTATTTTACACTCTGGTTTTTCCTGGTATGAGTGCTTACTTTTCCCTTGCTTCTGCGCCTCCTTTTATAGCACTACAGACTGGGCTTGGGCTGTGCAGAAGTAACAGATATTAGTTTTAACAAAATAAAACTAATTTCCACAATTCAAGGTGCTGTCCAATTAGGTCATGGCATGGTCATCATTGCCTTGAATCTCTCCTGAGATAACTCAGGGGTCATAACAAGTCTCCTGAAATCAAGCCTGAGATAACAGAAAATCAACATGCCTGCACGACTGATGTCATACGATCAATGTCATGACATTCAGTATGACATCCACTCTTCTACAGATTTTTCTTTACACCAGACCTGGCTTCACCCAATCTTCTGCAGAATAACATTAGAAACAAATATATTAAAGTTTCCTAAAAGGTCTGCAAGATCCTTTTATGAATCTCAATACACTATGTACTTGTTCCTAATATATCTCCTTGACATATTTACTGATGAGGTAATTTCCAAAATGGTCTCATCAATCCAAACCAATTCTGTCAAGAGATATACACTAACATCTTCTTCTGTTGTCATGCAATTATGTCTTGCGCAGCTTCTTCTGTTGTCATGCAACTATGTCTTGCTTAAAACACATGCCAACACACCTCACTCACCACAACTCCCACTGTTGTGACTGCACACCTCACACTGCCTGTGAGGAACTTCATCACAGCTCAAACTGTTGTGGCTGCACACCTCACACTGCCTGTCAAGAACTTCACTACTGCTAACACATAGCAGCTACTACACTCCTAACTACCTTAGGATCACCTGCTGTACCAGACAGGGTCAATGAAATTCTGATTAAAACTCATGACAGCAGTTTTAATCAGTTGTTGCTTGCTCCTGTAGCGATGTCATAACTATGGTAATGACATCCTGCTTAACATTAGTGCCGAGTCATGTTTTCCTAAAATTTAGCCAATCATAGGACCATGGATACTCATGGAACTAACAATCTCCCCCTTTGGCAAATTTTGGCTAAAACAATTTATCAGGGCAGCAGTAGTAGTTTGCACAAACTGACTAATATGCTCCCCCTTAATAGTTGCATCATCCAACAGCAATGACACTTTCTCCCCCTTGATTTAGTCAAAACTTTGACAACAAATGGTGTACATGTACAATCATCTCACCATCTCCCAAGGCATACACAGGTTGCTTGACCTCTACCAAAGGCTGCACCACTTCAGCACCTATCCATTGGACAGAGCTTTTAAACACAGCTGGACACAGCAGCAACAACTCCACAGGTCATCACCAGATAGCACTAGTCTCTCATGTAGCTCCTTCAGAGACACAATGTTTAGACACCCTATCTGACATTCCAAGAATTATTCTTAAGCACTTTAAGAAATAATTCTGTTATCGAATATCCTACTTTATCAGTCAGACTGTAAGCACCAAGGCATACCTCTCCTCTGATCCAGATCCATCAGTAGCTGGGACACACAACCATGCTTCATCATGATGAGAAAAACTCCTCCACAGTAAGAACTCCTCATAGATTTATCCTCTGAACCTAGTCATTAGATCTTGAATTCTTGCTTTGACTGAAGTTGCACCTTCAGGAGTGACACTTTTGTCATCACTAATTAAGGGATAATCAATTAAATACTTGCCACACGTAACAATTGATCTTAAATCCTCAATTATAGACACATATATTCTCATCAGTGTTCCAAGGACACAAGCTTGCCTGAGCTTCAGCAAACGTTATACAGGGCTTCACATCAGCAGCTACACATCAGACAGGTACACAACACCTCCTGTCATGCATAATCAGCACTCCCCCTAAAAGAGAGTACCCAAGCACATGAAGAATCATCTCCTCTTCATATTCACACATTGGTAGCACATGCACTTCTGCACCCCTTGGTTTTACAGACCACACCAGAACCAACCCTTATAGGGGAGGTAGTTGCAGGACAGACAATTATCTTGTGAGTTCACTCAGATTCATCCTAAAAACTCCTTCAAGATGTCAGGGTGAAGGTCCTTCCATCTGCACATGATCAAAGCTGATGATGTCTTGATCTTTATCTTCACCAGATATACTAGGATAGAGGCCTATAAACCTGACTGGATCCATGAACATCCTAAGGACAGAACCAAAAGGAAGGCACTTGTCATGTTCACCATGAGCTTGGAGCAGTAATCCAATGTCACAACATCTTGTCTAACATTCTATCTTCATAAACACCCAAACTGTTTGACACCACAAAAAATCTTGGTACCAGCACTCTTGCAGCAACAGATTCTGGATAGAAGTATAACTCCCATATCAAGGGTAACCAGTGCACGTGAATGGAAAACATAAGACGCATCTTCATGTCTTCAAGAACGCATTCTCTGTTCAACACACATGTTGAACGCATCCACTTACTGCTTGAACCACAAGCAAGTAGTACACCCCTCAAACAGAAGCTCTCCCCTATCTTTGATAACAGCTGCTCCAAGATCACCATATTATCTCTCATGACCAACTCCATGCTCATACAGAGAGAAGGCACCAAACTGATTCACCTCTTCCTAGAGTTACTTGTAGCAGAAGAGACCACTTCTCCACAAGTATTCTGGCCTTAGGCTGAGTACAAGATAGACACCGCATAGGGACTTTATCACATCAGAATGCACTCAATACCTTCACATCATACTCCAAGACAGTCTTTTTACCTTATCATTCTCCCGTATGACAAGATAGAGTACTTCTTAGCCAAGAAGTGAATCACAAGTTCCACAAGAGATCTTCACATATTAGATGGTTCATATCACAGACACACCATCCCATTGTTCTTTATGTGCCCATACTGGATTTACTGCTGCCTAGTAATCCAACTGAAGATCTTCACAGCTCCACCAGCTTGATCAAATACATCTCCACAAGAAGGTAATCTTCTATACACAACTTAGGGTTTCTACCACAAGCTCCAGTATGTGAACAGAAACAGATCCTCCTTTGGTCTTCAACCAATTACCCTTCTGCACAAGAGTAATTAGTTCCAAGCATGAACAGTCTCAGCACCCTCTTTGGTCTTCAAATACTACCCTTCTGCACAAGAGTAGTTTTCTGAAGGCACATTGCTTAAATAGCCAAATGCCATTGTTTGGTTATTCAGCATCTTTCAGAGCTCTAGAAAATCTAAGCAAGCTTGATCTTCACATCCTACAAGCTCCAAGGAAGCTTAGATACACCAAGACTTGGACATGTAACACCTTCTTCCTCACACAGCTCCTGCAAACTGCATGAGATAGTATCAACTCCACTCATACCTAAGCAGATCAACTTATCTTCAATTGATGTACCACAACATCCATTGAGGCCCCAAAGTTACTCCTAGGTGTCACAACATCTGATAAGACATTCTGCTGATGAATTCAGTCCTTCATTATGCCATTTAGAAGAGCCTCATCATTACTGACAACAAGTTTGAGTAGACAGCCTGTATTCTGCAATAGCTACCTTTGAGATGTATTTGCTCCTGAAAACTCCTCTTTAGAGAAACCAAGTGTGCCAAGGCTTGATTCTTTTAGGGAGGAAGGATCACACAAGTCTTTACAAAAGGATTCCCGCTTTCCTTAAGTATAGACTTCTTCAGAAAATCAAAGATAACTGCCACTTATCCTTGACCTCCAAGCTGAGCAAGATCTCATGCTCTCATGCACTTAGATCAGAAATAAACTGACCCAAGCATATCTACCAGCACCATCTTCTATACCAGTTTCTTGCCAGAAAACTTTCACACCTGCTGCACTCCATTAAGCTGATTCAAGAGAACTGTCTTCATCTTCACCTCCATCAGCACTCCATTCTAGAGACTTACTAGAATAAGGACAGATCCAGTTGTATCTCATTTGAGCCAGAGATTTACTCCTTGAATCAACAAAATTCTGCACCCTCTCTGCTGATGGAATGTCTCAACATCTGGTTGAGCATCAGATCCTTGAAGTACCCAAGGAGCAGTTTGTTGAGAAGACCATCTGACAGATATTTATACTTTATACATACCAAGATATTCTTTAGTATAAATATCTCTACTGCTGAAACATCAAGGCTGACACCCTTGACTCATCCTGCTTATGACTTCCTCTTGCTAATGGAGTTCTACTCTTGCTTTGAATGTCCAAACTTTTAATCACAAGGTCAACATATACCACCAACCAACTCTCTTCATTCCATTGCTCCCGACGTTGGAATGACTAGAGCTTTGTTGATATCTTCAAGAATAACATGACCTCCAGAGTTCTTTCATCAGAAAAATATGCAGTGAAACCATTGAAAGAACATCTTCAACATGCCCTAACCAAGATGTTAGCACATCTTAAAGGGACATCACACAGAGGTAGCCACTCCTCCTTTGGACAAGCATTCACCAGGTCATAGAAGATCCTATATCAGAGGGTACAACAGCAGATACAAGCTTCTCTTTTAGCTCCACGAGGAGTAGCTCAAACATTCAGCAAGATCAGCAACTCAGCTCCTTGTTCCAAAACACCAGAAAGTATCTCCCAAGATCTCATCCAGAATAGACAGGATGCCTGCTCAGATACCAATTGAAATTCTGGTATGCAGATCACATGTGTTCTAAGAACATTGATCTCTACTCAACAAGGATGAGGACAGACCATGGCCAATTTAAATTTCTTTAAATTGTCCCAATGTCACGACCTCGGTTGTGACATCTACAGTTTGTCATACTATTTATCTAACCATTTAAAGTACAAAATTGTAAATGCAGAAAGATAAATAGCACAGTAATTGTTCACCCAATTCAGTATCAATAACACCTACATCTGGGGGGCTACCAAGCCAGGGAGGAAATTCACTATTAGTAGAATCAATTCAAAGTCAAACCTCCAGTTTGCACTTCTCACTTAATCTCTACCCAATGACACTTCAGCCTAGAGACACTCTAGTACATGAGTATACCCACTCACTCCCCCTCAATCACACAACAATGATATCAAACAATTACAAAAGCAGTATGAAGAGACACTTCATACACACCTTGATCTTGCTTCACAGCTTTGATCAAGGAACTCACACACTCTTGCTTCACATCTTCGAGTGAGACACAACCTAGAATCTACCTAACCAAAACAATCATCCACCAGACAATTGCTTGGATTACAAGTATTCCTAAACAGACTTTACACGTGAAGACTAGCCTTCTTCACTTACAAATATGTCTACCTCAATGTATCAAAAGATACAAAGGGTGACTTACACACAAGAGACTCTCAACCCTAGACCTCTATTTTACACTCTGGTTTTTCCTGGTATGAGTGCTTACTTTTCCCTTGCTTCTGCGCCTCCTTTTATAGCACTACAGACTGGGCTTGGGCTGTGCAGAAGTAACAAATATTAGTTTTAACAAAATAAAACTAATTTCCACAATCCAAGGTGTTGTCCAATTAGGTCATGGCATGGTCAGCATTGCCTTGAATCTCTCCTGAGATAACTCAGGGGTCATAACAAGTCTCCTGAAATCTAGCCTGAGATAACAGAAAACCAACATGTCTGCACGACTGATGTCATACGATCAATGTCATGACATTCAGTATGACATCCACTCTTCTGCAGCTTTTTCTTTACACCAGACCTGGCTTCACCCAATCTTCTGCAGAATAACATTAGAAACAAATATATTAAAGTTTCCTAAAAGGTCTGCAAGATCCTTTTATGAATCTCAATACACTATGTACTTGTTCCTAATATATCTCCTTGACATATTTACTGATGAGGTAATTTCCAACATGGTCTCATCAATCCAAACCAATTCTGTCAAGAGATATACACTAACATCTTCTTCTGTTGTCATGCAACTATGTCTTGCGCAGCTTCTTCTGTTGTCATGCAACTATGTCTTGCTTAAAACACATGCCAACACACCTCACTCACCACAACTCCCACTGTTGTGACTGCACACCTCACACTGCCTGTGAGAAACTTCATCACAGCTCAAACTGTTGTGGCTGCACACCTCACACTGCCTGTCAAGAACTTCACTACTGCTAACACATAGCAGCTACTACACTCCTAACTACCTTAGGATCACCTGCTGTACCAGACAGGGTCAATGAAATTCTGATTAAAACTCATGACAACAGTTTTAATCAGCTGTTGCTTGCTTCTATAGCGATGTCATAACTATGGTAATGACATCCTGCTTAACATTAGTGCAAAGTCATGTTTTCCCAAAATTTAGCCAATCATAGGACCATTGATACTCATGGAACTAACACTTTTAATTTCTTTCAAGATTCAAGTTATAATTTCATTTCAAATTCCATTCAAATTCATAATTTTTTTTTTTATTTTCATTCAAGCCCATGCCAATCTTCTTTAGTACAATTTCAAAGTTCACAAGTGCATAAAAAGGCTCATTAAAAGTATAACCCAAGTATGGTTCAAAGAGATATAAAAGTGACCAAAAAGTCAATATGGATCACAAAAGTTTCTAAAAAAAATATGGCCTTTGGAATGGCAACAAAGGCTCAATCCCATTTCGTTACACCAAAAGTCCATTGTTTTAAAAAAAATGAATTACAAAAGCCAAACAACACAACTAGCAACTTCACAAATCATTCAAGCCAAAAAGAAAATAAGCTGCGATCCTTTTGTTTTTTTTTTCAAGCCATCAAGCCAGTCTTTAACATTTGCAAACACGTCAAATTCGACCTCACAAACTGCCTTGTGCCATACTGCTACGGTAACAAAAAATGCAAAAACAAAACCTGCATCACCAAGCCGTTCCACACCAGTACAAACATCAAAATAGCCCAATCTGTAGGAAATGAAAGAAAGCAGCAATGAAAAATGAATACAAAAACACCGAACCTGCTTTTCCTAATAAGCTACCTGCTGAAACGTACAACCATGCCACAATACCGACAAATCGTACTGCTACATAACATCTGCAACCCAATTACCACAATACCACACCCGCTACACTTGCTACCTCACCATGAAAATGAACCAGCCTCAACAAATTAGTACAACCAGCATGCTCTACACCAAGAATGAACCAGCCTGTTACCCTTATACAAAACCTGCAGAAAACATACAAACAACGGCAGGCAATTACACAAAAATAGCCACTACACAAAACCAATAATATCACACGCAAAACACACAAACAAAGAAAGATAAAAACGTAGGAAATTAAAAGGAAAAACGACAACGCTTACCTCAACCTTTCCTCTAGAAGTCATGCCTCATTTTTTCCTCACTTAAAAGGGAAGGGGGTCGAAACCGATATGGCTCGGCAAAAATTACCCAGAACCACAACTTTGAAACCATCCTTAATCTCATTCCCTTCAACTCCACCAAAACTGCAACAATTCCATCTGCCCCATCTTTACACCAAAGATACACATTCGAATACCATTTATTTCATCTCTTTAAACTTTGCCCTCAGCCTATTGAATATCATTAGCCACATCTCAAATCATCACACCAACATTTGAATAAAAAAACCAAATTGCACAGAATAAGAAGAAGGGGGAGATTGAGCGAAATGAAACATAAATAAACGAAAAAACTCGTTCTTCAAACAACTCACCATAAAAGCCCCCTTCATTCTTCCACTTACACTAACTCAAACCTTCAATATGTTCCTCTCACCAGATTCGTAACCTTCAACCCTTTATCCAACAACGATCTTATTTTTTTCCCCTTTCAAACCTTCTTCAAACTTCTTCAATCTTTCCTCAATTCATCACCATCAACAAACCTTCTTCAATCTTCTTCGTGACCCAACACAAACTTCATAACCTCAATCACTCTCAAACCTACACAAACCAAATAGTGAAACCATAGAAGAGAGAGAGAGAGATCGAGATGAAGTAGATATCAACCAAACTTCAACGACCCACATCAAAACAGTTTGAAGCCGCGATTGAACCAAAAGAAGCAGAACGTGAGAGAGATCGGAGAAATCGCTGAAATAGGGAGAGAGTACGAAGACATTGGATTCCCAAAGCATGCATGTGTGTTTGATAATGAAAATTTTACCCCATACCCCTACCATTATATTCATACCCCTACACTAAAACTTTTTGGACCAAAATATTCATTTATAAAAAGTTATAATTTTTTGGTTTGTTTACCGGAAGACTTTTTGGAAGTCTTCCAGTTTACATTTTTTTTATTTGTTTACCGGAAGACTTTTTGAAAGTCTTCCGGTTCATGTTTATTTTTTTTAATTTTTAATTTTTAATTTTTTTAATATTCAAATTACAAATATATTTATTCTATTTTAGTTAATTAATATATTTATTCTATTTACTCTATTTATTCTATTTATTCATTTAATAATAATTATTCCACTAATTTGATTTTTTATTAATTTATTCTTATTTATTTACTTAATAATAATTACTCCACTAATTTGTTATTGTTTTTTTTTAATCAATAAAAATAAAAGTTGTTAACTAATTTATATATTGATTGTGTTCTTTAAAGAAGAAAATTAACAATTTAATAATATATTTATATGAAAAATAAAAATAAATATCATATTTAAATTATAATCCTATCATTTCTTCTATAAAAAATTTTTACCAAAAAATTATAATATATAACATTTATAATTATTTAAACAATATTTTATAGGGTAAAATATTAACTTTTAAAAATATATTTTATGGGGTAAAATATACTTTTAAAAATTTTCACCATAAAATATTAACTTTTAAAATTTGTAGGGGTAAAATATTTTATGGGATAAAATATTAACTTTTAAAATATTAAAAACTAATTAAATCATAAATATTTTCTTCCGAGTAATTGTGGCGTCTCAAAATTCTCAAGCATATCTATAATCACAAAGTCGACTGAAAATGATAGAACATCTACTCTTACCGAGACATCTTCAAGAATTCCATATGGGCATGTGATTGATCTATCTGTCAGTGTTATAATCATTTGAGTAGGTTTCTATTCACCATATTTTAACTTCCTCATCATGGACAATGACATCAGATTGATGCTAGCTTCTAAATCACACAGAGAAATGCTAATATTTAGCGAACCAATAACATAAGGAATAGTGAATCTACCTGATTAATGATTTTGGGTGGAAGCTTCCTTTGGATGATTTCACTACACTCTTCTGCTAAAACATGTTTTCATCACTCTTCTGCTAAATATTTATGATTTAATTAGTTTTTAATATTTTAAATGTTAATATTTTACCCCATAAAATATTTTACCCTATAAAATATTTTACCCCTACAAATTTTAAAAGTTAATATTTTATGGTGAAAATTTTTAAAAGTATATTTTACCCTATAAAATATATTTTTAAAAGTTAATATTTTATCCCATAAAATATTGTTTAAATAATTATAAATGTTATATATTATAATTTTTTGGTGAAATTTTTTGATAGAAGAAATGATAGGATTATAATTTAAATATGATATTTATTTTTATTTTTCATATAAACATATTATTAAATTGTTAATTTTCTTCTTTAAAGAACACAATCAATATATAAATTAGTTAACAATTTTTATTTTTATTGATTAAAAAAAACAATACCAAATTAGTAGAGTAATTATTATTAAGTAAATAAATATAGTAAATTAATAAAAAATCAAATTAGTGGAATAATTATTATTAAATAAATAAATAGAATAAATAGAGTAAATAGAATAAATATATTAATTAACTAAAATAGAATAAATATATTTGTAATTTGAATATTAAAAAAAATTAAAAATTAAAAATAAAATAAAAAATAAACATAAACCGGAAGACTTCCAAAAAGTCTTCCGGTAAATAAATCAAAAAAATGTGAACCGGAAGACTTGCAAAAAGTCTTCCGGAAACAAATAAAAAAAAATGTAAACCGGAAGACTTCCAAGAAGTCTTCCGGTAAACAAACCAAAAAAATGTAAACCGGAAGACTTTCAAAAAGTCTTCCGGTAAACAAACCAAAAAAATATAACTTTTCATACGAGGGTATTTTGGTCCAAAAAATTTTAGTGTAGGGGTATAGGTATAATTGTAGGGGTATGGGGTAAAATTTCCTTTGATAATATGAGGTTTGATTTAAAAAAATAAATTCTTTTGTGTGTTGTTTGGGCTTCAAGGCCCATATGATTATTCTAATACAACTCTCTGATCAGTTTTTACACCCCTCCCTTTTTGTTGATTTTTTTAGAACTTTTAAGTTTTTTTTGTTAATAATTTTTATTGATAAGTTTTGTTAATCATTTTGGATAAATGATTTGTTAATAAAGTTTTGTAATTTTTTTTTTATTATAAATAGTCTTTATAATTATTTTTGTTAAATATTTTTCTTATTTTATGTGAATTCTAAATCATATTTAGGATAACTATTTAGGATTTATTTTCGTTAGTTTTAGATTTTATTTAGTTATTTTCTTTGTCAATCTAACTACTAACTTGTAATTCGACTTGATGTCGTAGGTTAGGGTTTTGGCGCTTTCTATTTGAACTTATTATTTTGTTCTTTTTTATTTCGATTTTTTGGTCAATGAATATCTTAAATGGATTATTGATTATTGAAGTTGTTTAACCTTCATTATTTCAAATATGTAGTGAATGATCATTGAGATCACTTTCTATACTTTGGGATCGTGATAGGTTTACCTTCAATTAATTAACGAAAGTTTGTGATTAAGACAAGACCAATCTATTTTCCTTTCGTGTGGCATTATTTCTTTGGAGAATGATCCTCAATATCATTTCTCCATCATGTTTTAGCACAAATATAAAACTTGCGTGACCTCCTATAGTATGATCTTCATCATAGATCATGCTACAATTGCTTAGCGCTGTAGTGGACCCGATTCATCCGTTTAGCAACTGACTTTAATTTCAGTCCAATATTTCTTGCTTTATCTTTCTATCCATATATCATTGTTCATATATTTTTGTTCATATTTTCATTGTTCATATTCATATTGTCATTTTCATCTTATTCAAAAAACACAAAAAAAAAACATGTTAAAATTATCGAAACCCTAAAAGCTTTGAAATGGTGGACTGGGGTTAGTAGCTTTGGCATCAAGAATTTGAGACACTGGACAAAAACCCTAGCAAAGAGGCTGCAAATTGTGGTTATCTCTATTCTCCCTTAGCTTAGGACACTTGCACACATATGACTTCCTCTTGGGCTACTTGACAATGAACCCTTTTATTTCTCGCATCGTGTAATTTATATGTACCCCGCTCCCATTTCTGATGTACGCACTTTACTCATTTATTTTGATGCCTTAAACCATTTCTAAAATAAATTCTCGATCCAACGTCGAGCCATTTTCTACCTTGTAAGTCGATTGCTTTCTAAGCATCGCCATCAACCTTTTTGTCATAATACACAACATTCAAAGCTTACTCCTGGGCTTTCTTACAGTGAGACCTATTCAATCAATTACTTCTAGTTGGTCGTTTAGAAGACTAGCCCACTTTGCTAGTGCGCACAATTAAAATTCAATTCAATTGCTTTCCTTTTATGTTGGTTCAAGTAGAAACCCTAAGGTTCAAACCATTAACTTTTCCATACGCAAATTTAAAATTCGATCAACATCGAGCATTTTCTTAAAGCCAAATCAATTAATTTAATTATACTTAAACCATATTTTAAAAAAAAAGATGAAAAGGGAGTTGGAATGGAATCTTCGATTTATCTCCTCAATTGTTTGGGCCCGAGGAGCCTTTCTTACACTCGAGCAATTGTCTTCTCCAAAATTTACAATCCGATTCACATCAAACTATTTCAATATAAAACAAAATCAAACCAATTTTCTCAACACTTAAATAAAAAAGAGAGAGAGTCAAGCCTTTGACTTATTCTCCCGATTACTTGGGCCCGAGGAGCCTTTCTTAAGCCTCAAGTAATCATCATTCATAAACTACTCTAACTATATCAAAACTCTTTCATAATATAAGATGAAAAAAAGAGAGAGTCAAGCCTTTGACTCACTTCCCTGATTACTTGGGCCCGAGAAGCCTTTCTTAAGCTGCAAGTAATCCTCATCCGTTTAAAATACTTTAACTATCTTCCATCATTCAAAACATTTCTCAATCACAACCTCTTTCCGAGATGGAAAAGAGAGAGAGTCAAGTCTTTGACCCACTCTCCCGATTACTTGGGCCCGAGGAGCCTTTCTTAAGCTTCAAGTAATCGTCATCAAATCAAAATGCATCAACATATTTAATTCAACTTCTCGACGTCGTGCGAACCGTCAAACCTTTTCATAAACGTGAGATATGGTGTCTTGAGAATGACGCAAAATATTGCTTCGTCCATAACTTATTTGATTTGAGATAAGTGGTGTGTTTCCCATGAATGTTAATATATGGAAATCCATTCAAAGTGATGCAAGCTTCCTCTCATCACCCATTTAGGTAAAGCAATATTTTCTATCGAAGGCGACTAAGTATCTTTCGATAAAATCAAACCAACATCCGTAGTCCGAACTACGAACGCTCTGATTTCTCATTTGTCAATGAGAATACGTAGGCATAAGATTGCGAGATCCTAGAAAGCAACCTCCTCTCTTTTCTACCGTAGTTCCACAAACTACAGACGCTCTGATTCTTCACTTTTTTCAAGTGAAGGTACGTAGGCACAAGGGCCCCAATCCTTGTCGAGTACCCTAATAAAAAAACCACCCATTTTCTCCTTAGAAATATAATACTTTTACCTTACCTTTTCTCTTATTCCCTTAGAAGAAAACAAAAAATCTGACCTAACATTTCTCACGAATCGAATCAAGAGGTTCCCTTTGAGTACAACGGACGCGAGGGACGCTAATACCTTCCCCTCAAGTAACCGACTCCCGAACCCAGAATGTGGTTGCGATGACCATGTTCTTTCCCTAAAGGTTTTCTCGATATTTTACTATCTCTTCTTGGAATAAATAAAGTTTGGTGGCGACTTTGTTTTCCGCGACCATTCACGAAGGATCATGCTTTTTTCGAGGTACGACAACAGTTTTATGCCTTGAGCTAACTAATTGCCAAACTCCGGTGAACAATTCACTGGAGAAGATGACCATAGGTGCACAATGGTGGTCTGAGATGCTTTTAGATTCAAATGAGATCTAATTTTTTTTTCTAAATAATTTCCATGGTGTGATTTCACTTGAGGACCATCATACTTACCACATCATTTATTGAGGCCAGATCCAACATGCCTTATTTTTTATGTTTTATTTCTTTTACAAAATTTATTTTAAACATATTTTAATAAAAAAATCCCAAAAAAAATCGGAAAAATATTTTCTATTATTTCACACCTTGTGTAGTTTTTTCACAATTTTATTGTGTTTTGCTATTTTTCTTTAATTTTCTCAAATTTCATGCATTTTAAGTGGTTTAAAAATATTTCCAATGCATTAAAAATTCTCAAATATTTATCATATGTTATTTGAGTAGTTTCTAAATTTCCATAATTTTCTTGGCCATTTATTTGGTGTTTTGAAGCATTTTATGGATTTTCCTTTTTATTTTCAATTTAAAATCATTTTAAAAATTATTTAATGCTTTATTTTATTTCTTTTTTCTCTTTAATATTGTTTGACTTCTGTTGACTTGGATTAGGGGTTGATTGATCAAAATCTTCTTCAATCTCAATGGACTTTGGATGTTGACGAGGTTGGATGAATCTTAATAAATTCAAATCTACCATTAAATGATTAGTTGAATCATTTTTGGTGCTTTGGGTTGATGATAGGTTTAATACCTTAATCCACCAAGAGAGATGATTGGAATTGATGATAGATGAATCTCAATTCATGGTTCAATTTGGTTTCATTTCTCTTCATCTCTTTCTCTTTCTTTTTCTTTTTCTTTTCTCTTGATCAATTGGATGATTAAGAGTCTATCTTGTTCATAAAGTTTGAATTGATGCTTGATGAACTTTCATCATTTCAAATCTACCTTCCAATTGATCATGGATCATTTGATGTACTTTGGATTGATGCATAAGTTTGTCCTAAGTTATCATGAAGGATGATTGATGTAATGAAACAATCTCCTTGCCTTAGTGCTTGATCCCTCCTTGGTTTTTATTTATGCTACATGTTTTAGGAGTATGGTTTCTATCATATCTCTAGCGTGTATATAAATTGTTATTGACCGGCCTCCCATAGTATGATCTTCTTAATAGATTTTGCTACGATTGCTTAACATAACGCTAAAGTTATCCCAAATCGATTCATTAAATCTAACATCAATACTAACACTATTATTGTGCTAACTTTACTTTATGTCATTTAATTTTCTTGTCATTTAATTTCTTGCTCTTTACTTTTATGCCTTTATTTTTAGCATTAGATTTCATATTGTTTATGTTTATGCTTCTTTCTCCTTTATCCACTTGGGCATTTTCTTTTGCTTTTAAAGAAATTAATAAAGGAAGAACCCTAAAAAACTTGGTTCTCTAATATTTGGACTAACAATCACTATCCTTAGCTTGACTTGGAGTTGGACTTTTGGACTTATGTACTTTGGTTACTTTTCCCTACGCTATTGGATTGTTCTGAGACCTTGGTTCATTCATCTGATACTTATTAGTTGTATTCTTGTAGTGATGTAACTCCTATACTTCCATAATAATGTAGATAAGTGATGACATTTTCCACTTAGATGTTGAGTGATAGACTTGTTAATTTCAATCCAAGAAAAATTCTTTCATCTCAAGATGATGCAAATGCTTATTCCTCATTAATTATGGGTAGTAAGTTGAGTTTTCACTAGAATATGATGAAATGTATATTCATTTAAAATCAATCAAAACAAACACTTTTGTTATTGTTACCACGAACTACGAGGCTTTGATCCTCCATTGCACTTTGTTGGTACATAGGCACGAGGCTCAGGAAGTCTTGTCAAACAAAAATATTAAAAGTATATTTCTCTCCTCATCTCCCTAATCTTTTGCAAGCAACACCTTTTTTTATGCCAAACGCAGATTTTCAAGAGGTTCTTATAGAGTACTATAGATGTGAGGGGTGCTAACACTTTCCATTTGCATAACCAACCCCCGTACCCTTATATCTCTGTCTTATTAGTTTTGTTTTAAACCTTCTGTGGGTTTTGTTTGTTATTTTCCCATTCCTTTGGAAATAATAAAGAGCGGTAGCTACTCTTACTTTTGTGAGTTAAGTTAATCAATAGCTTAATCTCAAATTTTTCTCTCGCCGCGACAGAATGGAGACTTTGTTGGGGATTGAATCTCTAAGTGGGTTAAGCCTAACTTGTTTATATGTGTTTTATTATTATCTGTTGTTTGCTTTTGTTTTTTTGGGTGCCTGGTGATCTATGAGTGGTGAGATAGGTTTTATACCCGTACTTAAGTGCACAAAAAGATAGGATTGTGGTATAGTCATGTTGGCTTACATGGATTTAATCCTTAATAAGCTAACTTGAGATCTCCAACTCAGTGGAGGCCTCTTTGAGGGTGATAATATTGAACATGTAAGGTTTGAAGGCATTATTACTTTCAACCTAAGAGCCTGAGAAGCTGAGGACCTTAGAACCCTTTAACCCATCTTGACCTTTTAGGATTTAGTGAGGTGATTATTCAAGTGTAGACATGGATGAGTTGTTACACGATACTGCACTCAGACTCGTTTCTATTGAGAATATTATTGGTTGACGAGTAGTCGTCCAACCCGGTAATATCCAAAAGATGGAATTACGACTATGAGATCTTTGTAAAACCTTGTTGTACAAGTTATTTACCCTTAGTACATACCTTGTGGTTGGTTCTTACCCTTGACTCCACGCTCATGATGTTGAAACCTTGAACCTTGTTTGCGATTTTGTTTATGATTGTTGCATAATCATGCACTCATGCATTCATGAACATCCTTTTTCACTTAGTTTCCAAGAAACTTAGAGATTTTCTTTGCGAATATCGCAACCATTGTGATCATGGATATTGGAAGGAGGAACACTCAGAAGTATAGTCTCAAAGTCCCTGATCTAAAAGAGTTGAGAAAGTTAGCATCTTTAATGGTTGATCCTGTGGATTTCAAGGATCGCTATGGAAGACTTTTGGCTATTCTATTCACCAATGTTGAAGATGGACTTCTTAATACTCTGGTTCAGTTTTATGATCTTGTCTACCGCTGTTTCACTTTTCCATATTATCAGCTTATGCCTACCTTGGAAGAGTATGCTTATCTTATGGGTATACCGGTTTTTGATAAGGTTCCTATTAGTGGTTTGGAGGAGGTTCCTAAATCATAAGTCATTGCAATAGCTATTCACATAAGGAAATCCGATGTAGATGCCAATCTCATTGTCAAAGGAGGGATTCAAGGGTTGACTTCAAAATTCTTGATTGAGAAAGCTTCTTCTTTTGCCAGTGCTGGAAGCATGGTGGCTTTTGAGGATATCTTAGTTTTACTCATTTATGGATTGATCTTATTTCCTAACATTAAAAACTTTTGTTAAGTCTCTGTGTGAGTGATTGGCAATAATTTTGGTAAAACTAACTTGGCAGCAACATGTTGAATAAGATGTTCTAACATGAAAACATGTTGAACAAGATGTCCTAACAAGATGTCTCGACATCTTTTTTGTTACAGGTCTGCAAGTTGTTATAGATGGAGTAATTATAGATTACTAAATATTCCGTGAATATTAAGTAATCCTATGTGGTGTCCAAAATCGAGGAATCAGAGTTTCTTGTTGAATTTAAAGATATTCTAATTTTCTAGATGTTGGTGATATTTTAGGAAACCCGTGATTGGAGACCTATGTTTATGGAGAATATTCTGCATATTTTTAGCAAGTTCGTTGTTGTGTTTTGAAGCCTAAATCCAGTCCAGACGTTATTTATAAATATGATGGAATAACCCTAATTTGAGTATGAAGTGTACTGTGTGTTAAGTGATATTTTAGGGTTTTTGTGCATGTTAAGTGTGAGCCTCTCTAATATCATCTTGATATAAGAGTAGGACTGTCTCTATTGAGTTATAAGTTTTGTCGATCACTCCTAAGCTTTTAAGCATTGAGTGATTGTGTGTCTTTGAAGTGTATTTTCGAAGTGAGAGGAGTCTCATACCTAGGTGATTCTTAGGTAGAAGTTAAGCACTGGGTAGGTATTAAGTGAGAAGTTATAAACTGGGTTGTTTAGCTTTGAATTGATACTACTAATAGTGGATTTCCTTCCTGGCTTGGTAGCCCCTAGACGTATGTGCTGTTGTACACCGAACTGGGTTAACAAATTTTTGTGTTATGTTATTTTTTATACTGTCATACCCAAAAATTTGACCCCTAGATTCCATTATCATTTTAGGTGCATCAAGTATGTGTTATCTAACCCTAACTGTCTTCAAGTTAATCTTTGTCAAGATGTAGATGAATCAGAGTTTCACACTGTCAAAATCAAGAATCCCGTGGACTGATCGGTCAAAGTTTAAGATTGATCTTCTACAAATAAAATCTTAATATCATCAAGAGGCTAATATCTTTCCAATAACAAGTGCTATTTGAGGTTGTTACCAAAAGAATAGGAGTAGTGCAGTGCAAAACCCTGATTATGGTTTCCAATGGAAAAAGTCAACTAAAGTTTGACTTTTGGTCTAAATGGGTTTTCAAGGCTTGAATCATGGTTCATGGTACTCCTATGACTTATTAAAGTCTCCTTAATAAGTTTGAAAGGCTCAAAGAACCCAGAACACTGAGGATCGATCATGAAGATTTCAACTGTTTGGTTCGTCTGTTTGGAAAGTCAACTCTTTGACTTTTAGGGTTTTAACCCCAAATTGAAGCAAGCAAGTTTTACAACATCATTTTGTGCATAAATAGTGATTTTAGTGGTGATTTAATCAAGGATTAATGGATAACTTGTAAATCAATAAACTAGGGTTCATGGAAAAACCCTAATTTTAAGCTAACTTGAAATGATCATAACTTCCTAACCACACATCCAAATGGAGTGGTTCAAAGCTTGTTGGAAAGCTCTTGAGGAGCCCCACAAAATTTTCATATGGGGTTGAGGTGAAAAATGTAAGAGCACAGATTGTGTCTTAATAATATCTCTATGTTTTGATGATAACATTAATGATAATTTGTATACAAGAATTATACTCTCTAAATTTGTTCTAAACTGTTTTCTACAGGCACAAAAGATTTTAATCTTAAAGAGCAAATTTGATGTGAACAATAAATTCTGAATGGCTCAAGAGCATCTGAAGATTAGAATAATCTGAAGTATAAGAGCTTAGTCATCAAGATTCTGAAGATACAACACGCTGCATATATTATCAAGAATCTGAATGAAAGAAGACTCTGAGTGAAGAGACTCTGAATGAAAGAAGACTCTGAGTGAAGAGACTCTGAATGAGAGAAGACTCTGATCTGAGTGAAGACTCTGATCTAAGAGCATGTTACGCTTCAAGCACACAGCTGCACCAGACTCTGATTCAGCAACATCTGAAGAACATCTTAGGCTCTGAAGTTTCCAGAAGATTCTGAAGACTGAAGACTCTGATATTGATTGTTGATCTGAACTATCTGAAGAATTATTTGAAGAAGATTATTTTAAAATATCCGTTGGAATATGCCAGCAAATCTTTCCTTAATTGAGATAGACATAAATCTCTGCAAGAAGATTATTCCTCTGATACATTCCACATATGGTAAATTCACAGCTCAGCAGACAATTGCTACACCCACATTTTGTGCGCCGTCTCTCTGCTGCAATAGTACAAAGGACAGTACTATTTGATATTGGAAATATCTTCTCCAACGGTAAAATATTCTCTCCAATATTCAAGTGGCTATATAAAGGATATCATAGCACTTTCTTCAGTGACGAAAATTGTGACGAATTGAGACGAAAACAATTGCAAGAACTCTCTCACGCGAAAAGCTCTCATATTCTTTGCTGTTCATACATTGTTCTAAACTTAGAGAAATAACACAGTTGTGTTTATAGCTTTATTAGAAGCAATTTCTTACTCTTACATTGTATTACATTAATTTGTAAAGGAAGTTTTCCTTAAGAGGATCTAGGTTAGATCAGTAGCTCTTGAGAAGACTAAGAACAGTTGTTCTTAGGTGTTGCTATTTGTAATCAGTTGATTTGAATAGTGGATTAAGTCCTTGTTGAGAAAGGCAAATCACTCTTGAAAAGGGTGGACTGGAGTAGTTGAGTTCAACGAACCAGGATAAAAATACTTGAGTTTTTATCTTTGATTATTTTCTGTCATACTTATTCAACCCCCCCTTCTAAGTATTTTCTCACCTTCAGTTGGCATCAGAGCTCCGGTTCTGAGTGTGCATTCACTTAACCGTGACAGATAAAGATCCAGTGAGAAGAATACTCTGTTATTTATTTGGTTGCTAATATGGGTGATATTCCTACATCAAGCAACAAATATGAAGGAGACAGAATCAGCACCAAACCTCCAATGTTTGATGGAGAAAAATTTGATTATTGGAAAGATAGACTTGAAAGTTTTTTCTTGGGGTATGATGCTGATCTCTGGGATTTAGTCATTGATGGATATGAACATCCTACTAAGGATGGCAAAAAGATTGATAGAAAATCAATGACTGAGGAGCAGAAGAAAGAATTCAAGAATCATCACAAAGCCAGAACCATACTTCTTAATGCAATCTCTCATACAGAGTATGAGAAGATTACCAACAGAGACACTGCTCATGATATGTTTGAGTCTCTCAAAATGACTCATGAGGGAAACTCTCAGGTGAAAGAAACAAAGGCTCTGGCGCTGATACAAAAGTATGAAGCGTTCAAGATGGAAGAATCTGAGAACATTGAGACTATGTTTTCCAGATTTCAGATTCTAACAGCTGGGTTGAAAGTTCTGGACAAGGGCTACTCAACATCTGATCATGTCAAGAAGATCATCAGAAGTCTTCCTACCAGATGGAGACCTATGGTGACTGCATTGAAGCTGGCCAAGGATCTGAACAAAATCTCATTAGAAGAACTCATCAGTTCTTTGAGAAGTCATGAGATTGAGCTGGAGGAAGATGAACCCCAGAAGAAAGATAAAGGTAAATCCTTAGCTTTTAAATCTAACAAATCTGTTAAAGCTTTGCAGGTAAATGAAGAAAGCTCTGAGGAATCTTCTTCTGAAGAAGAAGATGAACTATCCATGCTGTCCAGAAGGATCAACAAACTCTGGAAGCACAAAGGGAAGAAGTTCAACAACTTCAGAAGATCTGATCAAAAGAGAGAATCTTCTGGACACAGAAGATCTGGCAAGAAAGAGGTCACTTGCTTTGAATGTAAAGAACCTGGACACTACAAGAGTGAATGTCCCAAACTTCAAAAGGAAAAACCCAAAAGGAAGTTTGATAAAAAGAAAAAGGTTCTGATGGCTACATGGGATGACTCAGATGAATCTGAATCATCTTCTGAATCTGAGGAAGAATGTGCAAATGTTGCGCTGATGGCCAACACAAATGATCAAGATGAAGGAACGTCATCATCTGAATCTGAGTCAGAATCAGACTCTGACTCTGAAGAGGTATTTTCTGAACTCTCCAGAGCTGAACTTGTTGAAAGTTTATCTGACATGTTGGAAAGCTACAGCAAGATTAAACTCAAATACAAGAAGCTGAAAAGCAATCTTGAATCTGAGATTGATCTTCTGAGAACAGAACTTGTTGAGCAGAAAGAAATAAATTTAAAACTCAAAAATGATTTAGAAACAACTCAACAAGAATCTGATACTGAAACAGAGTCAAGTGAAAATATTTTAGAAAAATATGACTCCAGTTTTAAAAGATTCCTCACTAAAAGCATAGACAGAAGCAAAATGGCTTCTATGATCTATGGTGTTAGTGGGAACAACAGAAGAGGCATTGGATGTGAATCTTCCTCTGGAAGCAATCCAAAATCTGTTGATAAACTCTTCATCAAGAAGACTCCTCTGTATTCTCATTTCAAGTTTGGTCATCTGAATGATATTAAACATACAAGCTCTGAAAAGAGTACTTATGTGTTTAAGCCAAGGGCTAGCCAGAATAAACACTATGTTGAAAAACAGAAGTTTAGGCAAAACCACAGAACATCTAACCCCAAAGGACCCAAGAAGATCTGGGTACCTAAAAGTAAAATTATACCTGTTGCAGATGTTCTTAGCAGCAAAATCCAGACACCAATCATGGTACCTGGACTCTGGATGCTCACGACATATGACGGGCGAAAGGTCTATGTTCCAAAGCCTGGAACTTAGATCTGGAGGGGACGTGAAATTTGGAGGGAACCAGAAGGGCAAGATCATTGGCTCTGGTACAATAGGTAATGGTAACCTACCCTCTATTTCTAATGTTCTGTTAGTTGAAGGATTGAAACATAATCTATTGTCCATAAGTCAATTAAGTGACAATGGTTATGATATCATCTTTAATCAAAAATGTTGCAAAGCTGTATGTCAAAAGAATGGTTCAATCCTATTCAGTGGAAAGAGGAAAAACAACATTTACAAAATTAACCTTTCAGAACTTAAAGTTCAAAATGTAAAATGCCTTTTTTCTGTGAATTATTTTTTTGTGTGAAACTCTGAACTGACCATCTCAGAGGATCTGAAAGTTGAAAACGTTTCATTTCTTAAGAGTTATAGAATCACATGCAAGCAAACACGTGTCACTCAGAATCTGAAAAGATGGAGTACACCTACTGATTATGACGTTTAAGGTATTGCTTTGAAAATCTCAATCTGTCTTGATTTTCCCCCAAATGTCATATCATAATTAAAAATGATTACTTTTCATTTAATGCAAACGTGCGTATGTGTCCTATGTGTGTCTGTTGTGTTTCCCATGCTTGCTTTATTTGTCTATATAAACCACTCTCATAACACATTCACACTTTTCACATTCTCAAACACATATGCGCTTTTGTTTGTTGTTCTCTCTCTTTGCAAACCCTAAAAGAACTCAGAAACCTTCATCTTCTTCATCATCGTCAACAATGGCATCTACTTCAAACGCTGTTACTACCAAAAATGCTACCACTGTCATAGAACCAGTACGCACTCTCCTAACTGCTGTTGATTCACTAGAAGTACTGTGTGAAAGTTTCGTGGACTTAGAAGATCTTGCTGAAAATGGGTTTGATCTGATTTCTTCAATCAAAGCACAAGGCTGGGACGGTTACTTTGATAGGCTTATGGGTCCTGTGTATCCAAAGTTAGTGAAGGAGTTCTGGATCCATGCATTTGCTACTCCAAAGTTCATTCACTCCTCTGTGCTGGGAAAAAAGATAGTTATCACTGAAAACCTGATAAGGAAACTCATAGGTTTTAAGGCAACTGATGGAGTAACCTCTCTGTCTTCTGCGCGTGAAGATCTGAAGGATGTATGTCAAGAAATCTGTACTACTGGTGAACCCTGTAAGAAGGTTAAGTTCTTGAAACCCACTTACAAGATATGGGCTAAGATTTTCATGAACACCATCTTTCATAGACCCTCTTCAAACTCTTCTGATTATGTTAATGCTGAACAACTTTACTTCATGTATTGTTTACACCAAAACATTCAGATTGATCTTCCATATTTATTGTTTAATCATCTGGTGTCTCACGTCAAGGAAACAAGGGAAACAGCCAGAGATAAATCTGGAAAAGTCAGAACATGGATCCCTATGGGAAGGCTGATTTCAGATATTCTGATAGAAAACCAACTTGTGGCGCATCTGCAAGAGGCTGGGTTGACAGAAGATCTGACTTATATCATTGGCTCTGAAATAAACGGTTTAACTCTGAGAAGGATGAAACTGGTTGATGATTTATCTGAGAAACCAAGGAAAACTAACTCTGAAGAAGTTAGGGGAAGAAGGATTCCTGTTAAGGATTTTCCTTTATTCACCTTAGATGAACCTAGAGAAATTATTGCTGAGTATGTTGCTCGTTGCATAAGAGATGGTGTTGAGATTCCTGCCAATCTTGTGCAGAAGGAAGGCCAAGTTCTTCCTGATTTGACAAGGGAAAGAAGACGTAAGAGAAAAGCTGATAGTGAAGGTCATCAGAAGAAAAGGAAGCATTCAGATGCTGAAAAGAAGAAGAAAAGGAAGAAGCTGAAGAAGGTTCAACCAAATCCTCCTGCAGCAACTTTTGAAGAAATTAGAGATACTCTGAAACAGGTATTTAACACTGATTCTAATCCTGTTCATCATTCTGCTACCCCCACACCATCTGACTCACCCCTTATATTTAAAAGATCTAAACCATCTTCTGTCCCCCCTCATACACCACAATCCAAGCAACCAACAAACATACAAACAGAAATTCCACAACAAACTCAACAAACAACACCACAACCACAAAACACTATCCCAGAATATACCATTCCAGAGGATGTTCACCCTGAACACTCTGACCAACCTGAAAATCTCATTGATCCTAATGAGATATTAGATGTCACACCTTTAAACCAGTCTGTCATTTTATCTTCAACTTCTGAAAAATCTAACTACTCTGATACATCATCTGATGATGAATCATCTGGTTACATTAATGAATGCTTGAATGATCTCAAACAACCTCGTTCTGAGAGTGTTTGGAAACAGCTGTTTAAATCTCCAACTTCTGAACATCCACCTTCTACACAAAATTCCCCAACTCAAACTCTCACTCCACAACCTCTTGAAATCCAAAACACTCCACAACCAACAGAAACCCAACCAATTCCCTCAATACCTCAACCACAACATTCTGACCAACAAACATCTGAACCACAAACCAACCAACAAACATCTGAACCACAAACCAACCAACAAACATCTGAACCACAAACCAACCAACCAACATCTGAACCACAAATCAATCCTCAATCTTCTGAACCACAAACATCTGAACATCCATCTTCACAACCTCAACCTTCTGAACAAACACCACAAACACAACTAACCCAACCAAGAAAACCCAGAATCCCTGATGAAGCAGAATTGGGATCAAGTGTTTATACTCTGTTAAGAGATTTTGATAAGGATAATGTCTCAGACTTTGCTGACATTATGGATGTTTGCATGACTACTATGGACAAAGAGGCTGCTAATGCTGTTTGGAAGAAATATCTTTACAGACTGAATAGGGAGGCTTTGAAAATCAGGACTCAATGTCTTAGATTGTCAAAAGTAAGGTTTGCTGCTTATCAAAAACGGATTAAGAAAAACACTCCTCCTATTCTTCTTCTAGAAGCTCCTCCACCTCCAGAAATTCCTGCACCTGATGTTACTCAGACTGTTTCAAAATCTACTGTTTCAGAAATTCCAGAATCTACTGTTTCAGAATCTACAGATCTTCAGAAGGATGTCAAAGAACTTAAGGATTTTATGGTTGATCAAAAGAAAACAAATGAAGAAATGAAAACTTGGATGGCTAAGCAAGATGAAAATTCAGAAAGGATTACAGCACTGCTGCAACTCATTGCTTCTCAACAAGCCTCATCTGCTAAACCTACTTGATGTTTTGCACAAGTTTTTTATGTTTTGCTTTGTTTTGATTTTCTTCTGTTATGTTTTGTATGCTTTTATCTGAATCTGCATGTTCTCTGGACTTAATGACAATGATCTTTTTGCTTATCTGGATATGTGTTTCTTCTGCATCTTTACTGTCTTTTAAAATTCTTTTTGATTATGACAAAAAGGGGGAGAAACAAAATAGAATCTGATTGTTCAAATCTATAAGCAATTATCTGAACTAAGTCAGACATGTTACTAACATTCTTTGAATTTAAGTGTCCCAGATATTATTAAAAAAGGCTGACAAATTTCATTGAAGTTTATCCTGAGATCTATCTTTTCAGAACCTGATCAAAAATAGCTAAATCTGAGTAGACCAGACTCTGATATCTAACCTTGAGTACTATGATCTAAAAGATAACTCAAGACAGGAAATGGCAAGATAAACAACCAGGTGTTCTGAAGTTGTTCATCTGGCATCAAGCTTTAATATGGCATCAAGCTTTGACTCTAGAAGTCAAACATATGTCAACCAGGCTTCAATCAGGCTCTGAATCTGAAATGTAATCAGGCTCTGAATCTGAAATGTACTCAACCAGAAAGGGAAGTATCTAATTCCATTAGAGTATTCATTTCAGGGGGAGATTGTTAATCTCAGGGGGAGTAATTTTAATTCATATTTTTATTGAACAAATTTCTCATGTTTTGTCATCATCAAAAAGGGGGAGATTGTAAGAGCACAGATTGTGTCTTAATAATATCTCTATGTTTTGATGATAACATTAATGATAATTTGTATACAAGAATTATACTCTCTAAATTTGTTCTAAACTGTTTTCTACAGGCACAAAAGATTTTAATCTTAAAGAGCAAATTTGATGTGAACAATAAATTCTGAATGGCTCAAGAGCATCTGAAGATTAGAATAATCTGAAGTATAAGAGCTTAGTCATCAAGATTCTGAAGATACAACACGCTGCATATATTATCAAGAATCTGAATGAAAGAAGACTCTGAGTGAAGAGACTCTGAATGAAAGAAGACTCTGAGTGAAGAGACTCTGAATGAGAGAAGACTCTGATCTGAGTGAAGACTCTGATCTAAGAGCATGTTACGCTTCAAGCACACAGCTGCACCAGACTCTGATTCAGCAACATCTGAAGAACATCTTAGGCTCTGAAGTTTCCAGAAGATTCTGAAGACTGAAGACTCTGATATTGATTGTTGATCTGAACTATCTGAAGAATTATTTGAAGAAGATTATTTTAAAATATCCGTTGGAATATGCCAGCAAATCTTTCCTTAATTGAGATAGACATAAATCTCTGCAAGAAGATTATTCCTCTGATACATTCCACATATGGTAAATTCACAGCTCAGCAGACAATTGCTACACCCACATTTTGTGCGCCGTCTCTCTGCTGCAATAGTACAAAGGACAGTACTATTTGATATTGGAAATATCTTCTCCAACGGTAAAATATTCTCTCCAATATTCAAGTGGCTATATAAAGGATATCATAGCACTTTCTTCAGTGACGAAAATTGTGACGAATTGAGACGAAAACAATTGCAAGAACTCTCTCACGCGAAAAGCTCTCATATTCTTTGCTGTTCATACATTGTTCTAAACTTAGAGAAATAACACAGTTGTGTTTATAGCTTTATTAGAAGCAATTTCTTACTCTTACATTGTATTACATTAATTTGTAAAGGAAGTTTTCCTTAAGAGGATCTAGGTTAGATCAGTAGCTCTTGAGAAGACTAAGAACAGTTGTTCTTAGGTGTTGCTATTTGTAATCAGTTGATTTGAATAGTGGATTAAGTCCTTGTTGAGAAAGGCAAATCACTCTTGAAAAGGGTGGACTGGAGTAGTTGAGTTCAACGAACCAGGATAAAAATACTTGAGTTTTTATCTTTGATTATTTTCTGTCATACTTATTCAACCCCCCCTTCTAAGTATTTTCTCACCTTCAAAAAAATGCATATATTTGGAGTTATAAACTCATCAAGTTGTGAAGGATTTCCACACTTAGAAAAGGTTTCATGTTCCTTGACTTGTAAGTCAAATTTGCAGCCAACTTCAAGAGGATTTTTGACATATTTCCTTTTGGAATTTGAACTTTTGTAAAATATGAATGTTGTAGATAATAGTTGGGGCTTTTTAAAAAGTACAAGAGCATTTTCTCAACCTATGTGGTTAGGGAGAATCGAAGAGGGAAAGTTAGGCATTTTTCATGTCACAAAACCAAGTTCAACACTTGCATTTTGATGCATAAACCATTTAAACCTCTTCCAATCACTTGCTTAACTCATTATTTGATGCTTAGGAACTTAAATGATGAGATTACAATGCATCTCCACAAGCAAAAAACTAGAATGGGATTAAATGAATTGTTTATTCTTGTAAGTGGATGCAAGTGGCAAGGAGAGAGAAACTTTTTTGCAAATTATGTCACAACTTAGCTACTACATCAGTTGCACTCTTTACTTCACTTCATGACCATTATTTACAGGCTATTGATGATGATGAAACGCATAGGGAGGTGAATCATGCTCAGAAAAGAGATCCCAAGTTGGATTTGCACATTTTGCCTCCAAAAAGGGCAAACTTGGAAAAATGATCTGAACTGCCCATACCACTTGCTCTCTAACCGTGCCTATAAATAGGACAATCTCCTCACATCCAAAACACACCAGATTGAGCTAAAAACCAGGAAAAATCTCTCTCATTCCTCTTATCATAACCTTCTTACGAATACCTCATTTAAAAAGTCAACTGTCAATCCAAGATAGTTTGACTTTTTGCATCTTTTAAGAAAAAACTCTGCCTACTTTATTTCCAGCTACTCTAACCCTTCAAACACCTTACATATAAGTTGTTTGAGCTGTCCAAATCAGTACCACACTTATGTAACACCATTTCAGAGGTTTGCCCTTGGAAGTTCTTGGTCATTCCTAGAAAAAACCATCATTCTGTCAAAGTAGTCACTTAGAGGGAGTTTGGACCACTTGAATAGATTATTTGGAGCATCTTAAGGTTGTTTGAATCATCACCTCTCAACTAGAATTCTTGCTTTGTGCATTCGCTTAAGGAGGCTACAAGAGGTAAGTACCCATACTAACTACTTTTAGAAACATGTTATGCTTTGAGGTACACTGAGTTTGAACATGTTAGACATTATTTATAGGTCATGTTTAAACCTTTTCTTGACTACAAACTTATGCATTCATGACTGTCCACTTATTTTGGCTTGCTAGCTTGCTTTTCATATCATTTGCATATGAAAATTTCTGTTTCGGCTTAGGCATAGGTGATTGGTGCTTATAGACATTATTTATAGGTCATGTATGTTGTGTTTGACCATTTGGTTGATGTTGATTTGATCCATTTCTGACTGGCACATTGCCCTTGCATAAACTTACCATTTTGACCACTTCACATGCCATTTGTTGTTTGAGCTTGCCTATTGATGTATGATGCTTGTAAGCACCCTATATATGTCACATATGATGTGTTTGAATCACTGCTTAATGGCGTCCCCCTCAGGGTAAGATTGGGATTATTCCTTAGCAACAAGGTAAGCTCAGTGGCGTCCTCGACAGGATCTATGTCATTGACTTCTCTTCCCAAGTAGAGACAAATGTTGATTCCCTTGATGATTGATACCTTCCTCCAAGTCCAATGGTTATTGACATTCTCCAGAGTCAGATTTTTGGGACGATCTCCCAAGAGATGTTATCCTCAATTCCCAGTAGAGTGGAATATTCCTCGGGGGAGTTCTATTGAGGAAGGTCGTTAAGGGCGCATTCCTCAGCAGAGTTTGTTTTCTGATTTTCTTGGCGCTTTTCTCAGCGGTGGTGTTCTTTTGGATATCATTTGTATTTCATCCTTCCAAATGTGTAGCATTTCCATTTGTATGGAGCATTACGCCATATTCAAACATAGGCATCCGAAGCATAAGGCAGGTTTGATACCTTCATTGCCAGACATCTCTCCAGCAGATAACGACATAATTCACGAGACTCGGTGGTACCTGACCCCAACAAAAGTCATTGGTGGGTGTGTTCATCTTATTCCCCAACAGAGTTTGCTTGTTTAAGCCTCTCTTTCCCCAACGGAGTATTCTTTTTCAGGTCATAAGTCGGTCGATTCAACTTCCTACCTATCTCGGGCGTTGTATTCTAACTTTTGGTTGGTAATCCCTAGCTTGGTCTTTTTGTGGATGTTTTCCCAACTTTTGGTTGGTAATCCATCGTTTTGTGATGCCATCCGAACTTTTGGTTGGTAGTCCTCTGTCGTTTCCCCGTGGAGTCGTTATCCCAACTTTTGGTTGGTTGTCCTTGTTGTGGTAAGTTTGCCTTTGTTCAGCGTTTTGGCGATCCCAACTTTTAGTTGGTTTAGCTTTTGTTGATGATTACAACTTTGGTTGGTAATCTTCCTTTCTGGTGATCCTAACTTTCGGTTAGTAGCCTTTATCCCAACTTTTGGTTGGTAAGCTTCTTTTATTCCCCACAGAGTCGTTATCCCAAATTTTGGTTGGTAGGCCTCGTTTTGGGTGAGTTCACATTCAGCAGGCATCCTGGTGATTCCGACTTTTGGTTGGTAGCCATCCATTTATTTGTTGATGATCCCAACTTTTAGTTTGTAATTTTCATTTCTGGAAATCCTAACTTTTGGTTAGTAGCTTTCATCCCAACTTTTGGTTGGTAATCTTTTGGGTGATCCCAACATTTGGTTGGTAGTCTTTATTTTTCTGTGTATTCGCCTTCGGTCGGTGTCTAGGTGATCCTAACTCTTGGTTAGTAACCTGTTTCTCACAAATTTTGTGGATGTAATTCTCCGGTGATCCCGACTTTTGGTTAGTAGCCATTGTTATTGTCCTAACCGGTTACTGTGTCGATTATCCCAACTTTTGATTGGTACCCGCTATTTTTAAGTCCACCTTTAGCTGGAAATAATTTTATCTTGCCTACATATCCGCAGGTTGCAAATTTATGGGTTCTTTTGGTATTCAATCACCTTTTACCTCGAATGTTTGAGAGCGGCTGCTCTTCATCCCTTCGGGTTCAAGCTGTTTGAATAGGGGCAGCTGTAGCACCCCAAAATTTTCTCATCTTTGCTTGTGTTCTTGGCTTATGTTTCCTTGCATTACCATATTCATGTTTGCATAGCATTTGTTCTTGGCATGGGATCAAGGTATCGTGTTTTGTTTCTCAAGGAAGAAGGTTGTGTTTCTTCAAGTTCAAGCAAGTTGTTCTTTGTGACTTTATGGAATTCTCAAGCTCCCAAAGTTCCATCATCCTCAAGTATGATTCAAGGCAACATCATTTCAAGATCATATATGGTTCTCCATGGCTTATTGTGCAAGAAATCATCAAGAGATTCAAGTTTGGTGCAAGGTGTTTGACCTAATATAGTAATTTGTGGATGCTATGATCAAATGGGCATAACTCTTTCATTTTTTAACATCTTGAGGAGGTTCTTTTTATAATGAAATCTTATCACCATCCCTAACAAGTTCTCTTTGCAAGAAAAGATCAAATTATGCTTGGAAAGTCATCAAAAGTTTGAAGACATTAGAGGTCATTTTGAGTTTTGGAGGGTTTTCTTAGTCAACTTCAAAAGGGCATAACTTGTTCATTTTTCATCATTTGGAGCCTATTATTTTTCTAGAATAAACTTGAAGGTGTACTCTACAACTTTGGTTCAACATGGAAGATCTAAAAACCCATGGAAGGTCTTGGTTTTCATCAAAATATTATAGGTCACTTTTTGGTCCCTGAAAGACTTGAAATTTTTTTAAGTGTTTTATGATTTTGCACTCTTTCATGGAAGCTACTTTGAAAGATCACATCTCTCAACTCAATTTGCCAAATCAATACTTTATTTTCATATTGCAAATATTGCATCTCCCTCTATCCAATGCAAGAAGAATCACCTCATAAAGCCTCATACATTGTGAGAACCATGGTTGCAAAAATTGAATTTCAAAGATGGATTTTCACTCCAAGTCAAATTTGAATTTGATTGAAATGGCTTATAATCACCTAATTAATGCACGAATTTCAGTTAAACATGTTTTAACAACTTTCCTTAAGTGATTAACACCTTGAAACACATGATTTGAGTGAGTTTTGGCAGCTTACAAGTCACATTTTGCTCATGCTGCAGGTGTGCACGAATTCCTTCAAAATTGCCTCATTCACCCTCCCTTTTGATTCAGAAAGCTCCTCCTATAAATAGGGAGTGAATTTCACCAATTTCCACAAGCTTTTGACAGCCAAAACCACTCTGCTAAGATCCCATTTGAACTCTTAAGCTTGAACTTCGAATTTCCATTTCCACACCTTAATCACTCAAATTCTCCACTCAGTTAGCTTCACCAACATTCAGTGAAGCTAAACAGATCGAGAACTTGAAGAATCATGGCCTAAATCAAGCTAGGGAACTCCATTTTCAGAGCTTCAAGGTTGAGCTTTAACAGGTATAATTCTCAACCATTTTGATCAAAATTTGTTGCTAAGATGTAGTCCTTGACATGCTAATGTTGTTTGTATAGTTAGTTTTTAGTTATAGTTGAGTTTTGTTGTTGAATTTCCAAATTTGTGTTTGAATCTTGTTCTGGTTTTTTCCAAATCGAGTGAGTTGTGGTGTAAAGAAATTTGGCGCGATGATATGGTTGAGATCGTCTTGAAAAGACGCATCAAATGAAACAAATATGAGCTCCATTGGTTATGGTCTAAAGGATCCACGATTTTCAGCAAATCCTTGGTTGTTTCAGGTGGCTGAAGGTTGAAGATGATGATCTTACCGTCTATCATGCCACCTATTTTAGTCTCATGCTTTTGACTTTGTTTGGATCTGTGTGGACGGGCTGACTAGTGTCCATTGTGGATGCACGCTCTCTGATCCTTGGATCAACCACGTGATTTAATGAAATGAAATCCAACGTCCTATGTTTTTTCTGTTTTATTTTCTTTTTCTAAATTGTTTTTAATTCCTTTTTCTTTTCAGAAATTTATAGAAAACTCATTTTTAATCATAAAAATACCAAAATATTTTCTAAAATTCTCTTTTATTTTCCTCTTTCTAATTTTTATTTTTGTACTTTTTTATTTTGCATTTTTATATTTTTCATGATTTTTGTTTATTTTGGCTAATTTTAATTGGTTTAAAAATACTTTTGAGCCATTTAAAATTATGAAATTTTTGTCATATGATTCTATGATGGTCTTGGACCTATGGTGCTTTTCTTGGATTTTTGTTTTCTATTTTGGATATTTTCATGTATTTTTGATTTATTTGCTTGTTTTTAATTAGTTTAAAATTATTTTTGGGCATTTAAAAATGACGGAGAAATTTTCATATGATCCTATGATGGTTATAGACTTATGGTAATGTCCTTGGGTCTTCTTTCATGTCTTGGCTTCTTATTTCTTATTTTTAGGGTTTTTGTTCCTTTTTTATTTGTTTTTGTTTTAATTTTTAAATTGCAAATGTGTGAATAAATGATTTTGATCCATTGTGGAATGATGTTCTGAATTTTCCTCAAATCATTTGGATCTTTGATATTTGCTTAGGGTGACTCTCATTTGTGAATGTTTATGATGGTTTATTCACTTTATAGTTTGACTTAGATAGTCAAATTTAAGTGATCTCTCTTATGCATTCATGATTGGATGTCTACTTATTGATCATGTTTTGTTGCTGCCCTACCTTGCTTCTTGGGTCATTTGATTTCATTTTGTTTTACTTCATGTTTGGTTTTGTTCCTTATAAGGTTTTTGGATCATTTGATTATATATGGTTGGTTTGCTTTACCTTTGTGTTTTGTTGGCATATCTTTGGTGTGACTTCGACATATGATACACCTATGATACGATGACTTGAGGTGTTTGTCCATCTTGTTTGAGTTTGACATGTTTGTGTTTAAGGTTTTTGTTGGTGATTGATGTTCATCCATTTGTCTGCATCTTTCTTCTTCACCTTCCTTTTTCTCTCTCTTTGAGACTTCTTTTATCCTTGTTCTCATTTGTGATTGAATTGGATATTGTTTACTTGTGCTTGCTCACATGATCCCTTAGGATTCCTAGTTTCTCTATTTAAGATGAGAGTAGGGGAGACATTAGGCTTTCAATCCTTTGCATGATAACAAGTAAGATAGCCCTTTCTTGACCTCAACTCTAGGTCCATCCTTTGCATGATAACATTTAGGTAGAAATCCCTTTCATCCTAACCTTAGGACCATTTTGTATGACAACGTTAGGGTTTTCTAGTTCCCTTTTAGTGTTTCCCTGTGTCTCCTCTTCTCATCTCAAACTTCTTTAAGACACTTAATAAAGAATGACAAGCGTTGTACGCTATGAGCCTTAAGTACATGGGAAATGATAAGTGGGGGGTTTTTCCTCACTTGTCTAGAGTGTTTAGTGTATGCCATCTGGGTGAAATGCGACGCATTCACTCTTATGTCATAGTCTTTAGTGCAACTTAAGTCTCAAACTAACTCAATCCACTTTACTAAAACTAACAAACCAAACTCAAATCTTTTTATCCTTCGGGATTGTTCTTCAAATCATTTTCAGAAAAGAGTACGTTGTTTTTCCGTTCTACCGCAAACAGGCATCGTCCCTAACTGCTGTAATGGGAACTTAACATCACTCATAAAAAACACTTAACCAACCAGTGGTCTAGTTTAGCCCGAACTATGTTTGCTCTGATTTCTCATACCAGATGAGGATACATAGGCACAAGACAACGATGTCTTGGTGAGCAACCTCCCCCCATCACCCGTAGT
Organism: Lathyrus sativus; assembly: GCA_963859935.3. Classification (NCBI taxonomy): domain Eukaryota; kingdom Viridiplantae; phylum Streptophyta; class Magnoliopsida; order Fabales; family Fabaceae; genus Lathyrus; species Lathyrus sativus. The sequence continues at coordinate 181,285,670 of OZ012737.1, forward strand.
TTCTCAAACTACGTTGACTTTGACTTTCCCATTGCACAAGGGAATACGTAGGCATAGAGCGAAGATGTTGTATCGAGTCTTTTCTTTCTTTTCTCTCCCCCGTTTAGCAGTAGCTTTTAGATAACTCACCCCTTTGATAAACAAAAGACTTGGACCCCATTGAGTACAACGGACGTGAGGGATGCTTATACCTTCCCCTTGCGTAGCCGACTCCCGAACCAAAGATTTGGTTGCGATGACCTTATCTTTTCCCGTTCTTTTAAGTTTTCTTCGATTTTTTCCTTTCCCTCTCTTTGGGATAAATAACATTTGGTGGTGACTCTTTTGTTTGTTTCTGCCGATTTTTTCGCAGTTGCGACAGCTGTCGACTTTGCTGGGGACTCTAGTTGCCTATATGAGTCAATCCTAGCGCTTGTCTATTTAATTTTTGAGTGTGTGTATTTGCGTGTATGTATGTTGTATTTGTATGGTTCTTGTTGTATACCATTACATTTGCATTTTATTTTTCACACTTCATCATTTTTATACTACTGCTGTACTGTTGGATGGGGGCATTCCATTGAGAGATAAGCCCAATACCCAGGCTTGAGTATACACCTAGTATTAGTGTGGAGAGTAGTGCGAGCTTGCATGTTTGGCATGCACGAGCCCTCATGAAATTCACGTCCAGACGAGGTTTTCTTTGAAGACATCCTATCCTGTGCATCTTGGACAGTTGAGGGGGTGTTGGATTTGAAAATTAACGACTCTAGAGACCGTTAATTGGGATGTCAGTGGAGACCTCCTTGATTGACCATGATGCCAAACCAGAAATGGTGAACGCATCATCGTTTCTCGACTTGGGAGTCTGTGATACTAGCGACCTGCATAGGATGCCGTACTGTTTCAGAGACTAGGTTCTACCTATTGTCATAGCCCAAATTTGTCCTACCTGTTTCAAATTTTCAATCATCTGACTTTATTCCCAATTTACCTCGCTTGTACAACGTAACATATTTTTCAGAGAAAATAAACTAATTTTTTTTCAAGCACCACTGTTGCTCGATTTTTGTTCGTTTTCATCTGAGTTATTTTTATATTTTCGTCAAAATGTCGAGAATGATTAATCTTCATTTTTTAGCATATTTATTTAATAAATGATGAATTTTCAAATTTCTTTTCTTTTTAGCCCAATAAGAGTGCACCACGTGGCATCTTTTTATTTATTATTATTTTTTTGTTTTAACATTTTATTTTTAGATAATGATAATATAATATAATTTTAATATTAATTAATTAATTAGTTTAGAATAGGATTAGAAGTAGAATTAATTAGTTTTGAATTAGAAAGTAGAATTTTTATTAGAAATTTGAATTAATTAATTAGAATAGAATTAGATTTTTTAATTAGAATTAGATTAGATTTTTTAATTAGAATTTAAGTTAGAATTTTAATTAGAAATTAGATTTAGTTTTTTTAATAAGAAATTAGATTATTTTTAGAAATAGAATTTAATTAAAAATTAGATTATAATTATAATTAAGAATTAGGTTAGAATTTTAATTAGTTATAGAATTAGAAATAGATTTAGAATAGAATTCAAATTTATTAATTAGAAACTAATTTAGAATTTAAGTTAGAATTTTAAATAGAATTAGAATATAGAATTAGTTTTTTAATTAGAAATAGAATTATAAATTTTAATATTAATTAATTAAAATTAGAATAGATTTTTAGTTAGAAGTTAGATTTAGAAATCAATTTATTAAAAGAGTTGTTAATTATAAATCAGAAAAATTAATTAAATAAAAAATGAAAAAAATGAAAAGTTATAAAGAGAGGGGCTAGACACTGTTTGTCTTTCCCACTGAAAACCCTAGTGCCGTCAAACCCTTTCCTCTTCTTCTCTCTCCGACTTCAACCCCATTCCTGTTCATCTTCATCTGAAAACACCCAAGCCGCCGCCCTCTCCGTCTTTTCCATCTCAAACCAACACACCCAACAGTAAATCCCTCTTTCCCCCTCAAAACATCCGTCGTCAAACCCTTACAACCTATCCCCTCACCATTTTTTTAACGTCGTTTCAACCTTCAACTTTCTCTTCTTCTTCCCTCACAAAAAAATCCTAACCCCATATTCTTGTTCTCTCCACGGCCATACCAGAACCCTGGCCGCTCTTCATTGCCGACACAACCAACAATCTCACTCAACAACGATTCTTGGCTCACCATTCATCATCATCACCAATTTTCCGGCGAATCACAACAATGCAAAGCTTCCCCTGTCCGTTTTTCGCAGCAACCCCACGATTCATCATGTAGCAGCGACATCACCAACTCACCGCTCTGTTTTGAGACGTCCCTCCGTTTTTGCTCATGCTTGTCGCTGGAAGCACCATGATAACATCAACAACATCAACTACTCATATCTGATAGCAACATTGCGATTTCGGTAACAACTTAAATCATAGTCAGTTTCAATTTGTTTGGCGTTAATAGTGTTGTTTATCTTATTTTATTGGGTTTGTATTAAGCTTTTTTTTTTTTGAATGTTATATTAAGTATTTAATCTGAATCATTCATGGTATGCTGCATATTTTCTATGTATTTTGGTTTGTTTGTTTCTAACTGGAGTATAAGTTTTTTTCCCGGACTGAAGGTATAGCAGGAAGTCGGCTCTGTATGGCTTCATGATAAAAAAAGCTTCTTATTTTGAGTTCTATGAAAATTTCTGGATTCAATTTGTGTCGCATCCGTACTCGGAATTCGATCGTATTATGGCATAATCGTATTATGTTTGTTGACGTGTCGATGTTAATGGCTTCGTTTTGTTTTAACTCTCGTTAGTTATAACGCAGTTTCCATTTTGAGAATCGTTGTTGTTTTAGTTTCGATCGACACTGTTATGGTTAAAATTGTTGTTTGATTGCGTTTTGAATATGACCATGTTGTGAATAAATTGGTTCACCTGCAAGATGTTGAATTTTATGTTTTTCAGGATAAAATATATATTCATGGTAAATATGATTTAAAAAACCGACTTTTCACACTATCTGGATTAATATTTTTTCATTATCTTTTTTTTGTCTCTATTAAAATTGGTTGTTGAAGTTGTGATTGGATAAGAAATCATTTGATTTTGTTTCTTTTTTCTTTTTGCTTTTGACTCGGATGATTTGTGCAACCGCTATGTGTGGATGTTGCGAAAAGTCTCGCCTAATGTACCTTCCGGCTGTGAATGCATTTTAATTGTCATCAAGAAATAGAATGGTATCAAGCAATGGATTTTGGATATATAACTTTTTTTAGCTTTAATTTTGCTGACATGTTTTTCACTTACATTCACATGATGTTAGTATTAAGAATATTTGGGCTAAGAGTAAGTTGGTATTTGCCCTCTTTCATGGTAATGTTGGGTCCATTAATATTTATGAAGAGTGAAGTGTGATTAAATTCAAGTTTGGTTTGTTATTAAATTTATTCTTATCTATGGATGTGGTAACTTGATACTGCTATGCCACTAAAACATTCTTATACATTAGCTGGGTTCCACCGCGCTATACCAAGCACTAATTCGAGTGCGTTCGGTTTATCTATTTCATTATATTCTATCACAATTCCCATACAAAATGTAATAAGTTTAACATTTTTATCTTATTTATGCTTTAATACTTTAAACCCTTTTCAAAATAAATTCTCGATTCATCGAGCCATTTTCTACCCTTGTAAGTCGAGTGCTTTCAAAGCCTCGCCATCAACCTTTTGGTCACAGACACAACATTAAAAGCTTACTCCTGGTCTTCCTTATAGTGAGACCTATTTGATCAATTATTTCTAGTTGGTCATTTAGAAGACTAGCCCACTTTGCTAGTGCACACGTTTAAAACTCAATTTTAAACCTCGATTAACATCGAGTATTTTCTCAAATAAAATTAATATACTTAATCATATTTAAACACTATTTTGATAAAGATGAAAAGGGAGTTTGAATCAAGTCTTTGGTTTCTCTCCTCAATTGTTTGGGTCTGAGAAGTTTTTTTTAAGCTCGAACAATTGTCTTCTAAAACGATAAACGAATTCAAATCTATTTTTCTAAACACGTAGATGAAAAATAGAGAGATCCAAGTTTTTGGTTCACTCTCCCGATTACTTGGGTCCGAGAAGTCTTTTTTAAGCTTCAAGTAATCGTCATCCGATTAATACACTCTAATTATATCCAAGATCTTTCATAATATTAGATGAGAAAAGAAAGAGTCAAGCCTTTGGCTCATTCCGATTACTTAAAGTCCGAGAAGTCTTTCTTAAGCTTTAAGTAATCCTCATCCGCTAAAACATTTTTAATTATCTCCCGTTCGTTCAAACACCTTCCAAACACAACCACTCTTTGGGATGAAAAAGAGAGAGAGAGTCAAGTCTTTGACTCGCTTTCTCGATTACTTGGGCCCGAGAAGCCTTTCTTAAGCCTCGAGTAATCGTCACCCGGTTAGCTTACTCGAACCATATCCAACTCTTTCACATTTGAGGTTGAAAAAGAAAGAGAGTCAAGCCTTTGACTCACTTTCCCGATTACTTGGGTCCGAGAAGCATTTCTTAAGCTTCAGGTAATCGTCACCTCTAGCTAAACACATGATACATCAAACCTCGTTTTCTCGCCCCCGTGCGACCGAAACCCTAAAATCTATTCAAATTTATCCTCTTTTCCAAACCAAAATACTTAACACGACAAACTCACTTTTCTCGCCCCGTGCGATTGAAACTTCTCAATTACTAATTCCTCGCCCCCGTGCGATCCACAACTCAAACACAACTTTCCCAAAGAACATTGTTTAGTCCCTTCTTCCACGCATACAAACTCGTGCTTCAGCCTCCCCTAGCGAGCAGACAAGCCAACGTTTAGCAGTTAGAATGCGACCTAAACACTTGTCTGTTTTAAACATAAACCAACCGATTGTAGTAGGCCAAACTACGGCTGCTCTGGTTCCTTATTCCCTAAAAAGGATACGTAGGCACGATGATCTCTATCCTTGATGAGCACACTAACAACTAACTTCTCCTTTCTCTTGCCCTAGTGCAATCGAGACCAACCTGTTATTCAAAACCCTTTCTCTCGCCCCAGTGCGATCGAGACCTTTTACCGTAGTTGTCCGAACTACGGACGCTCTGATTCTTCATTCTCTTCTGAATGTAAGATACGTAGGCACAAGATTGCGATGATCTTGGCGAGCACAATTCCCTCTTTACCCGTAGTCCAACGAACTACAATGCTCTGACTTTTCCATTGCACGAGGGAGTACGTAGGCACAAGGGCCCCAATCCTTGGCGAGCACTCTATTTTAAAACCATCCATTTTCTTTTCTAGCAAGCAGTTCCTTTAGAAGATAAACAAACGTATCTAATTCCTCTCACGAATCGAATCAAGAGGTTCCCGTTGAGTACAACGGACGTAGAGGGTGCTAATACCTTCCCTCTTACGTAACCGACTCCCGAACCTAGAATATTGGTTGCGATGACCATGTTCTTATCTCTTTAAAGGTTTTATCGATATTTTCTTATTCCTTCCTTGGAATGAATAAAGTTCGGTGGCGACTTTGTTCGAACGTTTTTCCGCGTCCATCGCGAGGATCGTATTTTTTGAGGTACGACAGATGGCGACTCTGGTGGGGATTAATTAGCCCTATGCTAGAGAGAGTCAAGCCTAACTTGACTCGACTCGCAAGAGTTAGATCCGCCTGTTTGTTTATGTTCTTCTATTGCTTGCTTGTTTTGTTTATTTGTTATTTACTTACTTGCTTGCTTTTATATATATATATATATATATATATATATATATATATATATATATATATATATATATATATATATATATATATATATATATATATATATATATATATATATATATATATATATATATATATATATATATATATATCTTATTGTTGATTCTTGTGACACTATTGGGGTTCTCTGATTGTTGGAACTCTATGAGATGGCTCTACACCCGAGTCCGAGAAAAAATATAGGATTAGAATGGTGTTTGTGTAGTGGAATCCCTTGAGGAGTCTTTCTCGTTGGGAGGAAATGAAAGCCCCGCTTAGAGTTGATTCCCTTAAGGATGTTATTATTGTGTTGAGTCTTTGCCATGGCAATAATGTTTTTGAGCCTGAATCTATAACTCTAAGGACCTTTTACCCATACTTCTTGTTGGGTTGATACGAACGCCCCAATCAGATGAGATCCCTTGAACGTATCGTTATTTTGACAATGATATTTTCAACCCCGATATATGACTCTGAGGTCCCTTTAAGAAACTTTGGACTCAATGGTTGTGTAGTAGAGACTTACGAGGAGCCTTTCTCGTGGGACGACGCGAAAACATCGCCTAGAAGAGATCCTTTGAGGGTATTATTATCGGATGAATCTTTGTCATGGAAATAATATCTTTGAAAAGATCCATGACTCTAGGCACCTACCCGTTTAGAGCCTACCTATGGGGTTCCACTAATCGGAGATATCTGTTATTTACCCGTTGTTCTATCTAACCTCAGAACGTGATTGAACCTCTGATACTGAGCATTGCATTGCATTTGCATATCATTTCATTTGCATTGCATATCATTTCTCTCGGCCATAAAACTTATCCATCCTTTGTCCATAATCCGCAGTTGATTTCCCGACACCTGTATCGGACTTGAAGCATCTCTTGGAAGAATCATGAGCTCAGAAGAGCAGAACCAGTTCGCGTCAAGAGCAGATGTTGACTTAATGAAGAATCAGTTGGACCAACTTGTGGAAGCTATGTTAGCCTTGTCAAGGAGAGAGAACAATCTGCAACGGCCTATAGTCTCCGAGAACGTCATTCCATCTCAAGTGAACAATCTTGCTCAACCTCGGCCTGTGCGAATTCCTGTTGAGGATCAGGGTATACAAGAATGTCACACTTTTCGAGATGAACATACCTCATTTCATGATGCTGTTGAGTACCATAGCTTTGCATTCACTACGGCGAATTCTCAAGGGACAAGCCTGGTAGGGAACGCTGGACGACCTCAAGATGTTGAGTTTGCTAAAAGATGTCGTGTGTTGGAAGAGAAAATTGAAACCATAAAGGGGCGTGATACTTTTGATCTGAATGCTTTGAATATGTGTTTAGTACCCAGACTTGTAATACCTCCAAAGTTCAAGATGCCAAATTTCGAGAAATACAAAGGAGATAGTTGTTCAAAGCAACATTTGGTAATGTTTTGCAGAAAGATGACCTCCTATGCTCACAATGACAAACTCATGATTCACTGTTTCTTTGACGGTCTGAGTGGAGCATCATTGAGTTGGTACATGCAGCTAGAGAGTAACCATATACATTCATGGTCGGACTTAGCCAACGCCTTTGTGAAACAATACCAATACAATCTTGATGTGGCTCCTAACCATATACAGTTGCAAGTCTTATCTCAAGAGGAAAATGAGTCCTTCAGAGGGTATGCTCAAAGATGGAGAGAGGTATCTGCTCGAGTTCAACCATCGCTCTTAGACAGAGAATTGGTTGACATGTTCATAGATTTGTTGTAGAGCCCATGTTTGGAAAAGATGACGGGAAATGGGACATCCAACTTCTATGACTTAGTATTAGTAAGAGAACACATCGAGAGCCATCTCAAGAGGGGAAAAATTTATGACGCCCTGAACATCTCAGCTAGTGAAAGTGAATCAGTTGTCAGCTTCCAAGAGGAAGAAGAGGATGAAATAAATACAATCTGGGACAATCCCCAAATTCCATCCTCGGTGCCTTATCCTCCGCACCAAAGCATCTCAACTGTTAAAAGTCAGCAATCCTATGGGTCTATGTATGTGATTCCAGTCTCTCTACATGGTCAATATCCTCCTGTCAATAGAGGTCCCCTTTATCAATAGCGGATCACACAGCAGCATGCTCTGCAACGCCGATGTTATTATAACCAAAGACCAAAAAGACACTTTAATCCATTACCAATGCCATACGATCATGTGCTACCACGTTTAATTAGTAGTGGACTGATAGTGCCAAAAGGGCTTGGATCTTGTGGTTCCTCCATACCCACCAGGCTTTGACGCCAATGCAAAATGTGGCTACCATGCTGGTGCCATAGGGCATTCAACTGAAGATTGCACACAGTTCAAGAATAAGGTTCAAGATCTGATTGATTCCAAGCTAATCTCCTTTACGCCTCAAGATCTTCATATCCACATCAATCCTTCATTAGGTTAGGCAGATCCATTAGTCCATGACATGGAAGAAGCTGCAGAGAGTAGGTGTGAAGAAGGTTATCATACTGGTCTCGACGAGCAAGAAGGGTAGCCCAACTATGAAGCAAGAAAGAAAAGCCCAGTTCCTCAATGCTGACAATTTTTAGATCATGTCATTTCTATGCATTTGTAGTTTCTTTTCTGTTATGTGCTACTTGCTTTTAGACATTGTTTCTTATTAATGGTATTGTTAATGTGATAATTATGCATGTTTTGATCAAATCCATTCGTATTCACTCACATTTTCTCATTTATTGCAAAAAATCACAAAAATTTCACTTCCTTTATCGCACTGCTGTTTAGCAAAGATTTGAGGGAGGATGACGAAAACAAAATACTCATAATTGCTGATAGTATGCTTCTAGATAAAATCATACCGATGATGTACAAGCATTGTTTCAAATCCCCAAACACTGGAGAGATAAGGAGTTAGTCCCTATTCAACCACTTCGAGCCTAGAAGTAGGAGTTTCCTTCGGATTTCTAAACCCTTACACTTAACCTGGGGCATGGGTAGTGTTCAGTTTACCTGATTACGCACTCGAATCACGAGACAAAATCCAAGACATGATGGTTGTTCATCAATGACCAATGACTTGGCAGTCACAATCCTCTTACAAAATTCAAAAAAATAATAAAAGCCTGCTAAGTCAAACACCTCAAAAGGATACTTAGGAAAAAATCAAGGCAATCCCGATGGACTCGTAAAGCGAAATTTGTCCATGCAAAAGTTAGGGATCAACAGAAAAAACAAAAGAGGTTTTCAAATCCTCAACAAAAAACAGAATTAGATTCAGTGGCCACTATGTCAAGAATCAAAAGGGTCATTGACATCCATTAAAAAGCAAAATAAAGTGATTACCAATTCAAGCATACCTTAAAACATCAAGCTTACATCGTCAAGATAAACATGTGCAAAATTAACTAAATGTAGGACTGGAGATCATCACGAAGAAGGGGTGGGTTAAAATCAAATTTTGAGCCTTATGTCCTTTATTTCTGTAATCGTGAGCCAGACCACGTTACAACCCTCAAAAGTCCTAATTGAGGTGGGGTTTATCCTGAAAGCATACTACAACAAGGTTGCGTAAACTGACTCCTAAATATTTGTTAATCTCCTATATTGGTGTCATATTCTTGCTATATCTTTCACAGACCAGTATATCAGCACTACGTTGAGACTAATGGTCCAATTTGTCACACACTATCACATCATTTCTAATAAATGATCTTTTTCAAAAACTTGCATGAATTTCTCATTAAAATTACCATTTTTGAAGGAATAATTTTAAATGCAAATATGCACTTGACATTATGGAAATTCCAACAAAATGCAATCAAAGCAGAACTTGAACATTCATCGGTATTGGTATGAATCAAGACTGCCTCATAACTTTGTGAATCTGGGGCAAGTCCTTCTAAGGTTCAGACATGGGCATACTGTTGCAAAATCCAGACACTGGGGAAAATCATCGCAGACCATGTCATGGTATAAACCTTTAAGGAAAAATCCTTCAAATACGCTGCAGACTGGGGCAGACTAGTTGAACAGAGACAGATTCCCTCCATGCTTTCAATTTGGTCAAGCAGACCGTGCTAGACACCGGTAATTGTTGAGGTCAACAAATGTCAAAAGCCTCAGAGCCGAGCTCACACAGTCAACATGCGTTGGTTAAGTCGCTATGCTCGAACATCCAATATGCTTTGGTTACGTCGCTGCGCTCACACCATCATTTGTAAGACGTCATGGCATATTAGCCAGAAGCTGAGGTTCTCGCAGGAACAAGTACACAACTTATGCAAAGGATCTAACTTGGGGCATCAAGCACATCCACATTTGTATTCTGATCATATCATTATCAGATACTGTGTCGGGAGGTCAAATACTTTCACCAAATAAAGTCCACTCCTGTTGGCATCCTTTAAAACCCAAAAGTCCAATTTTGTTGGCAACTACATAAAAGTCCACTTGGCTGGCATCATCATAACCAAAAGCCCAACCCTGCTTGGCACCTCTCCTAAAGTCCAACTTATATTGGCAACTACCAAAAGTCCACCTCGTTGGCACCTTCATAAAACCAATCTCCTGCTTGCATTTTCATATGGATCATATAATTGGCATTTACCATATGCATACATAGCATAATCATTTCCCTTTCTCAACCCCTGAGTTGATACCTTGCTATAACTTTTGACCTCCGAGTCAACCTTGCCTTTATTTTTTCGACCCCCGAGTCGATATTTTTTGGCCTTTATTTTCTTGACCCCCGAGTCGATGTCGATTGTCTTTATTTTCTCGACCCTCGATTCGATATTGTCTTTATTTCCTTGACCCCCGAGTTGATATTGTCTTTATTTTCTCGACCCACGAGTCGATGTCTTTATTTTCTCGACCCCCGAGTCGATATTTGCTTTTCTTCTTCAACCCCCAAGTTGACTTTTTGTTTTGATTTGTTTCCGACCCCCGAGTCGATGTCTTTGTTTTCTCGACCCCCGAGTCGATATTGTTTTAATTTTCTCGACCCCGGGTCGATATTGTCTTGTTATTTTTGACCCCCGAGTCGATGTCTTTATTTTCTCGACCCCCGAGTCGATATTTGCTTTTCTTCTTCAACCCCCTAGTTGATATTATATTTTTTTTTTCTCAACCCCCGAGTTGACATGCCAGTATATCCCATGAATCTTTTCATCTTGTTGCATTTACTCCTCAACCATAAATAAAGCCTTACCAAATCCAGTTACCCGGTTTCATCCTCATGCGTATTGCATATCAATCATTTGTATATCATTTGCATATACATCTCGCATTCCCTAGCATTTGCATCTTAGTTTGCATATTTATGCATCATAATGCATAGCATTTCTGTCCCCCATCAACATAACATAATAGCATGGCAGGACTCAGGATCAGTTCGCAAGCATTTTGGCCATTCCTTCATTGAAGTCGACAGTATTCCTCTGAAAAGAGTTAATACCCCGCATGCTCATGGAAGTTTACTCCCTAGCAAGTCATTATTCAACCATGCGGTTGATAATGATAACCCCCAACAGTTATTGCTTTTATGGCTCCCCAAGCAGAGGTTACCTTAAAAAGTTTCTTGAAGGCTTTTTCCCTACAGAGTTTGGACAACACTTTTCCTCTGATAGGAATTTTGCTCAACTATTCCCCAGCAAATTTATCACTCGAGATACTGCTTTGGTATCGCGAAGAACCTTAATGGATAAGGGACTGCTTCGACCACCTGAAGAAATCTCGTTTGTGTTCCGAGATACTGTTCTAGTATCGCGAAGGACCTTATTGGATAAGGGACTGCTTCGGCCACCCAAAGAATCTCAGGTTATCTTGTTCATTTTTTCATCCAGCCATCCCGTTCTGGTATATCTTATCTCACTGCATTTTACTTGCTTGTCGGACAAATTTAGGGGTCTTCTTGTATCTAATTGACTTCCATCCTAAAATGAACACCATGCAGCTGTTCATTCTCTCAGGTTCAAGGCAATTAGATATGGGCATCTGTCATACCCCAAATTTGTCCTACCTGTTTCAAATTTTCACTCATCTGACTTTATTCCCAATTTACCTCGCTTGTACAGCGTAGCGTATTTTTCAGCGAAAATAAACTAATTTTTTTTCAAGCACCACTGTTGCTCGATTTTTGTTCGTTTTCATCTGAGTTTTTTTTTATATTTTTGTCAAAATGTCGAGAATGATTAGTCTTCATTTTTTAGCATATTTATTTGATAAATGGTGAATTTTCAAATTTCTTTTCTTTTTAGCCCAATAAGAGTGCGCCACGTGGCATCTTTTTATTTATTACCATTTTTTGTTTTAATATTTTATTTTTAGATAATGATAATATAATATAATTTTAATATTAATTAATTAATTAGTTTAGAATAGGATTAGAAGTAAAATTAATTAGTTTTGAATTAGAAATTAGAATTTTTATTAGGAATTTGAATTAATTAATTAGAATATAATTAGATTTTTTAATTAGAATTAGATTAAATTTTTTAATTAGAATTTAAGTTAGAATTTTAATTAGAAATTAGATTTAGTTTTTTAAAATAAGAAATTAGATTAGTTTTAGAATTAGAATTTAATTAAAAATTAGATTAGAATTATAATTAAGAATTAGGTTAGAATTTTAATTAGTTATAAAATTAGAAATAGATTTAGAATAGAATTAAATTTTATTAATTAGAAATTAATTCAGAATTTAAGTTAGAATTTTAATTAGAATTAGAATATAGAATTAGTTTTTTAATTAGAAATAGAATTATTATTTTTAATATTAATTAATTAAAATAAGAATAGATTTTTAGTTAGAAGTTAGATTTAGAAATCAATTTATTAAAAGAGTTGTTAATTATAAATCAGAAAAATTAATTAAATAAAAAATGAAAAAAATGAAAAGTTATAAAGACACCCAAGCCCTAGCGCCGTCAAACCCTTTCCTCTTCTTCTCTCTCTGACTTCAACCCCATTCCTATTCATCTTCATCCGAAAACACCCAAGTCGTCGCCCTCTCCGTCGTCTCCATCTCAAACCAACACACCCAACAGTAAAACCCTCTTTTCCCCTCGAAACATCCGCCGTCAAACCCTTTCGAACGTATCCCGTCACCATTTTTTTTCGAGCGTCGTTTCTCCCTTCAGCTTTCTCTTCTTCTTCCCTCATAAAAAAACCCTAACCCCATCTTCTTCTTCACTTCACGGCCATACCAGAACCCTCGTCGTTCTTCACCGTCGACACCACCAACAATCTCACTCAACAATGATTCTCGGCTCACCATTCATCATCATCACCAATTTTTTTGGCGAATCACTACAATGCAAAGCTTCCCCTGTTCATTTTTCGCAGCAACCCCGTGATTCATCATGTAGCAACAACATCACCGACTCACCGCTCCGTTTTGAGACGTCCCTCCATTTTTTCTCATGCTTGTCGCCGGAAGCACCATGATAACATCAACAACATCAATTACTCATATCTGACATCAACATTGCGATTTCGATAACAACTTAAATCAGACTCAGTTTCGATTTGTTTGGCGTTAATAGTGTTGTTTATCTTCTGCTATTGGGTTTGTATTAAGCTTTTCTTTTTTTGAATGTTATATTAAGTATTTAATCTAAACCATTCATGGTATGATGCATATTTTCTATGTATTTTGGTTTGTTTGTTTCTAACTGGAGTATAAGTTTTTTTTTTCCGGACTGATGGTATAGCAGAAAGTCGGCTCTGTATGGCTTCATGATAAAAAGCTTCTTATTTTGAGTTCTATGAAAATTTCTGGATTCAATTTGTGTCGCATCCGTACTCGGAATTCGGTCGTATTATGGCATAATCAAAGTCGGTGGTGACATTTTGATTCCAAGTTCTCACTCAGGTTGCTTACGGGATTAACTTTCGCTAAAATTGAAATGTTTGTTGACGTGTCAATGTTAATGGCTTCGTTTTGTTTTAACTCTCGTTAGTTATAACGCGGTTTCCATTTTGAGAATCATTGTTGTTCTAGTTTCGATCGACACTGTTATGGTTAAAATTGTTGTTCGATTGCGTTTTGAATATGACCATGTTGTGAATAAAATCGGTTCACTTGCAAGATGTTGAATTTTATGTTTTTCAGGATAAAATATATATTCATGGTAAATATGTTTTAAAAAACCGACTTTTCACACTATCTGGATTAATATTTTTTCATTATCTTTTTTTTGTCTCTATTAAAATTGGTTGTTGAAGTTGTGAGTGGATAAGAAATCATTTGATTTTGTTTTTTTTTTCTTTTTGCTTTTGACTCGAATGATTTGTGCAACCGCTATGTGTGGATGTTATGAAAAGTATCGCCTAATGTACCTTCAAGCTGTGAATGCATTTTAATTGTCATCAATAAATAGAATGGTATCAAGCAATGGATTTTGGATATATAACTTTTTTTAGTTTTAATTTTGCTGAATGTTTTAACTTACATTCACATGGTGTTAGTATTAAGAATATTTGAGCTAAGAGTAAGTTGGTATTTGGCCTCTTTCATGGTAATGTTGGGTCCATTAATATTTATGAAGAGTGAAGTGCGATTAAATTCAAGTTTGGTTTGTTATTAAATTTATTCTTATCTATGGATTCGGTAACTTGATACCGCTATGCCACTAAAACATTCTTACACATTAGTTGGGTTCCACCGCGCTATACCAAGCACTCATTCGAGTGGGTTCGGTTTATCTATTTCATTATATTCTATCCCCATTCAATAAAAATGTATCCCAATTCACATACAAAATGTAATGAGTTTACATTTTTATCTTATTTATGCTTTAATACTTTAAACCCTTTTCAAAAAAAATTCTCGATTCATCGAGCCATTTTCTACGCTTGTAAGTTGAGTGCTTTCAAAGCCTCACCATCAACCTTTTGGTCACAGACACAACATTTAAAGCTTACTCATGGGCTTCCTTATAGTGAGACCTATTTGATCAATTATTTCTAGTTGGTCATTTAGAGACTAGCCCACTTTGCTAGTGCACACGTTTAAAACTCAATTTTAAACCTCGATTCACATTGAGTATTTTCTCAAATAAAATTAATATACTTAATCATATTTAAAATCTATTTTAATAAAGATGAAAAGGGAGTTGGAATCAAGTCTTTGGTTTCTCTCCTCAATTGTTTGGGTCCGAGAAGTCTTTCTTAAGCTCAAACAATTGTCTTCTAAAACGATAAACGATTTCAAATCTATTTTTCTAAACACATAGATGAAAAAGAGAGAGATCCAAGTCTTTGGTTCACTCTCCCGATTACTTGGGTCCGAGAAGTATTTCTTAAGATTTGAGTAATCGTCATCCGATTAATACACTCTAATTATATCCAAGATCTTTCATAATATTAGATAAGAAAAGAAAGAGTCAAGCCTTTGGCTCATTCCGAGAAGTCTTTCTTAAGCTTTGAGTAATTCTCATCCGCTAAAACATTTTTAATTATCTCCCGTTCGTTCAAACACCTTCCAAACACAACCACTCTTTGGGATGAAAAAGAGAGAGAGTCAAGTCTTTGACTCACTTTCCCGATTACTTGGGCCCGAAAAGCCTTTCTTAACCCTCGAGTGATCGTCATCCGGTTAGCTTACTCGAACCATATCCAACTCTTTCACATTTGAGGTTGAAAAATAAAGAGAGTCAACCCTTTGATTCACTTTCCCGATACTTGGGTCCGAGAAGTCTTTCTTAAGCTTCAGGTAATCTTCACCTCTAGCTAAACACCTGATACATCAAACCTTGTTTTCTCGCCCCCGTGCGACCGAAACCCTAAAATCTATTCAAATCTATCCTCTTTTCCAAACCAAAAAATGCTTAACACGACAAACTCACTTTTCTCACCCCGTGCGATTGAAACTTCTCAATTACTAATTCCTCGCCCCCGTGCAATCCACAACTCAAACACAACTTTCCAAAAGAACATTGTTTAGTCCCTTCTTCTGTGCATACAAACTCGTGCTTCAGCCTCCCCTAGCGAGCAGACAAGCTAACATTTAGCAGTTAGAATGCGACCTAAACACTTGTTCGTTTTAAACATAAACCATCTGACTGTAGTAGGCCGAACTACGGCTGCTCTGATTCCTTATTCCCTAATAAGGATACTTACGCACGAGGATCTCTATCCTTGACGAGCACACTAACAACTAACTTCCCCTTTCTCTTGCCCCAGTGCAATCGGGACCAACCTGTTATTTAAAACCCTTTCTCTCGCTCCAGTGTGATCGAGACTTTTTACAGTAGTTGTCCGAACTACGGATGCTCTGATTCTTCATTCTCTTCTGAAAGTAAGATACCAAGGCACAAGATTGTGATGATTTTGTCGAGCATAATTCCCTCTTTATCCGTATTCCAACGAACTATGATGCTCTGACTTTCCCATTGCACGAGGGAGTACGTAGGCACAAGGGCCCCAATCCTTGGCGAGCACTCTATCTTAAAACCACCTATTTTCTTTTCTAGCAAGTAGTTCCTTTAGAAGATAAACAAGCGTATCTAATTCCTCTCACGAATTGAATCAAGAGGTTCCCGTTGAGTACAACGGACGTAGAGGGTGTTAATACCTTCCCTCTTACCTAACCGACTCCCGAACCTAGAATATTGGTTGCGATGACCATGTTCTTATCTCTTTAAAGGTTTTATCAATATTTTCCTATTCATTCCTTGGAATGAATAAAGTTCGGTGGCGACTCTGTTCGAACATTTTTTCCGCGTCCATCGCGAGGATCGTATTTTTCGAGGTACGACACCTGTGAGTGGGAAGGGTTTTGCAAGAAACCTTGACTTTCAACCGACCCAATTTTCTATCAAAGCACACTTTTAACCTTAAGTGTTATGGTATTCTGGATTTCTTAACAGAGTGAGGTTCTGGTTCAATTCAGTCAACAACACAACAGTCTTGGATACCTTGATCCCTTGTTTGCATTTGCATATTCATGTTGCTTATTAACATCCGCATGTATGCATGTTCTCAGGTTCTCGTCTTTCTTTTGATTCTAGTAATCTGATCTGCTGTAAATATGGAGCCTGAATTGAAGAAGACTATCATCTACAAGTTTTCGCTGCCAGAGTTAAGACCTTTATTTGGTCTTATCTCCACGGTTGGTTATGGTGTCATGGAAGATTTCAAAAAGGATTATGGGAAGATTCTGATTTTCCTCCACAAAGTCACAAGTTACAAACAAGGAGCTATCCATACTTTACTACAATTTTATGACCCTCAGCTGCGATGTTTCACATTTCCTGATTATGTTCTAGTTCCTACTTTTGAGGAATTTGTTTTTCTAATGGGAGTTCCAGTCTTAGAAGAAATATTTTTCTTTCATTCCAAGGAAGAACTTGATCCGGAGAAGTTAGCCAACGCTCATTATTTGAGCAAGTCTGACTTGGTGGGTAATGTGGTTTGTAGGAGTGGAGCTTTTGGTTTTCCTTTGTCCTTCTTGGTGGGTAAGGCTCAGTATTTTGCTAAGGAAGGGTGCTGGGTAGTCTTCAATTCTATTTTGGCATTGTGTATATATATGGTATTGTTCTATTTCCCAACATTCCAGATTTCATTGATATGGACGCTTTTCACATCTTTGCTTCCAAGAACCCCGTACATACTCTTTTAGGAGATTTGTATCACTCAGTGCATTACAAAAATGAAAAGAGGAGAGGGAAAAATGTCCCTTGTTGTGCAAAACTCTTTCACAAGTGGTTCATGGATCATCTTCCTTGCATCAGAGCTTTTGTTGATACAAGGGATACGTCTGAAGTGTCAGAAAGGCTTATGGGCTTGACATCTAAGGATATTATCTGGTTCAATAGAGATCTGCTCAGTGTGGAGATTATTTTTAGCTGTGGGAGTTTTCCTAATGTACCTCTAATAGGAAGAAAATGGGGGATTAACTACAACCCTTCTCTTGCTATCAGACACTTTGGTTATGCCTTGAAGGGACCCCCGAAGGAGGAAGAAGTGCAGAAATCTCTGTACTTCACAGGTGTAGCTGATTTTGATACTTGGGCCAAAATAAAGGAAGCTTGGGGAAGAGTCTATAGAAGAGGGAAATTTTCTTTGGGTAAATGTGATTGCAGGGCTTATGACCTTTATTTGGACTGGATTCAGAAGAGAGTTAAGAAAGTATTGTTACCTTTTCCTCTTAGAGAACCCCTCTATCCTTTAGTCATTGAAGAGCCTACAACGGTGGATATTCAAAGATACAATAAGCTATGGGCGAAAAAAGAAGAGCTGCGTAAGGAAAATGAAGAGATGAAGAAAGAAATCAGCCAACTGAAGAGTGACAAGAATGAAGCTGTTTACTTAACAAAGGCAAAGATAGAAGTTTTGGATAAGGTGGACAAGGAGTTAGCTGAAGAGATCCGGGTGCGAGGACGAGTTGGCCAAGATTTAAAAAGTACTGATAGTATCCTCAAGCATAAGAAAAAAGAACTGGATAAAGCTTACTTGGAAATATCTAAGTTCAATGATCAGTGGAAGGCTGTATTAACTGCTAACAAGGGAAGGGAGGATGAACTTCGTAGACAAATTAACAGATTAAATATATAGCTCAAAGTCAAATATGACAAAGTTTCAACAGAATCATCCCGCAGGTATGCAAGTGATCAAAAACTACAAGAGACCTTGTCAGCATTAGAGGAGCTCAAGGTGAGGGCAGAATTGAAGAAACCAAGACTTGAAGATGCCTTTGGAGAGGATGCTTGGGAAGATTATGCTCAAGGCTTGAAAGATGTTATCTGCAAGAGAGACCTACTCATACAGGAGTTGATTGCAAGACCTGAACATCCAAACACAAAGGAGCTGCTAAAGGAAGTTCAGACTCATCACAGTGGCCGAAGAAAGTTATTTGACCCAGCATTCCATCAGTATTCCTCTTGTTATTGTCCTGTATTGTGACCACCACTAGATATCTTGGATAGGGTCATAGGATTGTATGTAGTTGTATTTCCTGCTGATGTTTTGTATACGTTGACTGGCATCCTCATTTTATTTATGAGAGAGGGTTATGATTCTTCCATTTATTCTCTTGTTTTGCTATTTATTCATAGAACTAGAATCAAGGGGGAGATCTCTCTGAATCACATATACATGCTTGCATTTTGCATCATCATTCTCATTTGCATAGCAGGTGTTCTTGGAGCTTTCAATCTTATCTCTGTTCGGATTTCTTCAACAGTTAATAGGATTGGAGGTCCAGTTTTCCACAGGTATTCTACAAGAGGGAATTAACAGAGAGTTATGGATCAAGTATAATAGGAGCTGCAGGAGGTCAGGGATAGAATGGCACAGTTCATGGAGATGATGCAAGGTGTGGCCAGTGGGCAAGAGCAATTGAGAACTTTGGTTCAACCACTAATAGCACGGGTGGATGGTAATGGTGTTCTGCATGGAGGGACTACTGCTATCCCTCCTCCAGTTGATGGTAATTTTCCTCAGGTCAACGGTATTCCAACTGTAGTCAACCCTCCGGGCGGAGGTCATCAGGGAGGAATTCATATGGCTGGTACACGGAGATACAGGTCCTCATTGGGACGAGGATGATCATGAGGATGTGTTCTCAATGAGATATTTTAATGTGGGTCTCCCTATAGAAGCTGATAAGAGGTTTAAACTGCTTGAAGAGAAGATGAAAACCTTCGAGAACCAAAATTCTTTGGGACTCGATATGTCAGATCTGGGACTGGTGCCAGGGGTTAGGATTCCCTCTAAGTTTAAAGTACCAGATTTTGATAAGTACAAAGGGACGACTTGTCCTAGAGTACACCTCAGGGCTTATTTTCAGAAAATGTCAGCATACTCGGATGATGAGAAACTTTTGATGCATTTCTTTCAGGAGAGTTTGTCGGGTCCTTCTCTGGAATGGTATATGGGTCTAGAAAGGACACATATAAGAAGTTGGAGAGAATTGGGAGAGGCGTTTGTGTATAATAGTGACTTGGCGCCTATTAGGGTGCAATTGCAAAATTTGTCACAAAGGAATAGTGAAGGGTTCAAGGAGTACGCCTAGAGGTGGCGAGAGTTAGCAGCCAGAGTGCAGCCTCCAGATGGAGCGTGAATTGATTGACATGTTCATGGAGACCTTTCCAGGAACATATTTTGAGAAATTAATTGGGTGTATGTCTGGAAGTTTTTTAGATCTAGTGATGGCAGGGGAGAGAGTAGAGAATGGGATAAAGATAGGAAAGATACCGAGTGGGGCAGGACCTTCGTCGGGAGGAATGAAGAAAGTACACAATGGAAACCCAAAGAAGAGAGAAGGGGATATGAATGTTATATCAGCCTATAGAGGTAGAGATCGGGTGCAACATCAATATCAACATCAACAACAAGTTGCCAGTATAGCTATTCCAGCTGTACCGCATTAATAAACTACCACACCTCGTCGTTACCAATATAGAGGAAGGATGGCCAACAGGAAGTTTGACACGCCTCCCATGCCTTACTCACAACTCTTGCAACATCTATTACAACTACAACTTATTCAGAAGAAAAATTTGGCACCACTCACTGGTACACCTCCGCCAGGTTATGATGCAAATGCTAGGTGTGAGTTCCACTCTGGAGCTCCAGGCCATAATATTGACAACTACAAAGCGTTCAAGCATAAAGTTCAGGATTTACTTGACTCAAAAGCAATCAATTTCACAAATGAGACCCCTAATGTAAATCATAACCCGGTGCCGAATCATGGGGTGGCTAGAACCAATGCTGTTATTGAAAGAGAGAGGCTGAACATGATAACTGATGTCACAGAATTAAAGACACCTCTGAGCTTCGTGAAAGATAGACTGTTAAAGGGAGGTATTTATCCGGGTTGTTCAGAGGGTTGTGCAGAATGTGTTGTGCATCTAGAGGGTTGCGTTTCCTTGAGAAGTCATATTCAGAGTTTGATTGATGAAGGCGGTTTACATTTTGACAGGGTTGTGGGAGTGGAAAAGATTGAGGAGATTAATAACGAACGAGATGAAGTTGCAACGATTTCAATCTCATACCAAAAAATTAACATCTCAGCACCGCCAAGGCCAACTCTGGTTATTATTACTACTCCAGGACCAATACCTTATGAAAGCATCAAGGCCATTCCTTGGAATTATAGGGCAGAGGTGTTTTGTAATGGGCAAAAACAAGAGCTGGTGGGGGCATCGTTTGGAGGCAATTCAGTTGAAAACATTGTTGGATCAGGGGGAATAACCAGGAGTGGCCGAGTTTTCTCTCCGCCTGAAGCTAATGTTGGTAGATGTGATCAGGGCAAAGGTAAAATTGTGGTAGAAGAAGATGTGCATCAACAAGACAAAGATTCTTTTACAAAGGATACCGAAGAGTTCATGAGGCTCATCCGTAAAAGTGACTACAAGATTATAGATCATTTACACCAGATGTCGTTAAAGATTTCTATTCTTTCGCTATGATTGTGCTCTGAGGCACACCGGAATGCGCTGCTAAAAATCTTGAATTCGACATTTATGTTGCAGGAGATTTTGGTGAATCAGTTAGAAGGAGTGGTGGCTCATGCAAATGCTGGAAATGGATTGGGTTTTACAGATTTGGATTTGACTCCTGTAACACCCCACTTCCCAAATTAAATAAAATATAAACATTATAAATAAACATCAGAGTTTTCACAAAAACAGTGGGATATCACATCACCAATAGTTATCAAAAAATACTTTATTCATTATTTTCAAAATAATACAGCGGAAATTATTATTCCAACATTCTCGGCCATCCGCCGGATTTACATAAAATATTTATTATTATAATTCACCAAAATGTGATACGTCACAGGATTTTTAACAAGTTTAACATAAACAAATAAAACACCCATATCCCGTGTTATGTATCAGAGCATCCTAAGACTCGACTTGCACACCGCTATCCAAGCTATCTATGTACCTGGATTATCTGTACTTCCGGAGAAGCACAGACCACAACAACAACAAAGGGGTGAGAAAACATGATCAAAATATATCGGTAATTTAATACATGCAATAAAGGTAGTAAAACACACCAATATTCACCCCATCAACACCAATCACGAACCTACTGTTCAAACATCCATATAACATATAATAATGCAATAAGCCACACAACACCATGCATGCAGTACCGACTCCTTGGTTCATTCAATCGAACCCTGGACAGATCACTTACGCTCCTACTGAGATATGATATATCCCCGACAGATCACTTACGCTCCTACTGAGATATGATCTATCCTCGACAGATCACTTACGCTCCTACTGAGATATGATCTATCCCCACCATTCTCCACAAAGGAGTACAGATGAATCACATACACTCCTCCTGAGCAATGATTCATCCCACCAAACACCATGATATGTACGACACCAATGCACGACAAACAAACTCAAGCACACTAAGTGCACACGATCCTCCTGATCACATCACCACACATTATATATATTACACCAC
The DNA here is from genome assembly GCA_963859935.3 of Lathyrus sativus. Classification (NCBI taxonomy): domain Eukaryota; kingdom Viridiplantae; phylum Streptophyta; class Magnoliopsida; order Fabales; family Fabaceae; genus Lathyrus; species Lathyrus sativus. Next base: position 181,307,894 of record OZ012737.1, read on the forward strand.
CAATAAACACAAGCACACTAAGTGCACAACAATTAAATTCAAGTAAATAATCAATAAATCATTTCAATCGATCCATGGTTTAGTTACTATTTAATTAAACAATGACTCCCCAAAAATATTGGATATAAAAATATTTGTCAAATAACTATATTATTTATATCATGTTATAGATCTATTCAAGAGCTTTCCAACGCTTCGAACGGGGAATAAATCCGACTTACGGATCAAAAGTTATGGCCAAAATCGTCAAAGTAGAAAATTCACCAATATACAGCTTTGAGTCGACGCAAACAGCGCAGAATGCAGAAAATTCTGTGTTTTCCACCGTTGGAGGCCTTCCGGACCTCCGATTTCAATTCCGCAAAAAGCCCCGGTTTCAGAATTCGAAATCCTACCATAATATGACAATTATAACAGCCAACAACATATTTTTAAAGATCATATCATCATATATCATATAACCATACTTTTCAACACCATGGAATTTAGGGGTTTCTATCCTAAATGTGATCCTACCCATCATACACTATCACACAATCCCCATGATCATACGAAAACCCACCCTTACTTCCCGGAACTATTATCTTGCTCAAATTCAAGCCTATTTCTCCACTTCTATCTCTTGTCCTCTTGGAACCTATTTCATACTCATCGCTATTACTACGGAAATTATACCGGATTTCACCAATCTCATAACAGCAAATACACCACTCTATCAGTATCAGCAACAATCATCACACTCTACTCTAATCAATTTTTCCTTAAACTATATCTCAGAACCTATATCATGGTCATTACCCAAGCCACAGAGGTTACACAAAATCTCACCAATACTCATGGTCATTATCCAAACCACAGAGGTTATATAGGAACTCACCAACATCGTAACAATGTACGAATTTCATCACCATCAACAACAACAACAACAGGCATAATGTCATAAATTCGTGTTCATCACTAATATTACAGAAATTACACAGAATCCCACAATCATCATAAAATGTATGCACAAAACTCTTCAATCACAACAACATTCATAAACACAGACATAATATCATATATCAATCATAATCATCAAATTCCTACGGGGTTAAGGAATCCTGTAACACCCCCTTTCTATACCCCAAATAAATTAGATAAATCAATTAGGCACATAGAAAATTTATTTCATCAGAGTTTAATTAAAACATGGTATAGAAGAGGCGCATCACATTATCATGAAATTAAACACATACGATACCTGCTCAAAATAGATATGCAACAATGGGTAACCCACATCTCAATATTTAGAATAAAAGCGGAAACATCCAAATATTGAATCAATCACATTCATAAAGGTATATACAACCATCAGTTAATTCATGCTTTACAACATATCCACAGCAGATACATACACATATGTATCACAAAAGAATCAAAACAAATGTAACTCCAAAAGAGTCAAAGACCTCCTAACTACCCGGATGTTACATATCAGAGCCATTGACCAAAAAGAATGAAGACATCGCTTCACAAAAAGAACCTCCAGCTTCCTACTCTGCAATGCCTCATAGAGCATTATAAAACAGCAGAAGGGTGAGAAACAACATCATAACAGTTAATGCATAAAATTGTATATATATATATATATATACATAACTCCATAATTATACAAGTTATACTCAAATTATGTTCTCACCACATTAAGCATATACAAATAATCATGTCTCTACACATACACATGAACAATCACTATATTTCCTCCAAACAAATCACATATAACATACACAGTTATATTCACACAACCAATGCATCATACACAGATGACTCATGCAACTCATAGAGACCGACACACGACTCTATGCAGATGCAAATGCGGTACCGACTCATTCAACAAATTCCCTAAGGAATCGAGTATTCAGCAGATCCTCCACGGGATCAAGTACTCAGCAGATTCTCCACGGAATCAAATATTCATCAGATTCTCCACGGAATCGAATATTCAGCAGATCCTCCACGGGATCAAGTACTCAGCAGATTCTCCACGGAATCAAATACTCTAACCAATCCTCCACGGGATTACATGTTATGACCGATTCTCCGAGGAATCACACAATGCAACCGATTCTCCAAGGAATCAAATATAACCATCGTATCATACGAGGTTCTGCAAATCCTCCGAGGGATCAATCGACACAAAATGCATACTATGCTCACAAACATATTCATTGCATTTATCACATACATCGCATATATCTATCATGCATTCACATTATGCACCATTCCACACATGGTTTACACACATATCAGCTCATCAATGCATTTCTATTCAATTCGAACAAATACACAAGATTATCAAATATTCAAGATTTATCATTTACTCTACAATCTAGGATTCACGCCTTTCGGCCACCCACAGCACGACATGTTGGAACAGTTCACACATCAATCATTCATATAGGCATTAATCATAATTGAATCAATCAAACATCATGCCATGAACAAACAGCAAAACAAAATAACACTGCCAGGTTCGCCAACCTTCGCCTGGCGAAGCCACGCAGCGAATGCTCGCTGGCCTTCGCCTGGCGAACTCCCCAGCGAAGTCCACTGGGAGTAATTCTGGAATTACTCGCTGAGGCTCGCTACCCACTCGCCTGGCGAACCTTCGCCAACTCACCTCGCCTGGCGAACTTGCCAGCGAATACAGGGTATTAGCTTCTGACTTGCTTCGCTACAGCTCGCTGGGCTTCGCCTGGCGAAGCTTCGCTGCCATTCGCCTGGCGAACTTGCGAAGACAGAACTTCCATGGCTGTCCCAAGCCCAAACTCCACACAACCAACCAATTAAATCCAAACCAGTCACAGTAGCACAACCCAATCATCACCCGACTAAACCACATCGTCTAATCCGATTTCTAACCGATTAAAACCTCATTCTACTCACAAAACCAACTTCTAACCTAAGTGGAAAAAGGAGTAGAAACTCTACAAAATCCACACACATACACATACAATCATACACATTAAAGAGATGATGGAGTTTCACACCCTTACCGATCGATTGCAAGCTTTGGTGATGATCCCTTGATGATTCTAGGTTTTCCTCTCCACTTTCTCTTCTCTTTCTCTTCTCCTCTTTTCTTTCTCTTGTTTTTCTTCTTATGTTACTATCTTCTTCCTTTATCCTCTCTTATTCTATTTCTATCTCTATTTCTTTCCTCTCAAATTCTTTCCAACACTTACCAATCAATTCTCACACTAAAGTGCTAAATGTCTAAAATGCCCTTTTTACTCTAATTCCCCGAAAACTCTCCGAATCGGTAAAAATAGATAAAATAAGCAAAACACCACATAGCAACATATATTTTCTCAATTTAAAACAAACATCAATTAAATAAATTAAAAGACTCAACAATTAATGGGAATTCAGAATCGGGGCGTTACAACTCTCCCCCACTTTAGAAATTTTCGTCCTCGAAAATATCACCTGATTCAAACAACTCTGGATGCGATTCTCGCATCTTGCTTTCCAATTCCCAAGTCATGTTGCCTTCCGCGGCACCTCCCCAGGACACTTTCACAAGCGCAATATCCTTGCCTCTTAGTTTCTTAACTTCACGGTCCAAAATACTAACCGGTAAAACTTCAACTGTAAGGTTATCTCTTACTTCCACTCCATCCATTGGGATCACATGTGACGGATCCGGAACATACTTCCGAAGTTGCGAGACATGGAATACATCATGCAAATTCGAAAGAGTCGGAGGCAACGCCACACGATAAGCCACAGCACCAACTCGTGCGACAATCTGATACGGACCAATAAAACGAGAAGTCAACTTTCTCGACTTCAAAGCACGACCCACACCCGTAACCGGTGTAACTCTCAAAAACACATGGTCGCCCTCTTGAAACTCGAGATCCTTCCTCCTTTTATCATGATAACTTTTCTGTCTATCCTGAGAAGCTCTCATCTTTTCCCGAATAAATTTCACCTTTTCCGTCGTTTGCTGTACCATTTCAGGACCAACTACCGACTTTTCACCTGTCTCATGCCAACACAGAGGTGTTCGACATCTCCGTCCATATAAAGCCTCAAATGGCGCCATACCGATACTCGAATGGAAACTGTTATTATAGGTGAACTCAATCAACGCTAAATAACCGTCCCACGCACCACCTTGTTCAAGCACACAAGCACGCAACAGATCTTCTAACGATTGAATCGTCCTCTCGGTTTGACCATCCGTTTGCGGATGATATGCTGAACTCAATCTCAACTTAGAACCCAAGGCACCTTGCAAACTCTCCCAAAATCTTGAAGTAAATCTAGGATCTCTATCCGACACAATACTCTTAGGAACTCCATGAAGCTTCACAATAGTGCCAACATAAATCTCGGCCAACCTTTCCAAAGAATAAGTAATATCAATCGGAATAAAATGAGCCGATTTAGTAAGCCTATCAACAATCACCCAAATAGCATTGTGTCCTCTTTGCGTATTCGGCAATCCCGTAACAAAATCCATCGATATACTATCCCATTTCCATTCCGGAATATCCAACGGTTGCATCAATCCACTAGGCTTCTGATGCTCCACCTTAGACTTCTGACAAGTCAAACACGAGTACACAAAACGAGCAACATCGCTTTTCAATCCAGACCACCAAAAGATCTTCTTCAAATCCTGATACATCTTATTCGCTCCCGGATGAATACTTAAGTTACTCCGATGTCCCTCTTCCAATATCATCTTTTTCAAATCTGCATCATCGGGAATACAAATACGACCTCGAAACCTCAAAACTCCTAATTCATCAACTTTGAAATCTTCATTTCCATTCGTCATCAAATCCACCAATTTCAAATCCAACTTTTGCTTTTCACACACTGTAGCAAGGAAATCATTCGTGACATGCAACATACCAAGCTTCACACTACTCGGCGTTAACTCACAAACCAAACTCAAATCTCTAAAGTTCTCCAAGAGTTCCCACTCTCTAACCATCAAAGTAGACACGTGCAACGACTTCCGACTTAAGGCATCGGCTACCACATTCGCCTTACCCGGATGATAATTTAAACCAAAATCATAGTCCTTCAAAAGTTCTAGCCATCTCCTTTGCCTCATATTCAATTCCTTTTGATCAAACAAATACTTCAAACTCTTGTGATCGCTAAAAACTTCAAATCTTGCACCATAAAGATAGTGCCTCCAAATTTTCAAAACGAACACCACGGCCGCTAACTCCAAATCATGAGTAGGATAATTCTTTTCATGCACTCTCAACTGCCTAGAAACATACGCTACGACCTTCCCATCTTGCATCAATACACCACCCAATCCTGACAAAGAAGCATCACAATAAACCACAAAAGGTTCCGTAGGATTCGGCAAAATCAAAACTGGCGCTGTTGTTAACCTTCTCTTTAATTCCATGAAACTCTCTTCACAATTAACATCCCAAATAAAAGCCTTTCCTTTACAAGTCAACTGCGTTAACGGAAGTGCTAACTTCGAAAATCCTTCGATAAACCTCCGGTAGTAACCGGCCAAGCCCAAAAAGCTTCGAATTTCCGTAACCGATCTTGGAGTCTCCCATTGCATTACCGCATCGATCTTGGATGGATCCACACTAATACCATTGCCGGAAATAATATGCCCAAGAAAACTCACCTCCGACAACCAAAACTCACACTTAGACAACTTTGCATACAACTTCTTCTCTTTCAAAATTCGCAACACAATCCTTAAATGTTCTTCGTGTTCCACACGAGACTTAGAATAAATCAAAATGTCATCGATAAACACCACCACAAAATGATCCAACTGCTCGTGGAAGATACGGTTCATATACTCCATGAAAACACCTGGCGCATTAGAAACTCCGAATGGCATCACCGTATACTCGTAGTGACCATATCGTGTTCTAAAAGCCGTCTTCGAAATATCTTCTTCCTTAACCCGAATCTGATGATAACCGGATCTTAAATCAATCTTACTAAAAACACGGGCTCCAACCAATTGATCCATCAAATCATCAATTCTTGGAAGCGGATACTTGTTCTTAATTGTCACCTTATTCAACTGCCGATAATCAATACACAATCGCATACTACCATCCTTCTTCTTTACCAACAATACCGGCGCACCCCAAGGAGAAACACTTGGTCTTACAAATCTCTTATCCAACAAATCATTCAACTGCTTCTTCAATTCCACCAACTCCGATGCCGACATCCGATACGGGGCCATCGAAATCGGTCTAGTACCTGGAACTAGATCAATAGAAAATTCAACCTCTCTCTTTGGCGGCACATCCGCAACATCTTCCGGAAACACTTCAGGAAATTCACAAACCACAGGAAACACGTCGAGCTCAACTTTGCTCTCCACCGACAACGATGCAAACAAACCAAACAACTGAGCTTCGTCCGCTAAAAGTTTCTTCAACTCTTTAGTGGAAAGAAAACTCTCGTTTTCACCATCTTCCAAGGAAGGAAACCTTACCAACTTGTGATAGCAATCCAAATGAACTCTATTAAATTGCAACCAATTCATACCCAAGATTACGTCCAAACCTTCCAACGGCAAACACACTAAATCCATAACGAAGTCCTTACCATACATGGTCAAAGGACAACTTGCACACACCAAAGAAGTAGTTACCGACCCCGAAGCGGGAGTCCCAATAACCATACCACTACCCAAAGAAACCATACACAAATCCAACCGCTTAGCACACGAAAGAGAAATGAACGAGTGAGTCGCTCCAGTATCAATAATAGCAACTAAAGGCATATCATTAATAAAGCATGTACCTTTAATCAAACGATCTGCCGCATTAGTGGCGTCTGAACCTGCTAATGCGAAAACTTTTCCGCCCGCCTGAGCTTGCTTCGGTTTGGTACAATTCGGGCTAATGTGACCCACCTCGCCACAATTAAAACACTTCACAGCATTCTTTCTACACTCTGCCGCATCATGACCAAAGAGTCCACAGTTGGAACACTTCGCCTTGAACTTTCCACAATCATAAGACTTGTGGCCCATCACGCCACACTTAAAACATTTGATCGCACCGGAACCTCCTCCGGGTCTCCTATCAAAGTTTCCCCTATGTTTGCCCTTCTCAGCAGGCGTCACATAAGGTCCGCTTCGTACTTGCTGCTTCCCTCTCCTCTCGCTCAAACCTTTATAATGAGTAGAACGAGCTCTGCTGTCTTCTTCATAAATTCTACAACACTCGGTCAAATCCGAAAATCTTCGTATCCTTTGATAACCTACTGCTTGCTTTATCTCCGGACGCAAGCCATTCTCATACTTGATACATTTGGAAAATTCCGCCGTAACCGCATCATAGTGAGGGTGAAACTTCACTAACTCAGTAAACTTAGCGGTGTAGTCCACCACCGACATATTACCTTGTTTCAATTCCAGAAATTCCATTTCTCTCTTCCCTTTAACACTTTCGGGATAATACTTCCTTAGAAACTCAGCACGAAATAAATCCCACGTAATCTCCTCGTCGTCGACCTCAAGAACTTGCCTCATGCTGACCCACCAGTCATCAGCCTCTTCTCTCAACATGTGAGTCCCTAATCTCACCTTATTCCCTTCAGCACAATCCATTACCCTAAAAATTCTCTCAATTTCCTTTAACCATATCTGAGCACCATCCGGATCAAATCTCCCTTTAAACACCGGTGGTTGGTTCTTCCTGAACTCATCATTCGCATTCACGTTAGGTGCACCCTGCACAGCTCTGGCCATAGCCTCTAACGCCGCTGCCATAGCATTGTCATTACGACCTGCCATATTCTGAGGATTCCCAAAAATCAACAAGGTTAAACAACCGTTCAACCAACACAACAGCAAGACAGACACGACTGACTCAACACTGGCTCTGATACCACTTAATGTAACACCCCCTTTCTATACCCCAAATAAATTAGATAAATCAATTAGGCACATAGAAAATTTATTTCATCAGAGTTTAATTAAAACATGGTATAGAAGAGGCGCATCACATTATCATGAAATTAAACACATACGATACCTGCTCAAAATAGATATGCAACAATGGGTAACCCACATCTCAATATTTAGAATAAAAGCGGAAACATCCAAATATTGAATCAATCACATTCATAAAGGTATATACAACCATCAGTTAATTCATGCTTTACAACATATCCACAGCAGATACATACACATATGTATCACAAAAGAATCAAAACAAATGTAACTCCAAAAGAGTCAAAGACCTCCTAACTACCCGGATGTTACATATCAGAGCCATTGACCAAAAAGAATGAAGACATCGCTTCACAAAAAGAACCTCCAGCTTCCTACTCTGCAATGCCTCATAGAGCATTATAAAACAGCAGAAGGGTGAGAAACAACATCATAACAGTTAATGCATAAAATTGTATATATATATATATATATACATAACTCCATAATTATACAAGTTATACTCAAATTATGTTCTCACCACATTAAGCATATACAAATAATCATGTCTCTACACATACACATGAACAATCACTATATTTCCTCCAAACAAATCACATATAACATACACAGTTATATTCACACAACCAATGCATCATACACAGATGACTCATGCAACTCATAGAGACCGACACACGACTCTATGCAGATGCAAATGCGGTACCGACTCATTCAACAAATTCCCTAAGGAATCGAGTATTCAGCAGATCCTCCACGGGATCAAGTACTCAGCAGATTCTCCACGGAATCAAATATTCATCAGATTCTCCACGGAATCGAATATTCAGCAGATCCTCCACGGGATCAAGTACTCAGCAGATTCTCCACGGAATCAAATACTCTAACCAATCCTCCACGGGATTACATGTTATGACCGATTCTCCGAGGAATCACACAATGCAACCGATTCTCCAAGGAATCAAATATAACCATCGTATCATACGAGGTTCTGCAAATCCTCCGAGGGATCAATCGACACAAAATGCATACTATGCTCACAAACATATTCATTGCATTTATCACATACATCGCATATATCTATCATGCATTCACATTATGCACCATTCCACACATGGTTTACACATATATCAGCTCATCAATGCATTTCTATTCAATTCGAACAAATACACAAGATTATCAAATATTCAAGATTTATCATTTACTCTACAATCTAGGATTCACGCCTTTCGGCCACCCACAGCACGACATGTTGGAACAGTTCACACATCAATCATTCATATAGGCATTAATCATAATTGAATCAATCAAACATCATGCCATGAACAAACAGCAAAACAAAATAACACTGCCAGGTTCGCCAACCTTCGCCTGGCGAAGCCACGCAGCGAATGCTCGCTGGCCTTCGCCTGGCGAACTCCCCAGCGAAGTCCACTGGGAGTAATTCTGGAATTACTCGCTGAGGCTCGCTACCCACTCGCCTGGCGAACCTTCGCCAACTCACCTCGCCTGGCGAACTTGCCAGCGAATACAGGGTATTAGCTTCTGACTTGCTTCGCTACAGCTCGCTGGGCTTCGCCTGGCGAAGCTTCGCTGCCATTCGCCTGGCGAACTTGCGAAGACAGAACTTCCATGGCTGTCCCAAGCCCAAACTCCACACAACCAACCAATTAAATCCAAACCAGTCACAGTAGCACAACCCAATCATCACCCGACTAAACCACATCGTCTAATCCGATTTCTAACCGATTAAAACCTCATTCTACTCACAAAACCAACTTCTAACCTAAGTGGAAAAAGGAGTAGAAACTCTACAAAATCCACACACATACACATACAATCATACACATTAAAGAGATGATGGAGTTTCACACCCTTACCGATCGATTGCAAGCTTTGGTGATGATCCCTTGATGATTCTAGGTTTTCCTCTCCACTTTCTCTTCTCTTTCTCTTCTCCTCTTTTCTTTCTCTTGTTTTTCTTCTTATGTTACTATCTTCTTCCTTTATCCTCTCTTATTCTATTTCTATCTCTATTTCTTTCCTCTCAAATTCTTTCCAACACTTACCAATCAATTCTCACACTAAAGTGCTAAATGTCTAAAATGCCCTTTTTACTCTAATTCCCCGAAAACTCTCCGAATCGGTAAAAATAGATAAAATAAGCAAAACACCACATAGCAACATATATTTTCTCAATTTAAAACAAACATCAATTAAATAAATTAAAAGACTCAACAATTAATGGGAATTCAGAATCGGGGCGTTACAAATCCCCTCTACCCAATTTCATGCATTATACCAATCCCAATCAGTTTCTCCCCCTTACCTGGATAATTGTTCTGATCGGTGACAAATTCCTCCAAGATTGGCCAATTCTGACCTTTCCTCTTCTTCTCCGTTCTTCGCTCCTTTCTTCGCTCTTCTCTCAATTTCTTCTTCTCACGTTCTATCTATCGTGACTTCTCAACTTACTTCCTTCCTATCCCTAATAACCCCTTCCACTTATATTTTCTTTTAATTCTAATCCCAATAATAATAATAAAAATAATATTACTAATAATAATAATTATAATAATCATAATAATAATAATAATACACATAGCAATATTAATAATATTATTTCACCCATAATAATATTAATAATAATAGTAATAATACTCCACCAATAATATTAATAATAATAATAATAATAATAATCATAATAATATTCTCCCACTAATAGTTATAATAATAGTAATAATATTAATAATAATAATATTCTCCAATATTAATAATATTACTACAATTAATAATAATAATAATAATAATAATAATAATAATAATAATAATAATAATAATAATAATAATAATAATAATAATAATAATAATAATAATAATAATAATAATACCACCATATTACTACTATTTATTTTATTATTATATTCACACCAATTTACCACCAATAATCCTCCCATATCAGGGACACCCACCAATCATCATCAAACACACCCCCACCAAAGGGCACACCAACATATAATAATTAAAATAGTAATAAAATGACTAAATAATTAAAATGGGTGTTACAACTCTCCCCCACTTTAATTATTTTCGTCCTCGAAAATTACCTGATGGAAATAGTTCCGGATACGCTTCCCGCATCCTTCATTTCAATTCTCAGGTCACACTGCTTTCTGCAAAACCCCCCTCAAGCCACTTTCACCAAAGCTATATCCTTCCCTCGGAGTTGTTTCTCGTTCGTCAAACGAACTAGCAATGCCTCCACAATCAAATTATTTTTCACTGGTACATCATCCACCTGATTCAATGTAATTCCTCAACGAAGACATATGAAACACGTCATGCCAATTTACAGCGACAACGACAAAACGATCTAACATGTTACTCCTCCCATGCCTCCACTGCGCTACTCTGATACAACCATAGAACCCGGTGCGAACTTCCGAGATTTCGAAGCCCAACCAGCACCAGTCACCGACGTGACTCTCAAAACACATATTTACTTATATCCTCTTGATCTTCTCAGCCATCTCAAGCATAATTCTTGGTCTGAGCACAACACTCCCACTCGACTTATTCCAACACAGAAGAGTCCTACACTCCCTATGTCACCAAGCCATATATAGTGTCATTCCGACACTAGGATGGTAATCGTTATTATAGGTAACTCAATCAACGGTAATTACTCATCCCACAATCCACCTTGATCCAACACCCAAGCTCTCACCAATTCTCTACAGACTCAATAGTCCTCTCTGACTGACCATCAGTTTGCGGATGGTAAGTCGAACTCAACTTCAACTTAGTACCTGAAGCTTCCTGTAAGCCCCTCCAACATCTCAATATAAACCTCAAATTTCAATCCAACACAACATTCGACAGTATCTCATCCAACTTCACTACTTCCTCAATATGTATCTCATATATCCTTAACACGGAATAGTTCATCCACTCACAACAATCCAAATTAAAATTATGTCTTTCCAATTCTTTGGAAATCTCAACACCAAATCCGTGAAAATACTACCTGATTTCCACTCTGGAATATTCAACGGCTGCATCAGACTCAACAGTCTCTGATGTTCACTCTTCGAATTCCAACAATTCTAACCAGTATATTCAACCTCAACCACTCCTCTCCTCATCTATGGTCACCAAAACTATCTACTCAAATTCGGTTACTTCTTTATAGCACCGGAATGGACACTCCATCTACCTCAATGTATTTCTTCACGAGTACTCCTACTCCTCTCAACAACATCCGGTTCACATACCCCATCACAACATATCATGGTACTATTTCCACAAACCCGACAATCCACTCTTCGACTCTGATTTATCAATTTCAACTAATTCACCAACTCAACCCAGATTTCTGACCTCCTCGAATCTCCTCAAGAATACTACTAGCAAGGTCTAACATACAAGGCTTAACTCCATAAGAAGTCTCTTCACAGACCAGACTCACATCACAAAATTTCCCAACCGGTTCTAACTCTTTTCGCCATTTTCCTCGGTACAAGCAAGGTTTCCAAATCGAAGCATCAGCTACCACAGTATATACCAAAAATATACAGTAAGATAACACATCAAACGCACCCGATCACGACGGTAAAAGTTGACCAAATTACACATTTCGAATATTCTGCTATAATTGGATCATACACTGACATACAAACCATTTTTCCCGAAAAGAGCATCTCGTTAGCTCTCCAACGCTTCAAACAGGGGTCAAAACGGACATACGGTTCGAGAGTTATGAATTTTTGAAGTTTTCCGAAAAACCAGAATTTTGCCAAAAAACTGCTACGGGATTTTGCATTCTTGTCCGAAAATCCGACCGATTCAATTCCTTTCTTCAAAACAAACACATACTCATACTCACCTAACATATAGCCTCGAATTAGAACCATTAAACATGATTTCTACGACGTCCGATTTCAATCCGATTTTTAAACCTTCAAATCTCCAAAAATACCAAAACTTACAAAACCAACCAAATTTGATAAAACAAGCATACTCAATCACGGCTTAACATCACCCGACGCCACTACGCAATCTAATCCGACTTTCTTCCGTAAAGCATCGATTTCTCACAAAATCTCAGATTAAACGATTTCAGCCTCCAACTCCGGCACAACTACAACAGCAACCAACTCTAGGACACTGGTCAGATAATTCTTCTTACGTACTTCAAGTTGCCTTAAATCATAATTAAAACTTGCTGAAGTTGCCTTTAGCAAATCCCCAATTATATCAACAAGCATCACAAACGCAACAAATAGTTATGTCGGATTCGGCAAAACTTTCCTCGCAGAAGTATATCGCTACTCTTTTTCCAACACTGATAACTCAAGTTCCTTATGCTCAACATAATCCTCTATACTCTTCGAATGTCTTAAAATATCACTGATTAACATAACCATTGCCTTGCTCAAATAATTAAAGAAGATCCCAAAATCCTCTTTTCGACCGTTACCCGACTTCCGAGTGTCCGATTTCGATTCCGTAAAAAGCTGCGATCTCGGAATTCAGCGTACAACAACAATTTCATACCTAGGAGACCATCCAACACACTTTCAATCTTTAAATATTTTAAAACCCAATTACTCCCAATCTCAATAGCAGATCTTGGAGCCTCCCATTGCGATACAACTTCGACCTTTGATACCACAACCACAATAGCTCTACCCGAGCTCACACGACCAAGGAAAACTCACATACTTCAGCCCGTTGATCCATCAACTCATCAACTCTTGGAAGCGAACGCTTATCCTTGATAGTCACCTTGTTCACTTATCCATAGTTCACCCAAAGCTTCACAAAACTTTCCGTCTGTCTAACCAACAAAATTGGTGCACCTTATGGTAACACACTCAAACAAAAGAACCTCTCTTCCAGCAGGTCTTCAAGTTAACTCTTTAACTTTCTCAATCCCAATACAAACACACAATATGGAGTCACCCATATCGGACTAGTTCCAAGAACGAAGTCAATGTGTAAGCTTTACTTCATATTCCGATAGTAAACCATTTACCTCCTCAGGAAAACTTCCGGACAATCACAATTAAGTGATAAACCCCAATTTCTCACTTTCCTTAACATTCAAAGTTTCCGTCAAAATACACACCTCAACACCGTCTTACGCCAACTCCTCAAAATAATCCCTTAAGCACTTAGCTTAACTCAAGACAATTCATTTCTCACACCACCTAAGCTTGCAAGACACGTCTATCCCATCCAACACAATCCCGTCTACTATTAACAAGAGATTGAGGGTGATCAGTTCCTCAATTTGTCAATAGACAGCCGAAAATTATGATGGGGTATAAACCATCTTTATCAAACTATAACAGCGTAACACACTAAGCCACAACACTGCAGCATTCCGGAGAAATACCAACTTCTCCCCCACTGGAATCATTTCACTTCTACCGACAAAGTTTAAACAACAACATGTACCGATAGTGTTTTTACACATATGTCGCATACCAGGGAACAACAACACTAGACAACATTGGCCGGACCGACCGACCTGCTCTGATACCAATTGTAACACCCCACTTCCCAAATTAAATAAAATATAAACATTATAAATAAACATCAGAGTTTTCACAAAAACAGTGGGATATCACATCACCAATAGTTATCAAAAAATACTTTATTTATTATTTTCAAAATAATATAGCGGAAATTATTATTCCAACATTCTCGGTCATCCGCCGGATTTACATAAAATCTTTATTATTATAATTCACCAAAATGTGATACGTCACAGGATTTTCAACAAGTTTAACATAAACAAATAAAACACCCATATCCTGTGTTACGTATCAGAGCATTCTAAGACTCGACTTGCACACCACTATCCAAGCTATCTATGTACCTGGATTATCTATACTTCCGGAGAAGCACAGACCGCAACAACAACAAAGGGGTGAGAAAACATGATCAAAATATATCGGTAATTTAATACATGCAATAAAGGTAGTAAAACACACCAATATTCACCCCATCAACACCAATCACGAACCTACTGTTCAAACATCCATATAACATATAATAATGCAATATGCCACACAACACCATGCATGTGGTACTGACTCCTTGTTTCATTCAATCGAACCCTGGACAGATCACTTACGCTCCTACTGAGATATGATCTATCCCCGACAGATCACTTACGCTTCTACTGAGATATGATCTATCCCCGACAGATCACTTACGCTCCTACTGAGATATGATCTATCCCCACCCTTCTCCACAAAGGAGTACGAATGAATCACATACACTCCTCCTGAGCAATGATTCATCCCACCAAACACCATGATATGTACGACACCAATGCACGACAACAATGCACGACAAACAAACTCAAGCACACTAAGTGCACACGATCCTCCTGATCACATCACCACACATTATATATATTACACCACCAATAAACACAAGCACACTAAGTGCACAACAATTAAACTCAAGTAAATAATCAATAAATCATTTCAATCGATCCATGGTTTAGTTACTATTTAATTAAACAATGACTCCCCAAAAATATTGGATATAAAAATATTTGGCAAATAACTATATTACTTATACCATGTTATAGATCTATTCAAGAGCTTTCCAACGCTTCGAACAGGGACTAAATCCGACTTACGGATCAAAAGTTATGGCCAAAATCGTCAAAATAGAAAATTCACCAATATACAGCTTTGAGTCGACGCAAACAGCGCAGAATGCAGAAAATTCTGTGTTTTCCACCGTTGGAGGCCTTCCAGACCTCCGATTTCAATTCCATAAAAAGCCCCGGTTTCAGAATTCGAAATCCTACCATAATATGACAATTATAACAACCAACAACATATTTTTAAAGATCATATCATCATATATCATATAACCATACTTTTTAACACTATGGAATTTAGGGGTTTCTATCCTAAATGTGATCCTATCCATCATACACTGTCACACAATCCCCATGATCATATGAAAACCCACCCTTACTGCCCGGAACTATTATCTTGCTCAAATTCAAGCCTATTTCTCCACTTCTATCTCTTGTCCTCTCGGAACCTATTTCATACTCATCGTTATTACTACGGAAATTATACCGGATTTCACCAATCTCATAACAGCAAATACACCACTCTATCAGTATCAGCAACAATCATCACACTCTACTCTAATCAATTGTTCCTTAAACTATATCTCAGAACCTATATCATGGTCATTACCCAAGCCACAGAGGTTACACAAAATCTCACCAATACTCACGGTCATTATCCAAACCACAGAGGTTATACAGGAACTCACCAACATCGTAACAATGTACGAATTTCATGACCATCAACAACAACATCAACAGGCATAATGTCATAAATTCGTGTTCATCACTAATATTACAGGAATTACACAGAATCCCACAATCATCATAAAATGTATGCACAAAACTCTTCAATCACAACAACATTCATAAACACAGACATAATATCATATATCAATCATAATCATCAAATTCCTACGGGGTTAAGGAATCCCCTCTACCCAATTTCATACATTATACCAATCCCAATCAGTTTCTCCCCCCTTACCTGGATAATTGTTCTGATCGGTGACAAATTCCTCCAAGATTGGCCAATTCTGACCTTTCCTCTTCTTCTCCGTTCTTCGCTCCTTTCTTCGCTCTTCTCTCAATTTCCTCTTCTCACGTTTTATCTATCGTGACTTCTCAACTTACTTCCTTCCTATCCCTAATAACCCCTTCCACTTCTATTTTCTTTTAATTCTAATCCCAATAATAATAATAAAAATAATATTACTAATAATAATTATAATAATCATTATAATAATAATAATACACATAGCAATATTAATAATATTATTTCACCCATAATAATAATATTAATAATAATAGTAATAATACTCCACCAATAATATTATTAATAATAATAATAATAATCATAATAATATTCTCCCACTAATAGTTATAATAATAGTAATAATATTATTAATAATAATATTCTCCAATATTAATAATATTACTACAATTAATAATAATAATAATAATAATAATAATAATAATAATAATAATAATAATAATAATAATAATAATAATAATAATAATAATAATAATAATAATAATAATACCACCATATTACTACTATTTATTTTATTATTATATTCACACCAATTCACCACCAATAATCCTCCCATATCAGGGACACCCACCAATCATCATCAAACACACCCCCACCAAAGGGCACACCAACATATAATAATTAAAATAGTAATAAAATGACTAAATAATTAAAATGGGTGTTACAACTCCTGCCAAGAGGAACCATAATCATGCTCTACATATATCTATGGATTCTAGGGGGCTATGTTATCTCATGTCTTGGTAGACACAGGTTCATCCTTTAATGTACTGCCAAAGAAGGCCTTGATGAAGCTGGATACTCAAGGGTTGATTTGCACGCCGAGCGACTTAGTGGTGAGAGCTTTTGATGGTTCTAAGAGGTAGGTGTTTGGTGAGATCACTATGCCCATACAGGTGGGACTGGAGATCTTTAATGCAACATTTTATATCATGGAGATCCATCCTACTTACAGCTATTTTCTTGGTCGGCCTTGGATACACTCTACTGGGGAAGTTACTTCCAAGTTGCATCAGAAATTGAAATATTTGGTAGATGGGAAAGTGGTCACTGTTTGCGGAGAAAAGGATATTATGGTCAGTCAACTATCATCCTTTAAGTATGTGGAAATAGAGGGTGTGTCGCTTGCGCGAAAATAAGGTGCCGACATGACAGAAGAGTCGCCACCTTTCGTTATTTATCCCTCAGAGCGGGAAAGGAAACGATCGGAAAAACCTAACGAAAAAGGGTAAGACAAGGTCATCGCAACCATTGTCTGGATTCGGGAGTCGGTTACGCAAGGGGAAGGTATTAGCACCCCTCACGTCCGTCGTACTCGACGGGATCCTCGCTTGTTGTGTTTACTTGGACGGGTTGGTTTTATTCTATCTACCTATCAAGGCTGGATGAAAAAGAAAAGAAAATGACTCGGCAAAGCGTCACACTTTATGCCTACGTATTCTCATCAGAGAATGAGAAATCAGAGTCAACGTAGTTCGGCCTACGAAGGGTTATGGGGGAAGGTAGCTCGCCAAGACATCGCCATCTTGTACCTACGTACTCTCAACAGGTATGAGAGATCAGAGCTCACGTAGTTCGGGAAACTACGGTTTATTTCCTGTCTTTTACGAAAGAAGTGTTTTTTTTATTGTGTTTGCGATTTCAATCGCACTAGAGACTATGACCTGAGAGTGAATGCGTCGCATGTCACCCAAAGGGTACCATACTAAACATCCAGACTATGGAAAAGAAACTCTCCCACAATCCTTTCTCAGATAGCTTAAGGCTCGTAACGTACGAAAGAAATCATTCATGATTACTATATCTTAAACTGTTTTGAGATGAGAAGAGAACAGACCCAACTAGGAGGGAGACTATCAAGTCCTACTGTTGTCATGCCATGGATTCATCCTATGGTCGAGGTTTGAACAGGGAACTCCTAGAAGTTGTCATGCATAGGTTTCAACCTAAAATTCTATCATCAAATCCTTATCAAAGGAAATGAGAGTCCTAAGGGATCATGTCAATGATACACCAAAACAGACAAAGCATCAGCTTAACAGTAAAATGCATGCAATGCAAGTGAGGGAGGAAATGTGTGTGGGGCTTCAGCCTCCACAAGCTCATCTCAACCTCAAGCCAGAATGGAATAACAGTAATCATACTGAAAGATAAATAACATGCTATCAAGCAATAACAGTAAACTGCAAACATACAGAAAGAAATGAAATAAAATGCCATCAGGCAAACAAACCACATGGGCAAGGGAGCTGGGCTCTACCGAATACCCGCAAGCAAAGCCACACAGTAACAGTATAAGCAGAGGGAGCAACTCAACCTCTAGTGCAATCATGCTCCTAGATTCTACCTATTCTAGATATGAACTTATTCTAATGCATCAAGCAAGTCAAACAAAACACAGCAATACAGAAAAGAAAAAGAAACTGAAATCCTCTCTCAACTCCAAGCTTCAGCTTCTCCAACAGCAATTCAGTCTTCAGACTTCAATCACTCTTGACAAATATCAATTTGCTTTTCCAGGTTTCAACCCTACAACATGAGTTTCAACTCATCTTCTCCCTTAAGCTTCAGCTTCTTGATCAGCTCCACCTTCAGGCTTCACCTAATCTTCAGGGATCTTCAAGTATCAACTTGCTCTTGTTGCTCTTCAAGCTTCAGCTGGAATGGCAATACTCAAGGATTCATCCTCTTCAATACTCTTCAATGAAGTCTTCCTCTTCACACTCAAGCTCAACATCTCAAGATAATCAAACCAGAGGAAATCACTTACTGGATAAGCTGGGGATATTGAACTACTTATTTGACCACCAAAGGTGACCTATAAGGGTTCAACATCAAAGGAATGGTTCCCTCAAAAGTTCTACTACCTGGGTACATCACTTATCCCTCCAAAGGAGAGAGGTGTATACCATGGAAGGACTTTGAATCATAGGGAGGAATGGAGGTGAAAGATACCATCCATGTTTAAGAAAGAAGTTATCTAAGTCTAAACTCTTCCTAATTCCTAACCCTAAAACAACAAAAACAAAAGGAAATAAGATCAAGCTCTCAAGCTCCTCAATGCATCTTCAAGTATTCTACTATGCTCCTCAATGCTCCTTAGAACAAGATCAAGCTCTCCAAGCCCACCAAGCAAAGCAAACAACAATACAATGCCCTAAAGGCAACACAAATAATCAACCAATACAAAAATCAACTAAAAATAGTATACTATTATATTAAATCCTAATATAATTTCTAAGGGATCCTACATACCTACCCTTAATGCCCATATATGTCCCATAGTCTAATTTGTCCTAAAAACCCAAAATATAAAGTTATTATGGACCTATGTTGAAGTTTAACCTAATTCTACACAACCTAATGGTATCTAAATCAAAACTATCCTAAAAATAATCACAAAAATATGGAATAAATCCAGGGGGAAGCTAAAACCTATATCTAATCATCCTAAAAAGATTGAATTAAAAATACTAAGGGAGATACCTAAACTAAATTCTACAAGATCATATATCAACTTGAAAGAATTAAAATGCAATTAAAGTAAAAAAAATATGTAAAAAATACTAAAATGCATGATATGAAAAATGTTTTTATTTTATATTTTTCTAGGCAAAAATATGAAGTAGGAGAAAAAACTCCCATTAAAAAATGTTTACTTTTCAATTTGATATGCATTTTCTAAAATTGAAATAAAATGGAGGAGAAATAAAATGAATTATGAACCAGGGGTGCAACAAGTAAACAAATCCAGTGCAATGCGCGCTTGGGCCCAGACATGGGGGGTTCCAAAAGTAAAGCACCAGGCCCAGAGTTTAAATCAGAAAACAATTAAAAAAATGTAAGAAAGTAAAAAGGGAAGCGGTGCAAAGAGTAACTCATTTCAGTTCAAATCATAATGGGCCTCGCATGGGGGGTGGGGATAGCATTAGATCCACTAAGCCCAGAAACCTTGCTTTAATGAAACGCAGCGTTGCGCTGCTTCTAAAATCCCTCCAAAATTCCAATTAAACATGGGCCATAGGATTAGGTCTCAAGTCAAGTGGTCAGCGTGCATCCAACGGACGTGGCTTTGTCTTCAACCTTGGACCTAGGGTTTCTGCAACTTCCATTAAAACGCAGCTTCCATGCACAGATTTCCATCCTTTCGTTCTCTCTCATATCATCATCAATTCTCAACATGTAAAATACAAACTTGCTCAGAATTTCACCCTGATCACGCCTATGGTAATGGATTCCATTGAAAGAGTCTCTATCATGCAACCCGATGGTGAAACTCAACTAATCTCAAAATATGATCCATACTCAACGTCAACCAATCTCAGATTTCTTTACATCAAAATGCTTATCACGTTGCCCTAGTCAAAACTAGCTATTAATCTTGCCTTATCACTCATTATATAACACGTTCTTACTCCATCAAGAAATGATGACCATGGCTGAAACTTCACCAATCACTCCCTAAGTCTTCAGAATTGATCCCCTAGTTGTCTCTAACAATTCTAAACTAATAACTTAACCTAACCATGCCTAGATTATGAGGTGAAAGAGATTTTGCAAACCTGGCTTCTTGGATTGGTAGTGATGGTAGATCTTCAATTCAAGGCTTGAAACTCTTCAAGAATGATCCTTGGATGATGAAACTTCTTCTGTTTGCAAAAATTTGGAGGGAGGGAGCTTGTACTTCAAGATTCGATGGTAATTTCCTTCTTGCAAATTCAATGGGAACACCTTCAATCCTTCATCAATGGAGCTTCAACTCAGCATGCACACACTCAGAAGGATCTATGGAGAAGGTTTGTGGAGAAAAAATGGATGGAAATGAAGAAGAATGAAGAGATTGAATGTGACTTGCAATGGAGGAATTTTGATCTCACTCTCTCTTCTCTACACCAATTAACACCAACCTTGCATCTGAGCAAGTTGTATTCATCTTATATAGTGGTTTAGAATCATCTAGAACCCCCTAGAACAATCCAATGAGAAATTGAAGTTTTCATGTCATGGTATTTTGAATTCAATTCTCTCCACATGCTATCTCATGCCAAGCATCTCATAACCTTCAATTCTGACTTGAATTTATCCCCACATGAGATTTAAGACAAGTTACAATGCATATCTTCCTTGTTTATTGAGTTTTGCCTTGTTTTGGTTTGGTACCTTAAGATGCAAGTAATCAAATTCCAAAGCAGCCCTATGATGCAAGCCTCAAATCAAAATTGTGGCTGAACCATTGTTCTTAGAATGTCATTTGGAGTCAAAATGACCTATTACATGACATGGTTTGGACTTATAACTTGGGATTTCCATTTTTCAAATTCACTTTAATTAACTTATGCCTCATTTTTAGGCCATTTTTATCACTTTTTGATATGAGCCTTTTCAACATCTCATGACCTCCCTACTAGCCTTAAAACATCATTCTAAGAAAGTTTGATGTTGAATATTTTTCCATTTGAAGCTTGGAAGTAGGAGATATGGCCTTATGCTTGAAATGACCTATAACCTCCAAATGACCAAAATGACCTTGGCTTGTCAAAGCCATAAGTTGAGTTATACAAATCCTATCAAGGACTTCTAGTACTCTATAGAAAGCTAAGAAGATTCTCTTCAACATTCATGTTGACCAAGAACCCATAGGAATCATCCTACTAGGGAAAACGTTGTCTGCAAGTTGGGTGACTTTCAAGGACCCAAATTCACATACCTCAGCTGACCTGTAATTTGTCAAAACCATAACTTGAGCTCTACAAATCCTATCAAGGACTTCCACCACTCAAATTAAAGCTAAGAACAAGCTCTACAACATTAATGTTGTGGGGAAGATGATATGACAATCACATCTTGAGCTAAACTGCCTTGAAGATAGGGATCAAACTAGGGGATTTTACACTGTCAATCCTTGAAACCCTAGCTTAAAACTTCTCAAACTCCTCAATCATGATGAGTTGGTCTAGGAATCATCCTTATAGCATCTCAATACATCATTCCCTGATCACCTGGCTCTTGGATTAGGTCTCAACCCTCTCCAAATCATCGGTTGACCTAGGGTTGACCCAGTCAAACCCTAATTCCACCACTCATGGTTGAATCTTCTGAATTCTTGTACAATGAACTCTCTAGGCTTCATGATGGCTTTCAAGACATCTCATAAACTTTCTCAAAGCTTCAAGTCCATCCTCATAGTCTCAGAATCATCTGAGGAGCCCCCACAACTCTCAAGCTATGAGACACACAACCTTGGTTTCAACCAATTCTTCTGAGGATCTCTTGAGTTCTCTGACAAAGGTATCAACCTTTAAACATTTGAATGACATTCTTGGCTAGCTTCAAAGTCTCATATAACTCTTGATGGGTAAATAAATGTTGGTCAAATTTTGGGGTGCAACAGGGTGAAGCCTCATGTAGAAGCTAAAGGTCCAGAGGTCTCGATGTCGTCATTCAAGAAAGCCCGTGCTATAGTGGAATCTAGGTCTTCTCAAAAATGGGGCCAAGTGCTAGATGTTCCTGCTAAGTATGACAAGTTCGGCCTGGGGTATAACCCATCTTCTTCAAGGGATCCTTCTAAGTACAGGGGACTTGTTCGGTTTACCAGCGGTGGAGTTATTTTTTACAGGGTGAATGCTGTTGAGGATGACGAAGGAGATAATGATTGTGATATGGATGCCTGGATTTGTCCATGTGTCCCCGGGAAAAAGCTTTGCAACTGGACTATGGAGGAGATCATCCAAGTTACATCAGAAGAGTAATTTTCGTTTTGTTCTTGATTATTTCTGGTTCTGCGTTCTGCGCAAGACGTAGTGGCTTTTCCTTATGGGGCCCCTTTGTTTTACTTTCAAACTTTTATCATGAATGAAGGACGTTTTTTTTGCATTCAGATATTTTGATCGTTGTTTTTCTTTTTTATATTTTTAATAGAAAGATGGAAATGCGTTTGTGTTTATGTTTGTTTGCATATCATAATGAGCATAAAACATCAATCATGCATGTTTCACATCTCAGATACCATCGATCCAGATTTGGCTATGGCTCGACATGACTTTGATAATCCTATTTACCAAGCCGAAGAAGAGACTGATGAAGATTGTGACCTACCTGAAGAACTGGCCAGACTTTTGAAACAGGAGGAAACGGTCATTGTGCCTCATCAAGAGGATATTGAAGTTATCAATCTGGGTACCAAAGACGATAAGAAGGAAGTTAGAGTTGGGGCTGCATTGGAATACATTATCAAGAGAAGATTGGTCGAAATGCTCCGTGAGTATAAGGATACCTTCGCTTGGTCTTACCAAGACATGTCTGGGCTGGATACAGATATTGTGGTACACTGGTTTCCTCTCCGAGAAGAATGTCTGCCATTCAAGCAGAAGTTGAGACGGATGAGACCTGACATGGAAGTCAAGATCAAAGAAGAAGTTCAGAAGCAGTTGAATGTTGGGTTTCTTTCCGTCACCAATTACCCTCTGTGGGTCGCTAATATTGTTCCTGTGCCTAAAAAAGATGGAAAGATCAGGATGTGTGTTGACTACAGAGATCTGAATAGAGCGAGCCCAAAAGATGATTTCCCGTTCCCTCAGATTGATGCTTTGGTTGATAACACTACATAATACTCTGTTTTTCCTTCATGGATGGCTTCTCTAGGTATAACCAAATCAAAATGGCTCTAGAAGACATGGAGAAAACTACTTTTATCACACCGTGGGGGCCTTTTTCCTACAAAGTTATGCCTTTTGGATTGAAAAATGCAGGGGAAACTTATCAGCGGGCAATGGTGACTCTCTTTCATGATATGATTCATCATGAGATTGAAGTGTATGTTGATGACATGATTGCAAATTCACAGACGGAGGAAGGACATCTGGTCAATCTTCTAAAGTTGTTTGAAAGTTTAAGGAAGTTTAAGCTTAGGCTGAATCCTAACAAGTGCACCTTCGGGGTGAGATCGGGAAAGCTATTGGGGTTCATTGTCAGTGAAAGGGGTATTGAGGTAGATCCTGCCAAAATAAAAGCTATTCAAGAAATGCTTGAGCCGAGGACAGAAAAAGAGGTTCGTGGTTTCCTGGGGAGATTGAACTACATTGCAAGGTTCATATCTCATCTTACAGCTGTCGCTTCCGCGAAAATAAGGTGCCGGCAAAACAGAAGAGTCGCCACCTTTCGTTATTTATCCTTCAGAACGGGAAAGGAAACGATCGGGAAAAACCTGACGAAAGGGTATAAGACAAGGTCGTCGCAACCATTGTCTGGGTTCGGGAGTCGGTTACGCAAGGGGAAGGTGGCTCGCCAATACAACAGTATTGTGCCTACGTACTCTCAACTGGTATGAGAGATCAGAGCTTACGTAATTCGGGATAATACGGATTACGGGAATTCAGATTCATCTGTTTTATCGAGTAGGGTTAACAAACAGTTCCAGCAGTTTGGTGTACGCAACTCGACCCTTGAAGATTTAGGCGTTACCATTTGCGGTAGAACTGGGAGTTAACGACACTCTTTTCTTCAGAAAAGTTTTCCTTTGAATTATGGGCCCACAGGGTAAAAGATTTGAAGTTTGTTTTCTGTTTTTTACGAAAGAACTGTTTTTTATGTTGTCTGTAGTTTGTACAGCACTAGAGACTATGACCTGGGAACGAATGCGTCGCATATCGTCCAAAGGACGTATACTAAACATTCTAGACAATTGAGAGGAGGCCGCTCAATTATCATTACCCAAGTAGCTTAAGGCTCGTATTGCGCTTATACTAACTTGCCTTTATTACGTTTTTTACTGTTGTTTCAAGAAGAGAGGAGAGAGGGACAACTACGGGGAGACTATCAAGTCCTAATGTTGTCATGCCAAGGATTCATCCTATGGTTGAGGCTTGAAACAGGGAACTCCTAGAAGTTATCATGCATAGGTTTCAACCTAAAGTTCTAATCATCACTTCCTTGTCAAAGGAATTGAGATTCCTAGGGAACATGTCAATGGTAAACAAAAACAGATAAAGCATCAGCTTAAACAACAAATAGTAAATGACTGTAAAATGCATGCAATGCAAGTGAGGGAGGAAATGTGTGTGGCGCATCAGCCTCCACAAGCTCGTCTCGACCTCAAGCCAAATATGAATAACTGCAGTCATACAGGAAAAATAAAATGCCATCAAGCAAATCACAAACCACATAGGCAAGGGAGCAGGGCTCTACCGAATACCCGCAAGCAAAGCCATACAGTAACAATACAAGCAGAGGGAGCAACTCAACCTCTAGTGCAATCATGCTCCTAGCTTAACACAATCTAAACATGAACTTATTCTAATGCATCAAGCAAATCAAACAAGTCACATCAATACAGTTGCACAGAAAGCAAACAGACAGGAAAGAAAGCAGATCAACAACTTCCACAGCTTCACAGCAAAGCAATCCTCTGACAGCAGTCCAGTCCTCAGTCTGTAACTGTTCTTCAAGGATTTCATCTTCAATAGCAAGTATCAACTTGCTTCTTCAAGCTTTCAATGCATCAATCACAAGTATCAACTTGCTCTTCAATCTCTTCAAGCTTCAGCTCTTTCTTCAATCTCAATTTGATCTTCTTCACACAAGTGTCAACTTGTTCTTCTTGATCTTTAAGCCTCAGTTCCAAGGCAATCTTCAAACAAAGGGTAAGTACAACCTCTATCCTCTTCAATCTTTTAGCAAGGGAGAAAGATTCATCTAACAAGAGCAAGATGGGATAGGGAGAAGCAAAGTGAAGACCAAAGGTCACCTCTAAGCACTCCACCATCAAGGAAAGGAACCCTCAAAGGTTCTACCAACTTGTGAAGAGCCACACATCCTACCAAAGGAGGGACGATGCCTTCTCAAGGGGACCTTACATCATAGGGAGGAATGGAAGTGATCAACATCTTCCATGTTTCATGAAGGAAGAAAATCTATTCTAAGGGATCTCCCTAAAAACCCTAATCCTTAACCCTAAGCAAACTACACCAAAGGGAGAGAAATCTTCAAGTCCAAGCTCCACCATGCATTCCACAACAGCCCACACAAGTCTTCATCATCATCCAAAAGCAAGAGAAGCAAAACCCTAGTCTAAGGGAACTAATGAAGTCATTCTAGTTGAATTAGCAAGTTAGGATCACCTAAAACCTAGTACTAAAGTTAATTCTAACTAAAATACTAAAATCAATTATAAAATCCTACAAAAATAACTATGGGAACCTATGTCAATCATGACTCTACCATGTTAATTCCAGAGATCAAATCTTCAAATAAGACCTAGAAATAAATTCTACACTATAAGGTACTAAACTTAAACCCTAAAAGGAAGCACCTAAAGTTTCAACCTAAAAACAACACCTAATTTCATCACAAAAATGTGAGAAAAATACTATGGGAGAATACATGTTTAAGCTAATCACAAACAAAAAATCAAGCAAAAACTCATCACCAAATGATCAAACTAAAATCATCAAACAGAGGTATCAACCATGGTAATTTTATTATCAAATAAAATGTAAAAAATGCACAAAAAATAAAAATGCATGATTTTCCTAATATTTTTATTCAATAAAATTCTAGATTCAATCATGAATCAGGGGGAAAAAACCTGGAATTAATTGAACTATTTTTCTATTTTTAATGAATTATTATCAAACTAATATGAAATGAAGAAAATAAAAGAAAATCAAAAGAAATTAACAAAAGATGCGTGCCCAATAGCAAATATAATCAGTTCAATATGTGGGTTGGGCCAGAGTGGGGGTGTGAATATCATTCAGAGTCTTAAGCCCATTGTCTTCCAATTAATGAAACGGTGCGTATCACTAAAGGGTCCAAGTCAAAGTTTTCAAAGCAATCGTGGCCGTGCATTGAGGTTACTTGGTCAAGCTTCCAGGATGATCCAACACTTGCAGTTCATCTTCCTCATTCAAACGTTCAGACTGGAGGGAAACCAGACGGTGGCCTGAGCAGTGGCGCCACCGTCTTCTCCGGTGAGTCAACTTCCACAGGTCATCAAAAATCACATAACCCTACATCAACTTGTCCAGTTTTTAATGCTGATCACGAATTTACCACTAGAATCATCTAGCTCCTTCTCTAACTCAAAACACGATA
The DNA here is from genome assembly GCA_963859935.3 of Lathyrus sativus. NCBI lineage: Eukaryota > Viridiplantae > Streptophyta > Magnoliopsida > Fabales > Fabaceae > Lathyrus > Lathyrus sativus. Next base: position 181,335,602 of record OZ012737.1, read on the forward strand.
ACATCTTTAGAATTTGTCACAATCTTGAATCTCACCATTTTCCCAATTAAAGGCATCAACCTAATCCTCATCTCATGGTGATCAATTTCCCCTATCTAATCTTGATTATCAATCCAAGAATCTCTAGAATTCAGCCTCAACAGAAATTGGTCATCATCCTAACTTGTCTCTAATCCACGAATTAATCATCTCAAATCCATCTACACATTACAAGGATCCTAACCACCTATAGATTTCTATCTATCTCTTCCTAAATTATGCATAGGGATGAAAAGTACCAACCTGAGTTCAGAGGTGTAACAGAAGCAGTTCTTGATCACTTCAACCTCCAAGATGATGCAGATACACTCCAAAACTCCTCCTCAAGCCAATGCAACCTTCAATTTCCCTTGATTTGGCCTGGAACTCAGAACTCGATTTCCTCTTACAACTCTGAATTTTCAATGGCTCTCTCTGCTACCAGCTTCAAACTCTTCCAAAAAAATGGCTGAACACACTCAACAACTTATATAGAACTCATTAGAATCATCTAGAACTTTCTCAAAGCTTCAGAATGAGAAATTGGATTTTCAAATTCTCCTCAAAATGTCATTCATGACAATCACGATTCCCTCTCTGTTTTGTCCTCAGCAAGCTTGCATTCAACTTCTCATGAGATATTGAACATGAATGGTGGTGTTTCCCTCCTTGTTTCCATCCAATGGCTCATGTTTGATATGTTACTTCATCATGAAGAAACAAAGAAAAAAGGAATGATATTGACTCAAATAAAAATTCTAATGTTACCAAAGTTTCCAAAATGCCTTTTCCATTCAAAAAATGATATTATTTTGCTTCATTTGCACACAAAATGATTTATTTGAATTTTTGGTCATTTATGCCTTTTTAATTCTTCCTTTTTCATAATTTCTTGAACCAAGTCTCTCCTTCAGCCATTTCAATGCCTCCTTGATACATTTTCAATGTTAAAACCCCATTTTGAGCAACTTTCAAGTTGAACAAAATTTCATTTGAGATGTCTAAGTTGGTGAAAATGACCCATAACCAAAAATGACCCATAATCACAACTTCCCAAAATACCCTTGACTTGTCAAAGCCATAACTTGAGTTATACAAATCCTATCAAGGACTTCTAGTACTCTCTAGAAAGCTAAGAGAATAAGGAACAACATTCATGTTGACCAAAAGTTCATAGGAAACATCCTTCTTGGGCAAAAGTGTCATGCAAGTTGGGTAACATTCAAGCTCCAAATTCACATGCCTCAGATGACTTGTAACTTGTCTGGCTCATAACTTGAGTTCTATAAACCCTATCAAGGACTTCTAGTACTCAAATTAAAGCTAAGATAATGCCCTACAACAATCATGTTGGGGTCAAGATGAGATGACAATCATATCTTGAGCTACATTGCCTTGAAGACAGGGGACAAACTAGGGGATTTTACACTGTCAAGTCTTAGAAACCCTAGCTTGAAACTTCGCAAACTCTTCAATCATGATGAGTTGACCTTGGAATCATCCTTATAACATCTCAATGCGTCCATCCATGATCACATGGCTCTTGAATTAAGTCTCAACTTCCTTTAAATCATCAGTTGACTTAGGGTTGACCCAGTCAAACCCTAATTGCACCACTCATGGTTGAGGCTTCTTATTCTTGCACAATGACCTGTCTAGGCCTCAAAGTGATCTTTAAACATTCTCATGAGCTCTCTCAAGACCTCAAGTCCATCTTCATGGCCTCAGAATCATTTGATGGTCTTCCCACAACTCTCAAGTTAGGAGACACACCCTCTTGGCTTCAATCACTCTCTCTGAGGATCTTCTACCTTCTCTGACAAGGATATCAACCCTTGAGCACCTGAATAAGCCTCCCAGCTAGCTTCAAAGTCTTGTATAGCTCTTGATTGGTAATCATACCTCTTGATCTCCTGCATACATGTCAATGAAATGCAAATGATAATGCTAATGTGAATGAAATGAAACACAAGCTAGATGAGGAAAAGTTGGTCAAATTTTGGGGTGCAACAACAACCACTTGTGAACCAATATTTAAATTGTTAAGAAAAGATCAAACGGTCAGGTGGAATGAAAATGGCCAAAAGGCGTTTGAAAGAATAAAAGAGTATCTACAGGAACCTCCAATGCTCATGCCTCCAATCGCAGGGAGACATCTGATAACGTATCTCACAGTTCTTGAGAATTCAATGGGATGTGTGCTCGGTCAACAGGATGAGTGAGGTAGAAAAGAGCACGCCATCTACTACCTGAGTAAAAAGTTCACTGATTGTAAGTCGAGATATTCAATGCTGGAAAAAACATGTTGCGCGCTCGCTTGGGATGATAAGCGTTTGAGGCAGTATATGTTAAACCACACAACCTTTTTGATTTCGAAGATGGACCCAATCAAATATGTGTTTGAAAAGTAAGCACTTTCCGAAAGAATTTCTAGATGGAAAATGGTTTTAACAGGGCATGACATTTAGTATGTTTCCCACAAAGCCATTAAGCGAAGTGTTCTGTTAGAATATCTGGCTGAACAGCCGATTGAATATTATCAGCCAATGAAGTTTGAACTTCCAGATGAAGATGTAATGTTTTTGAAGATGAAAGATTGTGATAAGCCTCTACCTGACCAGGGTCCCGAGATTGGGTCTTAGTGGAAGTTGGTTTTCGATGGTGCTGTTAACTCATATGGTAATGGAATCGGTGCAATCATTATAACTCCTCACGGTTCTCACATATCGTTCACTGCCCGATTAACATTCACTTATACCGATAATGAAGCTGAATATGAAGCATGCATCATGGGTCTAGAAGAAGCTATTGATTTGAGAATCAAAAATCTATATGTGTATGGTGATTCGGCCTTAGTTTCGGCCTTAGTTATCAATCAAATGAAAGGAGAGTGGGAAACTCGTCAGGCCAACCTGGTGCCTTATAAGAACTATGCCAGAAGACTACTGCCTTTCTTCGACAAGGTTGAATTTCATCATGTACCGAGGGCTGAAAATCAAATGACGGATAATTTGGCAACATTATCATCAATGTATAAAGTGAATTTCTGGAATGAAGCTCCAACAATCATTATCATGCGCCTTGACAGGCCAGCCTTTGTATTCGCAGTGGAAGAAGCGTTAGATGGGAAGCCTTGGTATTTTGACATCGGAAGTTTCCTTAAGACTCAAGAGTATCCGCCTGGGGCGTCAAGTAGAGACAAGAAGACTCTGAGGAGGTTGTCGGGTAATTTTTACTTGAACAAGGATGATGTGTGTTGCACCCCAAAATTTGCCCAACCTTTTTCTTTACCTAGCTTATGTTTCATTGCATTCATTGTAGCATTAGCATATGCATTGTATTGTCATGTGTGCAGGGATCAAGAGGTGTGTTTATCAAGAAGGAGTTACCACAAGGTTCTAAGGCTATTCAAGAGGTTTTATTCAAGTATTCAAGGGTTTGAAATCCTCATCAGGTCACTAAAAGAAGGCAAAGATCCCTAGAGAAGTGGCTATACACAAATGTGCATATCTCCTAACTTGAAGGTCACGGGAGATCATCAGATGATTTTGAATCCATGGATGTGGACCTAAAGCATTGAGAGAGCACATGAGATGCCTTGAGAGTCATTATGGATCTTGGGTAAGCTATTATACCAGATATAGGAAGTCACAATCAAGATTGGTGTAATTAGGGTTTTCATCTAGTCAACCCTAGGTCAACAGTTGAATTGGAAGAGTTTTAGACACAATTACAAGGCACTATGATCATGGAATGATGTGTTGAGACACTTGAAATATGATTCTAAGATAAGCTCATCAATACTCAAGAGTATGAGAAGTTACTAAGCTAGGGTTTCTAAGCTTGACAGTGTAAAATCCCCTAGTTTAGTGCTTAACTTCAAGACCACATAACTCAAGATGCAAGTTTCATCTCATCTTGACCCCAACATGAGACATGTAGAGAATGTTCATAGCTTTTTTTTTAGTACTAGAAGTCCTTGATAGGATTTATAGAACTCAAGATATGAAGCAGACAAGTTACAGGTCATCAGATGAATGTGATTTTGGTTCTTGAAAGTCAACCAACTTCCATGCCATTTTTGACCTAGAAGGAGGTCTCACCTGTCCTTGACCCAAACATGAATGTTGTTCCTCATAATCTTAGATTTTGAAAGAGTAATATAAGTCCTTGATTGGATTTATAGAACTCAAGATATGAAGCTTGCAAGGCAAGGGTATTTTGGGAAACTTTGATTATAGGTCACTTTTGGTTATAGGTCAAGTTCACCACTTTGCATACCTCAAATGAAAATCTTTCCAACTTGAAAGTTGCTTAGAATGGGGTCATTTGCTCAACCAAACACCAAGGAACCATTGGAATGGCTTGGATATGAGAATTCTTGAAGAAATTCCCATGAAAGAACATTTGAAAAGGCCTAGTTTTGATCTAATTAATTTTAAACCAATTCATGGCATATGGGTGCATTTTTTGAGTCCAAATAATGTTCTAAGAACAATGCCAAAACCAAAATTTCACTTTGAGGTCATTTACATTGCAAAATTCAAGATTACTTCATCTTGAAGTAACATAGCCAATCCACACCATTGATCCACTTTCAAGGGTCAAACCACTACCATTAGATCCATTGCAACATCAGCAGCATGAATGATCAAAGTTGCAAGCAATACAGGCTCTGTTTCAATGAGTTCCATAAAGCTTCAAGTGGAGATTTTTGGATTTTTGGATTGATCATTGTGGGCTTTAATTGGGCTTAAAAGTGATTGAGATCCATTCCATATAACTCCCTGATCATCTACAATAGAAAATAACTGATTTTGGAGGGAGAACTAACTGAATTCAGTTGAGAAAAAGTGGTGATCAAGTGATTTTCGTTTTTGGGATTTCCTCCATTTTCAAGCCAAATTGAGGTTGCAGATAGCTAGAGGAAGATCTAAGGAGTGTTTCTGCGCAATTATCTTGAAGGATTCGTGGCCGTTGGAGGTGTTGTGCAAGCTTTCAACCAGGTATGTAAAATTCACCATAGCACCCAGTTTAAAGATCTTTATCATGCCATTATCACTGATTCATGCTCCCCTAGACTTGTGGATGGACTTAGGATAGGTTTTGGGCTTGATTACAACAATTCTTGAAATGATATCAAGATTTGTAGCTTGCGGTTTCATTGATTTAGAGGCTAAAAACGAAAAAGAATGTTAGGGTGATGATGCACATAGTGAGGCGAATCGATTGGCATCAGAAATTCTAAGTTTTGTGAGGTTTGTAGAACAGGTATTGTGCCTTCCCACCGGAGAAGACGACCGGAGTCTTCTCCGGCCGCCGTCTGATGTCTCCCTCCATTTTTAGTTTAAATCCCCATATGTATTGCCAACCGTTGGATTAGATTGACCGGGGGTAAGATGGAGGGCCATGATGCAATCTGGTTTTTTCTTTAGAAGCCATATGCACGCGTGGCTGCTTGATAGCCATTAGATCATGTGATTTAATCCCAAGCAAACGGTCACGATTCATCTTCATGTTGTGTTAGTTTTCTGAGGCTTGCGTGGCACACTGAGAACCATAGGATCAAATGACTTGGTCTTGCAATGGAGGGTTGGGATTTAAGTCAGCATATGTAAAGATTCAAACGCCTGCGTGTCAATTTGTTGATCATTGGATTTGTTGACTATATTCAATATGGACGGCCATGATAACGTCTGATGGTTGACTTCCCCACTTAAATGAAATGCAGAGTTTCACTTATTGAAACTCTGAAGTGGACCTGGGCCTTTCCTCTTCACACCCCCTTTTAGTCTGGACCCAACAAATGCACATGAAATAAGTGTTATTTGCCACAGTTCTTTTTCCTTTTTCATTTCTTTTCTTTATTTTCTTTTATTTTGTGGCTGTTTACTTTTAATTGATAAAAAATAGTAAAATGCTTGAAAAATTCATGAGATTTTTTCTTAAGATTCCTCAATGTGTTAGATGATTTTAGAAATTGTTGGATTATTGTTTAGAGCATCTTTCAATTTAATGTAAATTTTCCATGATTGGTTATTTCTTTAAATGTGAAAATATACATGCTTGCTTCTTGAATTTTATTTCCTTATCAAATCATAGAATAAATTTCTAATTTTTTGTGTGATGATTCTAGAAACCTTGATTGATTTTTAGGTATTTTTTCTGATTTTTAGGTTTCATTTAGTTAGGGTTTGAAGTAGATCTTTAGCACCCTTCCCCTTTGCCTTATTCATAGAACACTTTAAGGTTTTGCTCTCTGTTAGTGTACCTAGGTTTGGAATCTTGACTTCAAATTTTAACCATAGCTTCCTAACATCATGAGGATCCCTTAGGATATTTATTAGAATTTTTAGGATTGTTTTCCTATTTTTAATAGATTTTGCATTCTGGCTGTTGTTAGTGTGTTCCCCATTGAACCTTCACCTAGTCTTGCATTATAAGTGACCTTTTTGCAATCCTTAGGCACCCAATCTTTGCATGTTCCCATAGTACATAGGTTGAAGCCTTTGTGGGTTAATTTTCATGTCCTAATAGTGTCCATGGCTTGATTAAGATGGACTTCCTTTAGAGCTTAACTTTTAGGGTTCCTTAGAAGCTTTTAGGTGATTGATTGCTCCTCTTTGTGTGATTCCCTTTGCTTTGCTTTTCTCCTCCCACTTTCCTCTATCCTATGATGTAGGGTTCCCATTTGTGAGAGCCTGATTCTTCCTTTGGAAGAATTAAAGTGTATTCCATGAATGGTAGAACTCTTGAGGATATATCTTGAAGATTTTGGTTGAGTGTCATGATGGATTCCCTTGGTCTACATCATGCTTCCCATCATCATTCACTCCTCATTGTCCATTAATATTAGGATCCCTCTTGTGAGAGCTTGGTTCTTCCTTTGGAAGAATTAAAGTGCATTCCATAAAGAGGTTGAGCCTTGGAGGACCCTTGTGTTGATACACATTAACAATACCTTAGATCTCCACTAAGTTCCACCTCACTCATCTGTCCTACAATCTTAGGATCCCTCTTATGAGAGCCTGATTCTTCCTTTGGAAGAATTAAAGTGCATTCCATAAATAGGTTGAACCTTTGATGGACTATTATGTTGATACACATCTAAACTGGATGAATTTCTAGAATGATTTCCTTGCTCCTCATCTTGTTTGCCTTTCTCCTTCATGACTGATTGAGTGTTTGCTGTGATGTATTAGGATAGACTTGCATGTGTAGATACCCTTAGGCTTAGGTGCATGATTGCATTAAAGGTTAAGGTGTGCCTCCCTTTGCTTGATTGTTTCTTTTTCCTTTTTATCATGTTTGCATTAAAGGTTGAGGTGTTCCTCCCTTTGCTTGGATGCTTATCTGCCTTTCATACTTGACATGTCTGCATTAAAGGTTGAGGTGTACCTCCCTTTGCTTGGTTGTTTCTTTTATCCTCTGTGATTTCTTGTTTGCATTAGAGGTGGAGGCTTCCTCCCTCTTCTTGTATTGTTGCATTGCATACCCATACATGTACTCATTTTATCTGCTTGATAGATGTATTCACCTGTTTTTGCTGTTGCTTTCCTTTCCATTGCCATGATCCCTTAGGACTCTCACATCCTTGTTTAATGATAGTGATGATAGACACTAGGTTGAATCCTTTGCATGATAACAAGTAGGATAGATTCCCTTCTAAACTCAACATTAGGACCATCTTGCATGATAACATTAGGGTTTTGATTTAGTTCCCCTGTAGATTCCTCTTTCTCTTCTCACCTTCAAACAATAACAAAACATCTAATAAAGGCAAGCTCGTATTGTACGCTACGAGCCTTAAGCTACTTGGGAAATGATAATTGAGCGGTCTCCTCTCAATCATCTAGAGTGTTTAGCGTACGTCCTTTGGGCGATATGTGACGCATTCGCTCCTAAGTCATAGTCTCTAGTGCCATATGAATTACAAACATTCATAAAAGACACTTCTCTGATAAAAGACAAAAACAAACATAAAACTTCTTTTTGCCCTTTGGGGCTCCATTTAATCCAGGAAAATCTTTTCAGATAAAAGAGTGTTGTTAACTCTTAGTTCTACCGCAAACAGGCGTCATCCTTAACTGCTAGAACTATCTGTTAACCCTACTCGGGTAAAAACAATTGAACAAACCTATGTTCCGTTTTATCCTGAACTACGTTAGCTCTGATCTCTCATACCTGTTGAGAGTACGTAGGCACAAGACGCGATGTCTTAGCGAGCAACCTTCCCCCATCGCCCGTAGTTAGCCGAACTACATTGACTCTGACTTTCCCATTGCACGAGGGAATACGTAGGCCCAGAGAAGCGACGCTCTGTCGAGTCCTTTTTCTTTTCTTTTGAACTAGACCTTGATAGGTAGATAGATGAACAACCCGTCAGATAAACAAACAAGCATGGATCCCGTTGAGTACAACGGACGTGAGGGGTGCTAATACCTTCCCCTTGCGTAACTGACTCCCGAACATGAGATTTGGTTGCAATGACCGATCTTATCCCTTTTCGCTAGGTTTCTCTTGATCGTTTCCTTTCCCTCCTGTGGGATAAATAACAATAGGTGGTGACTCTTCTGTCTTTCCCGGCACCTTTTTTCGCAGTAGCGACAATGTGTTGTACAAAAGAAACTTCGATATGGTGTTGCTATGTTGTGTGGATGAGAATGAAGCAAGTTTGCTGATGGAAGAGGTCTATGAAGGTTCTTTTGGTACTCATGCTGGTGGGCATGCGATGTCAAGAAAGTTATTGAGAGCAGGGTATTACTGGATGATCATGGAGTCCGACTGTTTTAAGTATGCCAGGAAATGCCACAAGTGTCAAATTTATGCTGACAAAATGCATGTGCCACCAAGCCCTCTAAATGTATTAACATCTCCTTGGCCCTTTGCAATGTGGGGAATCAACGTGATTGGGAGAATTGAACCGACTGCCTCTAATGGGCACCGCTTTATCTTGGTAGCAATTGATTATTTCACCAAGTGGGTAGAGGCGGCTTCCTTTGCCAATGTGACCAGGCAAGTAGTTGTTCGCTTTATAAAGAAGGGCATCATCTATCGATACGGAGTACCAGAACAAATCATTACTGACAGTGGTTCGAATTTTAATAATAAGATAATGAAGGAATTTTGCAAGAGTTTTAAAATTGAACACCACAACTCTTCTCCATAGCGTCCAAAGATTAATGGTGCTGTTGAGGCAGCAAATAAGAATATCAAGAGGATTGTGCAAAAAATGGTAGTGACTTATAAAGATTGGCATGAGATATTTCCTTTTGCTTTACATGGTTATCGTACTTCGGTGTGTACATCTACTGGGGCAACGCCTTTCTCGCTGGTATATGGTACGGAGGATGTTCTGCCATTGGAAGTCGAAATTGCTTCTCTAAGGGTATTGTCTGATGTGAAGCTTGATGAAGTAGAATGGATAAAGGCTAGGTTGAATCAACTTAGTCTGATTGATGAAAAGATATTGGCAGCTATCGACCATGGCCGGCTATACCAGAGCAGAATGAAGAAGGCATTTGATAGAAAGTACGCCCTCGGCATTTCCAGGTAGGTGACTTGGTGTTGAAGAGGATCCTCCCTCCACAAACAGATCACAGGGGCAAATGGACTCCCAATTATGAAGGTCCATACGTAGTAAGAAAGGTTTTCTTTGGGGGAGCCTTGTTGCTATCAACCATGGATGGTGAAGATTTTACGTCCCTTGTGTATGTAAACACAGTCAAAAAATACTTTGCTTGAAAAGAGACCCGCTGGACATAAAAAGAAAAGTCCATGCAAAAATGGGGCATCCCGGCGAACCATAAAAAGAATAGGTTTGGGAAAAAATTAGGGATAAAAAAAGAAGAATAAATGAATAAACCTGCAAAGTTGAAAACCTGAAAAGGAGACTTTGGCAAAAATGGGCATCCTGGTGGATTGAAAACCCGCAAGGGCGATCTAGTCAAAAGTTAGGGATTTAAAAGAAAATGAATACGGTCTTCCATCTGATCTGTGAACGCATTTGGATTCTTGGAGATCTTGAAGGGTAAAAATCAGTCTCTTCAAAACGCATGACATTGGTGAAGCATCAAAGACATGTGAGTCATAGCCAAATCGACACATGGTGGTTGTCTGTTTCCATATTGCCAAAATTTGTATACTTTGTCATTGTACTTTTTGCGCAATTTCCTCTTTTCAGGAATTGAATCCGTTGTAATTTTCCTATTTACAGGCCCTTTTATCACAAAGAGCTTTCCTTTTCTCATTTTTGATTTTACTGTTTTGTTTGTGAAAAGATGTCTGATATTTTTGATAAACTTTGCATACAAAAAGTTTGTGGCTTTGCTAATCATATTAAAAACAACGATTTACATGAATGATATCATGGATAGTGACCGAAGTAGCCATTTTGTAAACAGTGCACACTTCTTGTTTATTTGTTGTTTACAAGATAATTGATCTTTTTCTTGGCGGTGCTCTCTCCATAGGATACTATTTTCAGACCAGAAATATCTCGCTAGCATTGATGTGCACTTATCCCCCTCAGGGTAAGATTGGGATTATTCCTTAGCAGCAAGGTAAGCTCAGTGGCGTCCCCGACAGGATCTATGTCATTGACTTCTCTTCCCAAGCAGAGAGAGATGTTGATTCCCTTGATGATTGATACCTTCCGCCAAGTCCAATGATTATTGACATTCTCCATAGTTAGATTTTTGGGACGATCTCCCAAGAGATGTTATCCTCAATTCCCAGCAGAGTGGAATTTTCCCTGGGGGAGTTCTGTTAAGGAAGGTTGTTCAGGGCGCATTCCTCAACAGAGTTTGTTTTCTGATTTTCTTGGCGCTTTTCTCAGCGGTGGTGTTCTTTTACATATCATTTGCATTGCATCCTCCCAAATATGTAGCATTTCCATTTCTTATGGAGCATTACGCCATATTCAAACATAGGCATCTGAAGCATAAGCCAGGTTTGATACCTTCGTTGCCAGACATCTCTCCGGCAGATAACGACATAATTCACGAGACTCGGTGGTACCTAACCCCAACAAAAGTCATTGGTGGGTGTGTTCATCTTATTCCCCAACAGAGTTTGCTTGTTTAAGCCTCTCTTTCCCCAGCGGAGTATTCTTTTTCAGGTCGTAAGTCGGTCGATTCTACTTCATGTCTATCCCGGGAGTTGTATTCCAACTTTTGGTTGGTAATCCCTAACTTGGCTTTTTTGTGGATGTTATCCCAACTTTTGGTTGGTAGTCCTCTGTCGTTCCCCTGCGGAGTCGTTATCCCAACTTTTGGTTGGTTGTCCTCGTTGTGGTAAGTTCGCCTTCGTTCGACGTTTTGGTGATTCCAACTTTTGGTTGGTTTAGCTTTTGTTGATGATTCCAACTTTGGTTGGTAATCTCCCTTTCTTGTGATCCTAACTTTTGGTTAGTAGCCTTTATCCCAAATTTTGGTTGGTAAGCTTCTTTTATTCCCCGCAAAGTCGTTATCCCAACTTTTGGTTGGTAGGCCTCGTTTCGGGTGAGTTCGCATTCAGCAGGCGTCCTGGTGATTCCAACTTTTGGTTGGTAGCCATTCATTTATTTGTTGACACTTTATTGTTCCGTGTATTCGCCTTCGGCCGGCGTCTAGGTGATCCTAACTCTTGGTTAGTAACCCATTTCTCACAACTTTTGTGGATGTAATTCTCTGGTGATCCTGACTTTTGGTTAGTAGCCGTTGTTATTGTCCTGACCAGTTGCTATGTCAGTTATCCCAACTTTTGGTTGGTACCCGCTATTTTTAAGTCCACCTTTAGCTGGCAATTATTTTATCCTACCTACATATCCGCAGGTTGCAAATTTATGGGTTCTTTTGGTATTCAATCACCTTTTACCTCGAATGTTTGAGAGTGGTTGCTCTTCATCCCTTCGGGTTCAAGCTGTTTGAATAGGGGCAGCTATAGCACCCCAAAATTTTCTCATCTTTGCTTATGTTCTTGGCTTATGTTTATTTGCATTATCATATTCATCTTTGCATAGCATTTGTTCTTGGCATGGGATCAAGGTATCATGTTTTGTTTCTCAAGGAAGAAGGTTGTGTTTCTTCGAGTTCAAGCAAGTTGTTCTTTGTGACTTTGTGGTATTCTCAACCTCCCAAAGCTCCCTCTTCCTCAAGTATGATTCAAGGAAACATCATTTCAAGATCTTATGTGGTTCTCCATGGCTTATTGTGCAAGAAATCATCAAGAGATTCAAGTTTGGTGCAAGGTGTTTGACCTAATATAGCAATTTGTGGATGCTATGATCAAATGGGAATAACTCTTTCATTTCTCAACATCTTGAGGTGGTTCTTTTTCTAATGTACTCTTATCATCATCCCTAGTAAGTTCTCTTTGCAAGGAAAGATCAAATTATTCTTGGAAAGTCATCAAAAGTTTGAAGACATTAGAGGTCATTTTGAGTTTTGGAAGGTTTTCTTAGTCAACTTCAAAAGGGAATAACTTGTTCATTTTTCATCATTTGGAGCCCATTCATATTCTAGAATAAACTTGAAGCTATCCTCTACAACTTTGGTTCAACATGTAAGAGCTAAAAACCCATGGAAGGTATTGGTTTTCATCAAAACATTATAGGTAACTTTTTGGTCCCTAAAAGACTTAAAAAATTTCTAAGTGTTTTATGATTTTGCACTCTTTCATGGAAGCTACTTTGAAAGATCACATCTCTCAAGTCAAGTTGCCAAATCAATACTTTATTTTCACATTGCAAATATTGCATCCCCCTCTATCCAATGCAAGAAGAATCACCTCATAAAGCCTCATACATTGTGTGAACCATGGCTGCAAAAGTTGAATTTCAAAGATGGATTTTCACTCCAAGTCAGATTTAAATTTGATTGAAATGGCTTCTAATCACCAAATTAATGCACGAATTTCACTTAAACATGTTTAACCAACTTTCCTGAAGTGATTAACACCTCGGAACGCAGGATTTGAGTGAGTTTTGACAGCTTGCAAGTCACACTTTGCTCGTGTTGCAGGTGTGCACGAATTCCATCAAAATTTCCTCATTCACCCTCCCTTTTGATTCAGAAAGCTCCTCTTATAAATAGGGAGTGATTTCCACCCATTTCCACAAGCTTTTGACAGCCAAAACCACTCTGCTAAGATCCTATTTGAACTATTAAGCTTGAACTTCGAATTTCCATTTCCACACCTTAATCACTCAAATTCTCCACTCAGTTAGCTTCACCAACATTCGGTGAAGCTAACCAGATCGAGAACTTGAAAAATCATGGCCTAAATCAAGCTAGGGAACTCCATTTTCATAGCTTCAAGGTTGAGCTTCAACAGGTATAATTCTCAACCATTTTGATCCAAATTTGTTGCTAAGATGTAGTCCTTGACATGCTAATGCTGTTTGTATAGTTAGTTTTTAGTTATAGTTGAGTTTTGTTGTTGAATTTTTGGTGTTGTGTTTCGCAAGTGCATGAATAGCGTTAGAGTAATATAAAAGATTATCGATCCCACAAAGACCAAACATCAATCTATCGGTTGCTATTGTTACGGTGCTTATCTAAGGCGAGTTAATAAAGGTTTAAGTTGTGCAAAATAAAGGTATAGTGTGAAAATAAATTCAATATTAAAACAATAGGCTTAGATGAAATTCACATAGCTAGGCAGTATTCCAAATGCATATAAATAGGATGCCTTATGGGGTAATGTTTTCTACTCGTGAAAAGAAATAACTTAACGGGAACTGTCGCTTTTGCGTATTCAGAACCGAGTTTATCCCCTAATCGATCCCTCTTATTGTCACTTATAAAAAGGCGCGCATTGCGTTAGAGTTGATTAAACCTATTTTTAAGAAATATAGTTTCTTAACTTAGCTGAAAAGTATCTTGAACTGGAATTTCTAACAAAAAGAGGTTCTTGCGAACCGAACTTTAAATCCATAAACGCGTCCAAAAACAGTTTTAAAATCGTTTTTCTAAAACATTAAAGATTCCTACTTAACTGGACCAAGCACTTTCGCTTCCTTTGAACAGTTAAGACTAACCAAATTTATCTAAAGTTTGGACGGCTTTCGATCTTACCCAACATATTTTAAGTGCAGAAAATAAGTGTTAAAAGTTAGAATAACCCATAAGTAATTCTATCGACAGCCATATGGAATACTATTTTAACTACAATCGTTGCATCCTAGCCTTTAAGATTTAGCCGGACATGGTAAAGTAAATAGACATGGTAAATAAATGCAAGTAAATAAAGTGCGAGGAAATAAATAAAGTGCGATAAAGGGTGTGCTAAATAAACAGTGCGATAAATAAATAGTGCGGGAAATAAAAGCGGATAAATAAAAAAGGGCAATAAATAAACAAAAACCTGCTCCAAACGGGAGGCTTTAAATCTTGGTACAACTTGAAGTAAATGACGAAAATAAAATGGCGGCAAGATTAACTACTGCCAAAGTGCTCCAAACCTGATTACAGACTCGATTAGACAATGCAATAATCCCTCGATGTGAGAAGTTTATCACTTTACAATAGGTGAAATTTATGGCTTGAGCTCTATAACTAAGCTTAGATGATTAGAAATGAGACATAACTCCTCTATTTATAGTGGTAGGAAAGTACAGGTAAGGACAAGAATGCCTTCCAACTCTTTTCGGGAGGGAAATGAGATTGCAAAGGTGGCGCCCACCACCTTTCTATGGCGCCCGCCACATGAACTAGGGTGGAAAGGAGTGGGAGACGTGGCAGTTGTCAGCAATTGTTCTTCTATACAATGTGTGGCATCCCCTATGGCGCCCGTCATGGTGGAAGCCATGAGTACAATTCCAAAGAATGTTGGTCTTTTAGCTTGTTTTTCTTCATTCTTCTCGAGTAGCTTTGAAAATACAAAAACCTAAAAATGAAACAAAACAGAGGCATAATACAAGAAAATAGAAATAAAATCCTAAATAACATGCATAAATCGAGTCGAATAAACAGTATATTTTAGGTCTATCAAATTCTCCCACACTAAAACCTTTGCTTGTCCTCAAGTAAAACATCATGACAGAAAAGGGTGATATCCATAATTGATCTGGGCATAAAAGGCTTCTAAGTTCAAGCTGGGATGAAGTGATAGGTACTAACTAAGTGAACCACAGGTATCGGAATGACACTTCTTCGTAAATACGGACATAGGCTTTGTTCTTACAAAAATCAATTTGTACTACCCTACCGTACCTAGGCCTACTTTTAAATCTCCTTTTGGGTCCTTTTGTGCTCACATTAAGCCTGTTATCCATATGTGCTCATGGTGAAGTGACCGGTTAGTGATTCTGATCTTAAGTATGGGACTCTGGTACAAAAATTGGTGCAACCCCTTTTATTGACCCTATTGTAGTTGTGGGGGATCAGATCGTAACCCGCCTTCCCGAGTTCAGCACCAGACACCTCTGAACCAACTATCAATGGGAAGATTTTTATTTTGTTTTGCTTTTATATTTTTTTTTCCGAATTTTTTACAACTTTTTAGGTTAAATGACCTTGTGAGGGTTACCTATACCCGAGTTGCAATTATTATTTTTGAACATGCAGATCATTCACTTATATTCATCAGTCCTTCACTTAGATCACACTTTGGTCGGAGTTGACTGCTTAAGATAAACTACTAAGGACTTACTATGAACAGTTTTATTAAGGCCATGGTACGTAGGGTATCGGGGTTGATTTCTACATTCGTGAAGCCTAAGGTGTTATAATGGTACCGATGTTTCAAAAATATTTTTCCAAATCATCTGCATCCTAACTCAAACTTGCCTCAAAGCCTAAAAATTTGCAGGATAGTAAACTTTTTGTCAATAAATTTTTTTTTTTGGTGCGGCAAAGTAATGAAGGGAATAAGGGTATATTGCAGAATGACTCGTTAAACACATGTGTGTTCTAAAAAACAAAAAGAAAATAAGAAGGGAAATAAACTAGAAAGCGATAAAAGAAATGAAAAATGCAAGAAAAAGTGAGAAAATAAATAAAGTCTCCTCCCACACTTAAATTGAACATTGTCCCCAATGTTTCAAAATAAGAAAGGGACGAGGTACCTGAAGGGCCTAAGGCATGCTGCTGGTGTTGTCACCAGCGTGAGGTAAGTACCTAGGGCAGGGAGATCTGCTGCGATGATGATCGGTCTGAGCAGCATCGAACTCGTCGAATCTAGTGGTCAAAGTAGCTTGAGATTGCATTATGCTTTGCATGGATTGGCTCATCTGCTGCTGAGACTCTCGCATGAATCTCATATTTTCAATTAATTGTTGCTGTATTATGGTGAGTAAGTTATCGCGTCTCTCCTCTCTTGCTAATTGGTCTCGCCACATCTGCTCAGATATATAAAAACCAGGAGCGGTACCTGCAGAATGGTAAGAGGAAGACAGTGCAGTGTGTGTCTGTGGTACATGGTGAGGCAGCATAGGATGATCGGGAGACTGCTCTCGCCGGTCATACTCATCATCGGTATCATCGCCGTCACCAACAGGAATATTCGGAGGTACTGGACCTGTAATGGGTGGAGCATCTAAATCGTAGGTCCAGTTCATCGCGATAGCCACATCAGTGTGTCTAGTGCAAGGAAAAACGATAGATGAGATAGCCTTTCCATGGACCATAAGCTCAAAGCCCCCTTCCTTCCTGACCTTGCATAGTTTCATATCTTTTAAGAATTTTAAATTAATTGTGCGAGGAGGAAGGGGTGCTAAGGTTGTTATCTCTGCATCTATGTTCAGAGCCTTTGCAATAGACATAATAAGTCCTCCGAAGGCAATGGTCCCCGTGCCCTTGATTGAGGCATTCATATGAGCAATCATGAACGAAACCACATTAAATCTCCTATTTGTGAGGCACCCCTGCAAAAATAGTAACTCTTTTGCATTCACCTTGTTTGGATTCTCCTGGCCAAAGATAGTACAGGCTAACATGTAGCGAAATACGCAGATGGCCGGGTTATGGATACGGGAGGCAAGTGTTCCTTCGAAAGATGTAATCGTAAAATTTGACAACCTATGCCAGAAGGAAAATTCCTCCACAGACCAATCAGAATCTAGAGGTACTTCACAAATAGCACCTTCACCAAAAGGCATTCCTAGCCTCTCTACTAGTTCATCAGTACTAAATGCGTATTCCACATGAAACATTCGGAACTTTACTGTGTCGACGGTACTGGCAGTGTCGGTCCTGACAACATAAATCAGGGAACTCAAGAATTCCCTGGTCAGCCTCTCAAAAGTAGGATCACGTCTAGCAAATATTTCGTGCATTCCTAAAGTGTCTAACAAGTGATAAACGCTATGGTAAATACCCAAATAATACAGACAGTTGTCATCGACGTACCGTGTCGAAGCAATGTCCCGACTTCGCAGTTTGTCGAGAATTTTCCGTTGTCTTTCTCCGGGCTTCCCTTGACGCAAAATGTAACGTTCGTGTTCCATGGATGAACTCTTGAGGTGGAAGATGAGTGAAAATGGGTATTTTTTTGGAGTTTGGTGAGGGAAGGTAAAAATGGAACTTGGAATGGTTAATGGGTTGGTGAGTGGATGATGAAATTATGAACTTTTGGTGCTTTGCGGAAGATTTTTGGATGGCCAAAAATGGAGTTTTGGAGGTTTTATATGTGAAAATGGTGGTTTTGTAACTTCTGCCCCGCATATAGTCCAGACCCCTTGGCGGACGCCATGGACTATATGGAGGGCGCCATCCTTGTTGAAGGTGGTTGGGCCGGATTTTTGGTGCTTTGTTTGGGCTTTGGTGCTCCTTGATTTTTGGGGTGTGCTGGTAGTAAAAGTCACTTGTCCTGGCACACTTATATTTTTCCTTCTATATATATTTTTTTCTTTTTCCTTATTTTGACATAAAAAAACAGGAAACATAATTAAAAAAATTAAAACAAATTACATGAAATAGGGAAATAGCAATCGTCACAAACATTATATATATAAACGGTAAAATTAATGTCATAAAATAAAAATGTAAGCAAATGAAATAAGTCTGTAAATGAAGGTGAAAATAAAGCAAACGATAAAAAGTAATAAAATAGTATCATCACGGAGCTGGCTACTCGTCTGTCTGGTCAGGATGACGGAGGGTGTGTAGCTCTCTATGTAGGTCTGAGATCTCCTGGTATAGTGTGTCGGCTTCTGTAGCATGAGTCATGTCTGATATCGTCATCCTCGGAGAGGGCAATGAAGGATGGTACTCTGCCGAAGGCGGTGTGCGTGGCTCATCAATCGTCTCTCCATAACCTTCCAAGGCCTAACTCCAGTTGGAAGGATCATGGACACTGGTCATAGCAAGATCAAGCAATGTGAAATAGTGGATGGTCTGGTAGTTGATCAGGAGTCTGAAATAATCATGCTGAAATGATGCTCTCCTCATCAACCCTCTGTCCAAACAGAAATCAATATCCAACAAGGTGTATCCACAATATAGAGTTAGGTGTAGCAGCTAGCTGGTAAGTCCTAATGTTGTGGCTATCTGAGTGACGGTGCCTCCTACGTGAATAATTCCTTCTGAGGATCTAGCTGTGCCCTCGAGATTATTCAGCAAAAAGTTCCTACATGCCACTGGGCGTAGTCGGTTTGCACAGAATAGAAAAAAGATCTCTTCCTCACTAACATGCATGTCAGAGTCAGCCTTTCCGAGGAAAGTGTGAGCCAGGATCATCTGAAAGTACCTCATAGCTGGGTTGTGAATGACTAGGGATAGCTGAGTGGATGGGTTGAGGCTCCCTCCACCTGTAATGTCTCTCCAAAACTGGTCGATGTCTCAACTCATAAAATAACCGATCGGCAGATCCAGTATAGCATCAGGGGTGGTCTGAAATCTGAGCAGGTCACCGAACTTCTTCAAAGTAAAGGCATACTTCGTTCTAAATAGTCTGAATGTGGTAGTGCCGTCCTGACCAACATATGGTTCGTGGCGAAAAGAGCTAAGGAACTCCAGAGTAAGGTGCCTGTAGGTCTGGTGTAACTAGTCAGCATATTCGTCCCAATGGAGTTGATGACAGAGAAACTATATGTTGGGCTCAATGCGTAGAGCTTCCATGCAGGCCTGATCTGGGTACCGGGTCGGTGCCATAGGACGCTGCTGAAGAATATAGTACCTCTGCCTTTGGTTGTCGTCTCTAAAGGTGATGTGCATGTCATCAAGAGGCTACATCCTGCAAATAAAACTTAGAGAGCAAGTCCTGAAAGCACAAGCATCATAAACCGTTAGTTGACACATAAAATAATAATTACTAAAAAAAAGGAAAATAAAATAAAATAAAAGATAAGTAAAGAAAAGTAAAGAAAATCGTGGGTTGCCTCCCAGGCAGCGCTTGTTTAACGTCGTTAGCTTGACGAGTAGAACCTATATGGTTGAAGTAGGCAGTGGTGGATCAATCAAGGTATGGCTGGAATAATCATCGGGAATGTCCCCTCCTTCATAGAATTTTAGTCTCTGCCCATTTACAATGAATGGGCTACATAACTGGTTCTGGATCTTGAATGCTACTGATTGTATAACTTTAGTAACTATAAAGGGACATGTCCACCTTGAACGAAGCTTGCCAGGAAATAGTCACAATCTAGAGTTGAATAGGAGAACAAGATCTCCTATATGGAAATCTTTCTTCACGATATTCTTATCATGCCAGGCCTTGGTTCTTTCTTTATATATAATAGCGTTTTTGTAGGCGGATTGGCGGAGTTCTTCTAGTTTATGTATATCAAGGACGCGATTTTCTCCAATAGTCAAATAGTCAAAGTTTAGGGTTTTTATGGCCCAATAGGCCCTGTGTTCTAATTCGAAGGGTAGATGACAGGATTTTACATAGACCAGTTGGTAAGGAGTTGTTCCAATAGGGGTTTTGAAGGCGGTTCTACAGGCCCATAGCGCATCTTGCAACTTCTGAGACCAATCTTTTCTTGATATAGAAACCGTTTTTTCTAAGATTTGTTTAATTTCTCTATTGGATACTTCTACTTGGCCACTAGGTTGTGGGTGATAAGGTGTCACTATCCTATGCTTAACTCCATATTTTCTTAAAAAATTTTCGAAGAATCTTGATATGAAATGCGATCCACTATGTTGTACCCCAAAATTTGACCAACCTTTTTTCTTTACTTGGCTTATGTTTCATTTCATTCTTTAGCATTTGCATTTGCATAGCATTGTCCTTTACAGGGGATGAAGAGAGGTGTTCCATTCAAGAGAATAGTCTCAAAGGTTGCAAGCTCAAGCAAGAGTGTTTATTCAAGTCATCAGGTGCTTACAATCATTAGGAAGTGGTCAAAGGTCTTTGAAATAGAAGATTGGTTTATGTTGTTTATCTCCTGTCTTGGGATCAACAGGGGATCATTAGGGGTTCACAAGTTCATGGTTATGGATAAGAGATGTTTGAGAAGCTCATTGAGTGCTCTAGAAGCCATTGTGGAGCACATCTAAACACTTATTTCCCTTGCAAGAGGTCACAGTCAAAGGTTGTGCACCTAGGGTTTCATCTGGTCAACTCAAGGTCAACTAAAGACTTGAGGAAGTTTGAGATTTGGTTTTAAGTCATTGGAGCTATGGGAAGTTATGTTGAGACATCTAGGATGTCATTTCAACTTCAAATAAATAATAATCAAGAGTTCAAGAAGTTACTAAATTAGGGTTTCAGAGGATCTCAGTGTAAAATCCCCTTCTTTAGTGCTCAACTTCAAGGACAATTTACATAAGGACACAAGTTCAATCTCATTTTCCTATGAACATGAAACTTGTAAGGCATGTTCTTAGCTTTCTTTTGAGTACTAGAACTCATTCATTGGGTTTGTGGAGATCAAGTTATGATGCCATCAAGTTATAGGTCTCAGATGAACATGTTTTTTGGTCAACAAAAGTCAACTCACTTCCAAGGCACTTTTGACCTAGAATCAAGTTTCTCCTCAACTTTAGGTGAACATGAAAGTTTTGGCTCATGATATTAGCTTTTCAAAAAGTCTTATAAGTCCTTGATATCATTTGTAGAACTCAATTTATG
Source organism: Lathyrus sativus (assembly GCA_963859935.3). Lineage (NCBI taxonomy): Eukaryota > Viridiplantae > Streptophyta > Magnoliopsida > Fabales > Fabaceae > Lathyrus > Lathyrus sativus. Next base: position 181,356,617 of record OZ012737.1, read on the forward strand.
GACCTTACAAGGCAAGGGCATTTTGGGAAAGTTTGATTATAGGTCATTTGTTACATAAGCCATTTTCATGCACTTGTGTACTTCAAATGAACTTTCAACCAACATGAAAGTTGCTCCTAGGGACCTCTTTTACATCACGAAACTCAAGGATTGTGTGAATTATAAATGGTTGTGAACATTGGGTGGAAATTTCAAGTGAAAAATGGACTTTAAAATGTGATTTGGATTCAATGCATTATAGGCCATTTTCATGTCCTATTTTGATTCAATTATCTTCATGGCATATTCACAAGCAAAATGCACAATTTGGTTTGGAACATGATGAGCAAAAACACGTGCATTTTGGCATTTCTTCACAAAGAAGTTTTACTTCAAAACTTGTTAATTGGATCACATACAAAGCCCAAATCCATTCCATTGTGAAATTCAACTCACCAGCTGCAAAACCAAGTGATTTTCATGACTGTAGGCAAGCATTTTCACGTGTGTATGAATAAGTTCCATTTTGGTCATTTTTTCAAATTCATCCAAGCAAGGCTTCATGGGCCTTCCAATTGATCAGATATCTAACATATATATGTTCAAAATTCGTTCCAAGGGCTCAGAGGGGCAAATTGAGCTTGGAGAGTGCATTTTCAGTTTTCAAATTCTCAAGAGAAATTCAAAATCGGTTTTCATTTCTCTCTGCAAATCAAGGCAAATTGAAGTGCAATTAAGCTTCCTTGTGCAATTTGGAGTGGATCTGAACGATTGGAAGCAAGCTTGCAAGCATCTGAAGCACCAACGGAGTGTCTCTGTTCAGTAAGTTTCCAATCAACTTTTCTCTTATTCTAGGCCATGATCTAGATTCATATTAGTTGCATCTGAAGCCCTACCTCATGTAGGCCATGTTTGATTCATTATTGTTCGTGTTTGCTTGAATTTTCAGATGTGCGTCTCAAACTTGTTGGCTCTAATTCTCTTGATTTATGAAGGATATGGATGATTGGATCTTGGATTCATGACCTACGTGACTTCAGCTTTCTTTTGGTACCATTTTTGTGAAGTTTGGTTAAGGTTGATGATCTGAGCTCCGGCCACCTCGTCGGAGAAGACGACCGGAGCTAGGGCTCCGACATCTTGTTCATAAACCCTCATACCTGACGTGTTTCATGTTGGACCTTTTGACCAGGCGCGTGCTTGCATTTGATTGGTTTGACTGGGTGATTTGGAGTGTTGACTCCACGCTGGATTAATGAAACACTGCGTTTCATTAATTTGGCTGAGTTTGGTTTGGATCTGGGCCCAGAGTGCTTTTGGAACCCCCCATTTTGTTCAGCCCAATGCGTTTCAACCTGATTCCTTTGTTTCTGGATTTGCTTGATACACCCCTAACCATTCTTGTTTTATTTCTTTTAATTTATTTTCTGTTTAGCTTTTTGATTATTAAAAATACTTCCAATTATCAGAAAATTCAACAAAAAATATTTTCAAACACCCTAATGTCTTAATTAATTTTTCATAATTTTTAATTTTGATTTTTTTTTATTTTTCAATTTAATTTGAATTTTATAATTGGAAGTGTTTTTAATATGGTTTTCATTTGTTCTTGCTTGATTTGTGGACCATTTGCAATCACCTATGAGTAAGGCTTCCTCTCCATTTTGATGATGGATTGAGGTGCCTTTGAGCCTAATTTTGGTCAAGGTTTGACCTATTTTTGTTTGGCTTTGGTTTGCATTTGTTTGACCCTCGATAAATATCCTTCAAGGTAGAGCACCCTAGTTGATCAATTCATTTGGTGATGCCTTGATTAGAATTTGGTTTGGTTGTTTTGGCCTCAGGTTGCTAACATGTTTAAGAGCTTTGTGCATTTTATTTGGCATTTATTGAACCATTCTCCTATTTTTGGTGAACCTTGCGATCAAGCCACCCTAATTGAAGTTCATATAAACTAGTTGACCTAGTTCTTTTGGGAAAAGACTCCTATGGATCTCATATGCATCCTATGCTTCTTGATTCACATTCTTGACATGTTTAGGATGTTGGTTTCAATTTTATAGGTCACACATTTGTTTGGTTTATGTTGCAAGTTACTTTTAATTAGGGCTTTCCATTTGCACTTGAATGTTGAAAGTGTTTTGAACTTTGGTTCTTTACCTTGCCCTACTTTGTAACTTGTCTTGGCTTGGTTTCTTCTTTGGTTTGTGAACCTTCTTATCTTGTTCTCGCTTCTGTCCCTTGGAATTTAGAACTCATTCAAGGTGCTTTGGTACTCTTTGTTTGTACTTTGAATTTGCCTTGAATGAGATGCCACTTTGAGAACTTGTTTGTGCTTTCTCTTTGCATGATCAATGTGATGCTTTTGGTTGAGATTCTTCTTATGTTGCTTGCTGCCCAAGCCTATTCTCCCATCCTCATCTTGATCATGGACTTCATCTTTTGATTATTTGTTTGCCTTTTGGTTTGGTGATTGATGTTTGAATGGTTGTAAGAGTTGTAACTTCTCCCATTTCTTCTCACCTTTTGCTTGGTCTTGTTTGAGTTCCTTTGCTTGCATTTCTATTGTGTTTTGCATCTCTTTGTTTGTTTTAAAGAGGTTGAGATGTGCTTGTGGTGGTTGTTGCCCCACACTTTTTTCCTCCCTCTTTTCTTTGTCTTGCATATCATGTTTGCATATTCTCTTGACTTGTTTAAGTCATCTTTATCCCTTTCTTGCATTTCATTTTGTGATTGATTTTATCTTGTGTTTACTTGGTTTCCTTTGTCATGATCCCTTAGGATTCCTAGTCCCATCTGTTCAAGGTGGGAGTAGGAGAGACATTAAGTGTTCAATCCAAGCATGACAACATTAGGATAGTTCTTCCCTTTTAATCTCAATCATAGGAGCACATTGCATGATAACATTAGGGTTGAGTTAGTTTCCCCTTAGTTGTGTCTTCTCTTCTCATCTCAAAACTTCTTCAAAACATGTAATAAAGGATAATGAGTGTTATATGCTACGAGCCTTAAGCATTTGGGAAATGATGATTGGGGGGCCTCCCTCAATTGTCTAGAGTGTTTAGCGTACGCCTTTTGGGCGATATGCGACGCATTCGCTCCTAAGTCATAGTCTTTATTGCAACATGAATTACAAACACAATTCAATTCACTTCTTCTCCATAAAAGACTCAAAAACAAACATCAAACTTTTTATCCTTAGGGATTAATTGAAAACCATTTTCAAAAAGAGTATTGTTAACTCTTGGTTCTACCACAAACAGGTAACGCCTAAGTCTCCAATGGTCGAGCAGCAATACACCTAACTGTTAGAACTATGGTTTAACCCTATTCGGCTAAAACACTTGAACCAACCCATGGTTGTATTAGCCCGAGCTATGTTTGCTCTGATTTCTCGTACCAGACAAGGATATGTAGGCACAAGACAATAATGTCTTGGCGAGCAACCTTCCCCACCTTCACCCGTAATTTTCCGAACTATGTTGACTTTGACTTTCCCATTGCATGAGGGAGTACGTAGGCATAGAGCGGCGATGCTCTATCGAGTCTCTTTTCTTTTATTTTGTCCCTGTGGCCTGTAGCCTTATAGATTAACACCCTTTTAGATAGATAACAAGCGTGGATCCCGTCGATTACGACGGACGTGAGGGGTGCTCATACCTTCCCCTTGCGTAACAGACTCCCGAACCCGAGATTTGGTCGTGATGATCTGTCTTTTCCCTTTTTTCGTAGGTTTTCTCTGATTGTTTCCTTTCCCTCTCTTTGGGATAAATAACGAAAGGTGGCGACTCTTCTGTCTTTTTCGGCCCCTCTTCGCAGTGATGCGACACATTGTCGCTGATAACAAGACAGGGTGTTCCGAATCTAGGGAACATGTAATTCTTAAACAGCTTTATGACTACACGAGTGTCGTTTGTGGGAGAGGCTATGGCTTCAATCCATTTAGACACGTAGTCAACTGCTACTAAGATATATTTGTTTCCTAAGGAAGACGGAAATGGTCCTATAAAGTCTATGCCCCAAACATAAAAAAGTTCCACCTCTTGAATATTTCTTAAGGGCATCTCGTCACGCCTTGAGATGTTCCTAGTGCGCTGGCATCGGTCACATTTAACTATATAGGTGTGTATATCACGCCACATTGTCAGCCAAAATAGGCCTGCTCTTAGAATCTGGCGTGAGTTTTGGAGGTGCTAGAGTGTCCTCCATAAGGTGCAGAGTGGTTGTGTTCTATTATCTTCTAACTTCTTCTTCTGGGATGCAATGGAGGAAAATACCATTTGTGCCTCTTTTAAAAAGGAGCGGTTCGTCCCAATAGAAGTGTCTTACATTATTAAAGAACTTCTTTCTCCGCTGGTAGTTAAAATCGGGGGGTATGATGTCGGCAACTAGGTAATTTATAAAATCTGCGTACCAAGGTACACTGCTCACTGCTAGAGATCTCTCAGGGTTCTTAGAAGGATCTAGGTTGCTTTCTTCTATGGCTTCTATCCTAGCGATTAATCTGTCATAGGTAACATCATTGTTTATAGGGATTGGATCTGGTTTTAACTACTAAAGCCTAGAAAGGTGATCGGCAACTACATTTTTTGTGCCTTTCTTGTCTCTAATATCTAGATCGAACTCTTGTAATAGGAGGATCCACCAAAGTAAACTAGGTTTGGCATCCTTCTTGTTTAATAAGTAACGGATGGCAGCGTGATCTGTATAAACTATAATTTTGGCTCCTACCAGATAGGATCGAAATTTGTCCATAGCAAAAACTACGGTAAGAAGTTTTTTCTCAGTGGTAGCGTAGTTAAGTTGAGCAGCATCTAGGGTTTTACAAGCATAGTATATAACATGTAATTTCTTATCCTTTCTTTGCCCTAGGACAGCTCCTACAGTGTAATCGCTAGCATCGCACATGATTTCGAAAGGTTCGTCCCAATCTGGAGGTTAGATAATGGGTGCCGAGATCAACGCTTATTTTAGAGAGTTGAATGCTTCAATGAATTTTTTGTCAAAGTTAAACTCGATGTCCTTCATTAGGAGGCCCGTTAAAGGTTTGGTTATCTTAGATAAGTCTTTAATAAAGCGCCGGTAGAAACCAGCGTGTCCAAGAAAACTTTGGACTTCTTTGACAGTGTTAGGGGGTTTAAGATTTTCTATCACTTCTATCTTAGCTCTATCTACTTCGATACCTCTTTCGGAGACTATATGTCCTAAGACTATACCTTCGGGGACCATAAAGTGACATTTCTCCCAGTTCAACACCAGGTTGACATCAACACATCTTTTTAGGATTTTCTCAAGGTTAGCGAGACAGTTATTGAAATCAAATCCGCATACCGAGAAATAATCCATGAATACTTCCATAATTCCATCTAGATAATTAGCGAAGATTGCCATCATGCAACGCTGGAAGGTTGCTGGTGCATTACAGAGACCGAAAGGCATTCGTCTGTAGGCAAAAGTTCCATCAGGGCATGTGAAGGTAGTTTTCTCTTGATCTTCTGGATGTATAGGGATTTGGAAAAATCCAGAATATCCATCTAGATAGCAAAAATAGGAGTGTTTGGCCAAACGTTCCAGCATTTGGTCTATAAATGGTAAGGGAAAGTGGTCTTTTCTAGTGGATTTGTTTAACTTTCTATAATCGATACACATACGTCATCCTCCTTCTATCCGTTTTGCTACATGTTCTCCTTTCTCTTTCTGCACGACTGTGATGCCTCCCTTTTTTGGTACTACATGCACAAGGCTCACCCACTTACTATCTGAGATTTGATAGATTATACCTGCTTCTAGTAACTTGAGAACTTTCTTTTTTACAACATCACTCATTATAGGGTTTATCCTTCTCTGATGTTCTCTAGAAGGTTTTGAGTCTTCCTCAAGCGAGATCCGGTGCATGCACACGGATGGACTTATACCTTTCATATCGGAGATGTTATACCCTAGGGCTGAGGGGTATTTGCACAGGACAAACAAGAGTTGGTCTGTTTCTACCTGGTTTAAGGTAGCACTGACTATAATTGGACGGTTCATTTCTTCGTCCAAGAACTCGTATCTTAGATTCTTGGGTAGTTCCTTAAGTTCTAGAGCTGGTTTTTTAGGGCATGGTATTGGATCAGGGGTAAGGGATAAACATTCGTACAAGTTATCATTAATGTAGGGTTCCATAAATCTATCATCTTCCTAAATGAGAGTTGAAGGAAATTTGACGGTTTCTTCTAATTCTAGCTCCCTAATGCATTCATCGATGATGTCTATGGCATAACATGCATCTCCTAATACTGGTGCCATAAGAAACTTCGATAGAATGAATTCTATCTTTTCGTCACCTACCTCAAAAGTCAACTTCCCTCTCTTGACATCTATTATGGCTCATGCGGTTGATAAGAATGGCCTACCTAGAAGGATTGAGATGTCATCATCTTCTTTAATGTCCATGACAACGAAATCAGTCGGGATGAATAATTGACCGATCCTAACGGGGACGTCTTCTAATATGCCGATCGGATACATGACGGATCTATCAGCTAACTGAAGAGACATCTTCATAGGTTATAATTCTCCTAGTTTTAACCTTTCAAAAACTGCCAGAGGCATGAGGCTTACACTAGCTCCTAAGTCTAGAAAAGCTTTATTGATGACATGACTCCCCAAAATACAAGGTATGGAGAAATTTCCAGGATCTTTCTCCTTTTTGGGAAGTTTATTTTCAGAAATGGAATTGCATTCCAGAGGTTTTGGATCGTCAAGTCTACGTTTATTGGTAAGGATGTCTTTGAGGAATTTTGCATATGATGGTATCTGGGTGATGGCTTCTGTGAAAGGGATCTCCACATGAAGTTTCTCTATGACTTTAATAAATTTTTGATATTGGTTATTGATCTTGGTTTGTTTTAGTCTTCGTGGATAGGGTATGGGAGGTTTGTATGGCAGAGGTGGTTCATTAGTTTTTTCTTTATCTTGGTTTTTCTGGTTTTTGGATCCTACTGGTTCCTCTGCTTCGTCCGTGGGTACCATGCTTTCCTTAGAAGTCTTGGGTTCGCTCAATGTCGGGTTGACCAGTTCATTGTAAGTTGTCCCACTACGTAAGGTAATTGCATTGGCTTGCCCTCAGGGGTTTTGTTGAGGTTGTCCAGGGAATTGCCCTCCGGGTGTAGTTTCGGGGGCTTGTTTTAAAGCTATTTGAGAGATCTGAGTTTCAAGCATCTTATTGCGGGTGACTTTTTGGTCTACCTTAGTTCCTAACTGGGTAATCAGTTCATTTACATGAGTGTTCTAGTTTAGGAACTCTTTGTTTTGCTGGGTCTGAGCCGTAATGAAGTTCTTCATGATTTTCTCAAGGTTCGGCTTAGGTTGCACAACTTGCATATGAGGGTTTTGTCTTTGAGCTTGAAAACTAGATGGTCTCGGAGGTGCAGGGTTTTGGATAGGGTTATTGGTTTTATAAGAAAATTTTGGATGATTCTTCCATCCAGGGTTGTAGGTGTTTGAAAATGGGTTCCCTTGAGTATAGTTGACCTCTCCTGAATGCATTTTATTCAACAGATTGCACTCTGCTGATTGATGGCCTTTGGCTCCACATAATTCACATTCCGTTGAGACTGCTGCTGCAGTAACTAGGTTTGCGTACATATGTTTGACCTTAAGGGCCAAAGCATCTATTTTGGCTTGCATCATGTCTATAGAACTTATCTCATGTATTCCTCCTTGGGCTTCCTTCTTCTCCACCGTTGCTCGCTCTATCCCCCATTGACAATGGTTTTGAGCCATATCTTCGATGAGAGCGCTAGCTTCAGGGTAAGGTTTATTCATCAGAGCGCCACCTGCGGCAGTGTCGATGGTCATTTTAGTGTTATAGTGAAGTCCATTATAGAAGGTGTGGATGATTAGCCATGATTCTAGGCCATGGTGCAGACATATTCTCAACAGGTCTTTATATCTTTCCCAAGCCTCGACAAGCGATTCACCTTGGTTTTGAGTGAATCTGGTTATTTGGTTTCTAAGAACAACTGTTTTTCTCGGGGGAAAATATCTAGCGAGGAAAACTCTCCTAAGGTCTTCCCAAGTTGTTATGGAATTGGCTGGAAGGGAATCTAACCAAGTTAGGGCTTTGTATCTGAGGGAAAAGGGGAATAATCTTAAACGAATCGCCTCAGGAGTAGCACCATTGGTTTTAAAAGTGTTAGCTAGTTGAATAAAGGTTTTTAAATGTTGGTTCGGGTTCTCAGTAGGGAGACCCACAAATTGGTTTTGTTGCACTAATTGTAATAGGGAAGGTTTTAGTTCAAAATTGTAAGCTGGGATATTGGGGTTCACAATACTAGAACTGGGTTCGTCATTGGAGGGTTGGGCAAAATCCTTAAGGGGTTTTTGGTTATGGTCTTCGTCCATAGCTTTCTTAATTCTACGAAATAAGATATGTGCGTGAGTGTAACGTTCAGGTTCCTCTAAAGGATCTATAAGAGTACCGGTGCTGCGAGTTCTTTGCATTGACCGGTGGGTAAAACCTTAGTCTAGATGGTGTAACAATAGGGTACGATATTTTGACGTAATTGGTCCCCGACAACGGTGCCAAAAACTTGATGTTGTGTTTCGCAAGTGCACGAATAGCGTTAGAGTAATATAAAAGATTATCGATCCCACAGAGACCAAACGTCAATCTATCGGTTGCTATTATTACGATGCTTATCTAAGGCGAGTCAATAAAGGGTTAAGTTGTGCGAAATAAAAGTAAAGTGCAAAAATTAAATTCAATATTAAAACAACAGGCTTAGATGCAATTCACATAGCTAGGTAGTTATTCCAAATGCGTATAAATAGGATGCCTTATGGGGTAATGTTTTCTACTCGTGAAAAGAACTAATTTAACGGTAACTGTCACTTTTGCGTATTTAGAACCGAGTTTATCCCCTAATCGAACCCTCTTATTTTCACTTATAAAAAGGCGCGCATTGCGTTAGAATTGATTAAACCTATTTTTAAGAAATATAGTTTCTTAACTTAGCTGAAAAGTATTTTGACCTGGAATTTCTAACAAAAAGAGGTTCTTGCGAACCGGACTTTAAATCCATAAACGTGTCCGAAAACAGTTTTAAAATCATTTTTCTAAAACATCAAAGATTCCTACTTAACTGGACCAAGCGCTTTCACTTCCTTTGAACAATTAAGACTAACCAAATTTATCTAAAGGTTGAACGGCTTTCGATCTTACCCAACAGATTTTAAGTGCAGAAAATAAGTGTTAAAAGTCAGAATAACCCCTAAGTAATTCTATCGACAGCCGTATGGAATACTATTTTAACTACAATCGTTGCATCCTAGCCTTTAAGATTTTGCCGGACATGGTAAAGTAAATAGACATGGTAAATAAATGCAAGTAAATAAAGTGCGAGGAAATCAATAAAGTGCGATAAAGGGTGCGATAAATAAACAGTGCGATAAATAAATAGTGCGGGAAATAAAAGCGGATAAATAAAAAAGGGCGATAAATAAACAAAAACCTGCTCCAAACGGGAGGCTTTAAATCTTGGTACAACTTGAAGTAAATGACGGAAATAAAATGGCGGCAAGATTAACTTCTGCCAAAGTGCTCCAAACCCGATTACAGACTCGATTAGACAATGCAATAACCCTTCGATGTACGAAGTTTATCACTTTACAATAGGTGAAATTTATGGCTTGAGTTCTGTAACTAAGCTTGGATGATTAGAAATGAGACAGAACTCCTCTATTTATAGTGGTAGGAAAGTACAGGTAAGGACAAGAATGTCCTCCAACTCCTTTTGGGAGGGAAACGAGATCCCAAAGGTGGCGCCCGCCACCTCGTTATGGCGCCCGCCACATGAACTAGGGTGGAAAGGAGTGGGAGACGTGGCAGTTGTCAGCAGTTGGTCTTCTATCCAATGTGTGGCATCCCTTATGGCGCCCGCCATGGTGGAAGCCATGTGTACAATTCCCGAGAATGTTGGTATTTTAGCTCATTTTTCTTCATTTCTTCTCGAGTAGATTTGAAAATACAAAATCCTGAAAAAGAAACAAAACAAAGGCATAATACAAGAAAACAGAAATAAAATCCTAAATAACATGCGCAAATCGAGTCGAATAAACAGTATATTTTAGGTCTATCAATTTTCAAATTTGTGTTTGAATCTTGTTCTGGTTTTTTCCAAATCGAGTGAGCTGTGGTTTAAAGAAATTTAGTGCGATGATATGGTTGAGATCGTCTTGAAAATACGCATCAAATGAAACTAATATGAGCTCCATTAGTTATGGTCTGAAGGATCCACGATTTTCTGCAAATCCTTGGTTGTTTCAGGTGGTTGGAGGTTGAAGATGATGATCTCACAGTCCATCATGCCACCTGTTTTAATCTCATACATTTGACTTTGTTTGGATCTGTGTGGACGAGCTGACTAGTGTCCATCGTGGATGCGCGCTCTGTAACACCCTTCTAAACCCCACAGAAAAATAAGCATAATCAGAGTAAAAGTAACATGCATTCACAAAGGGTGTCACACATATAATACCAAATTACTAAAAACCACCTGTCATGCTCAATAACACTGAAATAAATAATCATACTTTACAAGATTTCATTTGCATGTAACAACGGATTCATTTATATCACAATTTTTCATAAAAGAAATATTTGCATTTATCACATAAATCACATCACTTAGGTACTGAGGCCAACATCAAAGAATACATCAGAAACATAACCCAAACGATCCCAGTGTTACATGACCAGAGCACGACTCGACCCAATAAAATTAAATCTCTAAACAGCTACGCCAATAACGACCTCGCAACCACGAGTAGTACTACACCTTGAGACCTGCACGATGTCACGAAGGACATCATTCCAGCAGAAGGGTGAGAAATATTATCATAATAACAATGCATATAATCATATATAAATGCACAAATACCGAATACATATATTCCACATTTTTTCACCACAATACATTATAAACGTCATATATGTCACCACACACATTTACCTACTTAAGCACGTTCATCAATTCACACGCACTCACACAACATGTTTATTCACCAATGCATCATATAAAGATGATAATGCAACTCATATAGACCGACTCACGACTCTATGCAGATGCAAATGCGGTACCGACTCGTTCAGCAGGTTCAATTGAAGAACCAAAAGGAACCATCGCTCGTTACCGAAGTAACTCCCCGTCGGGTCTATGATGTTCACCCATCGCTCACACCCCACATGGGCACACGATGTTTCAGGATTGCTCACACCCCACAAGGGCACATAATCGTTCTGCAGATCCTCCACGGGATTAAGAATAAACCATCACTCACACCCCACAAGGGCACACGAGGTTTCTCCAGATCCTCCACGGGATCAAGAATAAACCATCGCTCACACCACACAAGGGCACACGAGGTTTCTGCAGATCCTCCACGGGATCAAGAATAAACCATCGCTCACACCCCACAAGGGCACACGAGGTTTCTGCAGATCCTCCACATGATCAAGATGCAAGAATGCAATCATGATGCTACACACGCACAATGACTCCACGCACTCTTGAAATGCACACATATACACAAATATAAATAATTATGCATTACACCCCACACAAGTACATACCATTATACACATAATTGCCAAACGGCCACATCACACACTTTCATACAATAATCAGATACACATGACATATGACTCATATAAACTCATCAACTCCTGCAAATCCTCATTTGGATTATGGTTACATCGCATATACCCCACCAGGAACAATATTATAGTTATTCTACCCCGATGATTACTACACTAGGAACGACACCTTGTCATTCTACCCCAGTGAGTAAGAATCTCATTAACATATTACCAAGAAATGCACATATATCATACATATATTCTCATGCATCCTTCACACATGATCACATTCATCATGCATTCATGTTTAATTCAAGCAATGGATATAATTGCCAAAAGGCCATACTACATAATCTAGGATTCACGCCATAAGGCTATCCACAACACGTCTCATAATGATACACAAACTATTCCCGTTGTATAAGGATTAATATCATCGAACCAAACAATCAACCATTGGATGGAACGCACAAGAAAACAACATGCTGACACGCTCGCTACCTTGCTCGCCTAGAGAGCTCCTAGCGAGTGCTCGCTACCTGTTCGCCTAGCGAACAAGCTCACGAAAGCAAACAGAAGCCACTGACTTGATTCGCTACCCCACTCGCCACAGCGAATGCTCGCTACCCCCTCCGCTACCAGCGAATAACACCCAAAACCATTATGTCCAAGTCTGGGACCATTCGCTACTGGCTCGCCACAGTGAATGCCCAGCAAATGCTCGCGACCTGCTCGCCTAGCGAACAAGCTAGCGAGGGTCTGCGAACTCAGAATTCCCTACTTCCCAAGACTCTGAAACTCATCGAAATCCAACCGATTCAATCCTAACTCGTCTCAGTAGCCTTAGCCCAACATTCCTCGACTAAACCCTACTACTTATCCTCATTTTTAACCGTTAAAACTCGGTTTCTACCGATTAAACTTATTATGCCCTAGAATGGAAAATGAGGAAGAACAACCAAACAAACCCAAGCAATCCATACATAATCACACACATTGGTAAGATAACAATATTTCACACCCTTACCTCGATTAATCGGAAGCTAGAAGTCGTTCTTGAGCTTTCCAAGCTTTCCCTTCTTTTTCCTTCTACTTTCTCTTCTTCCTCTACTTTTCTTTCATGTTTTCTATTTTACATTTTCGTTCCACTTCCCTTCATATATCCTTCGCTTCTATTTCTCTCCAATTTATTTCTTCTCTTAAAATATTTACCAATTCATTTCCTCATAAAATATCCCGTCTCATTCTTAATTAGAGAATATCTAGTAAGTCCACATTATTCTACTAAATAGAATAAATCAGTTAAATTCAATAATTCACTTAAATCATATAAACCAATTAACTAGTACCATTAATCAGTTATTGAAAATTGGGCTGTTACAACTCTCCCCCACTTTAGGAATTTTCGTCCTCGAAAATGTTATCCGACTTGAATAACTCTGGATACGACTCTCGCATCCCCAAACTCTCAACCACTCCCGCCAAAGGAATTCCCTTTACCTCGAAGTTGCTTCTCGTTCACCCACTTGAGCAATGTCTCCACAATCGGGTTGCCTCTTGCACAATCTCAGGTCTGAGTACAATGCTCCCGCCGGACTCACATCAACTCAAAGGAGCCTTACACCCCTCACCAAACAAAGCCTTATACGATGTCATTCCGATATTAGAATGATAGCAATTGTCGTAGGTAAACTCCATCAACGATGATTAACTATCCCACAATCCACCTTGGTCCAATCACACCAGCTTTCCAACAGATTCTCTACATACTGGGTGATCCTCTTTGTCTGTCTATTCCTCCCACGAACGCTAGTCGGAGTTCAACAACCACATGGCACCCAGAAGTGCCTATAAACCTTCCCAAAATCTTAATGAAGAACTCAGATTCCCATCTAACAGAACGATTCATCCTCACTGGTAAGTAACGAGTTACTCTTGTTAATCCATTCTTAACTATCCAAATCGAATCATATTCCATCAAATCTTCGGAAATCCCGTCACAAGATCCATGGGGATACTATCCCATGCCATTCAGAAATATTCAACCGTTGTATCAGGTCCAACAGTTTCTGATGTTCACACTTTGACTTTCAACAAGTCTAATCAACATATACAAATTCGACCACTTCTCCCTCCATCTATGGTCACCAAGACGATTCCTCAAATTCGGTCATATCCTCACAGTACCTGAATGGATACTCCATTTATCTCAACGTCCTCCTCCCAGGGTACTTTTATCCAACTCCCACTATTTGGAACACAAACTTTATTACGACACTCATTGAACTATTTCCATCAATTCGAAGATCAGTTCTTTGAGTTTTATCCATTAAATTCAATCCTTCTATTCAACTCAAATGAATTCTGACTCCCTCGGGTCTCATCGGGAATACCAATAGTCAGTCTCAACATACATAGCTCAACTCCATAAGAAGCCTCTTCACATACCAAAATCCTATCCCGAATTTGTTTCCTCAGTTCTAGCTCAATACCATAATCATCAGTTATATACAGGAATCCCCCATTTGATATCTCAGCCACCACGTCGTCTCATCCAAATGGTAATTCAACCAAAACTACATTCCTTCATAAGTCCCAATCATTTCCCTTGCCTCATATTCAACTTTTCCAAATCAAACAAACAACTCAAGCTCTTAAGGTCAGCAATCATTTCAAATCTCAACTAAACAATTGAGGTCTCCAAACTCCAGCACCGACACACAATAACCAATTCCAACTACCTGTCAGATAATCCCATTATGTATCGTGAGTTTCCTTAAAGCATAACCAAAACTCGATGAAGTTGTATTTAAAATATCTCTCAATCATATCAACCAAACATCACGAAATACAACAAATAGTTTTGTCGGATTTGGCCAACCAATACACGAGTTATTGACAGTTCCTTCCAAAAACTCTTTAAACTTCTTCCCAGTGGCATACCACTACTCTTTCTTAAATTCTGATAACTCAAGTCTCCGATGTCCAGCATGATCTTCTATACTCTTTGAATATCCAAATACCCTCGGTTACACAACTATCAACTCACTCAATTAAGTATGGAAAATCCCATGTCAAACAGACACTCACTTATCTTGTTCGGATAACTTCCAGACGCCCATAATTAATCGGCAAACCACCAACTTCTCACTTTCATTAACACTCAAAATTTCCATCAAAATTAAACATCTCAACACTGTCCTGCGCTGACTTATCAAAACGATCCTTAAGCACTTGGCTTCACTCCAAACAATTCACTGCCCACGCCATCTAAGCTTGCAAGACACGTCTATCCCATCCATCACAATCCCAACTACTATCAACAAGAGATTAAGGATGATCAGTTCCTCAATTTGTCAATAAACAGCCAAAATCATGATGGGGCATAAACCATCTTTACCAAACTATAAGAGCGTTCAACCACACGCTGAGCTACAACTCCACACTTGCAGCATCCTGGGGAAGCACAACTTCCTCCCCCACTTGGATCATTCCCACTCCTGAAGACAAGGTTTAGAACAACAAACGCGTACCGACAATGTTTTTACACACATGTCGCATACAAGGGAACGAATAACATTAGACAACTTGGCCGGATGGACCGACCTGCTCTGATACCACTAATGTAACACCCTTCTAAACCCCACGGAAAAATAAGCATAATCAGAGTAAAAGTAACATGCATTCACAAAGGGTGTCACACATATAATACCAAATTACTAAAAACCACCTGTCATGCTCAATAACACAGAAATAAATAATCATACTTTACAAGATTTCATTTGCATGTAACAGCGGATTCATTTATATCACAATTTTTCATAAAAGAAATATTTGCATTTATCACATATATCACATCACTTAGGCACTGAGGCCAACATCACAGAATACATCAGAAACATAACCCAAACGATCCCAGTGTTACATGACCAAAGCACGACTCGACCCAATAAAATTAAATCTCTAAACAGCTACACCAATAACGACCTCGCAACCACAAGCAGTACTACACCTTGAGACCTGCACGATGTCACGAAGGATATCATTCCAGCAGAAGGGTGAGAAATATCATCATAATAATAATGCATATAATCATATATAAATGCACAAATACCGAATACATATATTCCACATTTTTCACCATAATACATTATAAACGGCATATATGTCACCACACACATTTACCTACTTAAGCACATTCATCAATTCACATGCACTCACACAACATGTTTATTCACCAATGCATCGTATAAAGATGATAATGCAACTCATAGAGACCGACTCACGACTCTATGTAACACCCCAATCTAACCCGACGGATAATTAAGGAAAACAGAATCAGAGTGTAACAAATTTTGTAAACATGACGGTCGTAAGGGGCTGTCACGACCGTGACGGTCATGACAATCATAAGGAAGTTGTGACGACCGTTACATCAGCAAATTCTGGGCGTTACAATTTCAACTCACAGAAACATACATTTCACAATTCCATTAAACAACATGCATTTAGTAATGATACATAGCACAGAAGCTTGGATGAACATGCAACAATAACTTGATTAACATTTTGATTACAAGGCATCTTATTAATTTGCAGCAGAATATAAAATGTTTCCAACATTTAGCATGATTAAAGCAAGACCATGAAACTTGCAACAAAACTTCATTAAAATTCAGCAAGTAATTATCTTGCATCAATTCAACATAAACAACGAGTTTCAACCATAAAAATCAGCACTACTAATTCCTCGGTATAGTGCATCCAACCAACATTTGGCACTTAACAGCAGCCACCAATTTAATGAAAAATACTTGATAAAATTCAGCAACAAGGAAATTAAATAAAAGCAATAACATCAATCATTCATCCCCCCAAGAGTGCTACGTGTCAGAGCGACCAACAACTTTAAACAAAAAGCTACACTTTATTCTGGATTACCTGCAAGTTACCACCAATGGAGGTAACATACAACGTAAAGGGTGAGATATCAACAATATAACATAAGGCATGATAAAAGTCATGTCAGAATATTATCACAGCATTATAATTCCAGTAGTTCGCATGAATATTAGTAATAATAACTACAACCACTCTTTATTCATAACCATAACAATTATCATCATATCTCAGCAACTCATCAAAACAACTCAACAACGCAACTCAACAATGTGACTTAACAATGCAACTCAACTGTGCATATGCATGTGGTACCATTTTGGAAGACAACACTCCACAATAATTCGGGAGACAACTCTCCACAATAATTCGGGAGACAACACTCCACAATAATTCAGGAGACAACTCTCCACAATCATTTTATTTTGTCATTAAAGACACAACCGTCGCCAATCCAGGCCAAATGATATGCTATGAGATGCAACTATTATGGACTATAACACAACAACAACAACTGTGCAACAAGGCATCACGCCTACAACCAATTATCCATAACAGAAACATCACATTTCGCATACATCATGTACTCACCACTTCAATCTGTTCATATCAGAGAACTACCAACAGTATCGTTCCTACGAATAAGACTCTAACACATTTTCGCAGAGAACAATTAAAAACAACCTCGTCTCTACAATTGAGGACTCAACAACATTTTCATGTCAGAGAACAACTGACAACATCATTACCACAAATAAGAACTCAACACATTTTCATATACCTTCATACGGGTAATATAACTACAACTTACCCACATAATCCAAGGAGAATATTATAATAACATTTTCTCAACAGTGACATAACAACTTCACATGCATCAAGTATTCATCATTTCAATATGTTCATGTAGGGGAACAATAACAACATACTTTCGACAATTAAGAATTCAGCACATTATCGTAGGAACAACATTACAACTTTTACTCACTAAATTAATTATAGTTCCTGAAAAGGTTCGTTAACTACGGGGCAACTAATCTTGCCTCATTAAGGG
This sequence comes from Lathyrus sativus, assembly GCA_963859935.3. Taxonomy (NCBI): domain Eukaryota; kingdom Viridiplantae; phylum Streptophyta; class Magnoliopsida; order Fabales; family Fabaceae; genus Lathyrus; species Lathyrus sativus. Next base: position 181,374,172 of record OZ012737.1, read on the forward strand.
CAACCATACAACATCGTACAACACTGACGATATAACACATTCATTCCTACACAGAAAAACCTCGTCCCTAGCATTTATCGAGTCACGGGAACTATATCTATTATTCGATTCCCTACCTGAAGTCGATCAAGTAAGAGCCTAATAACGACCTTTTCTCAACAAATGGGAAATTAGCGCGTGTCGGCGCCGATTCCCAACATTACTACATAAACTAATGAGATAAACACTAATGCAGGCATAGACAAACATTAACCCTTAATATTTCTCAATCTACGGGAACATTTACCCTTAATATTGCTCAACCTACGGGAACATTACTACAGGAACATTACTACGGGAATATTACTACGGGAGCATTTCCACGGGAATATCACTACAGGGACATTACTACGGGAACACTTCCACGGGAATATTACTACGGGAACATTACCCCTTAATATTTATCGATCTACAGGAACATTAATCCTTAATATTTATCGACTTACAGGAACATTAATCCTTATGATTCAATTCCCTACATGAAATTGATCATACCCACAATTATAGAATTGAACCCCACCCTTACCTTTGGATTGAGGACAACTCTAAACTTCCGGTTCCGGTTTGCTCTCCCGGTGACTCTTCTGCAACAACCTTCAATTCTCTCCGGCGGTTAATTCTTCTGTTCTTCCTTTCTCCACAGCCACGTCTTTTTTCCTCTTTTCTCAGCCTTTTTCCTCCAATTTAGTTTTCTGAGCAGTTTATCGTTCTTTTGCTCTTTCTCCCACAACTTCTCTAATAACTCCATAATTCCTTTTATTCTCTCTACTACTACTACTACTACTACTACTACTACTACTACTACTACTACTAATAATAATAATAATAATAATAATAATAATAATAATAATAATAATAATAATAATAATCATATAATATTACTACTAGTTATTAAATTATCATCATTATTAATTATATTATATTATTATCAAACTCAATGATTTATTAAATGGTTTCCTATACTTCAAGGACACCCACCAACAATTCGTAAATAATTTAATTAAAATGAACGGGCGTTACACTCTATGCAGATGCAAATGCGGTACCGACTCGTTCAGCAGGTTCAATTGAAGAACCAAAAGGAACCATCGCTCATTACCGAAGTAACTCCCCGTCAGACCTACGATGTTCACCCATCGCTCACACCACACATGGGCACACAATGTTTCAGGATTGCTCACACCCCACAAGGGCACAAAATTGTTCTGCAGATCCTCCACAAGATCAAGAATAAACCATCGCTCACACCCCATAAGGGCACCCGAGGTTTCTGCAGATCCTCCACGGGATCAAGAATAAACCATCGCTCAAACCTCACAAGGGCACACAAGGTTTCTGCAGATCCTCCACAGGATCAAGAATAATCCATCGCTCACACCCCACAAGGGCACACGAGGTTTCTACAGATCCTCCACGGGATCAAGATACAAGAATGCAATCATGATGCTACACACGCATAATGACTCCACGCACTCTTGAAATGCACACATATACACAAATATAAACAATTATGCATTACACCCCTACACAAGTACATACCATTATACACATAATTGCCAAACGGCCACATCACACACTTCCATACAACAATCACATACACATGCCATATGACTCATATAAACTCATCAACTCCTGTAAATCCTCATTTGGATTATGGGTACATCGCATATACCCCACTAGGAACAACATTATAGTTATTCTACCCCGGTGATTACTACACTAGGAATGACACCTTGTCATTCTACCTCAGTGAGTAAGAATCTCGCACATTTACATATTCTCAACATCATTAACATATTACCAAGCAATGCACATATATCATACATATATTCTCATGCATCCTTCACACATTATCACATTCATCATGCATTCATGTTTAATTCAAGCAATTCATATAATTGCCAAAAGGCCATACTACATAATCTAGCATTCACGCCATAAGGCTACCCACAACACGTCTCATAATGATACACAAACTATTCCCGTTGTATAAGGATTAACATCATCGAACCAAACAATCAACCATTGGATGTAATGCACAAGAAAACAACATGCTGACACGCTCGCTACCTTGCTCGCCTAGCGAGCTCCTAGCGAGTGCTCGCTACCTGTTCGCCTAGCGAACAAGCTCGCGAAGGCAAACAGAAGCCACTGACTTGATTCGCTACCCCACTCGCCACAACGAATGCTCGCTACCCCCTTCGCTACCAGCGAATAACACCCAAAACCATTCTGTCCAAGTCTGGGACCATTCGCTACTGGCTCGCCACAGTGAATGCTCGCGACCTGCTCGCCTAGCGAACAAGCTAGCGAGGGTCTGCGAACTCAGAATTCCCCACTGCCCAAAACTCCAAAACTCATCGGAATCTAACCGATTCAATCCCAACTCGTCTCAGTAGCCTTAGCCCAACATTCCTCGACTAAACCCTACTACTTATCCTCATTTTTAACCGTTAAAACTCGGTTTCTACCGATTAAACTTATTATGCCCTAGAATGGAAAATGAGGAAGAACAACCAAACAAACCCAAGCAATCCATACATAATCACACACATTGGTAAGATAACAATATTTCACACTCTTACCTCGATTAATCGGAAGCTAGAAGTCGTTCTTGAGCTTTCCAAGCTTTCCCTTCTTTTTCCTTCTACTTTCTCTTCTTCCTCCACTTTTCTTTCATGTTTTCTATTTTACATTTTCGTTCCACTTCCCTTCATATATCCTTCCCTTCTATTTCTCTCCAATTTATTTCTTCTCTCAAAATATTTACCAATTCATTTCCTCATAAAATATCCCGTCTCATTCTTAATTAGAGAATATCTAGTAAGTCCATATTATTCTACTAAATAGAATAAATCAGTTAAATCCAATAATTCACTTAAATCATATAAACTAATTAACTAGTACCATTAATCAGTTATTGAAAATTAGGCTGTTACACGCTCTCTGATCCTTGGATCAGCCACGTCATTTAATGAAATGAAATCCAACGTGCTGTGCTTTTTCTGTTTTATTTTCTTTTTCTAAATTGTTTTTAATTCCTTTTTATTTTCAGAAACTTATAGAAAATTCATTTTTAATCAAAAAAATACCAAATTATTTTCTAAAATTCTCTTTTATTTTTCTCTTTCTGATTTTTATTTTTGTGCTTTTTTATTTTCATTTTTATATTTTTCATGATTTTTGTTTGTTTTGGCTAATTTTAGTTGGTTTAAAAATACTTTTGAGCCATTTAAAATTATGAAATTTTTATCATATGCCCTATGATGGTCTTGGTTCTATGGTGATTTTCTTGGATTTTTGTTTTCTGTTTTGGATATTTTCATGTATTTTTGATTTATTTGCTTGTTTTTAATTAGTTTAAAATTATTTTTGGGCATTTAAAAATGATGGAGAAATTTTCATATGATCCTATGATGGTCCTAGATCTCCTGTGATGTCCTTGGGTCTTTATTCATGTCTTGGCTTCTTCTTTCTTATTTTTAGGGTTTTTATTCCTTTTTTATTTGTTTTTATTTTGATTTTTAAATTGCAAATGTGTGAATAAATGATTTTGATCCATTGTGGAATGATGTTATGACTTTTCCTCAAGTCATTTGGATCTTTGATATTTGCTTAAGGTGACCTCTCATTTGTGAATGTTTATGATGATTGATTCACTTTAAAGTTTGACTTTGATTGTCAAACTTAAGTGATCTCTCTTATGAATTCACGATTGGATGTCTACTTATTGATCATGTTTTATTACTGCCCTACCTTGCTTCTAGGGTTATTTGATTTCATTTTGTTTTACTTCATGTTTGGTTTTGTTCCTTGTAAGGTTTTTAGATCATTTGATTATATATGGTTGGTTTGCTTTACCTTTGTGTTTTGTTGGCATATCTTTGGTGTGACTTGGACATGTGATGCACCTATGATATGATGACTTAAGGTGTTTGTCCATCTTGTTTGAGTTTGACATGTTTGTGTTTAAGGTTTTTGTTGGTGATTGATGTTCATCCATTTGTTTGCATCTTTCTTCTTCACCTTCCTTTTTCTCTCTCTTTGAGACTTCTTTTATCCTTGTTCTCATTTGTGATTGAATTGGATATTATTTACTTGTGCTTGCTCACATGATCCCTTAGGATTCCTAGTCCCTCTGTTTAATATGAGAGTAGGAGAGACATTAGGCTTTCAATCCTTTGCATGATAACAACTAGGATAGCCCTTTCTTGACCTCAACTCTAGGTCCATACTTTGCATGATAACATTTAGGTAGAATTCCCTTTCATCCTAACCTTAGGACCATTTTGTATGACAACATTAGGGTTTTCTAATTCCCCTTTAATGTTTCCATGTGTCTCCTTTTCTCATCTCAAACTTCTTTAAGACACTTAATAAAGAATGACAAGCGTTGTATGCTACGAGCCTTATGTACATGGGAAATTATAAATAGGGGGTTTCTCCTCACTTGTCTAGAGTGTTTAGTGTATGCCCTCTGAGTGATATGCGACGCATTCGCTCTTATGTCATAGTCTTTAGTGCAACTTGAGTCTCAAACTAACTCAATCCACTTCACTAAAACTAACAAACCAAACTCAAATCTTTTTATCCTTTGGGATTGTTCTTCAAATCATTTTCAGAAAAGAGTACGTTGTTTTTCCGTTCTACCGCAAATAAGCATCGTTCCTTACTGCTGGAATAGGAACTTAACATCACTCATAAAAAACACTTAACCAACCAGTAGTCTAGTTTATCCCGAACTACGTTTGCTCTGATTTCTCATACCAGATGAGGATACGTAGGCACGAGATGGCAATGTCTTGGTGAGAAACCTCCCCCCATCACCCGTAGTTTCCCGAACTACGTTAACTCTGACTTTCCTATTGCACAAGGGAATACGTAGGCATAGGGTGGCAATGTTCTATAGAGTCTTTTCTTTCTTTTTGCTCCCTTGTTTAGCAGTAGCTTTTAGATAACTCACCCCTTTGATAGACAACAAGCGTGGATCCCGTTGAGTACAACGAATGTGGGGGATGCTCATACCTTCCCCTTGTGTAACCGACTCCCGAACCCAAGATTTGGTTGCGATGACTTTGTCTTTTCCTGTTCTTTTAGGTTTTCTTTGATCGTTCCCTTTCACTCTCTTTGGGATAAACAACGTTCGGTGGCGACTCTTCTGTTTGTTTCCGCCGGTTTTTTCGCAGTTGCGACACCTGGCTTCTTGATTGTAACCTGAACCTAGGAGCTTTGCTTGTCAGCATTTGCATTTATGCATTGTGTATCTGTGAATACTTGTGTATGTGATATGTATGCATCATATCATCATAGCATCTCATTTTGTTGCACTGGTTTTGTAAAACTTAGTCATTTTCTTTTTGCGAAACCTTAGTTATCATGGACTTTGGGAAAAGAAACACTAAGAAATATAACTTCAAGAAGTGTGATACAATGGAGTTGAGAAAGCTAGGAACAATGGCATCTAGAGACTTTGGGAAAAACATATGGAAAACTTATGTGTATTGTGAAGACTAGAATGGAAGAAGGGGTTCTCAGCACCTTGGTTCAGTTCTATGATCTGATGTACCACTGTTTCACCTTCCCAGATTACTAGTTGATGCCGACATTAGAAGAATATTCTTATTTCATTGGAATTCCTGTGAAGTATAAGAAACCCTTCAGTGGTTTGGAGAAGCTACCCTTGCCGAATGAGATTGCTGACACACTCCATCTAGAAGTATCTGAGGTCAAAGCCAATCATACTTCAAACAATGGAGTCAAAGGTTTTCATTCTGCTTACTTATTAGGAAAGGATACTTACCTTGCCAAGGAATGTAGTATGGACGCATTCGAAGCAATTTTGGCTCTACTAATATATGGTTTGGTGTTGTTCCCGGAGGTAGAAGAATTCGTCAATTCAACTGCCATCACCATATTCTTGAATGGTAACCTGGTACCCACTTTGTTAGGTGACGCTTATCATTCCATTCATCATAGGACACTTCAAGTAGAGGGACTATTAGTTGTTGTGCACCCTTGTTATACAGATGGTTTGTTAATCATCTACCAAGGACGGATGCTTTCAAAGAAAATCCCAATGGTTGGAGATGGTCTCAAAGGATTATATCTCTAACTTAAGCATATATTCATTGATACAATCGCCTATGACCGAGGAGTCTACATTGATAGCTGTGGTTCTTTTCTGAATGTACCACTATTGGGGGTACAAGGTGGGATCAACTACAATCCTGCTTTGGCCAGACGTCAATTTAGATTCCCAATGAAGGATAAGCCTAACAACATCCTATTGTCGGGTTTCTTCTACCTTAATGCCGAAGCGGATGAAAGTTTAAGAAAAAATACAATTGATGCTTGGAAAAACGTCCTGAGAAAAACCAAAGCTGGTCTTGGGAAGAGGAATTGTGTAGCCTTTTAGCCATTCACTCAGTGGATCCAATCTAGAGCTCGTGATCTCAAGATGCCTTACCTTCCTGAGAAGAATATGCAGATTCTCATCGCGTCATCTTCCGCCACCCTCATTGAAAATATGGAAGAATACCAAGAGATTCTTGATAGAACAAAGCTTGAGAGGGACACTTGGGAACATACTCTTTCTTCTGAGACAACAAAGTTTAAGAGAGAGCTACAAGACAAAAACGAGTTGATTAAGTGGCTCAAAAGACGCCTGATTGACAGATATGTGACGAAAGAGAATTTATTTTTCTCTAGCGTCAAACCTACGTAGAGTACTCATGAGTATTCGAATATCCCACCAACTTCTAGCGCTTGGAAAGGAATAGTAGACAAGTTGGTGATGGAGAACACTACGCTGAAAAGAATAAAAAGGACACGCGAATAAGACTCTCATCAGACTTCCTAAACCATAGGGCCTAGTCTTCTCCTTTGATGTAGCCTCATGTTTCTTGTGTTATATTTCAAAAGTTGTAACTTTTCCCAAGATAAATGAAACGAGGGTTTTGCTTTAATTATCTTTTGAGTTTTGTAAAGCCAGTTGCATCTAGCATCTTTGCAATGCATTCTGCATTTTGCTAACCATTCAAGGAATTCAAGAATATTGTTTTTTTGCAGACATAGTGATGGATCAAAGAAACATGATTACATTCCCAAGCCTGAGGTTGGACAACCTAAGGATCTTAAGGAGCCTAGTAAGGAATCCTGCTGCTTTTATAGCCAAGTATTTGGACTTGTTATCTTTTCTAGATACACAAGTAAATGAGGAAATGATGCAAGCTCTCATAAAGTTTTACGATCCAATGTACCATTGCTTCACATTCCCAGACTTTTAGTTGCTGCCAACCTTGGAAGAATACTTCGAGCATCTGAAAATTCCTATGACTTTCACAGCTAACTATGGGAGGGAGAGAAGACTGAACATAAGAGATGTTGCTGAAGCTCTTCACCTAGAATCCACTGACCTTCCAACATAATTGGATAATAGGGGTGAATTTACCAGAATGGAGACAAGACCATTCATGGAGAAGGATGAGTTCTATCATGACCGTGGAGATTTTGGAATCTTTGAAGCTATACTAGCTTTCTTAATTTACGGCTTATACCTGTTTCCCAACAAACCTGAGTTCATCAGTTTGGAGGCCATCAAGTTATTTCTTGTTAGAAATCCAACTCCCACTCTCTTGGTTGATACCTATTACACCATTCCTCACTGGAAGGTGTACAATCTCGGGCAATTCTCCTGCTGCACGACACTCCTAGGCAAGTGGTTTATTTCATACTTGCCTAAGACATTCCCTCTGTGGAACCTGGAAGACAGTGATGCGTGGGTTGGAAAACTGGCTTCACTCTCTCACTACGACATCAACTGGTATGACCTGGCTCGCGGAGGCGTAGCTATGATACACAACTGTGGGGAGTTCCCTAATATACCTCTAATCGGCACCAGAGGGCATATCAACTACAACCCTATCTTAGCTCGTTTTCGTCTAGGATACCCCACCGAGGAAGAACCAGAGCCAACCCTGATAAAAACTTGCTTCTATGAAAGGGATGCTGACCCGGATTTTGAAGCACAAATTATCTTTTCCTAGCGTTACCCCAACTTGCAAGGAATGACCGCCGTGGAAAATCCAAGTTGTCTCATTTCGAAGGAATATCTATTTTGGTCAAAAGTGATAGCATTTAAGATGTTCTATACTCACTCCTATGACATTACTTTGGAACCAGAGGAACTCTTGTCTAGAGGAGAGTTGAAATTTGCTTTGGTAAAAGTCGAACGGGAAAATGCAGAACTTTGGGAGCTGCTTCGTCGAAGCCAGAGGAGGACAAGGTTGTAGAAGGGAGAAGGGTCATCTTGTTAGAGGATCCTTAACCTTTAATTTCCTTTTGTTGAACCCCAAGCTTATGGAAATATGTGATCTTTCATTTTGTAAAATGTTGTAAAAGTTTCATTTGTTAATGAAAACTCTATGTTGTAAAACTCTTTTTATTAATGAAAATTTGGTTAAGTTTTCATCGTGTTGTTACGTGTTGATCCATTAACTTTGTTCGTAAACAAAGTTTTTTGTTCTCCTTGAATGTGTGGTCTGCATTAGCATTTGCATCCTACATTTCATTTTGCCTTTCATTGGTCCTCCGGCTCATCCTGTGTTATGTTGCTATCAGAATCACACTGAATACCCATCGGTACAACACAAGAGCCAGTGCTCAGAAGAGAATGGTAGATCAGGACCTAAGAATTGATCAGATCAACAACGATGTCGAATCATGGAAGTCCTTCAGGTAATCAAACCAAAGATGGACACACAAACTACGGTAGTGTCTGAAATCAACATAACGACAACAAATCCTCCTCCATTAGTAACTTCACCAATATAACATCCTTTTAGCATTCCTAGGGATTTCATGCCTCCGTTTAGTGATGCTCAAAAAATCAATCATCTACAGTATTCTAATCCACAGAGTGTTCCATTAATGACAAATTTCCAAAATCCAATTTACACTCAGGTCGGTGCTTAGGCACAGGTTCGACCAGTCTTTAACAATCATCAATAAATATTCGACGTACCCGACGGGTCTGAGGTTGAAGATGAGAAACATGAGAAACTACGGGTTAAAATGGACATAATGGCCAGAAGAATGAGGGCCATAGAAGGAAAAAATGTCTTTGGCTCTGATGCCAAGGACATGTGTTTGGTTTCGGGTTTGGTATTTCCTCCCAGATTCATAATATCTACGTTTGAACAGTACGAAGGAGCAACCTACCCAAAGGTTCACCGGATCATGTACTGTCAACGCATGGCCCCGCATATTGAGAATGATAAATGAAAATTCTTGCAAGCACACGATGGATGTTATTCCCAGGGTTATAACATCCATGGTGACATCTGCTACTTAATAGCTAATACTCAGCAAAAATAAAGACAGTAAATAACACAACACTTGTTTACCCAGTTCAGTGTCAACAACACTTACATCTGGGGGCTACCAAGCCAGGAAGGAAATTCACTATCAGTAGAATCAAAATTCAGAGTTAAACCTCCAGTTTACACTCCTAACTTAATCTCTACCCAATGACACTTCAACCTAGAGACACTCTAGACCTGAGTATACTCACTCACTCCCCCTCAATCACACAACAATGATTTCTAATTCACAATTACAATGCAAAACAGTATGAAGAGACACTTCACACTCACACCTTGATCTTGCTTCACAACTTTGATCAAGGAACTCACACACTCTTGCTTCACAGCTTTGAGTGAGACACAACCTAGAATCTACCTAACTAATGCAATCATCAACCAGACAATTGCTTGGATTACAAGTATTCCTAAGTAGAATTCACACGTGAAGACTATCCTTCTTCACACACAAGGACTCTCTAATTAGTACTCTCTAATCTTCTTCACTTCAGACTTGCTCCTTCTGATATTTATAGCCGCTTCAGTCTTTTGGGCCTTGGTGCATAAATTAGGTTTTATCCATAATAAAACCTCTCTTCAGTATTCTGCACGCTTGCCACTTTAATCAGGTACATATTAGTTCCCCTAAGGCTTCTAAAATGTCTCCTTCATTCCAGCTTGAGCTTCTGATTTGTTTCCTGTGTTCTAGCTACCAGAATAACCAACCTGCACTTGATGTCATATGACCTATGTCATAACATTGAGTATGACATCCAGCTTAACTTATAGTTAGCTGAGTTAACTTACCCTGCACAGTCCATATTATGAATGTATCAACATCAGACATGACATTTATACATACACTAATGTTTTACCACAAAATGCAGCCAATCAAGAGCACTTACAAGCTCCCCCTTTGGCAAATTTTTGGCTAAAACACTCTGTACTTACACCAGAGATTTACACACAGCAGAAGACTTAACATATGTCTTGTCATGCAGGTAAGTCACTTGCTGCTCAAGCTCTCAGAGTCCTCACAGTTGGCTGAAAGCCCTGTTAACATTCACCTTGTTAGCCATCTGTTAGTTATCACTACAGGTGTCACTCTTTGCTAGGTGAGTAACACATAGAGTTACTCCCCTGAAGGGATGCACATTGCTCTCAGTCTGCTTACACCTTGCAGACACATATATGGTTAGCATCCTAGTTCTACCATACAACCCTACTCAACTTAGGCATTCATATATATCATCAGCACAATCCTATACTATCAGCACCAATCAGCATCAGCACAATCCTATACTGACAACACTAATCAGTTTTTATCACACATATCTTCAACAGCACCCAGCAGCACCTGCAAGCATGCAAGTATGATTATGTCATATATGCACAATGGTACATATGCTCTAGCTATCCACTAGCCAGTCCTCAACCTGTTCTCCCACCTACTGTACCTGCTGTTTTCCATTTTCTATCATACTCTCCCCCTTCTTAGCCACAAATTAGGATCTTACTAAATACGTAGCACAAATCATTCATTGTAGCATGACAATTGTTAGGGGTTATATTACAAAAAGATAACTCAAGCAGAGCATCAAAAATTCAGTGGTTTACACAAGATTCACATGATTCTAACTTATCAACTAGAAATACTCCTTTGTGCACCACATCAGCCATCAGTGGTGTGTGTTGCAAGTCATCAATCCTCTTCTGCAGCTGGACTGGACTTGTCCCCACCAGTTTCTCCAGAGCTGTCTGCTGTAGTGTCACTTCCTTTCCTTAAGCAGTCATCATCATCTTCTGAACCAGCTTCTTGACTCCCATCTTCCCTAGTACCATCATCTTCCTTGGTAGCATCTTCTGAGCTGCATGTATCCTCATCTTGTTCAAGAGACTGTAGCAGTTGTTCAAGTGTTTTCTTCCTTACCTCCAGTTCTTTGCATGTTTCTCTAATGATTGCCATGACTTCAGCCTTTTTGGTTTTGGGACCCTTATTGGATGTCTCAGCTGAAGTTAAATCAATGTCAGGAACATGCATTCCTTTAAACAGTTAGTAATTGAATGACAAAGGAGTTTCTCTCTTGCATACTATATCACTCTTTTTGATGATGTTGGGATGCTGATCACAGATGATTCCACATATAAGTGATGGAAAGGCAATAGGTCCCTTGACACTGTAGCTCCCAACATGCTTCATTGTTTGTTCAAGAATGTAGGTCCCATAGTTGAGCTCAGCTTTTGTCCCTACAGCATACAAAAATCTTCCCAGAATAGTAGCAACAGTCGTCTTATGATTGGTAGGCACCCAATTTGCTGCACCAATTTTGTGAAGCATAGCATATTTCATACTGAGTTTACTCGCCACTAGCTTCCCTTTGGAGGGCCAGTTCTTGACCTGTTTAGCAGTTATCTCTTGGCACACTTGATGGTCAGATACAGTAAGTTCAGACTTTCCTGCATGTGGTCTCCCCAAATACTTTTTGATGATGGAGTCCGAGAAATTTATACACTTTCCCCTCACATATACTTTTCCAAACTCGCTAGAGTTCCTATCAGCACATGCTTCTGACAGGTTCACTATGAATTCTTTCACAAGAATCTCATAACATGGTGGAAAGTGAGTGACAGTCTTCATCAAGCCTGCCTTATGAATAAGGCCAAGGATCATTTTGCAGTCAAGAGCAGTTTGAGCTAACTCTCTTTCCAAAGCTAGCCTCTTTTGATACACATATTTCCATCTATTAACACATGATGGATAGTGAAAGGATATGTTATCAATAGGCATCTCAGGGACATTTTCAGCCAGCTTGCTGAAAGCAGGTTTCCTCTTAGATTGGGTGAACTCTTCTGTTACTGTTGCGCAAGGAATAAACTATGTGATTCTTTTAATTCTTTAGGTCCTGTAGTGCAAAGTTAATAGGATTAACAGGTAGGAAATGAAAGTACCCCTTTCCTGTTATTATAATGTAGCACCATTTTTTGAACATGGCAATGAAATAGCTTACCAATTCATATGCCATATAGCGAACCAGAAAGTCATGTTATATTTTAAACTGTAGCGCCCCTGCTAATGAAATGCGGCCTAATTAATGCAGTAGCGATAGACTTGAATGGTTGTAATCCTTCTTAGACCATGGAAATTATACTATGTGTATTATGAAATCCTGTAGCGTATAGCAATCATAGGAATTAATGCGACGTTTAAATGCTATGCTGAACCAAAACAAATTATAAGTGCCCTTTCTATTTCCCGTGCAACTGTAGCAAAAATAAAAGCATGATGTTTTATATATTATGAACAGTAGATAAGGCAAGGAAGAGAAATGGGATTCCTTCACCTAAACTCATTCCTGTGGCGATAGAATAATATAGTTATAAACAATGATAAATGTTGCTTATATATTTATATTTATGAATTTAAATGTTTATTAATTATTAAATATTTATTTAAAATATTAGTTATTTATTTAAAATATTAATAATTATTTAAAGTATTGATTACTTATTTAAAATATTGAATCTTTATTTAAAATATTGAAATATTTTTAATATTGACTATTTTATCGAGTATCGAATTTTTAATTAATGATGATAAATTAATTATTCAATATTTAATTGGTGATGTGAGAATTGTGAATTGAGATTGAATTGTATTGATACTTGTGGGTTACTTGCTAATTGTGGTCATAATGTTTGAAGTAAGAATGCCATGATTCTTGAAAATGGGTTTGTATATGCAAATGTATGGTGATTCAAGTGTGATGAATTATTGAAGATATGCGTGGATATTAAGATTTGTGTGTGGTCTTAATTGCATATGGTTGTTGAATTTGCATACGCATCATGTGTGTCAAGAGGCAATGCTTGTTAGTTCCGTGGGAGCTAGTGACTTGTCCCAAACCTAGAGCGGGGTTTGAAAGCTTAGGGAATGGGCTTTTTGTGTGTTATTGGTCTAGGGAACGGACCCGGTTTAAATGTAAAAACCGAAAAATAATAACAAGTGTTGGTACCACATGGCATGAGTTTTGCATTGAGTCTTGCATTGAGTTTTGCATTGAGTCTCATTATGTATATGTATGTGCTGTGAGATTATGTGTGATATGTGGAACTGATAAATTGGTGAATTATGGAGTTGTGTGTATATACTTGTGATTAGTATGGTTACTTGAATAATATTGTGTTGATGAAACTTTTGAAGTGTGAGAATAATAGTGATTATGTTTGTATGCCTTAAATTATATATTATCTTATAATTTCAAAAATTATGTGAATTCTCACCCTTCTGTTGGAATGATGTTTTATACGACATCGCTCAGGTACTGAGGAGTAGAGTTGCTTCTAGCACGAGGTAGCCGTTGGAGTAGCTTGAGTTGTGTCTTTATTTATTTTGGGTCGAGTCATACTCTGATTATGTAACACCGGGGAATATTTTGATTTCATATTTGGAGAGATATTTTATGTACTCTACTTTATTCTGTTGTTGTTATTTTGAATTATATGAAGAATTGGCTTTTAAGCCTAAGTATTACAAATGAGATGAGCATGAGACTTTTATTATGTCTATCATGATTAAAGCAAATCCGTTGCTACATGTTAATGTGAAAGTGTATGAAAAGCAGGAAGTTATTTTTATATTATTGAGCATGACAGGTGTTGTGTGATGTTTTGAAAATTTATGTGACACCCTTTTATGAAATGCATGATAATTACTCTGATCTATTTATATTTATTCTGCGGGGTAGAAGGGTGTTACATTAGTGGTATCAGAGCAAAGTCAGTCAGTTGACCAAGTTATTAGTGTGTTTAATCCCTTTTGTATTTGATATGTGTGTGTAGCACTATCGATATTGTTTGTTCTAACGAAGAATTGTTGTTGGAATCAAGAACAATGGTTGCAGGTAGGAATGATGAAGCGATTGCTGAAGCTTTGGCGATGTTGGCTGGAGCAATTGGGCAGAATCCGCAAGTTAATGTGAATGCTGGAAACAACAATGATGATGAGTTTCGTGCCTTGGGGAAGTTTCAGAGGAACAATCCACCAATCTTCAAGGGAACGCATGATCCTGACAAAGCACAAGTATGGCTGAAGGCAATTGAGAAGATATTTCGAGTCATGAATTGCTCAGATGCGCAGAAGGTGCAGTTTGGCACTCATATGCTTGAAGAGGAAGCTGAGGACTGGTGGGGTAACACTCGTCAAAGGTTGGAAGAAGATGAGGTTGAGGTTACTTGGGATGTTTTCAGAGAGGCGTTTTTGGAGAAGTATTTTCCAGAAGATGTGCGTGGAAAGAAGGAAATTGAATTCCTTGAGCTGAAGCAGGGTAACTCAACTGTGGCCGAGTATGCAGCAAGATTTGAGGAGTTAATTAAGTTTTGTCCTCATTACAACACTACTAATGCTGAGAGATCCAAGTGCCTTAAGTTTGTGAATGGTTTGAGGCCTGAAATCAAACAAGCTATTGGTTATCAGGAGATTAGGCGATTTTCCGAGTTGGTGAACAAAAGTAGAATCTATGATGAAGATAGTAGAGCTCGGTCTAGTCACTACAAGAGTTTAAATGATAAGAGGGGAAAAGGTCAATTCAGAGGGAAGCCGTATGTGACTCCTGCTGATAAAGGGAAACAAAAAGCTGGTAATGGAAGGAAACCGAGTGGGGGAGGAGCTCCTAATCCAGTGAAGTGTTTTAGATGTGGTGTTGAAGGACATCGTGCTCCTGAGTGCACAAGTGTCGAGCAAAAGTGTTTCAAGTGTGGCAAGCCAGGCCACAAGGCTTTGGAGTGCAGAAGCGGTGCGAATGTGACTTGCTATAATTGTGGTGAGCAAGGGCACATTAGTACCAAGTGTGACAAACCAAAGAAGGCTCAAGCAAAAGGGAAAGTATTTGCTCTATCAGGATCTGAGACTACTAGTGAAGATCGGTTGATTCGAGGTACATGCTTTATTAATGGTATACCTTTAGTTGCTATAATTGACACTGGAGCTACACATTCTTTTATTTCTTTGAATTGTGTTAAGAGATTAAATCTCGAGTTGTCTGTTATGAGTGGGGGTATGGTTATTGATACTCCTGCTACGGGTTCAGTAACTACCCCATATGTGTGTTTGAATTGCCCGTTGAGTATTTTTGGTAAAGACTTTGGAGTTGATTTAGTGTGTCTTTACTTAGATCAACTTGATGTTATTCTTGGGATGAATTGGTTAGAATTCAATCGTGTCTATATTAACTGTTTTGACAAAACGGTTATTTTTCCTGAAACTGATGATGAAGGAGACTTATTTATGACTGCAAAGCAAGTGAAGGAATCAGTGCAAGATGGTGCGAAGGTATTCATGTTGATGGCAACTTTGAATATTGGCGAAAGTGAAGTAATTGATGCCTTACCAATTGTCCGTGATTTTCCGGAAGTTTTTCCTGAGGAGATAAGAGATTTACCGCCGGAACGAGAAGTGGAGTTTTCGATTGACTTAGTTCCTGGAACTAGTCCGATGTCGATGGCTCCATATCGTATGTCCGCATCGGAATTGAAAGAGTTGAAGAGTCAACTTGAGGACCTACTTGAGAAGAGGTTTATTCGTCCGAGTGTGTCACCATGGGGTGCACCAGTTTTGTTGGTTAAGAAGAAAGAAGGTACTATGAGGCTTTGTGTGGATTATAGACAATTGAACAAGGTGACTATCAAGAATAAGTATCCACTTCCAAGGATTGATGATTTGATGGATCAGTTGGTTGGTGCAAGTGTGTTCAGTAAGATAGATTTGAGATCTGGGTATCATCAGATTCGTGTGAAGGCTGAAGATATTCAAAAGACTACTTTTAGAACAAGGTATGGACATTATGAGTATTCTGTGATGCCATTTGGTGTGACTAATGCACCAGGTGTATTTATGGAGTACATGAACAGGATCTTCCATCCTTATTTGGACAAGTTTGTGGTTGTGTTCATTGATGATATTTTGATATACTCGAAGAGTGAAGAGGATCATGCTGAGCATCTGAGAATTGTGTTGTCTGTGTTGAAAGAGAAGCAGTTGTATGCTAAACTTTCTAAGTGTGAGTTTTGGTTGAAGGAGGTGAGTTTCCTTGGCCATGTGATTTCGAGTAGAGGTATTGCAGTTGATCCATCGAAGGTAGAAGCTGTATCACAATGGGAAGCTCCAAAATCAGTTTTTGAGATTAGAAGTTTTCTTGGGTTGGCCGGTTATTATCGGAAATTCATTGAAGGATTTGCCAAGTTATCTTTGCCGTTGACACAGTTGACTAGGAAAGGCCAAGCTTTTGTTTGGGATGCAAAGTGTGAAGAAAGTTTTCAAGAACTTAAGAGAAGATTGACGACATCTCCTGTTTTGATTTTGCCGAATTCAGAAGACCTATTTGTTGTGTATTGTGATGCTTCTTTGATGGGCTTGGGAGGTGTGTTGATGCAGAATAATCAAGTTGTAGCTTATGCTTCAAGGCAACTTAAAGTGCATGAGAGGAATTACCCGACGCATGACTTAGAGTTGGCCGCTGTTGTATTCGTGTTGAAGCTTTGGAGGCATTATTTGTTTGGTTCGAGATTTGAGGTATTTAGTGATCATAAGAGTTTGAAGTATCTCTTTGATCAGAAAGAATTGAATGCAAGGCAGAGGAGATGGTTGGAACTTCTTAAGGATTATGATTTTGGTTTGAATTACCATCCGGGTAAAGCAAACGTGGTAGCCGATGCATTGAGTAGGAAATCTTTGCATATGTCGATGATGATGATAAAAGAGTTGGAAATGATTGAACAATTTCGAGATATGAGTTTGGTTTGTGAAGAGACATCTTATGGTGTTAAGTTGGGCATGTTGAAACTTACTAGTGGCATTCTTGACGAGATACGAGAAGGTCAAAAATCTGATTTGAGTTTAGTTGATCGTTTGACTTTGACCAACCAAGGCCAAGGTGGTGATTTTCGAATTGACGAGAATGGTATTATGAGGTGTCGGGATAGAGTTTGTGTTTCAGATTTGGATGGATTGAAAAAGAGTATTCTTGAGGAAGGACATCGTAGCGGATTGAGTATTCATTCGGGTGCTACTAAGATGTATCAAGATTTGAGGAAGATATTTTGGTGGCCTCGTATGAAGAAGGACATTGCCGAATTTGTGTATTCTTGTTTGACTTGCCAGAAGTCGAAGATTGAGCATCAGAAACCGTCGGGTTTGATGCAACCGTTGTTTATTCCTGAGTGGAAATGGGATAGCATTTCTATGGATTTTGTGTCTGGATTACCAAGGACGCCGGGTAAATTTGAAGCTATTTGGGTGATTGTGGATAGATTGACTAAATCTGCTCACTTTATTCCTATGCGAATGGATTATCCGTTAGAGAAATTGGCAAAGCTATACATCGAGAGGATTGTCAGTTTGCACGGTATTCCATCCAGTATTGTGTCGGATCGGGATCCGAGGTTCACTTCGAGATTTTGGGAGAGTTTGCAAAGTGCTTTGGGTACGAAGTTGCGTTTGAGCTCAGCTTATCATCCTCAGACAGACGGTCAAACCGAAAGGACTATTCAATCACTCGAGGATCTGTTGAGGGCTTGTGTATTGGAGAAAGGAGGAGTTTGGGATAGCTACTTACCTTTGATTGAGTTTACTTACAACAACAGTTTTCATTCGAGTATCGGAATGGCACCATTTGAGGCATTGTATGGTAGGCGGTGTAGGACGCCATTGTGTTGGTATGAGTCCGGAGAGAGTTCGGTAGTTGGACCCGAGATAGTTCAGCAGACTACGGATAAGATTAAGATGATTCAAGAGAAGATGAGAATTTCTCAAAGTCGTCAGAAGAGTTATCATGACAAGAGGAGGAAGACACTTGAATTTCAAGAGGGAGATCATGTGTTTCTTCGAGTCACTCCGATGACTGGTGTTGGTAGGGCATTGAAGTCGCGTAAGTTGACGCCGCGTTTCATTGGTCCTTATCAGATTTTGCAGAGGATAGGAGAAGTGGCTTATCGTGTGGCTTTACCGCCATCGCTTGCTAATCTTCATGATGTGTTCCATGTATCTCAGTTGAGGAGATACATTGCGGATCCGTCTCATGTAGTCCAAGTAGATGATGTGCAGGTGAGAGATAATCTGACTGTGGAGGCATCACCTATACGGATAGAGGATCGGAAGTTGAAGCAACTTCGAGGCAAAGAGATTACTTTGGTGAAGGTCGCTTGGGGAGGACCGGCTGGTGGAAACGTGACTTGGGAGCTTGAGAGTCAGATGCGTGAGTCTTACCCCGAGTTATTCGTTTGAGGTAATTTTCGAGGGCGAAAATCTTTAAGTGGGGGAGGGTTGTAACACCCCAATTTTTAGTAATTATTTATTAATTAAATTAATTGATTAATTATGTGATTTTAGGCCTAATTGAACTAACTAATTTATGTGATTTATTTGATATAATTGAATTAGTTGATTTATTTAATTTATATAAATTATTTGATTTATAATTGATTTAATTTTATTATTTAACTTATATGATATATTCTAATTTGTAGAATAATATAGAATTGTTAGATTAATTGATTGGGCCTATTTGGGGGTGTGAATAGATATGAGTTACTAAGCCCATTAAAAATTATTAGGTTAATGAATTTTGAGAATTTTATAAAACAAGAGAAAGGAGATAGAAGAGAATAGGAATGTTAGTAAGAAAAAGAGGAAAAAGGAGGCAAGAAGAATAGAGTGGGGAAGAAGAAGAAGAATCAAGAGAGAGCTCAAGAACACCAAGAAAATCAAGGTAAGGGTGAGTTTTTGTATGATTATTGGGTAATATGATAGTGTATAAATGAGTAATAGAAAGTGTTTAGGATAAATCCCCAAAATTTTATGAGATTGGAAATTATTAGGTTTTAGAGATAATTTTTGAGTTGTGTTATTCTAATGGTGTTTGAAATTGATATTTGGTATTATTATAGAGACTCACTCAATATTTGGAGTAAATTCATTGAAACCGAAATATATATATATATATATATATATATATATATATATATATATATATATATATATATATATATATATATATATATATATATATATATATATATATATATATATATATATATATATATATATATATATATATATATATATATATATATATATATATATATATATATATATATATATATATATATATATATATATATATATATATATATATATATATATATATATATATATATATATATATATATATATATATTTGTTGAACCAGAAGAAACAAAACTATACAAAATGTGGTGAACTCTTCTGTTACTGTTGCGCAAGGAATAAACTATGTGATTCTTTTAATTCTTTAGGTCCTGTAGTGCAAAGTTAATAGGATTAACAGGTAGGAAATGAAAGTACCCCTTTCCTGTTATTATAATGTAGCACCATTTTTTGAACATGGCAATGAAATAGCTTACCAATTCATATGCCATATAGCGAACCAAAAAGTCATGTTATATTTTAAACTGTAGCGCCCCTGCTAATGAAATGCGGCCTAATTAATGCAGTAGCGATAGACTTGAATGGTTGTAATCCTTCTTAGACCATGGAAATTATACTATGTGTATTATGAAATCCTGTAGCGTATAGCAATCATAGGAATTAATGCGACGTTTAAATGCTATGCTGAACCAAAACAAATTATAAGTGCCCTTTCTATTTCCCGTGCAACTGTAGCAAAAATAAAAGCATGATGTTTTATATATTATGAACAGTAGATAAGGCAAGGAAGAGAAATGGGATTCCTTCACCTAAACTCATTCCTGTGGCGATAGAATAATATAGTTATAAACAATGATAAATGTTGCTTATATATTTATATTTATGAATTTAAATGTTTATTAATTATTAAATATTTATTTAAAATATTAGTTATTTATTTAAAATATTAATAATTATTTAAAGTATTGATTACTTATTTAAAATATTGAATCTTTATTTAAAATATTGAAATATTTTTAATATTGACTATTTTATCGAGTATCGAATTTTTAATTAATGATGATAAATTAATTATTCAATATTTAATTGGTGATGTGAGAATTGTGAATTGAGATTGAATTGTATTGATACTTGTGGGTTACTTGCTAATTGTGGTCATAATGTTTGAAGTAAGAATGCCATGATTCTTGAAAATGGGTTTGTATATGCAAATGTATGGTGATTCAAGTGTGATGAATTATTGAAGATATGCGTGGATATTAAGATTTGTGTGTGGTCTTAATTGCATATGGTTGTTGAATTTGCATACGCATCATGTGTGTCAAGAGGCAATGCTTGTTAGTTCCGTGGGAGCTAGTGACTTGTCCCAAACCTAGAGCGGGGTTTGAAAGCTTAGGGAATGGGCTTTTTGTGTGTTATTGGTCTAGGGAACGGACCCGGTTTAAATGTAAAAACCGAAAAATAATAACAAGTGTTGGTACCACATGGCATGAGTTTTGCATTGAGTCTTGCATTGAGTTTTGCATTGAGTCTCATTATGTATATGTATGTGCTGTGAGATTATGTGTGATATGTGGAACTGATAAATTGGTGAATTATGGAGTTGTGTGTATATACTTGTGATTAGTATGGTTACTTGAATAATATTGTGTTGATGAAACTTTTGAAGTGTGAGAATAATAGTGATTATGTTTGTATGCCTTAAATTATATATTATCTTATAATTTCAAAAATTATGTGAATTCTCACCCTTCTGTTGGAATGATGTTTTATACGACATCGCTCAGGTACTGAGGAGTAGAGTTGCTTCTAGCACGAGGTAGCCGTTGGAGTAGCTTGAGTTGTGTCTTTATTTATTTTGGGTCGAGTCATACTCTGATTATGTAACACCGGGGAATATTTTGATTTCATATTTGGAGAGATATTTTATGTACTCTACTTTATTCTGTTGTTGTTATTTTGAATTATATGAAGAATTGGCTTTTAAGCCTAAGTATTACAAATGAGATGAGCATGAGACTTTTATTATGTCTATCATGATTAAAGCAAATCCGTTGCTACATGTTAATGTGAAAGTGTATGAAAAGCAGGAAGTTATTTTTATATTATTGAGCATGACAGGTGTTGTGTGATGTTTTGAAAATTTATGTGACACCCTTTTATGAAATGCATGATAATTACTCTGATCTATTTATATTTATTCTGCGGGGTAGAAGGGTGTTACAGAGAGCACTAGCAACCATCGCAGCAATTTCAAGGTGCTTTCGTCTAGCTTCCTCTGTATTTAGGTCATCAGATGTAGTCGTAGGAGGATCTTGACCTGAGCCAAGGTTTTTAGATCGTCTTGCATGCATCTTTTTAGGTTTCTTTACCAGCAATCCTTTAGGAGTCATCATACAAAGTGGAGCAACCTCTAGAATCTCATTAGGGTTTGCCTCATCATTGCTTGTGTTAATTCTGGAGGTTGGTTGCGCCATAGATGGTGACGTTGATTGAGATGAGGGAACTTTTCTGTGCTTGTTTGAGACGGTATGGAAGGTGGAGCGTTTGTGAAGATACCAAGAGTAGAGGGAGTGTGTTATATACGTGGGAGTGAGGTACGATTGCCCACTAGAAGGGAACTTACCGTTTTGACTTATCATTAAATGATTTAATTTTAAAATGTAATTCCCCATTCCCTTTAATTGCTATAACTCATCAGCACTAGAGGAACTCAATTTTTTAAATTGAGGCTCCTTGATACTTCTTGAATCCTTGTCACCAATATTTAGGACATAGCCACCAGGTTTTGCACAACCTTTTTTCCATTTCCACACGTTACCCCTAAGCTTGTCTCCCTTGAACTCAGTAGAGCTTGTTTGGATGGTGCCCTTGATGTCACAGAACAAGGTCATGACATCAGGAGTGACATTGCTTCTTTTCTGCAGGGTATCCTCCATGGACTCCATCAGGTTCCAATATAGCCTATCTAGTTTTACCTGATGACCAATCTTTGGGTATCCCGTCTTGTCTATCCTTCCCACCTGACTTTACTTACAACCTGGCCTTCTTTCTGAAGCATACTTTGAGGATCCTTTTGCTGATGAGTTGGACCTGGTTCTTTTCTCTAGCCCTAGGTGGTCCTTCTTTTCCTCATTAACCAATCCATTTATGTTACTTCTAGGCTCCCATAGGTAACATTTATTCTTGGATCTAGATCCCATCATTTCTTCCTTACCCTCTTCATTGATCACCACACACTTATCTTTGGAAAAGTGGACTTTTAGACCTTGATCACATAACTGACTTATGCTTATTAGGTTAACAGTTAGTCCTTTAACTAACAGGACATCCTTCAATTCTGGAGCTTTAGGAATGTCAAGTTGTCCAGCGCCAGTGATTTCTCCTCTAGCTCCATCACCAAAGGTTACATGACTAGTTGAATGAGGTTTGAGTTTGATCAACAGATCCTCAATTCCAGTCATATGCCTGGAGCAGCCACTGTCAAAGTACCAATATTCATTGGTAGGCATCCTTGGAGAAGTGTGAACTGCTAATGCAACATTCTTGGCTATCCATTGATTTTTCCTGTTATGCACTTCCTTCTTATCCAGATGTTGCCTCTTGCCAGGCTTGTCATGATGCTGTCTTTTTCCATGTGTAGCATGATGCTGCATTTTTCCATGCTTACCTTGTTTGGTCTTGCTTTGGCTAGGAAATCCATGCAGCCAGAAACAAACAGCTTTTATATGCCTAAGTTTTCCACAGTGGTAGCATCTGTACCCTTGGAATCTACACTTGACTAGATTCCAGTTTCTGTTGATTGGATGTTGTGACATTGGTTGTGACGTCCTCTTTGGCTCCTGGACCTTAGGTGGTAATCTCTTGAGATTTAGCACAGGATTTTGTTTATCAGCATACCCTAGTCCAGACCTATCTCCTGCGGTTTGTCCACTTTGTAGAATTTCCTCTAGAGTGTCAGTCCCAGAATTTAGCATCCTTATAGATTTTTCCATTTGATCCTTCTTACTTTTTAACTCCTGTACTTCACTTCTGAGTGTGTCAATTGTGGCTAGATGCGCTCTCTTTTCAGCTTCTAACTCCTTGATGATTTTCTTTTGTTGCTCCCCTTGCTGACCCAGTTCTGTGCTTCTGATGTGAAGCTTTTTGTATGAGGCTGCAAGCTCCTCAAAAGACAACTCTTCACCACTTGAATCATCATCAGAGATGCACACACTGTTAAGAGCAGTGACATGTTTAGCTGATTCCTCTTCTGATCCACTGTCTGAATCTTCATCAGACCAGGTGACAGTTAAGCCCTTTCCTTTCTTTTTGAGGTATGTGTGACATTCCTTTCTGATATGTCCATATCCTTCACATTCATGGCACTGTACTTTACTGACTTTCTCCTCATATTTCTCTTTGTCAACAGGAAAGCTTTTGGAATAAGGTTTAGACTTAGCATTTATTCTTTTGACTAGTTTGTTGAACTGTCTTCCAAGCATGGCTATTGCCTCTGATAGATTCTCCTCTTTTTCATCATCTGAATCCTCAACAGTGTTTGAGGCAAGAGCTATACTTTTTCTATTTTTCTCCACAGCCTAATCACACATCCCCATCTCAAAGGTTTGGAGGGAACCAATGAGTTCATCCACCTTCATGTGGCATATGTCTTGAGCTTCTTCAATGGCTGTTACCTTCATGGAAAACCTTTTAGGTAATGACCTTAGAATCTTCCTTACCAGCTTTTCTTCAACCATCTTTTCTCCCAAAGCTCTTGAGGTGTTAGCTAGTTTAAGAACATTCATGTAAAACTCATGAATGGTCTCATCTTCATTCATTTTCATCTCTTCAAATTTGGTGGTTAGCATTTGAAGTCTTGACATTTTGACCTTGGAAGTTCCCTCATGAGTGGTTTTGAGAATGTCCCAAACATCTTTTGCTAGTTCACAGTGGTGTACCAGCCTGAAGATGTTTTTATCTATGCCATTGAATAGAGAATTCAATGCTTTAGAGTTTCCAAGAGCCAATGCCTCTTGCTCTTTGGTCCATTCCTCTTCAGGAATTAGCACAGATACTCCATCCTTGTCAGTCTTCACAGGATGTTCCCAGCCAGAGTTTACAGCTCTCCAAGCTTTGCTGTCTAATGACCTTAGAAATGCAATCATCCTAGGCTTCCAATAGTCATAATTAGAACCATCCAGAATTGGAGGTCTATTGGTGAATCCAATATCCTTATCCAGCAAGTTCAGAATAGAAATCTTCGAGGGCGTCTGATGGAGATGATCCACAATCTTGTAGCCACTCTTTTTAATCAACCGCATAAACTCCTCGGCATCTTTAACAAGCAAGTCTTTTTCTACCCCACATGGGATCTCTTCAACGACTTTACTTTTACCCTTATCGGCCGCATCAGCTCTGACCGCTTTATCCGCCACGACCTCTGGTGGTTCAAACACTCTCCCGCTGCGAGTAATACCACTGATTCCCGCAAGGTTCTCCACAGTCGACCCAAACGGTTCCAGCTCCAACTTCTGTCCGTTGCAGTAGACTTCAGCCCCATAATGCCACGGAACGACGTTAGTGCTTTCGAACGGTATCGGCCCAGCTTTGGTAATAGTAATTGTGGGTGGTCTGGGTGCGGAAATGGTTATCGGCCGGTGAGGAATGGTGATGGTGGCAACTTCATCGGCCTGCTTCAGCACTACCTCTCCTGATCCACTTTCATCCCTCCGGCTAAACTGCAGAATCCCTTCAGTCATCAGACTTTGAATTCCTTCTACCAACTGCTCACATCCATCAGAACGTGTGGCACAGTCCATACATAGCTCTCTGCAACCTGGAAAGAACCCTCTTTTCAGCAACTTAGCTTTAACGAAGCTAAGCGGCGTCTTCAGATCTCTGACGTCAGTCAACAAATCCGAACTCTCGTCCTTGATAATGGCGTTCACACCACCTCCCTTATGATTCGGCATAGGATTCTTTGTGACATTGGGCACATTATCGGAGAAGTTGATGATCTTGGCATCCACCATGTCTTGCACCTTATGCTTGAAGGCTTTGCAGTTCTCTATTGTGTGGCCTGGTGCCCCTGAGTGGAACTCACAAGTTGCATTCGCGTCGTGCCCTGGCGGAGGTGCCCCTGTCAAGGGAGCCAGCGTTCTCTTCTGGATCAACTGGAGCTGAAGCAAAGTCTGCAAGAGTTGCGCGTACGACATGGGCGGTGTCTCGAGGTGACGGTTCGACAGAGGTGCCCGATTCTGGTACTTTCTGTATCCCTGTTGATTCGGTTGCTGCTGCTGCTGCTGTTGTGGCTGTTGAACTGCCGGGATAGTTATGCTGGCCACCTGCTGGTGAGGACCTTTACCCTTTCTTCGAGTGTTGGTCACAGCGCTCGCTTCTCCTTCCCGTCTTTTGCCACTATAAGGTTTCTTTCCTCCCCCAGCTGAGGATGAATCACCTTGAATTTTCCCGAGCTTGATCCCATTTTCGATGTGCTCACCCGTGATAATGAGGTCTGAGAAGGTTCCGGACATACCGCTGACCAACTTCTCATAGTAAACCCCTGAGAGGGTGGCTACAAACATCTGCACGAGCTCACGTTCAACCATCGGCGGCTGAACCCTAGCTGCCAACTCACGCCACCGCTGGGCGTATTCCTTAAACCCTTCATTGTTCCTCTGCGACAGATTCTGCAGCTGGACTCGGTTCGAGGCCAAGTCGCTATTGTATTGGTAGTGGTGCATAAATGCTTCAGCAAGATCCTTCCACGTGCGCACACTAGTGGGCTCCAGACTCATGTACCATTTGAGGGACGACCCGGAAAGTCTGTCTTGAAAGAAGTGCATCAGCAACTTCTCGTCCTCAGAATGAGCAGACATTTTTCTGTAATACGATCTCAGGTGGACACGAGGGCAAGTGGTGCCCTTATACTTTTCAAAGTCAGGTACCTTGAACTTAGGAGGCACCTTGAAATCAGCAATTAGTCCCAACTTGGACATATCAACGCCCAAAGTATTCTGATTCTCGATATCTCTCATCTTATCTTCAAGTGCCTTGAATCTAAGCCGTGCTTCAGCATTCAGCTCCCCTTCAGCACCTCTATAAGAGAACACGTCATCCTGACGATCCTCTAGCCATGGCTGAGGCCCAAACAGATTCCCGACACCTGCATTGCTGTTGCCCAGCCCGACATTGACATTAGCTCCCAGACTCCCATTACTGACGCCCGTCGTATTGAGTCCGATGTTGGCCATCACATTGCCGTTGGCACTGCCGTTTCCCCCGGTCATGGGAACACCATTCTGTGGAGTTTCAACTGGTGGAGGAGTAGGCACAGTCCCCCCATGGAGTACGCCATTGCTATCAACCCTTGAAATCAGAGGCTGAACCAAGGTTCTGAGCTGATCCTGGCCATTGGTGACCGCTTGCATGAGCTCCATGAAGCGATCCATTCTTTCGCGGAGTTCTTGAACATCAGTTTGCACTTGCTCCATGATCCTGGTTTGATTAGCTCTAGTCGGATAGCGGTGAATAGGTCTCTGATCAATCCTGGAACCACCTGAAACAACCTGAAACAACCTGGAAACACAAAAAGGTTAGGAAAAACAACAAAATGCTCGTCATGCAAATGCATGCGTGTGTCTGTGTGTTTGGGAGATCTCCCCGATCCTAGTGCCTGAGTGCCAGTGCTGACAATAGGAAGAAGTCTGAGCCCAATCATGGAAATAACAATCTCATATATAAAGAAAGCCCATCAAGGCAGTACACAACATCAGCGAGTACAAGATGAATCAACAGCGTGACCTCAGCCAACAAGCCTGGTGATGGTCAGCATACAACAATGATCAAAACAAAAGGAATACAAATAGTCAAGTACGGCCACGGGCGTGATACTCTTCCAACAACTCCTTCGTTTCTGGATGATCTGGCAAAGTGAGTAACCCCTCGATGAGTAACTCCCTTTGCACAATGGTGTACTGAAGTCCTTCGACCGAACCTTCCCATGCTCCTTCGCCGAAGCAATCTTCTAACTTCCGCTTCTTGGACTCAAACGTCAGCTTGCGCTCTTTCAGGTTAGCGAGAGCTTTGTTGAGCTGGCCTTCAGCGGCGTACCTGCGAGCGGTTTCTTCATCAAACCTCTTCTCACTATCCTTCCCCTGGGCTTCCAGCTTGGAGATTTGTAGCATCAGCTTATCCTCCCGCTCTTTCCTGGTGGCCAGGGAAGCCTTCCAGTGCTGGTTGAACTTGGATATCCTCCGATATGCTTCGTCCAAGTGTTGCTTCTTCGTAGCCAGTACGTCGTTAACAGCTTTGAAGTCCTGACCCATGCGCTCACGCTCGGCTATCTGCTTAGTTAGGTCTGTCCCCAGCCGGTTCACCAGCTCTGTTTGCCTTTCGAAAGAATGAATGGCCTCGTTCCTCTCGCTGCGGAGCTGAGCCAATTCTTTCTCCAGTTCCTCATTTGCCCACTTCAATTCATCTCGCTCAGCCAACACCTGATTATGCTGCTGAATGGGCACAGTAGTAGGCTCTTCAATCACTGGAGGGCTTTCCGGCTTGGCATGAGGAAACGTCATCCCTATAGCATCTGCTCTGGCTCTGACCCAAGTCACATACGGAGGGTAGGCTTGATTGTTGCTTCTCCCCAGCAATGGTTTTCCTCGCTTACTGATGCCATTCCAGGCGCGCTGAAGCTTGGACAACAGATCCCCTTCCAGAAGACCAGTGAGGTACAGAGATTCCTGCACCTCTTCCTCCCTCGGCGGAGCTGTCAAAGCATACGCGAACTGTCGGACCAACAACGACGGATTGTAGTTTATACAGCCCTTCCTGCCTATCAAAGGCACGTTTGGAAACCCGCTGCAGCTGAAGATCACCTCAGTACCCAACCTATCTCTGTCAAACCAATCAATATCCTCTGCAGATAAACTCATTAGACGCTCGGACCACTCAGTTGTGGCCGCAGACGAGACAAAAGGACCCCTCTTGGGCAAATGACTATCAAGCCATTTATACAGCAAGGGTACACAGCATGAGACATTCTTGCCCCTCCTGTTCTCGTTTTTGTAGTGGATAGAATGGTAGACATCTCCTATCAAGGTAGGGACTGGATTCCCTGAAGCAAAGATGTGAAACGCATCAAAGTCTACAAAATCGGGCATATTGGGGAACAGAATGATGCCATATATGCACAGAGCAAGGATGGCGTTGAATGCGACCCAACATCCGTCTTTGGCGCACTGCTGAGCCTTTCCCACTAAAAACTGCAAGGAGAAACCAGGAACCTTGTTCCAACTAGTCAACACCAACTCGGAGGCATCCAGATGAAGTGAAGGAGCTAACCCAGCCAGATCAGGCTCAACATCCATGTGAACAAAAGGCATCTGCCTCTTGATAGGCACACCTAGCAAATCAGCATATTCCTCTAGCGTGGGTGCGAGAACAAAATCCTGGAAAGTGAAACATCTTAGTGGAGGGTCGTAGAACTGCAGCAGAGCGTGCAACCCATTCACCTCGAACGTAGAAGGTTTATTAACCAAACTGAGCAACCTGCCGTAAGATTTTCTGAACTCATCCCTCACAGAATCATCTGCTAAAGCTATCAAACCAGTCAGCTTAACCACATCAGGGGCAGGGAACTTGTAAGCCACGGTCTTCCTCAGAGAACCCATAACAATACAATAGGAGGCAAGAAATCCTGGATCGGGGAAAACGGTACCTGCAACACAGACACACGTTAATGAAATGCAAATGTATGCAAAATAATGTAAAATGCAATCATGCAGCAGGAGATCAAGGAAATTGTGCTGTGGAGATTCTGTATCAACAAAACCATAATCCTGCTCTATCAAGAACAACCACTGCATCTGATAATAAGAGAACCCCGGTATCGGACCACAAATCTGCTCTGTCAAGAACAACCATCTGATAGGGCCATATACACAAGATTGTAATTCTGCTCTGTCAAGAACAACCATCTAATAATAAAGACCTCTGATATAGGACCAAGAAATATGCTCTATCAAGAACACACATACATCTGCTGATGAGATCTTCAGACCCCAATCATAACTCTGCTCTGTCAAGAGCAAACATACATCTGCTGATGAGATCTTCAGACCCCAATCATAAATCTGCTCTGTCAAGAACAAACATCTGATGTCCGAAACTCTGCTCTATCAAGAACAAGCATCTGGTAATAAAACTCTGATCTATCAAGAACAGACACCTAATGTTGAGATCCTCTGATCAAAACCTGCTCTATCAAGAACAAGTACACATCTGATGATAAGATCCTCTGATCCCAACTTGCTCTATCAAGAACAATCATATGCCTGCAGATGAGAACCTCAGATCCCAACAAAACTGATCCACTATCAAGAAAACCAGGTAGTCTGAAGGTCAAAGTTTCCTGCAATAAACCCAACCCTGCTCACAGGTATGGACCTAAACTGACTCAAGTTCGGTATCCTATGCGTTCATCAGCGTCACAGACATTCAAGAAGGGTGATACGATACCTAGAAGGTATGGCATCACTAGCTCATGAAGCGGCCTCACTCGGCTGAATCACAAATGATCGGTCCCTAGAGTCGACAATCCTCCAAACCAGCAACCGTCTCAACCCAAAGGGTTGAAAGAGAAGCCAACCGGGAGAACCTCGTCTGAGCGTGGATTTCATGAGACACTAGTGCCTGCAAAGCAAGCACGCGCCCACTAATTTCCACAACTAATGATATGTTCACTCAAGCCTGGGTCTGGCTTCCGACTCATCAGAATGCCCCTCCCACAACAGCACAGATAATCATATCATACTGAAAATAAAATGCGGGAAATAAAATGCGATAAATAAACACAACCCTACAAGTAATCATACAAGCGCTAGGATTGACTCGCATAGGGAACCGGAGAACCAGAGACTCTGGGTTCGATCTCCAGCAGAGTCGCCAGCTGTCGCTTTCGCGAAAATAAGGTGTCGGCAGAACAGAAGAGTCGCCACCTTTCGTTATTTATCCCTCAGAGCGGGAGAGGAAACGATCGGAAAAACCTGACGAAAAAAGGGTAAGACAAGGTCGTCGCAACCGTTGTCTGGGTTCGGGAGTCGGTTATGCAAGGGGAAGGTATTAGCACCCCTCACGTCCGTCGTACTCGACGGGATCCACGCTTGTTGTGTTTACTGGATGGGTTGGTTTGTCTATCTACCTATCAAGGCTGGCTTAAACAGAAAAGAAAATGACTCGGCAAAGCGTCGCACTTTATGCCTACGTATTCTCATCAGAGAACGAGAAATCAGAGTCAACGTAGTTCGACCTACGACGGGTTACGGGGAAGGTGGCTCGCCAATACATCAGTATTGTGCCTACGTACTCTCAACAGGTATGAGAGATCAGAGCTTACGTAGTTCGGGACACTACGCATTATTTTCTGTCTTTTACGGAAGAAGTGTTTTTTATTGTGTTTGCAATCTCAATCGCACTAGAGACTATGACCTGAGAGTGAATGCGTCGCATGTCACCCAAGGGGTGCCATACTAAACATCCAGACTGTGGAAAAGAAACTCTCCCACAATCTTTTCTCAGATAGCTTAAGGCTCGTAACGTACGAAAGAAATCATTCATGATTACTGTATCTTAAGCTGTTTTGAGATGAGAAGAGAACAGGCTCAACTACGGGGAGACTATCAAGTCCTACTCTTGTCATGCCAAGGATTCATCCTATGGTTGAGGTTTGAACAGGGAACTCCTAGAAGTTATCATGCATAGGTTTCAACCTAAAGTTCTATCATCAATTCCTTATCAAAGGAAATGAGAGTCCTAAGGGATCATGTCAATGATACACAGAAACAGACAAAGCATCAGCTTAAACAGTGAATAGTGAACGACTGTAAAATGCATGCAATGCAAGTGAGGGAGGAAATATGTGTGGGGCATCAGCCTCCACAAGCTCATCTCAACCTCAAGCCAGAATGAATAACAGTAATCATACTGAAAGATAAAACATGCTATCAAGCAAAATACAGTAAACTGCAATCATACAGATAAAAATAACATCATGCTATCAAGCAAAACAAACCACATGGGCAAGGGAGCTGGGCTCTACCGAATACCCGCAAGCAAAGTCATACAGTAACAGTACAAGCAGAGGGAACAACTCAACCTCTAGTGCAATCATGCTCCTAGATTAAAGCTAGTCTAGATATGGAATTATTCTAATGCATCAAGCAAGTCAAACAAGGCACATCAATACAGAAAAACAGACAAGAAAGCAGATCAACAACCCTCTCAACTCCGAGCCTCAGCTCTTCTAACAGCAACTCAGTCTTCAGACTTCCATCACTATTGACAAATATCAATTTGCTCTTCCAGGTTTCAACCCTTCCACATAAGTTTCAACTTATTCTCTCTTCTGCAAGCTTCAGCTCTTCAGTCAGTTCCACCTTCAAGCTTCACTATTACAAGTATCACTTGATTCCTTCAGGATCTCCCAGCTTCAAAGTAAGTATCAACTTCCTTTGTTCTTCAAGCTTCAGCTCTTCAGTCAATCTCAATTGAATCCTCTTCCTAAGTATCAACTTAGTCTTCAAGATCTCAAGCTTTCTTTGCTTTACTAGTCTCAACTTGGTCTTCTCTTCCTGCAAGCTTTAGCTTCTCAGAGTAATCTTCAATCACTTAGAAGTATCAACTTCATCCTTCAATCTTTAAGCCTCAGCTCTTCATTCAGTCTTTACTGGATCTTCATTGGGTCTTCAAGTATCAACTTGCTCTTGCTCTTCAAGCTTCAGCTGCCATGGCAATGCTTAGGGAATCATCCTCTTCCATACTCTTCAATGAAGTCTTCATCTTCACACTCAAGCTCAACATCTCTCAAGATACTCAAACCAGAGGAAATCACTTAACTGGATAAGCTAGGGTGTTAAACTGCTTATTGACCACCAAAGGTGACCTATAAGGGTTCAACATCAAAGGAATGGTTCCCTCAAAAGTTCTACTTCCTAGGTACCATCACTTATCCCTCCTAAGGAGAGAGGTGAATACCATGGAAGGACTTTGAATCATAGGGAGGAATGGAGGTGAAAGATACCATCCATGTTTGAGAAAGAAGTTAATTAGGTCTAAGCTCTTCTTAATCCCTAACCCTAAAACAACAACAAAACAAACAAGATTCTCAAGCTCTCAAGCTCCTTCTTCAACTCTCAAGTCTTCTACTATGCTCCTCAATGCTCCTCAAAGCAAGACCAAGCTCACCAAGCCCACAAAGCAAGGCAAAACAAAAATACAAGCCCACAAGGGCAACACAAACAACAATCAACTACAAAAATCATTTAAAAATAGTATACTATTATACTAAAACCTAATATAATTTCTAGGGGATCCTACATGACTACTCTTAATACCCCATATGTCCCAATAGCTATCTTGACCTAGAAACCCAAAATTCTAGTGTTATTGTGGACCTATGTTAAGGATTGACCTAATTCTACACAACCTAAAATCATCTAAGCAAAACTAATCAAAAATTAATCACAAAATTATGGAATAAATCCAAGGGGGAGCTAAAGTCCTAATATAACTATCCTAAAAAGAATGGCCTAAAAATTCAAAGGGAACTAGCTTAACAAAATTCTACAAATCTATGAATCAACATAAAAGAATTAAAAAGCTATTAAAAGAGAAAATACACAAAAAATATTAAAAATGCATGAAATGCAAATATTATGGTTTTATAATTTTCTAGACATGAACATGAAATGGGAGAAAAAATCCCCATGCAAAAATCATTAATTTTCTATTTATTATGATTTTTCAAAGATTAATGAAAAATGGAGAAAAAGAAATTAAAATGAGAAATGCTTGGTGTGAATAGCAACTATATTCAGTACAATTCATGACTGGGCTCAAAATGGGGGTGGGGATATCAATGCGCGCCAGGCCCAGTTTCCATCAGAAAATCAATTAAAAATCATAAAGAAAAAGAAAAAGACACGGTGCATTAACTAATGAAATACAGTTCAAAATCCAATGGGCCATGAGAGTGGGGTGTGAATATCAATTGAGCCCAATATCTCATTTAAATGAAACGCTTCGTTTTGGTTGTCTTCAGACTCCCCTTTCACACGTGAGATTAAACCACAGCCCTCAGATCTGACCCTAGTCAATGAGTCCATGCATGATCAAACGGCTAGCACTTCATCTTCTTCCTTCAGCCATGGAAATGGAGGGAAAGCTCCATGAACAGAGCTTCAAAGTGAATCTCCACCCCAATCATATCACCTCAATTCTCCATGAAAAACTAAAATTCAAAACCCTAGTTCATCCAGAATTTCACCCTGAATCTAACCATGGTATCAAAATCCATTGAAACTTCCTCAAACCTAAAACACGAATCAAACCTCCAAATATGCTCAGGAATCAAAGTTCACCATTCTTGAAATTGATTACCTCAGAATGATCACCACTTCACACTGGTTAATTCTTGATATCTAATTCATGCTATAGCTCACTATATCTCATGTTCTTGGTCAAAACAAAAATGGTGTCACCAACTGAAACCTCACCAATTGATCCCAAACTTCCCAGAATCCATCACCTAATTGTCTCTAACCGTTCTAACCTAACAATTCTACCTAATTATGCTTAAATCATGGTGTAGAAGAAAGTTTACTAACCTGTCAAATCTTGAACACCAGATAGGGTAATCCTCCACTTCAAGCTCTCAAACTCTTCAGAATCAATCCTTGAATGATGATAAAGCTTCTGTTTGCAAAAGATTGGACCAAGAAAGCTTGAATCTCCAAACCCGATGGTGACTTGCAACCTTCAAAATCCAAGTGCTATCTCTTCAATTCTCCATGGTTTTGCCTTCAATTTGGTCTGCACAGCTTCAGTGTGATCAAGGGAATGTGTTTGGATTGAAAGAAGGAATGGAAATGAATCAGAATGTAGAATTTGATTTCAACTTGCAATGGAAGCAAGTGAAATGGCTATCTCACTCTTCTCTCAAATCTCTCACCAACCTTGCATCTGAGCAAGTTCTAAACCTTATATAGAATGCATTGGACCTCTCTAGAACCATCTGGAATCATCCAATGAGAAATTGGGATTCTCATGCCATGAGTTTATGGATTCATCTCATCTCATGCCTCATCTCATGCCAAGCCTCTTGCATCAACTTGCCTTGGCTTGAAAATCTCCTTAAATGAGATATATGACATGCTAAAACACTTTACCAGCTTGTACATTTCCTTTCCTTGAGTTTTGCATTTGTACCTTATTATGCAAGCAAGTATTTTCCAAAGCAACCCCATGATCTAAGCCTCAATTCAAAAAAGTGGTTGAACCATTGTTTCTAAAATGTTCTTTGGAGTCAAAATGACCTATTATATGCCATGGTTTGGATGTGTAACTTGGAAATTTCAATTTCCAACTTGAACTTATTTAACTTATGCCTCCATTTTAGGTCATTTTTACCATTTTTTGCTACAAGCCTTTTCAACATCTCATGACCTCCCTAATAGACTTAAAACATCATTTTAAGCAAGTTTGATGTTGAATATTTTTCCATTTGAAGCTTGGAAATAGGAGTTATGGCCTTATGCTTGAAATGACCTGTAATCTCCAAATGACCAAAATGCCCTTGACTTGTCAAAGCCATAACTTGAGTTCTACAAATCCTATCAAGGACTTCTAGTACTCTATAGAAAGCTACGAAGATGAGGAATAACATTAATGCTGACCAAAAGTTCATAGGAATCATCCTTCTTAGGCAAAAGTTGGATGCAAGTTGGGTGACTTTCAAGGCCCCAGATTCACATACCTCAGATGACTTATAACTTGTCAAAGTCATAACTTGAGCTCTACAAATCCTATCAAGGACTTCTAGTACTCAAACTAAAGCTAAGATCAAGCTCTACAACATTCATGTTGGGGGTAAGAGGATATGACAATCACATCTTGAGCTAAACTGCCTTGAAGATAGGGGTCAAACTAGGGGATTTTACACTGTCAAGCCTTAGAAACCCTAGCTTGAAACTTCTCAAACTCCTCATTCATGATGAGTTGACCTTGGAATCATCCTTATAGAATCTCAATGCATCCATCCATGATCAAATGGCTCTTGGATTAGGTCTCAACCCTCTCCAAATTATCAGTTGACCTAGGGTTGACCCAGTCAAACCCTAATTATACCACTCATGGCTGAGTCTTCTTATTCTTGTACAATGACCTCTCTAGGCCTCATGATGGCTTTCAAGACATCTTATAAGCTCTCTTAAAGCTTCAAGTCCATCCTCATAGCCTCAGAATCATCTGAGGAGCTCCCACAACTCTCAAGTTATGAGGCACACAACCTTGGTTTCAACCAATCTCTCTGAGGATCTCTTAACTTTTCTGGCAAAGATATCAACCTTTGAACATTTTAATAACCTTCATGGCTAGATTCAAAGTCTCATATAGTATTGATGGGTAGTCATACCTCTTGATATACTGCACACATATCAATGAAATGCAGATGATAATGCTAGGGAACACAAGCTAGGTACATAAATGTTGGTCAAATTTTGGGGTGCAACATCCCCGGCAGGGTTGTTCTCTTCAGCATTTATTTTGCTGAGGTGGTTCCTTTGCACTTGCATTTTTGCATAGCATCCTCCTAAATGCGTAGCATTTCCATTTCGTATGGAGCATTGCACCATTTTCAAACATATGCATCTGAAACATAAACCAGGTTTGGTGCTAGAGGTTGTTTGATTCAGGAGATTTGCATGTTATCCCTGTTGGTGTGGGTCTTTGGGTTGGTCATTTTATCGGATTCTTCCCCGCTGGTCATTTGGTTAAATGTCTTCTCTTTTCAGCTGAGTCGTTGGGTTAGACATCTTCGTTCTCCCCAGGCGAGTCGCTTGTACGCATTTCCTCCTTGGCCAAGTCATTTGTTCAGACATTTTCCCCAACAGAGTTATTTGGTTAATGTTCTTTTCCTTGGCAGAGTCGTTTGTTTAAACTTCTCTTTTTTCCTATCGGAGCTTTCTTTGCAAATTGTGAGTCGGTTGATTCTGTTGCTTGCCTATTTCGGGTGCGTTATCCCAACTTTTGGTTGGTACTCCCCAGCGTAGTCTGAATTATTGTGTTTGGTATTCCAACTTTTGGTTGGTAATTCTAGGATGGTTTATCCCAACTTTTGGTTGGTAATCTCTGGTTCCCCCTCGCAGAGTCTTTATTCCAACTTTTGGTTGGTAATCTTGGATGATCATCCCAACTTTTGGTTGGTAGTCTTCTGTGGTGGAGTCAGCTTTGTTTAGTGTCCCCAGCGATCCTAACTTTTGGTTAGTAGCTTGTGTTCCGACTTTTGGTCGATGATAATCTTTTCTGGAGATTCTATCTTTTTGTTAGTAGCTTGCTTCCCAACTTTTGGTTGGATTTTATCCCCTGCGAAGTCGTTATCCCAACTTTTGGTTGGTAATTCCCTGCTGGATCCGAAGCTTTGTTGATGTTATTCCAACTTTTGGTTGGTAATCTTCCTTTCTTGGATTTTGTTATTCTAACTCTTGGTTGGTAATCCTTTGGTGGTGGTGTTTATCCCAACTTTTGGTTGGTAGTCCTCCTCTATTCCCCGACGGATTTGTCATTCCAACTTTTGGTTGGTAGCTGTGTCTGATTCCAACTTTTGGTTGGTGAGATTTTGTTGAGTAGTTCCAACTTTTAGTTGGTAGCTTATGGTCGTTGTGTTTCTTTGCAACTTTTGGTTGATAGTTTGGGTTCAACTTTGATCGGTATTGTGGTAATCTCAACTCTTGGTTGGTAGCTTGTGTTCATTACCTTTTGTTATATTCTGACTTTTGGTCAGTATATTCCCCAACGAAGTAGCCCCGCCATTTCACCTTCGGTCAGTGTTATGGTGATTCCAACTCTTAGTTGGTAGTGTTTGTTTATCCCTATAGATTAATTCTTATCCCATCTTTTGGATGGTATCCTTTGATTATTATCATTTGGTGGGTGTTTATCATGTGAAGAGTTGTCTGGGTAATCTACTCTTTCCCAGTGAAGTCACCGCAAGACTGCTTGGGTAATTTTCCTCTTTTGTTCCCCAGTGGAGTCGGCACTCCAACTCTTGGTTGGTATCTTTGGTTGTATTCCAACTCTTGGTTGGTATTCTCTGACCTCTATCCCAACTCTTGGTTGGTACTCATTTGCTGGTCATCCCATCTTTTGGATGATATCCTTTGAGTGTTATTTGGTAGGCGCTTGGTCCCCACAGAGTTGTCTGGATAGTCTACTCTATTCCCAGCGGAGTTTTTCTTATCCTCAGGTCGTCAGTTTGCTGATTGTACGTCCTGCAGGTTCTTGATTCAAGTTTTGCCCCCAGGAGGTTACCTTTTGGTTGGCATTCTTGTTTCATCCCAACTCCTGGTTCGTATCCAGTGTTTGTTATCCCAACTTTTGGTTGGTATCTCTTATTTGATGTTTCATATTGGATTGTTATCCTCAGCGTGTCGTATTCCAACTTTTGGTTGGTATTCGCTATTTTGCCTCCCCGCAGGTTGCAAATTTCTGGGTTCTTTTGGTATTCAATCACCTTCTACCTTGAATGCTTAAAAGCTGATGCTTTTCATCCCTTCAGGTCCAAGTCGATTGAATAGGGGCAGTTGTAGCACCCCAAAATTTGCCCTTCTGTTTTAACCTGGACTGAATTTTCTTTCTTTGAATTTTCACATTTCTGCATATCATAACATCTGTTCTTGAGGCATGGGATCTAGGCGTTTCTGTGGCTCAGGGCTCTTTTAGTGCAAGAGACTGAACGGCGAGCGCCAGAAGTTCTGGCATTTATTTTGCCCGGCGATCGAGCAGTCGATTTTATTTTATTTTGCAGGTTATTTTCAGCTTAGGAGGCAACATTCAGGCTGTCTCAAGCATTCTCATGGTTGTAGTACTCAAGAGTAAGTTTTAGAGGCTGAACAGGCTTGGAACGAGTGAAAACAGACAAATATGCAGGTTTCCCTCCAAAAGGCGCCAAATTTTAAATTTTCAAGGTGTTAATCGATTAACCCAAATGGTTAACCGATTAACCAAGTCAAAATCAGGTCAAATTTGAATTATTGAAGGTGTTAATCGATTAACCCATATGGTTAACCAATTAACCAAGGTAAATTTTGCCTCTGCACGTGAATTTTCAAAGGCAGCCACTTTGGGGTCCATTTTGATCACTTGAGAAATTGATTTTACACCAAAGGAAGGATCTAGAATCACTTTGAATTTGGATTAGTTTTCAAATTAACTCAAATTCCCTCCAATTTCCCATTCCTAATCCCATTCCAATTTTCACAAACCACACTCCAAACACTATTTGGATCCCAAACCAAGAGCATATTTAAATGATTTGCTCCAAACCTCACACACACAATCCTCATAATTCCATTTCATTTTTTCAGAATTCATACACTCTTGAATTTTGCTCTCAACTTCTTCATCTCCCAAACTCCATTAAAGCTCCTGTCACCTTGAATTCTTTGATTCTACATTGAAATCATTGAATTCTAGAGCTAAAACCTTCATCCTTCATCCATATCATCTCCAATTCTCCATTCAAATTTCGTGCTATTATGGATCTGGATTTTGAAGTTGATCTAGAGGAGCTTATTTGGATAATTTTAGCTTAATTTTGGTGGATCTTCATAGTTACTATAAGAACACACTTGGATCTTGAAGAATATCTGGGTTTCTTGCTTGGATCTGTTCATTTGGAGTAAATCAACATTCACCAAAACAAATCTCCGCTTTGTAGGTTGAAAATTCTAGATCTGATTCTGTTTTTGAGCTTATTTGCGTAATCACCATGTTGATCTTCATTTTTGATTGATTTTGTTGATTTTTGATCCATGTGATTTATGATCTTGCTGTTTGAATATGTTTACATGTTGATTGGATCACTGTTTTCTGGTTTAAATTCGTGCCTAATTGATTATATGATCATTTGGATTATTGGAGAAGTGATTAATTGCTGAAAAGTGCTTTTGAGCTGTTGTTTTCTGCTTCTGGTATAGTGTTAATCGGTTAACCAGATGCAGTGCAAACTGGTTAATCGATTAACCAGTGTGAATATTCAAATTTTCAAACATTTTCAACTGGTTAATCGGTTAACCACTGGTGTTAACCGGTTAACACTATGCCATCAGGCTGCTTTTGCTGTTTTTCAAGGTTGTTTTGGTGTCATTTCACTTCGAATTCTCATGGATCAATATGATTCATTAGGAGTAAGATGATTTGGACATTGTGTTGCTGTTCTTGATTGTTTAATCATGATTTCTTCGACACGCGTGTTCGATTTCCACTTGAATACATGCTTATGGATGTGGTTCAAAGTGATGATCATTTGCATTGTTTCCTTTGCTTGCATTGCTTGTTTGAGATGTGCTTGTGGTGGCTGCTGCCCCACACTTTTTCCTCCCACTTTTCTTTGATGATTGAAGGTAGCATTTCATGTTTGCGTTTTATCTTCCATTTCTTTCTACTTGTGATTGAATTTCTTTGTGTTTTCTTGGTTTTCTTTTCCATGATCCCTTAGGATTCCTAGTCCCTTTGGGAGTAGGAGAGACATTAGGTGTTCAATCCAAGCATGCTAACATTAGGGTAGATTTTCCCCTTTTAATCCCAACTTTAGGACCACTTTGCACGACAAAGTTAGGACCGAGTTTCCCTTAGACCTTCCGTGCGTCTCTCTTCTCATCTCAAAACACATTCTAACTCATCTAATAAATACGATGAATGTTGTATGCTACGAGCCTTAAGCACATGGGGAATGATGAGTGAGGGGTCTCCTCTCGCTTGTCTAGAGTGTTTAGTGTACGTCCCATTTGGGGGCGATATGCGACGCATTTGTTCCTATGTCATAGTCTTTAGTGCAACGTGAATAACAAATCGAACTAATTCACTTCACTAAAAAACACAAACAAAACCTCAAGCCTTTTTATCCTTCGGGATTAATTGAAAGTCATTTTCATAAAAAGAGTGTTGTTAACTCTTGGTTCTACCGCAAACAGGCATCGTCGCTAACTGCTAGAACGAAGGTTTAACCCTACTCGATTAAAACACTTGAATCAACCTGTGGTTTCGTGTCAACCCAAACTACGTTTGCTCTAATTTCTCGTACCAGCCGAGGATACGTATTCACAAGACGGCGATGTCTTTGTGAGCAACCTTTCCCCCGTCACCCGTAGTTTTCTGAACTACGTTGACTCTGAATTTCCCATTGCACGAGGGAATACGTAGGCATAGAGTGGCAATGCTCTATCGATTCTTTTTTCTTTTCTTTTGTCCCTTTGAGCCTGTAGCTTAGATAGATAAACACACCCTTTGATTAGACAACAAACGTGGATCCCATTGAGTACACCGGATGTGAGGGGTGCTAATACCTTCCCCTTGCGTAACCGACTCCCGAACCCAAGATTTGGTTGCGATGACCTTGTCTTTTCCCTTTTCGTCAGGTTTTCTTCGGCCGTTTCCTTTCCCTCTCTTTGGGATAAATAACGAACGGTGGCGACTCTTCTATTTTTCCTCCTGGTGTTTTTCGCAGTTGCGACAATGATCACCAGCAAAATCATAACCGTGGAGTATCTCAACAAAAACCAAGAGTGCTAAAGTTAGGTACTAATGATGCTATTCTTGCTCAGAACAAACTTCTTTCACAACAAGTGGAGCTTTTAACTCAACAAATGTTGAAGCTTCCACAATAAATCAAAGAGATGCAAGAAGTTCCTACCAAAGCTCAAGTGGCAAGTTGTGAATTGTGTAAAGGCGACCATCCTACCGGGTATTGTCCTCCGGTATTAGAAGAGGTTAACTATGATGGAAATCAAAATCAGGGATACCAACCAAGGCCACCTTTCCAACAAGCAAATCAAGGTTATCAAAGACCAAATCAAGCGTACCAACAACCTTGGAGGCCGCAAGAAGCAGGAACTTCAAATTGTCAACAATATCAAAATTACACTCAACCTCCACAAACTCAAAGTGCTTCAAAGATGGAAGAAACTCTTACTCAATTTATGCAAATGCTAATATCAAATCAAAAGAACACCGATGCGGCAATAAAGAATTTGGAGACACAAGTGGGCCAATTATCAAAACAATTGGTCGATCAACAAAAATGGCCCTTTATGGCTACCGCTCTTCCAAATCCTAAGGAGCATTGCAAGGCGATTCTCGCAAGAAGTGGTAGGGAGATTGACATGGGTGTAGGTGAGGAGGTAGTGGCGGAAGAGGTTATAGTTAAAAAAGAAAATGAAAATGTTGAAAAAGAAGTAGAAAAAAATGTTGAGGGATATTTAGTTGAAAAAGAGAGAGTGAAAAAGAGTGAGGAAAAAGAGAAAAATAAGAGAGAAGAAAGAGTGAAAAAGTATAGGAAACGAAAAGAACAAGTGAGCACTATCCCGATTCAAAATTTTCCATATCCATATGCCCCATCAAGTAAAGATAATGCGAGACATTATGCTCGGTTCATGGACATATTCAAACAATTGCAAATCAATATTCCATTTTCCGAAGCATTGGAACAAATTCCCAAGTATGCGAAATTCATGAAGGACATCCTTACAAAGAAGAAGAGGTATAAGGATCAAGAAACTATCATGGTGGATGCTAATTGTAGCGCAATCATTCAACGTACTCTCCCAAGAAAAGAAAGTGATCCGGGACGAGTCACTTTGCCCGTTACAATTGGAAACACTTATATTAGCAATGACTTGACCGATTTAGGCTCTAGTATCAATTTGATACCCTTGCCTATTGTGAAGCGGTTGGCATATATGGAGTTGAAGTCCACTCAAATGACACTGCAACTTGCCGACAAATCTAGCACTCACCCTCATGGTGTAGTCGAAGACGTGTTGGTAAATGTTGACAAAATTTTGTTTCCAATCGACTTTGTGGTAATTGATATGGAGGAAGATGAAGACTCTCCCTTGATTCTTGGTCGACCTTTTATGAAGATCAAGTGCATGGCAATTGATAAGGATGATGGTCTAATGAAGGTTAGAGTTTTAGATGAGGAGATTTTTTTCAACCTTTTTGAAGCCTCATAGCTTTCAAAGGACAAGACCGATTGTTTTAGAATCGATGCAACGGAAGTGGTGATCAAAGAAGTTAAGGAGTTGTTGCAAGTTCCCACACCATTACAACAAGTTCCTACCAATGCTCTTTCAAATGTTAATGACAAAGAAGAAAGAGAGATTGAAAAATGTCTGCGGGAGCTTGAAGAATTAGAGGAAATCCCTCCGTTGAAAGAAAGGGTGGAAAATTTGAAAAAGGAAAACCACGAGGAAGTCAAACTTGAGTTGAAGTTGTTACCATCTCATCTTAAGGATGTTTTCCTTGATGAAGAGAAAAATAATCCGGTGATTATAAGCTCGGATCTAACCATGGAGGAAGAAAATAATTAATTGGTGTTTTGAAGAAAAATCAAGAGGCAATGGGTTGGACTCTTTCCAAATTGAAAGGTATAAGTCCATCCTATTGTATGCACCGAATATTCATGGACGAAGATTTCAAGCCGGTAGCTCAACCACAAAGAAGATTGAATCCTACCATGAAAGAAGTGGTGAGGAAAGAAGTTGTCAAAATGTTGGATGCGGGAATGATTTATCCTATTTCCGATAGTCAGTGGGTTAGCCCAGTTCAAGTGGTGTCGAAGAAAGATGGAATGACGTTTGTCCGTAATGAGAAGAATGAGTTGATTTCAACAAAAACTGTAACGGGATGGAAGATGTGTATCGACTACCGTAGGCTCAATCAAGCTACAAGAAAAGATCACTTCCCTCTTCCTTTCATGGATCAAATGCTCGAGAGACTTTTCGGTCAAGAATATTATTTCTTTTTGGATGGATACTTAAGGTATAATAAAATCATTGTCAACCTGGAGGATCATGAAAAAATAGCTTTCACTTGTCCTTTTGGAATATTTGCTTATAGGAGGATGCCGTTTGGCTTGTGT
Organism: Lathyrus sativus; assembly: GCA_963859935.3. NCBI lineage: Eukaryota > Viridiplantae > Streptophyta > Magnoliopsida > Fabales > Fabaceae > Lathyrus > Lathyrus sativus. Next base: position 181,417,484 of record OZ012737.1, read on the forward strand.
AATCCACCGACGAATTTTCAAAGGTGTATGCAAGCTATATTCTCAGACTTGATTGAAAAGACTATCGAGGTGCTTATGGATGACTTCTCAGCTTTTGGTCCATCATTTGATCTTTGTTTGAAAAATCTAGATGTTGCTCTGGAGAGGTACGTGGATACTAATTTGGTGCTTAATTGGGAAAAATGCAACTTCATGGTTACAAAAGGAATTTTGCTTAGGCACAAAGTTTCTTTGAAGGGACTTGAAGTTAATAGGGCTAAGGTGGAAGTTATTGAGAAATTGCAGCCACCTCTGAATGTGAAGGGAATCCGAAGTTTTCTGGGTCATGCAGGATTCTACCGAAGATTCATCAAAGACTTTCCAAAGATAGCAAAACCATTGAGCAACTTGCTCAACAAAGATAAGTCTTTTCTTTTTGATGAGTCTTGTATGACAACTTTTGATTCTTTAAAACAAAGCCTAACCACTGCATCCATAATCGTCGCACCAAACTGGAAAAATGATTTTGAGCTCATGTGCGATGCGAGTGATAATGCGGTTGGCGTAGTGTTAGGCCAAAGAAAAACCAAAATTTTCCATGTGTTGTACCCCAAAATTTGACCAACCGTTTCTAGCAATTTGGCTTATGTTTCGATTCATTTTGCATTTACATCTGCATATTGCATACTGTGCATTTTTTTCAGCCGGATTGATTTTATCGGGATTACAGCTCTTTTCTCGCGTCTTAGGAGATTCAAACCGTTTCGGATAAGGAGTTTTAGTGTGGAATTTGTGCTCTGCCCAGTGATTTAGTTTTCGCTGTTATTTTTTAGGATATTTCGATGTCCGATTTTTACCGTTTATTTCAGTATATTCTCACTTTTTTTTGTTAATTGATTTAATTGATTTTCGTTGGATTTATTAACATTTTCTAGAATTTATTCTTTAATTTTGACTTAGAAAATAGATTTTAAATAGATTTCTAGAACTAATTGTTTTTTTAGAATATATTAGGGTTTTATTATTTTAGATTGGTTTTAGATTTTATTTAGATTAATTTGATTTAGTAGACTGAATTTTAGTTTAGATATTAGAATATTATTGGATATATGGTTTATTAGAATATCTTTTGTTCTTAGTTTTTAGATTTTTTAATCTGAATTTCAATTAGGATATTATTTTGTTATCATTAAGATTTTAGTTTAATTTTAGTTAATTGTTTAGATGTTAGTTTAACGATGAATTACTAGCCTTAGTCCTAATTAGTATTAGTTAGGTTTAATAGTCTGTAATTAATTGTCTTTAGTTTAATTAATTAAGTCTGTTTTTAATCACTAATCTGTCAGCTAATCAATTCTGCAGTCCACTAATCAGTCCCATACAGATGCCATGCGTCACTTGTCAGGCTATAAGTAGCCTGCACTCTCTCTCTCTTCATGAATGCTGACACGTTTCCCAACGCATGTAAACGCCAATCCACTTCCGCCGGACAAATCACACGGATCAAAATACCACCGTAAACTCGCCGGAAACTTCATACGCTCACCGGAAAATTCATGTTTTCATCCGTGTTCATCCTATTTTTCCAGATTTCTCCATAAATTCATAACAACCTTCATCGTGTTCATCCCATCTTCATCCGTTTTTTTCCAGTTCCATTCAAAAGCTTCATAAATTCATCCAAAACTCATACGAGATTCATCTAGTTTTCCAGAAACTTCATATTTCATTCAAACATTCATCAACTTCCACGATTTTCCAGATTTCGTTCATCAATCTTCATGTGAACTCATCGGATCCATAACATTTTCCAGATCTGAACAAGACCTTCATATTCCATCTCTAGATCTCCCACAGATTCAACAACAATTTCAAATCTCGTCATCATCAACTCAACTAAGTTCATCCATATCCGCATCTAAAACTCAGATCCACGATCCACAAATTACCAACATGCAACTCCATAATCACCTCGCACGATCAACAATTCAACGCCTTCCAACTTCATCATAAGATTCATCATCTACACGTTTTCCAGAAATTTTTGAAGACCTGCATCTTCATCCAAACTTTCACCAACATCTTCAACTCGCGATCTTTCAGAAATCATCACCGTATTCATTACGTTCGTCAAGATTCTTCCTAGAATCTTCAAGATATTCTATTATCACCTTCAAGATCTTCGTCAACACATAATGTTTTGCCAGATTCTTCAACAATCCTCATCAGCCGTTCAAGTTTTTCAGAAGCTTCAAGAACCTTCGTCTTCTGCTCAGATTTCGTCAATATCCATTACACATCTCCAGATCCTCCAACTTCATCCATGAATTTTCAACGAGCTTTCACGATCTTCAACATGCAAAATCATCTGCCACCATTGTTTCAAGCTCCACCATCTCACTGGTTTGATTTGATTAATCTGATTTTGTAGGTGTTAACGAGGTTTGAAGGAAATTAAACTGAGAGGGAGAGAGGTGTTGTCTTGGTTTGGGTGTATGAAACTAATAACCGACGAAGGGAGTTTGAGAGGAAGCAGACGACGACCTAGGGTTTGCAAAGAGGAGATGGAATGAGGAGGATTGAGGCTTCACAGGTTGGTTATGGGCCTGTGGCCCAATCACTTCATTTTCTGAGTTGTTCCCCCCGTTTCTTCGTGCACCCCCCTTCTATTTGTTTTTTGTTGTGATTGTGGGCTCAAGGCCCACTGTGTTTTTTTTCTTGCTGCTGCTGTACCCCCTGGCTGACTACTGCACCCCCTGATGGTTTTATTTCTTTTTGGTTTTTGCTTTTTGTAATATGCTTTTGATATTATAATATATACTATACTTTCTTTTAGTTTTTTTTTGGTATTATATTTCTTTAGGATATTTTACATGTAAATATTTTTACATAGAATTTATATTCTATTTTATTTTTAGTATTTCTTTTAGGATATATGAACATATTTTTACTTAGAATTTTATATTCTATTTTCAATTACTTTTAGAATTTCTTTTTCTTATTAGAAGTTTATTTCTTTTAAAACTTGAATTCTTCTTCCCATTTGTTATTGGATTTTCATCTCACTTTTGTTTTGTAGGTCGATGACGAGACTTCCGTAAACCATTATAAATCAACTTGTTGATGGATGATGTAGGATCCGAGACAGCTTTTTCTCTCCTCGTCTTTTCTTCTTCTTCTTCTGATTTTATTTTGATTTTCTGTTATGCTGGTCCGTGTGACACGATTCAATTGGAGAATTATTCTCAATATCATTTCTCCATCTTGTCTTTGACACGGATATCAATACGCTACCTCTTGGGGTTTGACTTTATTTATAAGTTGAATTATGATGGTTTAGCGTCACATTGGTTCTGATTCGAAACGTCTTCATCAAGGATCAAAAGAGGAAAAGCTTGGAATGGAGCTTGCACGCAAAAGTCAAGGGTCAACGGAACCACTCCGTTCGGTAACATTGTTTTTATTTCACTTCTTTCATCTTTTTTTTTCCAAGCTTCGAGCATTGTGAGCCGTAAGCTTTAGATACGTGGGAAATGATAAGTGGGGGGCTTCCTCTCACTCGTCTAGAGTGTTTAGTGTACACCCTTTGGGTGATATGTGACGCATTCGCTCCTACGTTTAGGACTTTGCGTGTGCGTCCCGTTCCGAACCTTTTCTCTTGCATCCTGGCGATTGAGACTCCCCTTTTCTCTCGCATCCTGGCGATTGAGTTCTTTTCTCTTGCCCCGTGCAATCGAGACCCCTTTCCTGTAGTTGGCTGAACTACAACTGCTATGATTTCTCGTACCAGACGAGAATATGTAGGCATAAGATGCGATATCCTAGCGAGCACACTAACAACTAACTTCTCTGTTCTCTCGCTTCCGTGCGATCGAGACTTTCTCACTAACGACTAATCTCCCTTTCTCTTGCCCTAGCGTAATTGAGACCAGACCGTAGTTCTAGAAACCGTAGGTTCCCTTACCTTTAAACCCCGACATACTACGTCCGTTCTATCGCAAACAGGTAATGCCTAAGTCTCCAATGGTCGAGTATCATACACCTAACTTCTAGAATGCGCACACTAGTATCGTCAACCTTTTCTCTCACCCCCGTGTGATCAAGAGCACCCTAGTTTACCCGTAGTTAGCCTGAACTACGTTTTGCTCTGATTTCTCATGCCAGATGAGAATACGTAGGCACAAGACGCAACGTCTTGGCGAGCAATCTCCCCCCGTAGTTTCCCGAACTACGTTGACTCTGACTTTCCCATTGCACGAGGGAATACGTAGGCATAGAGTGGCGATGCTCTATCGAGTCAGTTCTTTCTGTTTAGTTTTAGCAGCCGTAGATATATTATTTTTCACCCATAAACTAGACAACCCAAGCGTGGATCCCGTCGAGTACGACGGACGTGAGGGGTGCTCATACCTTCCCCTTGTGTAACCGACTCCCGAATCTAGACATGGTTGCGATGACCTTGTCTTTCCCTTTTTCGTCAGGTTTTTCCGATCGTTTCCTTTCCCTCTCTCTGGGATAAATAACGAAAGGTGGCGAGTCTTCGGTTTTTTCCACCGGTCGTTTTTCGCAGTAGCGGCAGCTGGCGACTCTGCCGGGGACAGGAATATCCCCTATGCGAGTCAATCCTAGCGCTTGCTTGTTTGTCTTTGGGTGTGTATATTTTGTGTGTTTTATCTTGTATACTGCTGTATTTACATTTTCCGCACTATATTATTATATGTTGCTGTTGTGCTGTTGGGTGGTTGTTCCTTTGAGAGATAAGCCAAAACCCAGGCTTGAGTACACACCTAGCATTAGTAGTGGAGAGTAGTGGTGGATGTGCTTGCTTTGCTCGTACTAGTTCACCATGAAATTCACGCTCGGACGAGACTCTCTTTGATGATTTTCTTTCTGGCCCTTTGGGCTCGAAGGGATTTTGGATCTGAGGATTGTCGACTCTGGGGACTGATCATTTGTGATTCAGCTAAGTGAGGCCTCTTCAAGAGATGATGATTCCAAACCAGAAATGGTGAACGTATCATCATTTCTTGAAAGCCTGTGACGCTGATGAACGCATAGGATGCCGTACCTTGTCAGTTTAGGACCATACCCGTGAGTGGGAGGGTTTTTGCAGGAAACTTGACTTCCAGCCAACCCGATATTTTGGTTTTCTCTTCAGAGCGAACTTATCCAGTCAGCAGCGCAACAGTATTCAGAGCTTTGTGGGGGCTGTGATCCCGTGTTTGCTGCATCAACATCTTGCATTGCATTTCATGTGCATCTCACTTTTGCATGTCCATCCTCAACCGGAACCGAGAGCTTACCCATCTTTTGTCCAACCCGCAGTTGATTTCCCGACATTCGCATTGGACTTGAATTAGCTTCTGGAAGAATCATGAACTTAGCAGAGCAGAATCAGGTTGTTACGAGGGCCGAGTTTGAATTGATGAAGAATCAGCTAGATCAACTCGTGAAAGCCATGACAACTATGACCAGAGGAGAGGCCAACATTTAGAGGACTCCAGTGAATAATGTTGCTCAAGCTCAGCCTGTGTCGATTCTTGTTAAAGAGCATTCTCTTGCCAGAGGTAGAGATTCATCTTCTCTTCATGACACAGACTATCAGAGCTTCACATTCTCTATGCCAGAGGTTCAGAGGATTGTTCCAAAGGTTAATGCTGAAGACCCCCAGACTATTGAGTTTATGGAAAAATGTCATTTGTTGGATGAAAAGCTTGATGCCCTGATGAGTCAGGATACTCTTAATTTGAATGCTTCGAGCATGTGTTTGGTACCCGGTCTTGTGATGCATCTGAAGTTCAAAATGCCGATTTTTGAGAAGTTCAAAGGGGATAGTTGTCCGAAGCAGCATTTGGTAATGTTCTGCAGAAGAATGACTTCACATGTCCATATTGACAAGCTTATGATTCACTGTTTTCAGGACAATCTGAGTGGAGTATCGTTGAATTGGTATATGCAGTTGAAGAGTGATTGCACCAGGTCATGGTTAGATTTAGCCAATGCCTTCGTAAAGCAGTATAACTACAACCTTGACATGGCTCCCAGTCGCATGTAGTTGCAAGAATTATCTCAGGCAGCCAATGAATCCTTCAGAGGATATGTGTAGAGATGGAGAGAATTCGCAGCTCGCGTTCAACCACCACTTCTGGACAGAGGATCGGTTGACATATTCATGGGTACTTTGCAAGGGCACTACTTTGATAAGATGGTTGGTAGTGAGACATCAAATTTTGCTGACTTGGTGAAAATGGGTGAACGTATCGAGAGTGGAATCAAGAGCTGAAAAATTCGAGACATCTCAGATACTTCAGTTTATGAAAGTGAATCAGTTGTCAGTTCTCAAGAAGAATGGGAGAAAGAAAGTGATGTTATCCCGAAATCCCCGGTACCTCAAATTCAGTTTTCTGATACTTTGAGTGTTAAAAGTCAGCAACCCGTTGAATCTGTGTGTCAGGTATCTGCTCCCCTTTAGAGTCAGCAATGTTACCGTCATCAACCGCGTCAGCACGCCCGACAGAGACCATGGAAGCCACAAAGGTATTTCACTCAATTGCCGATGTCATACAGTCAAATGTTTCCGGATTTGATCAAAAGTGGGTTGATAGTGCCGAAGAAGATTAATCCAGAGATTCCTCAGTATCCTCCAGGTTTTGATGTCAACGCCCAATGTGAGTACCATGCTGGGGAACAGGGGCATTCAACTGAGGACTGTAAGGTGCTTAGGAGCAAGATGCAGACACTGATTGACTCCAATATATTCTGTCACTTCTCAGGGTGTCTAGATCAATGATTCTCCTTCAACCAGTCAGGTGGGTTCAGCAATCAATATTATGGGAGAATTTACGAAGAGCAGGTGTTCAGAAGAGTATTAGAATGACTTCGACGGGCAATACTGAAGAGGGCTGGTTCAGCAGCAAGTCAAGACTTGAAAGCCCAGTTCCCCGAAGCTGGCAATTTCTTTTTATAATGTCATTTCTTTACATTTGTAGTTTCTTTTCTGTTAAAGTGCAAACTCATTTGTAAAACTTGTTGTTTCCATCGATTGATATTAATGAAATGAATATGCATGTTTTGATTAAATCCATTCGTGTTCACTAATTGCATTTACAGATGTCATACGCTTGTTTAAGCGGAATCCAGAGAGGATGACGAAGTTTAAAGATGGGCAAGCTCTCGATTGTATGCTTTTGAAATAAAACCTACTGATGATGTACAAGCATTGTTTCGAATTCCCAACCACCGGAGATATAAGGATGGTAATCCGTTGTCAACACCTTTGAGCCAAGTAGTAGGAGTTTCTTCCCGAAAACGAAAAACCCTAAATCTTAACCCGGGGCCGGGTATGTGTCAGCTAATTTTGGCCAAATATCCAAATTGCAATAGGAGTGTTCCCATTCGAGGATAAATCACACATGTATAGGCCGTGCCTAAAGAACCACAATGGTTAAACCTTGCCGATTAAGGAGTGAAACAGTCATATTATTCCCCAAAGAGTCAGACAAGCCGGCGTCACACGATTTGTTCGAAAAGAAAAAGAATTTTAAAAAAAAAAGAACAAAGCCCGCTAAGTCGAAACTTGAAAACAAGCGACTTAGGCAAAAATTAGGGCATCCCGCTGGACGTTGAAATCAAAAGAAACTCGAAAGAGCCAGTCCAAGCAAAAGTTAGGGAAATAAAAAGAATGATGATGAAAAACAAGTTGTGTGATTCAGGCACCAAAGACGAAAAAGCGAGTGACTGTCACTCCAAAAAACGTGTGGTTTCCCAAACTATCACTCCTGTCATTTAACCTTTGAAAGGTGAGTGCTAGCGTCGAATTAGCTGAATATAGGACTGGAGAACATCACAGAGAATGGGTGGGTTACAATAAATTTTGAGCCTTATCCTTTCCTTGTAATCCGTGAACCTGACCAAGTTATAACCTGAAAAAGTCCTAATTGAAACAGGTTTGTTTCGAAAGCATACTTCGGTAAAGATCGCATCGAAACTGACTCCTAAAAGGATTCCTCTTATAGTGTTGTACTAATATTGACATGTTGATAAATGATTTATTCACTTTATGTCACAAATTTTTCCAGTGAACAGATTGGATTTCAAAAACTTTCATATGTGTTGCATTTAATATATCTTTTATGCAGAACAACTTGTTTTACTTGCGAGTAAACATTTGACAGCGAGAAAGTTTCCACAGTGGAAAGACTGATCAGGATAGAATGCGGATTGCCTTAATACTCCATCGAATTGGGGCAAGTTATATCAAATGATATCATGGGAGTCAGCCATCAGAAGTCATTTAATCTGAAATAGTCAAGTCGAGATTCAGTGAATCTTTCGCAGCCAAGAAACACTTTCCCCACAGATTAGCCAATCAGGGGCAAAATCTTTGTAAGACTGGGGCAAGCCACCCTAAGAGTGCAAAAGCTATTCCTTATCCGTGGGGAAATTTATTCGAAGCACCTCTCCGGGGTTCAAGGTGTTTAGGCAGTGCATATCAAGCCGTTGGGGCAAGAGATTTCAGATTTCCTTTCGAGGAATATCCCCACAGAGATCCCACGAGCTGGGGGAAAAATTGGAAGCGTAGGAATTATTCCTCTCCATGTCTTCAGAGCTGTTCAGGCCGGTTCAACTAATTTTCGAGTGCAAGATGAATGTCGGGAAGTAATGTTACTATCCTGTGACCCTTACCAAAGCCTCTGAGTTCAGACAAGATATCTTTCCAGCATCAGTTGTGTCTGATCCTTTGCAAGTCCAATTCTCTTTGGTACGTAGGAAGACTTCGTATGTTCTCTCCAGAAAAAATCCAATCATCATTGACACGTGTAAGCTATCTCCAGTAGAGTCCAGTCATACTTGGTACATCTGGTTATCCCTAGCGGAGTTGGCTTCAGCATTTATTTTACTGGAGTGGTTATGTTGTATCTAGTTTTCCCCGGCAGCCCGAGCCTGCATCTGCATCTTTGCATTTAGTTATCATATTTGCATCATCCTTGCATTTCATCCTCAAACGCGTAGCATTTCCATTTCGTATGGAGTATTACGCCATATTCAAACATACACATATGCATTCGAAGCATAAGCCAGTTTCTGTTAGCCTTCCGTGGCAACTTGAATCATTTCACAATCAATACAGGGGCATTTATCCAGCAGCTTTGTTCAGACAGCTTATCGGTTTACTCGGATTTCATATCATCCGACGGTTATGTTTTGTCCATAAGTCCTCTGATGATGACATCCCCAAGCAGAGTTTCTTTGTCAATCAGTCCTCTGATGCTGACAGTTTCTCCTTCCGTCAATTCCTATTGACGATGTGGTTCTCTAAGCAGATTTTCTTTCCGTCAATCCCTATTGACGACGTGTTTCCCTAGCAGGTTTTTCTCTCTGTCTATCCTTAGATGACGTGAGCTTCGGACGTGGTTTTCCTTCCGTTTATTGGATGAGATGACATTTTAAGAGGGTTTTCGTGCTGTCAATTCCTATTGACGTTGTGACTCTTTGAAGAATGACTAGTTTCCCTTGTTGGCAATTCCTATTGATGACATGGCTCTTTGAAGATGGTTTTCTTTCTGTCAATTCCTATTGACGATGTGGCCCTTTGAAGATATTTTCTTTCCATCAACTCTTATGGACGAAAGAATTCTGCAGTTTGGTGAACAGTATTTTGGTGTCTTGTCGTCTACCATTAGACGATGTGAGTATTTGGTGTCTTCCCGTCTACTATTAGACGATGTGAGTATTATTTCTCTTTTTGTCTATCCAGAGACAGTGTGAACGTTGGATATTGTTTTCTTCCCGTCTACTATTATACGACGTGAGTAGTTGTTATTTCTTTCTGTCTATCCGTTGACAACATAAACCTTTCATGGGTGTTTTTCCGTCTACCATTAGAAGATGTGGATTTTGGATGTGGATATTTTCTTTCTGTCTACCATTAGACGATGTGGATTTTGGGTATTCTGGATATTTCTTTTTGTCGATTCTTATTGACAAGAGGATCCTGAACTTCTAGGACGTGATTTGTGGATTTGGTATTTCTGGCCGTCGATTCCTATTGATAAAAGAGTTCTAAAGTTCGTAAATGTGATTGTTTCTGATATGATATTTCTTTCCGTCTATCCTTAGACGAAGTGAGGTGTGAATGTTGGATATATTTCTTACCGTCTACCATTAGACGATGTGAGTTTTGGTTGTGGTTTTTTCTCCGTCTATCCTTAGACGATGCGAGATTTGGATGTGATTCCCGATATGTTTTTCTTCCTGTCTACCCGTAGACGATGTGAATGCTGTTTATGTTTCTTTCTGTCTACCTTTAGACAAGGTGAGTGTTCATATTTGCTTTCCGTCTACTCTTAGACGATGTGACTTTGGTTTTTCCTCCCGTCTACCCGTAAACGATGAGGTTTTTGAATATGGTGTTCTCTCCGTCTATCCTTAGACGATGCGAGTTTTGGATCAAATGTTTATCAACTTTGTGAATAGATGGTGGCGATGTTAGATGCTTATCATTATGCAGTTACTTCCGGAGATTTTTTGTCCCGTTATCAGAGTTTGCAGTTCTATTTTTGCAGTTGGCAAATTTCCGGGTTCTTTGGTATTCAACCGTCATCTACCTTTGAATGTTTGGAAGTCGTTCGCTTCTCAACCCTTCAGGTCCAAGCCGTTTGAATAGGGGCAGCTGTTGTACCCCAAAATTTGATCAACCGTTTCTAGCAATTTGGCTTATGTTTCGATTCATTTTGCATTTGCATATGCATATCGCATACTGTGCATTTTTTTCAGCCGGATTGATTTTATCGGGATTACAGCTCTTTTCTCGCGCCTTAGGATATTCAAACCGTTTTAGATAAGGAGTTTTAGTGTGGAATTTGTGCTCTGCCCGGTGATTGAGTTTTCACTGTAATTTTTTAGGATATTTCGGTGTCCGGTTTTTACCGTTTATTTCAGTACATTCTCACTTTTTTTTTAATTGATTTAATTGATTTTCTTTAGATTTATTAGCATTTTCTAGAATTTATTCCTTAATTTTGACTTAGAAAATAGATTTTAAATAGTTTTCTAGAACTAATTGTTTTTTAGAATATATTAGGGTTTTATTATTTTAGATTGGTTTTAGATTTTATTTAGATTAATTTGATTTAGTAGACTGCATTTTAGTTTAGATATTAGAATATTATTGGATATATGGTTTATTAGAATATTATTTGTTCTTAGTTTTTAGATTTTTTAATCTGAATTTCAATTAGGATATTATTTTGTTATCATTAAGATTTTAGTTTAAATTTAGTTAATTGTTTACATGTTAGTTTAACGATGAATTACCAACCTTAGTCCTAATTAGTATTAGTTAGGTTTAATAGTCTGTAATTAATTGTCTTTAGTTTAATTAATTAAGTTTGTTTTTAATCACTAATCTATCACCTATTCAATTCTGCAGTCCACTAATCAGTCCCATGCAGATGCCATGCACCACTTGTCAGGCTATAAGTATCCTGCACTCTCTCTCTTCATGAATGCTGACACGTTTCCCAACGCATGCAAACGCCAATCCACTTCCGCCGGACAAATCACACGGATCAAAATACCACTGTAAACTTGCCGGAAACTTCATACTCTCACCGGAAAATTCATGTTTTCATCCGTGTTCATTCTATTTTTCCAGATTTCTCCATAAATTCATAACAACCTTCATCGTGTTCATCCCATCTTCATCCGTTTTTTTCTAGTTCCATTCAAAAGCTTCATAAATTCATCCAAAACTCATACGAAATTCATCTAGTTTTCCAGAAACTTCATATTTCATTCAAACATTCATCAACTTCCACGTTTTTCCAGATTTCGTTCATCAATCTTCATGCAAACTCATCAGATCCATAACATTTTCCAGATCTGAACAAGACCTTCATACTCCATCTCCAGATCTCCCACAGATTCAACAACAATTTCAAATCCCGTCATCATCAACTCAACTAAGTTCATCCAGATCCGCATCTAAAACTCAGATCCACGATCCACAAATTACCAACATGCAACTCCATAATCACCTCGCACGATCAACAATTCAACGCCTTCCAACTTCATCATAAGATTCATCATCTACACGTTTTCCAGAAATTTTTGAAGACCTGCATCTTCATCCAAACTTTCACCAACATCTTCAACTCGCGTTCTTTCAGAAATCATCACCGTATTCATTACGTTCGTCAAGATTCTTCCTAGAATCTTCAAGATATTCTATTATCACCTTCAAGATCTTCGTCAACACATAATGTTTTGCCAGATTCTTCAACAATCCTCATCAGCCGTTCAAGTTTTTCAGAAGCTTCAAGAACCTTCGTCTTCTGCTCAGATTTCGTCAATATCCATTCAACATCTCCAGATCCTCCAACTTCATCCATGAATTTGCAACGAGCTTTCACGATCTTCAACATGCAAAATCATCTGCCACCATTGTTTCAAGCTCCACCATCTCACTGGTTTGATTTGATTAATGTGATTTTGTAGGTGTTAACGAGGTTTGAAGGAAATTAAACTGAGAGGGAGAGAGGTTTTGTCTTGGTTTGGGTGTATGAAACGAAGAACCGACGAAGGGAGTTTGAGAGGAAGCAGACGGCGACCTAGGGTTTGCAAAGAGGAGATGGAATGAGGAGGATTGAGGCTTCACAGGTTGGTTATGGGCTTGTGGCCCAATCACTTCATTTTCTGAGTTGTTCCCCCCGTTTCTTTGTGCACCCCCTTCTATTTGTTTTTTGTTGTGATTGTGGGCTCAAGGCCCACTGTGTTTTTTTTCTTGCTGCTGCTGTACCCCCTGGCTGACTACTGCACCCCCTGATGGTTTTATTTCTTTTTGGTTTTTTTTTTGTAATATGCTTTTGATATTATAATATATACTATACTTTCTTTTAGTTTTTTTTTGGTATTATATTTCTTTAGGATATTTTACATGTAAATATTTTTACATAGAATTTATATTCTATTTTATTTTTAGTATTTTCTTTTAGGATATATGAACATATTTTTACTTAGAATTTTATATTCTATTTTCAATTTCTTTTAGAATTTCTTTTTCTTATTAGAAGTTTATTTCTTTTAAAACTTGAATTCTTCTTCCCATTTGTTATTGGATTTTCATCTCACTTTTGTCTTGTAGGTCGATGACGAGACTTCCGTAAACTATTATAAATCAACTTGTTTATGGATGATGTAGGATCCGAGACAGCTTTTTCTCTCCTCATCTTTTCTTCTTCTTCTTCTGATTTTATTTTGATTTTCTGTTATGCTGGTCCGTGTGACACGATTAAATAAGAGAATGATTCTCAATATCATTTCTCCATCTTGTCTTTGACACGAATATCAATACGCTACCTCTTGGGGTTTGACTTCATTTATAATTCGAATTATGATGGTTTAGCGTCACATTGGTTCTGATTCGAAACGTCTTCATCAAGGATCAAAAGAGGAAAAGCTTGCAATGGAGCTTGCACGCAAAAGTCAAGGGTCAACGGAACCACTCCGTTCGGTAACATTGTTTTTATTTCACTTCTTTCATCTCTTTTTTTCAACCTTCGAGCGTTGTGAGCCGTAAGCTTTAGATACGTGGGAAATGATAAGTGGTGGGCTTCCTCTCACTCGTCTAGAGTGTTTAGTGTACACCCTTTGGGTGATATGTGACGCATTCGCTCCTACATTTAGGACTTCGCGTGTGCGTCCCGTTCCGAACCTTTTCTCTCGCATCTTGGTGATTGAGACTCCCCTTTTCTCTCGCATCCTGGCGATTGAGTTCTTTTCTCTTGCCCCGTGCAATCGAGACCCCTTTCCTGTAGTTGGCTGAACTACAACTGCTCTGATTTCTCGTACCAGGAGAGAATATGTAGGCATAGGATGTGATATCCTAGCGAGCACACTAACAACTAACTTCTCTATTCTCTCGCTTCCGTGCGATCGAGACTTTCTCACTAACGACTAATCTCCCTTTCTCTTGCCCTAGCGTAATTGAGACCAGCCCGTAGTTCTAGAAACCGTAGGTTCCCTTACCTTTAAACCCCGACACACTATGTCCGTTCTATCGCAAACAGGTAATGCCTAAGTCTCCAATGGTCGAGCATCATACACCTAACTGCTAGAATGTGCACGCTAGTATCGTCAACCTTTTCTCTCACCCCCGTGTGATCAAGAGCACCCTAGTTTACCCGTAGTTAGCCTGAACTACGTTTTGCTCTGATTTCTCATGCCAGATGAGAATACGTAGGCACAAGACGCAACGTCTTGGCGAGCAATCTCCCCCCGTAGTTTCCCGAACTACGTTGACTCTGACTTTCCCATTGCACGAGGGAATACGTAGGCATAGAGCGGAGATGCTCTATCGAGTCAGTTCTTTCTGTTTAGTTTTAGCAGCCGTAGATATATTGTTTTTCACCCATAAACTAGACAACCCAAGCGTGGATCCCGTCGAGTACGACGGACGTGAGGGGTGCTCATACCTTCCCCTTGTGTAACCGACTCCCGAATCCAGACATGGTTGCGATGACCTTGTCTTTCCCTTTTTCGTCAGGTTTTTCCGATCGTTTCCTTTCCCTCTCTTTAGGATAAATAACGAAAGGTGGCGACTCTTCTGTTTTTTCCGCCGGTCGTTTTTCACAGTAGCGACACCATGTGATACACTATCCGAGCAAAGTTCTTAACGATACTCAAATAAACTATGCAACAACTAAAATAGAATTGCTTGCAAGATTGTACGCATTAGAAAAATTAAGGTCTTATTTGATCGGGTCCAAAGTTGATGTGTATGATCAGTGGTTTTTATACGTTATTTTACCATGAGTTTTAGTTCATCATTTTTATTGTTTCGTCGCATTTTATTTGTTTTTATTGCATTTTACGCGTTGGTTTGGTATTTTCACTATTTATAGGTTCAGGTAAGCAACAGAGAAGAATCAAAGCAAAAACCGGGTAAAACATCAAGAATTTGGAAGAGTTTTGAAGTGAACCAAGAGCCTGACACGGCCACCCGTGTCAGGAAGTGCTCAGAAGTTGCAAAATGGGATGAAACCAGGGTGCTGACACGGCCCGTGTCAGCACACCTGGAGCTGAAATAATGTTCATGCAATATAATAGAGAGCCAACACGGCCGCCCGTGTCAGCTGACACGGCCGCCCGTGTTGGCTAAAATGCTCCATCTTCTATTTTTCTTGGATTTTGGGCATTTGTGATCCCTAAGGGTATTTCAGGTATTTCGTTATTGTTGGGTTGGACCTGAGACTAATTAAGACGTGTTTTGGAAAGAGAGAAGGGACTTTTAAATCGGGCGAGAAAATTACAACTGAAAGTAGGAAGCTCTGGAGAATTGGGAAGACAAGGAGATTTTCATGATCGGAATAAATTGAAGATCAACTTTATTCCGCAAGTCTTGTAATGTTTCTATTTTCTCTGTTATTTTTGTTGAATACTATCAATAGCTAAACCCCCCATTGCTAGGGGGTGTCCCTGAATTGTGTTGTAACGAACCTCTGTTGCATTTCTTAATGAGATTTTGTTTTATTCCCTAATATTTTTGTTATGCAATTCATTTAAACTTCTAAAGATCATATAAATTGGGAACGATTTACGATTAGGGATTTGGCCTGAAAAATCGATCGATTATTTTGTATAACACATTACGGTGAATATTGCCTAGGAATAGGGATATTTTGTAATGATTGTAAAAACTCTTTGTCAGAACTATTGCTTGATGTCTTTCCTTGACTGCTAAGGAATTAGGGTCAAGGAAGAATATCAAAGGTTTTTCAGTAAGGAATTTAAGAAAAACACTTTTGAGGTGCAATAAAAATTAAGGTTTTGTGACATGTCTCATTGATTTACTCCAAGGTTCGTACTAAGCAATCCATAAACTTCCCATATCATGTTTTCTCTTAATCGTAGTATAATTTTATCATTCAGCTCTTTTCCTGTTAATAAACCCCAAACAAAACCCCAAGGTTATTTTGTTTGATTGAAATAACATCTGTACCTAAAAAGTTACACACAGTCCTTAGAGATCGATACTAGGAAAACCCCAACTATTACTACATCGGTATAATTAGTACACTTGCTAATTTTACCGGTCAGTGTATACTGATCATGCGGCGGTCAAGTATCTGCTAACCAAGCTGGATTCCAAGAAAAGGCTAATTCGTTGGATCCTTTTATTACAAGAATTCAATCTAGAAACCCGTGATAAAAAAGGATATGAGAATTTGGTAGCGGATCACTTGTCCCGTCTTGTGAATGCTGAAGTCATGAAACATGAGCAGGAGGTGAGGGAAGAATTCCCTGATGAAAAGTTGTATATGCTGAAAATTAGACCTTGGTTTTCCGACATAGCTAACCACAAAGCCACCGGATTAATGCCGGAAGGTCTAACTAGTCACTAGAGAAAATTTTTTTGTCTGACTCCAAGTACTTTGTATGGGATGAGCCTCATTTGTTTAAACTTGGTGTCGACAACATTTTAAGGAGATGTGTATCTCAGGAGGAAGCCAAAGACATCATTTGGCATTGTCACAACTCTCTGTATGGAGGTCATTTTAATGACACAAGAACGGCCGCGAAAGTTCTCTAATCGGGCTTTTTTTGGCCCTCCTTGTTCAAAGGTGCGCATGCGCACACAAAAAGTTGTGATAAATGTTAGAGGATTGGTGGAATATCGCAACAAAATGAAATGCCTTTGTAAAGGATGTTAGAAGTCAAGGTTTTTGATTTCTGGGGCATTGATTTTGTTGGTCCATTCCCATCGTCTTTTGGAAATGAGTACATTCTTGTTGCGGTTGACTATGTCTCAAAGTGGGTTGAAGCCATAGCAAGCACTAAGGCAGACGGGAAAACAGTGATAAAATTTTTGAAAACAATATTTTTTCTCGCTTTGGTACTCCGAGAGTGTTAATAAGTGACGGAGGATCCCACTTTTGTAACACTCAGTTAGCGAAAGCTTTGGAGCAGTATGGTGTGCGGCACAAAGTTGCAACACCATACCATCTGCAAGCAAATGGATAGGCCGAAGTATCAAACCGAGAAATTAAAAAGATTTTGGAAAAAATTGTGTCCACCTCTAGGAAGGATTGGTCAAGCAAGCTTGACGATGCTTTGTGGGCCTATCGGACGGCTTTCAAGGCTCTGATTGGTCTCACCCCTTTTAAAATGGTCTACGGAAAAAACTGTCACTTACCGGTTGAGTTGGAGCACAAAGCCTTTTGGGCATTAAAGTTTCAAAATGTTGATCAAAACTTGAGTGGTGACAAAAGAAAAAGCCATCTTCATGAGTTGGAGGAAATACGCTTACAAGCATATGAATCCAACAAAGTTTACAAAGACCGGGTGAAGGCTTATCATGATAAGAAGATTGTGACTAAGAAGTTTGAGGAAGGAAAATGGTGTTACTTTTCAATTCTAGGTTGAGATTGTTTCTAGGGAAGCTAAAGTCTAAGTGGTCGGGTCCGTTTCGGATTCGCAACATTATGAGCTATGGGGCAATCACTATTGAAGACATGAAGACCAAAGAGAATTAGACTGTAAACGGCCAAAGGTTGAAGATTTACTTGGGTAGTGATTTCGAACGATACACCACCTCTGTGCCCTTTTGCGATCCATAATCGCATCGGACCGTTGAGCTCCAACGACGTTGTCGCTACTCGAAAAAATGCAACGACGGAGAGGCGACAACATAAAGACAGAAGAGTCGCCATCGAACTTTATTTATCCTATGAGGGGAAGGGAAAACATTGAGAAGACCCAAAGAAAGGAACGGATAAGATGGTCTCACGACCAAAGAACAGGTTCGGAAGCCGGTTATGCAAAGGGAAGGTATTAGCAACCCTCGCATCCATCGTACTCAATGGAAACCATTTGTTTGTCTATGCGTGAAAGATATTTGTTAAAATTTATTTCTAAAAAGAGTGTTCCAAGGGATAAAGATAAGGTCTAGAAATAGGGAAAGGAGAGATAAAGGGGGAGAAAAGACTCGGTAGGACTTCGCGGTCCTAGGCCTACGTATTCTCAACAGATATGAAAAAATCAGAGTCAACGTAGTTTGGGAAACTACGGGTGAAAGGTGGAAAAGAATGAAGAGTGCTCGCTAGGATCATCGCAACCCAATGCCTATGTATCCTCAACAAGCATGGTAAATTAGAGCATCCGTAGTTCGGCCTACGGTTTACCAGTGTTTTTGTGGATGATGTTATCGTACACATTCTAGCAGTTAGGTGTATTGCAGATCGCTTGTGGAGTCTTAGGCGTTACCTGTTTGCGGTATAATGGACGTAACATATCCTTTTTGAAAAGATTAATTTTCTCCATTCGAGGCAAGATGTCACATTTGAATTGTGGAAGTTGTTTTTAGAGGTGAAATAGGTCCTCGGATAGTAACCCATTGCAGGTAGCATCCAATTCTTTATATCAAATATTTATTATGAAAAGGTGTGGCGAAGATAGTCACGTCTTTGTATTGAAAGACGAGTATCAAGACCACACACTCTACAGTGAGTATCCTAACACTCAGAGAGAAAGAAGTCTGCACTCAATCCTCTCTCTTTAGTTCAATACAAAGAGAACTTCATTCCCTTATTAAAGATGTTTTTGATCTTGAATGGTAAGTGCTTTGCGACAGTGAGCCCTAAAGGTAATGTCAAGCACTCGGGATAGGAGAAGGCCTACGCCTAACCACTCCACGACCATTCAAGTTTTATTGTGAAAAGAAGTTGAAAATACGCTTGGTACGAAACCAAGGTTTTGGGATAAAAAGTTGTAAAGAGAACAGGTGGTGAATGACGAGAAAACACGAAGCATCGCAATCACGGACAACATCAAGTATTGAAACTCGAATTAATATTTACGAGGAATATGTACAGATATTGTCAAATAAATATTCACAAGCGCAATCAAGAAAAGAAATAGTCAAAATTAAATCAAAGTATAATTAACCAACTTCTAATACCTATTCTAAATAACCTAAACCAAAATAAATCTAATTAAAAGTTCTAAACAAAATTAAATCTTTAATTTACACTAAGATTAATTAAATTCTAATTAAAATGCTAAACCTAAATTAAATAAACTAAAACTAAACAATCCTAAAATTAAATAAAACCTAATTCTAAAAAAATCTAATTAAAAACTAAATGCTAAGTTAAATCAACAAAAAAACCTAATTACTAATCTAAAAATACTAAATTAATCTAAAGTAAAATACTGAATACTAATTACTAATCTAAAAGTACTAAACTAATAATAAATTACTAATCTAATTAATTAAAACCTAAGCTAATTAACTAAATACTAAACTAAATAATTAAAACCAAAGGGGGTTCAAACAGTAAAAGAAATAGAACAAAAAAACTAGAAGGGCCTAAAACGGGGGATGGGAAAAGAAAAAACAAGCCCAACCCAAATCAGAAATGGACCGCTGGATCTAGTACAGGGGGTCCAATGAGACCCCACCATAGACCCGCAGCCCAGGAGCGTAAGATCTCAAAGAAGGTGAGATCCACGTCTCACACGAAAGGGAACACGGTGGACCCTCATGGGTGGATCACACCGAAAAATGAAGGAAACCCAGATCCGGTGACATGTGTAACCGGTAATGAGAAAAAAAACCAGAGTCTGCCACGTGGCACCTCTATTCTTCAACGATTCAAAACCCTCTTCTGATCTTTCCTCTTCCCCACACGGGTTTCCTCTCCTCTCCACGTGAGTTCTTCCTCTTCCCAACATTTGTCTTTCTCTCTTCCACACGCGTCTTCCTATTCCCAACGTCTTCTTTCTCTTATCCAAATCTCTCTCTCATTTCCCCATGTGTTCCCTCATCTTCCCCAAATCTTATTTCTCTTCTCCCAACCCTTTTCTCTCTTCTAAATCAATCCCTCAAAACCCTTCTTCTTCTCTCACAAAATACTTTCCATCTTCTCCCAAATCACTCTTCTTAACTTAAAAGAAAGAATGAAACCCAAACACGAAAACCCTCTCCTTTCTCACGGAATCTTCATCAACGAAAACTACCCTCCTCTTTCAAAATCAACGGACCATCCTCACCAAAACAAAAAGTTCATGGGTTCCTCACGAACCCTAACCACAACCCTAAGCTCGAACCCAGAAACGACAAAAAAACCCTTGAAGACGCAAGAGCACTATCCCTAAACGGATGAAACCTAACCCTAAGTGGAAGAACCCTAACCCTAAACCTAATGAAGAGCCCTAACCTAATAAAAAAACCAAACAGACAGAAATGCATCCCCACACATATGAAAGCTAAGTCATTACCTCCTTTGACGTGCTCTCTCTATTTTCTTCGAAATCTTCTTCTTTTTCTCCCTTTTAATCCTTTTAGTTTTTCTTCTTTGTAGGAAATAAAAGCTCTAAAAGATTAGGGTTCCTCAAGATTTTGGGTGCGACAGCCTTTGTGTCAAAGCTCAGGTAAAAAAAAGAATCCCAAGAGCTTGTTATATATTAGTGGAATTAGGTTTTGGGATTTGAATTTTTGAAAAGAAAAACAATTACAGCAAGTTGTTAACCACCTTTTACATTCTGAATTTTGTTTCTCCTTTTTCGTGATTTCGTTTTGTTTTTTACTGTCCATGAATTTTTAGTAATGTTGTCAATGTTTTTTCGGTTTGCAGCTTGCAAAAAGGTCCTCTTGGGGAAAGAATTGGTACAAGGTGCTGATTTGTCCGTTACTGGATACCAAATAAGGAGTAGTATATCGTTAAAGATAGGATTTGAATATAACAACTTCTCCCATGTAAGGAAAGTATTCTATTTCATGGTTTTCAGTATTCCATATCCATGGCTGATCAGCATAAGACAGATCTCCAACAAATAAAACAGTTTGTGCTTTACTCTCTATATAATGCTCAAGAGTGGAAAGAGAATTAAATGTTTTCCCCAAATCACCAATGATCCCAAATTTGTAAGGGGCATCTGGTTCAACTTTAGGAGGTGTTTCCAACCAAAATTCTCGAGAAGAATTACCACTTCCAATTATGTAGTAGTATTTGGTATCATGCTCAAGGCCTTCAACAAGACAATGATGAATGTAACCGACTTGTATTTGCCAAAAGTGTAATTTGAAATTGTTCCTTCTACACTAGCTTGAAATTTTTTTATTATGTATCTTGGTTTGAACATGGTTGTGGCTGGATTTGATAGCAAGAACATGGAGTTGTTTACCCTCGCATATAGCTGAAAGTTGTGAACACGCTGAAAAACATAGTGGAAAGCTATAACTTGTAAAATTGACTCCTTCATCTTATTCATTCTCACACGATTTCAAAATAGCAATCGAAGTGGCACTTTCAATTTGCAATAAGGTTGTTCGCCAAAATTCTTGCAATAATTGCATAGAATGACTAGATTCGTGACCTGGCCGAGCTCGAGCCAATATCATAGAGTTCCATGCTACAATGTCTTTATCATCAATCTTTCCAAACAACTTTTCCACATCCCCTAGTTCACCAAAACCGGCATAGCGAGTCAGCAACACACTTGCCACCAAAACAATATTCTGATTCCCATTTTATCATTAGGCCATGCATTTGAACACCGGTGTTCAAGTCCTCTATTTCAACACAAGCTTTCAAAGTACTAGATAACACATGTTGATCAAGTTTCACCCTTTGTCTACGCACAACTTCCTCTCCTCTATTATTCATGGCATATCCTGAAATCATTGAACTCCACACAAAATTATCCTTCTCCTCCATGGAGTCAAAAATCCTCCTGCAAGAACTCGCATCCCCATATTTGGCATACAAATCAACCATCACACTTTCAACCACAACATCAACTTCAGCACCAAATTTATACACAAGCCCGTGGATTTGCTTTACTTCTGGCAACAAAGAACAACAGTTGAGTAAACTAACAAAGGTGCTATTATCAGGCTTCGACCCTTGTACTTCCCTCATTCCAGTAAACAACCGTTGCACCATGCTAAAGTCACCAACTTGAGCAAACCCAGAAATCATAACATTCCAAGCAATAACATCTCTCTCCAACAATCCATAAAAACACACAACGCGTCCATTAAGTTATTTCCTCCTTTGAGGTACATATACACAAGAGAGCTCCCAGCAAATTTGTCTCTATCAAGGCCATACCCAACAAGCAAGCCATGAATTCGTTGGGTCTCTCATCTGACACTCACAATTGATTGAACATCTCCAAGGCTTTTGGGACAGACCCGTATTTGAGATGCAAGGAAATTAAGGTTGTCCAAGCGACAACATTTCTATGAGGCATTTGGTTGAATAGTTGGTGGGCATGGTGAAAGTTGGAAGATTTTGAGTAGAAACTCAAAAGCGTATTGGCTAAATGGGTTTGTGAAATGCATTGCGTGATTATGATTATGTAAATGAGCGCGAAGGAAGAAACCAGTCACACTTAGAAAAAGGGAGGGCAAATTTTGGGGTGCAACAACTGCCCCTATTCAATCGACTTGGACATGAAGGTATGAAAAGCAACCGCTTTCAAACATTCGAGGTAAAAGGTGATTGAATACAAAAGAACCCAGAAATTTGCAAACTGCGTGGATGTACATATTGATGAGGTTACCAACTAGAGGTGGACTTAAAAACAAACGGGTACCAACCAAAAGTTGGGATAACCAGAAAGGCAACTGGTAAAGATGATAATAAGGGCTACTAACCAAAAGTCGGGATCTCCAGAGAATTGTATATGAAAGTTGATGAGGACAAAATCCAAGACATAAATGATACAATGCAAAGCTTAGGAGGTCCTATAACAAGGGCACGTGCAAGAAGAGTCAATGATGCTTTAGTTCACTTCATGATCAAGTCAATTGAATGCATGGGCCAGATTGAAGAAAAAGAGCCCAAGTTTATTCTTATCATCCAAGCATAGGATAAAAGGCCCAATAATGAATAAATAAATAAAAATAAAGGAAATACCAATAACCACACTATAATGGACGAAAATTGCAAGAGAAGTGGTAAATAAAGAATTGCCATTATTATGCCCTTTCAAGAACCCCACTATCTCTTCTTTATTTTGCACTTTCTTTGTAATAACTCAACCCACTATCATGATAATTAGTGGCTGAAATCCTTTTGTTTTCTTAGGAGTTAATGTTTACTTATTTCATCATCTTAAGCCATTCCTATATAAAGGAGGCATGTATCTTCTTTTTGAATCAATGAATTTTGTCAAGTTTACACATTGTGTAAGTGAGGGTATTTGCTCTTAGGTTCTGGATTGGACCAAAATTGATCTTATCAAGAAATCCTTTTCTTGTGGTGATCCTCATCCATAGGCTTATCATTCTCTCTTGGATTAGAAAGAGTGTGGTGCCCCTTCTACTTAATTTCATTTCTTATTTCTCATTTATTTCATATCAGTTTCGTTTATTTTATATGCATGTATCACCTTCTGCCATTCTTGTAATTATAAGGCAGATTACTTTCTTTGAGTCACAAAAGAACTAATATTCCAAAAGTTAACAAAGTTGTTTCAAGAACTTTGAAGGAAATGTATAACTATCAAAAGTTACAAGCCCGTGGATTTGCTTTACTTCTGGCAACAAACAACAACACTTGAGTAAACTAACAAAGGTGCAATTATCAGGCTTCAACCCTTGTACTTCCCTCATTTCAGTAAACAACTGTTGCACCATGCTAAATTCACCAACTTGAGCAAACCCAGAAATCATAACATTCCAAGCAATAACATCTCTCTCCAACAATCCATAAAAACACACAACGCGTCCATTAAGTTATTTCCTCCTTTGAGGTATATATACACAAGAGAGCTCCCAGCAAATTTGTCTCTATCAAGGCCATACCCAACAAGCAAGCCATGAATTCGTTGGGTCTCTCATCCGACACACACACAATTGATTGAACATCTCCAAGGCTTTTGGGACAGACCCGTATTTGAGATGCAAGGAAATTAAGGTTGTCCAAGTGACAACATTGCTATGAGGCATTTGGTTGAATAGTTGGTGGGCATGGTGAAAGTTGGAAGATTTTGAGTAGAAACTCAAAAGCGTATTGGCTAAATGGGTTTGTGAAATGCATTGCGTGATTATGATTATGTAAATGAGCGCGAAGCAAGAAACCAGTCACACTTAGAAAAAGGGAGGGCAAATTTTGGGGTGCAACAGTTGCCCCTATTCAATCGACTTGGACATGAAGGTATGAAAAGCAACTGCTTTCAAACATTCGAGGTAAAAGGTGATTGAATACAAAAGAACCCAGAAATTTGCAAACTGCGTGGATGTACATAGTGATGAGGTTACCAACTAGAGGTGGACTTAAAAACAAACGGGTACCAACCAAAAGTTGGGATAACCAGAAAGGCAACTGGTAAAGATGATAATAAGGGCTACTAACCAAAAGTCTGGATCTCCAGAGAATTGTATATGAAATTTATGAGAAAAAGGCTACTAACCAAGAGTTAGGATCACCCAGAGAGTTATATCCAAAATTTGTGAGAAAGAGGCTACTAACCAAAAGTTAGGATCACCCAGAAGATTACCAACCAAAAGTCGAAATGAAAACTACTAACCTAAAGTTAGGATCACCAAGAAAGATTACCAACCAAAAGTTGGAATGAAAGCTACTAACCAAAAGTTAGGATCGCCAAGAGAGAAACCAACGACCAAAAGTCGGGATTGTCAATAAATGAACGATGGCTTCCAACCAAAAGTCGGAATCACCAAGACATCTAGTGAATGCGAATTTGACCGAAAATGAGGCCTACCAACCAAACATCGGGATAACGACTCCGCGGGGAATGAAAGAAGATCTAACAACCAAAAGTCGGGATAACCGACGCGGTAATTGATCAAGAAGATAACAATGGCTACTGACCAAAAGTCAGGATTGCCAAAGAATTAAATCCGAAAGTTGTGAGGAAGAGGCTACTAACCAAGAGTTAGGATCGCCAAGAGAAGATACCAACGACCAAAAGTCAGGATAAAAGCTACTAACCAAAAGTTAGGATCTCCAAGAAAGGAGACTATCAACCAAAAGTTGGGTTGACGACTCCGCATGGGACACAAGAGAGGACTACCAACCAAAAGTCGGGATAACATCCACAAAGCCACGAACTACCAACCAAAAGTCAGGATAACATTCAAAAAACAACGGAATACCAACCAAAAGTCGGGATAACATCCAGAAAACAATGACTACCAACCAAAAGTCGGGATAACATCCAGGATAAGCAGGAAGTATGATCGACCGATTTACAACCTGAAAAGAGAAATCCGTCGGGGAAAGAGAAACTTAAACAAGCAAACTCTGTTGGTGAGCAAAAACAAGATGAAAACATCCACCGATGATTCTTGTCGGGGTCAGGTACCACAAAGGCTCATGAATTATGTCGTTATCTGCTGGAGAGGTGTTTGGCAACAAAATGTATCAAACCTGGCTTATGCTTCACATGCACATGTTTGAATATGGCGTAATGCTCCATACGAAATGGAAATGCTACGTGTTTGGGAGGATGCTATGCAAAATGCAAATGCAAAGGACCACCACCGAGAAAAGGTGCCGAGAGAAACGACAGGCAAACTTGTTGAGGAATATGCCCTGAATGGCCTTTTGGAATAAAACTCTTCTGGGACAATTCAAATCTGTTGGGAATTGAGGATAACATCCATCCGGAAGTTGTCCCAAAGATCTTACTCTGAAGAATACCAATGACAAATGGACTCCGCTGTAGGTGTCTACCATTTCTGATTTACTCGTCGAGGGAATCAACATTAATCTTTGCGTGGGGAGAGAAGTCAATAACATGGATCCTGTCGGGGAACAACGCTGAACTTGTCCCACTGCTGGGAAATAATCTCAATCTTACCCTGCTGGGGATAAATGCACATTACTTTTGGTGAGACACTTCTGATTTGGAAACAGTACCCGGTGGAGTGAGTCCTGTGAATGACAAACAAATAACGTGTCTTGTATGCAACAATGGCTATTTCGGCCACCATCCATGACATTATTCAAGTAAAACATTGTTTTTAAATATGATTAGCAAAGCCCCAAAAGTTTTCATATGAAAAGTTTATCAAAAATCTCAGACGTCTTTTTTACAAACAAAATAGTAAAAAACAAAAACAAGAAAAGAAAAGCTCTTTGTGGAAAATACTTTATTGATTAAAAAGGGTCTGTAAATAGGAAAATTACAACGGATGCAACTCCTGAAAAGAGGAAGTTACTGTTTACTGCGAAATTTGGTAAATAACCTCTGGTTTATAAATTTTGGGTAAAATTGAGTAACTTGCAGGATCGACCATACAAATCCTAGGACATGTGCTAAGTTTAAAAGAAAATCTAAATTGAACTCCATGTTCGACTGTAAAACTTTGTAAAGCAAAAACAAATTGGAAATTAGCAAGGTTGTAAAATAAAGAGTGCAATTCTTAAAGCGTCGAAAGTAAAAGGCAAGATGTAAAAGACTTTGAAAATAAAGGCAAGAATGTCAAAGACTTTGAAAATAAAGGCAAGAATGTAAAAGACTTTGAAAATAAAGGCAAGAATGTTAAAGACTTTGAAAATAAAGGCAAGAATGTTAAAGACTTTGAGTTTGATAACAATGCAAGAAAGTAAGCGTGTAAGACGTCGAAAGTAAAAACAATAACATAAAAGTGCAGGAAAGTAACAGTCGAAAGCAATTAAAAAGACTTTGAAAATAACAAGTTTAAGGGAAAGCACAAAACGTTAAATGGCAAGTTAAGATAAAGTGCAGAATGTTAAATAGCATGAAATACAGATGAAAAATAAAGTTTCAAGGAAGGACATGAAAGGTAAAGGTTAAAGGAGAACATGCAAGATAAAATGATAAAGGTACATAAATTGAATTGATGAAAAGAAATGGTGTTGCATCACGTACATTCTCTCTAACTCGTTTCTCTACACGCGGGTACTTTGAGTGATTTGGAGTAACTTGTACAAGACAAATGAATACCCTTATTCTATGGAAATAACCCCTATTTATAATGCTAGAGAATAACCACTAAGTGACGGTTGTTGCTTCAAACATGTCTTTTGGCGCTTTTCTTGACTACATTCGTTCCCACTTCGCCAACTGCTCTTTTGAAATTCAAATATCAGGACTTTCCCTCTAGCCTTAGTGGTGACTGCAGCTGACTTCTTTCATCCCCTCTCATGGTCGAAAAACTATCCAACACTTAGCAAATTTTCAGAAGTTTTCACAACCTCTCTTCGACTCAGGCATTACCAAAAACTGGGTCGAAGCCTTCTTATGCTTGAACACGCTTGTTTTTGACTTGAGATGACTCTTGATTTTGCTGGCATCGAAAATGTGAGCTAACAAATTGCCCCCAAGAAACGCAAATTTCGCCAACTTTGGTAGGAAGGTCATTTTCATAACCGTTTCGATGCATATGCCTATGAAATTTCATGGTCTTGACTAAACAAACCGCTACTTATTTAGTGGCTAACTGTTCAATTTCTTTAACCCACGCTTATGACGTCACGTCATCATGACAAATCCTTAAACGTCTCTTCAGCTGTATTCATCATCACTTTTCCTTGAAAACATATGTTTTGCAATCTGACCATAACTGCTAACACTCATCACTTATCCAGAGAAAGACACGCGTCCACTAACCGATTAACTTCAATGGTGGATTTAAAGCTTTTAGGATTCCCAAATGCCTATAAATACTCCTCTTCACCATTTTGTGAACTTTTTACACTCTTAGAATCTTAAGCACCTCATCTCTCTTCCTTCAATTTTCTTCACAAGACCTAGAAAACACCATTTCCTTTTACTTCTTTTAACAATGGCATCGTCCCAAGAAAATATTCACGAGAAGAAAACCCAAAAGGGCAGAGTCACTCAATTTAAGCAATCCATTCCACCATTTGCAAACGTTCCTGGCCCCTAACTAGTGGATAATTGCCAATGCATGCTAGAACCCACCACTGAAGCAACACGAAGCATCTACAAATCTAAGGTAATGATTCCTTTGATTGTTTCTGATGAACCATATGCACTCTCTAGTCCTCTAGCTAATGTTGGAATTTTTGAAGAAAAACTGAGTGAGTTTCTTCCTTCATACCGGAGATCAAGGCTGTTAGGGCAAAAAGGTTTCCCTAGACTCACCAACACTGCTGCTGAAGAGTGTTGGTGTTGCCATGTGGAATGGTTACACCGATACTGAGTGATGGCAGCTATGTCAAAGAGTGTCGGTGTAACCACTCCACAGGGCAACACCGACACTCTTTGACATACCTGTCATCACAGGGCTTCGCCTAGATGGCCTCCCTTATAATCCTGACGTGGACGCTGAAGATACCATAAATATCTCAAGCTCCAAACTCACCTACACCCTCTTCATCAAACACCACTTCAATCGAAACCATGAAGACGTCTCTGACGAAGAGCGTATTGCGTTTCTCACTGTATGGCTGTCGAGATACGTTTTCTGCACCAAATATTTGCATGTAGCCAAGAAGTACTTGCCCTTTGCTAACCAACTCCATAACAATAGAGGGGTCTGCTTAAGTAAACTCATTTTGGCGAACCTCTATGAATCCATCAATGAAGGAGCTTCTCGATTAAAACACATGGAGGCTCACAGTTTTGTACACTTGAGTCGTCCTCTGTGGCTGCTTCAACTATGGCTTAATGCAACTTTTGAAGCTAGCCTTCCCAAAAAAGGGATAGTTGATGAAGCTTCTGCTGAGATAAGAGGAAGGAGCATCGAAGGGACCCGTCTGGTCAAGCTGACTCCTAACGATGATGGCAAAACCCTTAGAGGGACCTTCATCAGTTATATTATGATGTTTGCCAAACGCCATGAGTTCGCTCCAAGCATGGCACCCTTTTCTGAAAGAAGATATGGCCCTCTGTGGTTCAAAAGGCCATTTCCAAATCCTCACAAAAAGCTTGACCATGAGTCTGTTGCTATTTGGGAAGCCTTTTTAATTCCCTAGTTCATTGTCAACAAATTAAACCTAGGGAGAGGTCTGGCAGCGCTGATTGCCTACCAACCAAACCTCGTCTCTCAACAGTTTGGGTTGGCCCAGAGCTTTCCCAAATGTTTATATGAAAAGAAAGGCCAAGTTATTCTATACACTGCCATCTTCGACGAAGAAGGGGTTGCCACCACATTCGACTATTGGAGTGATCACAAAGGAGTCCTTTCTCCTGTGTTTTTTGAGCCTTCTTTCTTATGCACTCCCTCATTCCACCACTGGTGTTCGAAGCATTATAATGAACATTTTCTTGATGTGGATACCTTTTCTTCATTGCTTGACCAAGCTTTTCTTGATGTGCAGGACAATATAAAGAAAAGTAAGTTCACTCATATCCAAGAAATCTAGGCTTTCCAAAAATACTTTGAAACTGTCTATCGACCAGATGATATTGGTCGAACCATTCATAAGGCTAATGTCACTTTAAAGAGAAAATTTCTGCAC
The DNA here is from genome assembly GCA_963859935.3 of Lathyrus sativus. NCBI lineage: Eukaryota > Viridiplantae > Streptophyta > Magnoliopsida > Fabales > Fabaceae > Lathyrus > Lathyrus sativus. The sequence continues at coordinate 181,446,892 of OZ012737.1, forward strand.
AAATTGGATCAACTAAAAATCCCTTCAAACGTTCCTTGTGAGAAACGTTATGAGGTAGCTTTTGAACGTTTTCCTCCAAAGTTCCCTCGTTTGCCTAACGCTGATTTTAGAGTGGCACTTTCCCCTCCATTTCCAAATTGGTTTGTTTGTGGTGAGGACCTAAAACTCCTTCGACAACAGTCTCAACCAAAATCCCAATGAGTGGTTCCGACTAAGCATACACTAGACAGTTTCAAAGGACACCTTCATATAAGGATTCAGGATGTTCGTGTCGAATCTGAAATATATGAAGGTTTGAAGCCCTATATTTATGGTTTTGTAACCAACCGTTCAATTATTAACTTATAATCATCTCCTGTCTTCCAGTTGTGCCTAGGAAAGCCCCCTCCACCAGGGCTGCTACTTCACAGAGTGGCAAGGAACCAGAAGGCAAACAGGTATATTTCACATCCCTTGTCTATGTTCTCATCATGTGACTCTTTTCTCACATTTGTACTGCCTTTTTATCTTTTTAGACTGGTCGAAAACCTTCAACGCCTTCCAAGAAAGGCAAGAAGGATGCTCCAATTATCGTTGCCTCAGATGTTGACGAGTCTCCTGAGGAGATTCTCACAAAAAAGAGACGAAAACCTGTGAAGGCATCTGGACCTGCTGGCCCACCTCCCTCGAAGGTGGCCAAAATTCTCGAAAAGACACCCACTACAAGTGGTGTCGAAAGACAACCTTCCATGGTGGCCTCAAAAACAACTTCTGGTGACCATGAGAGTGGCAACTCAAGTCCTACTGCTGCACTTGCTCAGGTATGCACACTACCTTTTCACTATGTTTACATCTTTCACCCAACTTTCTTAGCCTCATCTTCTTCACTTGTGTTGTCAGGCTGATACAATTATCACCAACCCTCCACAAGCTTCAGGCAGTTTCGCCACCACACTCCTCAATAGCCAAGGTGAACCAACTTATCATCCCTCTTCTGATATTGGCTCTGGTTTGAGTGAGGTTAATCAACCTATTCCTCCTGCTACAAAAAACATTCCTCCCCTTGTTTAAACCACTACCCAACATGCTCAGGCTGATGGTTTCAATTCTGGGGATGACGAAGCTTCAAGTCCACCACCTCTCAATCAAACCGAAGCCATGGATACTGAAGAATTGGTTGTTGAGAAGGAAAGTGGTCCTACAAATCAACCACATAATAACAATCTTGGTCAAGCTGTTCATGAAGAAACAAGTGAACTACACCCTGAGCCAGCTAATGACCAAGATAACAATCCATCAACCAATGACGGAGGTTTGTAGTTGGAAATGAGGAAGAAAAAGAAGAAGAGGAAGAACAAGAGGAAGAGGAGGAAGAAGAAAAACAAGAAGTGCCTGAACTTCACCAAACTTCTTCGCCTGTGGTGGAGAAAACTTCAGCTCTCATTCTCACTCTTGAAGATCCACTGGTGACACTCAAGTGGTCGAACCCTCAGGAATATGCCAAACTGATCCTTGGCCAGAAGTATGGTTCTTCTTCTGGTTCTTCAACTCCTTCTGGTCATCCAGCGTCAGATGACTTTGTTAGTCCAATTCTCCAGACCATCAAGAAGAAATTCTTCAGGGGAGACATCCACAACATCCTGGCCTCAGACCTAACTGCACGTCTCTTTCTAAAGGACAACCTTCAGAAACTTGATCTTACAACTCTTAATCCAGAAATTTATGGTTTTCTGATTGACTTGACTGCTGTGGTAGACGAACTGTCTGTAGAGATCAAACTGCTCCCATCCATCCAGAAGACCATCGTAGATACAATAGCTCGTGAGAGCGTAGCTTAGACTGGTGCACAAGAATCAGAGGTCAAGGTTGAAAATCTGGAGGCTACTCAAAAGCACAGGAGAGAAGAAATAGCCTCCAACCAGAAGGACATTGAGGCCTGGAAGCAACAAATCAAGGAGCTACAAACCAAAATTTCCAACACTAAAAAACGCAACCTTGAGTTACAACATTTCGACGACCCTGAAATGGCCAAAGAGCTAAAGAGTTCCATAGACCTTATTGATGCAGCTCAGAGATTTGAAAGAGAACTTGCAGCAGCTAGACTTGACAAATCTTTGTGTGAGGCTCGCCTCAGGCATCATATGCAAACCTTTGCTCAGTTGAAGTTGAAGCTTCCTTTCTAATGTCTTCAGGACCTCTATTTATAATGTTGTTTAATTATCATTTTGTTTATTGGCCTTTTAAGGCCTTTTATGTAATGACAATCTTATGCTTTTAGCATTTTAATTAATCATTTGCACTTCTCCCTTAACTCTTTTGACCCACAAATTTTTATGGCGCATATTATGGTGTATTTTATCTATGGCCTCAAATTTGAGTCAACTTTGCAATTAAGGCATTCTGCATCTTTTTGGAAAATATAACATTTTCAGCTTTACTTAATGCTCCAACGACATGAGCTTCTTGATTTAAAAATAATATTTATAGTGTAGCCCTCAAGCATACTCCCAAGACTAATCCACGTGTCTCCACCGTTTGACTGACCAATTTAAACCAAGTTCCGCCTCTATAAAGTCTCTTTCCTAAGCACCATGTCTTGCATTCATAGAAGCATGAGTAACTCTTCAAGAAAATCAACCATCAAGGAACAAGCTGGAGATGCAAAGAAGCCCGAGGCAACAAAGAAGGCTAAGGAAACACAGAAAGCTGAAGCCTCTACTGGAGTAACTTCTTGTGCCAAGAAGAACGAAACCCAGATGAAAATCCGCAAGAAAGGGCATTCCAACACAAACGACTCTGATGATGAAGCTGATGTAGATTACATGGAGTTCCTTAAGTCCATTAATCGGAGAGATTATGAATAATCTTTGATTGATCTATAGATTGTTGCGTTGATTCTTCTTTACTTTGTATGCCATGTTAGCCTTATTTGGCCTATTTTGGCTTTCATGCCTTTAAATAAAATTTATGCTTTGATATGAACCTCTTGCAAGATAGGCCTATATTTTTTCAAATATTTGCCATTTACTTTCAAGATTTTTGATCTTTGTCTAACTCTTCAACCTCATAATCCCCATTGAAAAATACTTGTATGACTTGAAATGGACCTTCCTATTTAGGAGATCATTTTCCTAATGTTCTGTCTTTTCGATTCATAGGCAAAACCACTTTCCACACTAAATCCCCACGTGAAAAAGATTTAGACTTAACCCTTTTGTTATAGGATTCTTCGACCCTTTTCTTTTGTCTTCTTAGTAACTCTAAGGCTTTAAGCCTTTCTTCATCCAAATCCACTAATTCGTCCATCATCATTACCCAATAAGATTCAGAAGGGATCTCATGATGTCTTTGAATTCTTACAGATTGCAAACATATCTCAACAGGAAGTACTGCATCATGACCAAAGGTAAGTCGAAATGGAGTAGTATTAGTAGCCTCCTTGGGGGAATTTCAACATGGCCAAAGTACCTGGTCTAATGTCTTATGCCAATTCCTAGGCTTCTTTCTCACATGCCTTTTAATCAGTCCAATCACCACCTTTTTGGCAGCTTCAACTTACCCATTCGCTTGAGCATAATAAGGTGTAGAAGTCAAAAGTTTGAAACCTATTTCTTTAGCAAATTCCTGCATCTTTCGACCAGTAAACACTGATCCTTGATCTGTGGTAATTGTTTCTAGAATGCCAAATCTGTAAATAATGTGATTTTGGATGAATTCAATAACATCTTCTTGACCTACATTTGCCAATGGTATTTCTTCAATCCATTTGGTGAAGTAGTCAATACCCACCAAAATATATCTTTGGTTCTTTAAAGATGCTGGTCGAATCTCTCCCACTATATCCAAATCCCATCCTCTGAAAGGCCATGGTTTCACTATGGAGTGCAGTTCACTTGCAGGGATATGTTGTATGCCAGCATGAATCTGACACTTTTAGCAACCCTTGGCAAACTCTATGCAATCTCTCAACATAGTAGGCCAATACATGCTCTGTTGAAACAACAAGCATTTCATTTTATGGCCAACTTGGTGTGCTCCACAGGCCCCACTATGGACTGTCGAAAGAGCCAAATATGCCTTTGTTTCATTAAGGCACTTCAATAAGACTCCCTCAGGGGTCTTCTTAAATAATTCATTACCCATAAGTATATAACTTAAGGCTTGATACCTAACTTTTCGCTCCGTCGAAGCTGTTGGATTTTGCAGGTATTCGACTATAGACCCTCTACAGCAAAAATTTCAAAATTTTCACCATCCATGCACCCAAGCTTAGTTGTTTCTAAATCTGATGGGCACAAACCAACATCCACCACTTTCCCTCTTGCTTCTATTACTTCCTGAAGGTTTTCCTTCGACACTTTGTATCTAGAAGCAACCTGAGCTAAGTCATTTGCAACTTGATTTTCTATTCTGGGTATATGTTGGATGGCCACTATTTCAAATTTCTTTAATAGCCTATTTGCTATCACAAAGTACATCATGAGATTTTCTTTAACGCATTTATATTCCTTTGTGATTTGTTTTACAATCAACTCTGAATCTCCCATTATTTCAACTCTAGTTTCCCCCAATTCTAACAAAATTTCAAGGCCAGCAATCATGCTTCATATTCAGCCTCATTGTTAAAGGAAGGCCCTTCGACCCTGTACTTAAATTTTGTTGGAATTTTTTCAGGAGAAATAATGAATATACTCACTCCTGTTCCATTTTTATGGCTTGATCCATCAAATTATAACTTTCAGGATTTCAGTTCAACATAATTTAAATCATTTTCTTTTATAGAATGGTCAACTATAAAGTCTACCACTATTTGCCCTTTCACTGCCTTTAAAGGTTGATATGTTAAACAATATTCTGTTAGTGCTAATGCCCATTTGCCGATTCGACTATGCAAAATAGGTTTAGATAACATATGTTTTACCACATCAAAATGAGACGAAACATACACATCAACAGCTTTATATATTGCTTTAATTTAGTACAAGAGAAATACAAGCATAAACATAAATTTTCAATCATTCTATACCTAGTTTCTGCATCATTTAAAACTCTACTGAGATAATAAATGGCTCTTTCGACTCCATTTTCATCCACTTGAGCCAACATGCTCCCTAAAGTTTTATCTAATGCAGCTATATATAATCTCATACTTTTATTTCTATAAGGTGGTGACAGAATTGGAGGGTGAGTTAGGTACTCCTTGAGTTTGTCGAAGGCTTCCTATTGTAATTTCCCCCACTCAAAACAATCTTTGTTGAAACGAAGCAATGGTGAAAAAGCTTGTGTTTTTCCACTCAGGTTGGATATAAACCTTCTTAGGAAGTTGATCTTTCCCAGCAATGACTGCAACTCCTTTTTTGTTGATGGCGCTCTCGCCTCCATTATGGCTTTGGTTTTATTTTGAATTATCTTGATCCTCTTTTTGTGGACCACAAAGCCTAGAAAATCCCTTACCTGCACACAAAAAGCACATTTAAGAGGATTCATTTTAAGACCATATTTCCTCATCCTTAAAAAGGACCGTCAAAGATGGTCAATATGACTCTTCCCAGAAATAGATTTTATAACAATATCATCAATGTAAATTTGCATGAAAGTATCTATAAAATCATGGAAGATTGAATTCATCGCCCTTTGATAAGTGACACCAGCATTCTTAAGACCAAAAGGCATCATTATCCATTCATAGGCGCCTAAAGCACCAGGACATCTAAAAGCAGTTTTAGGAACATCTTCCTCAGCAATGAATATTTGGTTATAACCAGTATATCCATCTAACATGCTAACATATTCATGTCCTGCTGCAGAATCTACTAACATTTCTGCTACTGACATTGAATACTCGTCTTTTAGAGTTGAAAAATTTAAATCTCTAAAATCTATGCAAACTCTTAAAGAACCATTCTTTTTTATAATAGGCACTATATTAGCCAACCATTCGACATACCTGGCAGTGCGAATGAATTTGCACGAAGCAGTCTTTCAACTTCCTCTTTAATCTTTGAAAGCATCTCTGGTGCAAACCATCTCGGACTTTTCTTGACTGGTTTTTTCCCATGTGTCATAGGAAAACTATGTTCAACCAACTCCCTGCTTAAACCAGGCATTTCATCATAATCCCAGGCGAAACAGTCCTTGAATTCTTTCAACAACTAAACCACTTCAAACTTCAATTGGGGGTTCTAATTGGCAGTGATGTAAGTAGGCCTTTTGATTTCCCCCTCACTGAGATCTATTTCTTCTAAAGGATCTTGTGCTAGCATTTTAACATTGTTTGCCAGTGGATCTTTCTCAAACCCTAAAGGCTCATATTCATAAATGGCATCAAACCTATGGTTTTACTCTCCAGTTTGGACCTTATCTAGAGGTTCTGGGTCGAAGTCCTTACCAGGACCTTCTTGGTGAAATTTAGAAATGGCTTCGCCAGTTATGTGATCATTAGCAGCTTCTAAAGCCGCTTGTAATTTTGTTTCATCCACATAGGCCAAAATTCTCTTCAATGCTTCAAATTCAGTCATGATCACTGAATTCACTTCCCCACCCTGTGGGGTCTATTGGAGGCAAGCCTAAACATGAAAGCCTTTCTCCTGGTGTCGCCTTGTCCCATCTAAAACCTTCGACAGGATGCAAATACAACGAATAGAATGTCTCTTCGTCTGTTGTGAACTCAAAATCCGCTGGAGGACACGGAGCAATATTCGTCAGGTGTTTATCAAACTGTCTCCCATCAACATGATTAATAGGGATTTTAAAGTATCCTTGATCAGCTTCAATATTTTCCAGTATACCATCTGGCCTCCAAATGGAAATTCTCTGATGCATTGAAGAAGGCACAACACTTAGGCCATGAATCCACTCTCTTCCTAGGAGCAGATTATAATTTGCTCTAGTTTCGACAACCATAAAAATTGTAGGCATATTGATAGTTCCCACAGTAAGATCAACTTGGATTACCCCTAAAGTGGAGCCAACCTTTCCTTCATAGTTTGACAGAACCATGTTTTAGGGCTTGGTATCAGTTTCAAACTTCTCAATCTTACTTAGTAGTAACTATGGCATCAAATACACAGTTGCGCCATAGTCCACCAATATATTGTTAACAGGCACATTCTCCACTTTTCCAGTAATGTAAAGAGGCTTTAAATGACCCTTCATAGCCTCTGTGGGGCATTCAAAAAAGGCATCTTGCTCCTCTACACACCCATTGTTCATTATATGATAACACACAGGTTCGGGTGCAAGCATTTCCATCTCAGTATTCTGATCTAAATCTTCAACTTTTGTAACCTGGCCGAACTCTTTGGGCATGACGGATACAACATTGACTATAATGTCAAGGGAAGCTGCTGACTCGCTGTCAAAGTTTTCAGTCATATTCTCATTGTTGCACCCTAAAATTTGCCCAACCTGTTCTTGACTTGGCTTTTGTTTCATTTCATTTTTCATTCTGTTTCATTTCTGCATTGCATAGCATTTGTTCTTGAGACAGGGGATCAAGGTTTTCCTGTGGCTCAGAATTCACCTTCAGCGCAAGCAATCAAAGCAGCAATTGGCATTTATTTTTCCCGATGGAGCGGTCAATTTTATTTTATTGTGCAGGTTAATTTCCAGCGTTCAGGCTACTTCAAGCAGTTTCACAATCAGGATGATCGAAAACGAGTTCTAGAGGCTTAACAGATATCCAAACAGTTGAAAACGGACAAGTGGACACGTTTCCCTCCAAAAGGCGCCAATTTCAAACTTTTGAAGGTGTTAATTGGTTAACACATATGGTTAACCAATTAACACAATCAAAATCAGGCTAATTTTGCAAGTTTTCATAGTGTTAACCGGTTAACCATATGCGTTAACCGATTAACCTGTGTATTTTTTGCCCTGTACGTGAATTTTCAAGTCCATCCACTCTTGGAGTCCCATTTTGATCATTTGAATTTCATTTTTTCACTTGGGAAGGATCTAGAACCCTTTAAAAATTCATATTTTCCTCCAAATGCCCATTCCTCATTCCAAACCTTAATTTCCAATCCAAATTCCCAAACCTTGCTTTGGATCCAAACCAAGAGAGTACTTAAGTGATTTACTCCAAACCTCACAAGCTAATCTCTCATAATTCAATTCATTTTTCAGAATTCACTCTTGAGCTCTCAATTCTCTCAACTTCTCCATTTCCAAAACCCTCACTCAAAGCTCTTCATCATTTGGATTCGTTGATTTTTCATTGAAATCAATGGATTCTTGAGCATAAACCTCCATTTAACATCATCATTGGATCAATTTTCATAATCAATTTTCGTGCAAATTGAGATATGATTATGGAGCTTGAGTTGGAAGTGCTTATTTGGAGTAATTTGGTTTAAAAGTGTTTGATCTTCATTCCTCTTGCAAGAATTATTGTGGATCTTGAAGTTTTCCGAATAATCTTGTTTAGATCTGCTCAAATCCAGTTGATCAACACTTATCGAAGCAAATCTCCGCTTCGAAGGTTGGAATTCTCGATCCGATTTAATTTTTGAGCTTATCATGTTAATCTTCATATTCGATTGAATTTTGGTTGATTTCGGTCCGTTTGAATTGTGATTATGCTGTGTAGACATGTTTGCATGTCTATTGGTTTTCTGTTTGCAGGTGTAATTTTGTGCTTATTTGATAAGCTGATCTTTTGGATCATTTGATTAATTGATTTTGTGCTGAAAGTGCTTTTTCTGCTGCTGTTTTTGGCCTCTGTTACAGTGTTAATCGGTTAACACATATGGTTAACCGATTAACCATTTCAAACTTTCAAAAAAATTTCAAACGTTAACAGTGTTAATCGGTTAACGCATATGGTTAACCGATTAACCTGTTCAAAATTCCAGATTTTCCAAACTTTTTAAGGTGTTAACCAATTAACCCCAGGGGTTAACCGATTAACACTGCAACAGTGGGCCTGTTTTGCTATTTTTCAAGGTGTTTCCGCATACCGTTCCACTTCGAATCATCATAGATTAGTGTGATGCATTAGGAGTGTGATGTTTGGTATATATGTCACTGTTCTTGATCGTTTGATCATTATTTTGTCGACTCGTTTTGTTCGATTTCCACTTGAATGCATATTTTTATATGTTGTTCAATATGATGTTCATCCTTGTGTGCTTGAGCGAAGTACTATGGTCGAGATGCGCTTGTGGCGGCTGCTGCCCCGCACTTCTTTTCCTCCCATTTGTCTCCGATGATTGATAGTCGACGGTTGTAGAGGCTCGTCTTCTCCCGTTATGTCTCATCTGCTCATTTTCTTTTCGCATTTGCATGTTCATGTTGCTTATCTTTGCATGTGCATTTCATCTAGTGTTTTGTATTTTTGCTTGCTCCAAAGGGGTTGAGACGCGCTTGTGGCGGCTGCTGCCCCACACTTCCTTTCCTCCCTCTTTGCATGTTTGTGTTCTATGTGTGCATATTACTTGTGTTTGCATCTCCTACTTGCGATTGAATTTATCTTGTGCTTTCTTGTGCTTTTTGCCATGATCCCCATAGGGTTCCTAGTTCCTCTGTTTAGGATGGGAGTAGGAGAGACATTAGGTGTTCAATCTAAGCATGTTAACATTAGGTAGTTCCCTTTTGCATCCCAACTCTAAGTCCACTTTGCATGACAACTTTTAGGATCGATTAGTCTCCCATTAGTGTCATTTCTTCTCTTCTCATCTTCAAACATTCATAAAACACCTAATAAAGAATGACAAGTGTTATGCGTTAAGAGCTTTAAGCTACTTGGGAAATGGTGATTGGGGGGCTTCCTCTCAATGGCCTAGAGTGTTTAATGTACACCCTTTGGGTGATATGCGACGCATTCGCTCCTAGGTCATAGTCTCTAGTGCGACATGAGTTATAAATCAAACTCAACACTTCTTCTCTAAAAACCACAAAAACACTTCAAATCTTTTTCATCCTTCGATATTCTAATCAGGAAAATCTTTTCAGATAAAAGAGTGTTGTTAACTCTTAGTTCTACCGCAAACAGTAACGCCTAAGTCTCCAATGGTCGAGCTGCATACACCAACTGCTATAACTATTTGTTAACCCTACTCAGGCCTAAAAACTTTTGAACTAACCTATGGTCCTTTTTAGCCTGAACTACGTTTGCTCTGATCTTTCATACCAGATGAAAGTACGTAGGCACAAGACGCGATGTCTTGGCGAGCAACCTTCCCCCCTTTCACCCGTAGTTAGCCGAACTACGTTGACTCTAACTTTCCCATTGCACGGGGGAATACGTAGGCACACAGCGGCGATGCTCTGCCGAGTCTTCTATTTTATTTTTCTTTTGTCCCTTGACCTTTAGCGTAGATAGATTGATCACCCTTTTAGATAGACAACAATGCTTGGATCCCGTCGAGTAGGACGGACGTGAGGGGTGCTAATACCTTCCCCTTGTGTAACCGACTCCCGAATCCAGACTTGGTTGCGATGACCTTGTCTTTCCCTTTTTCGTTAGTTTTTTTCCGATCATTTACTTTCCCTCTCTTTGGGATAAATAACGAAAGGTGGTGACTCTTCTGTTTTCCGCCGGGTGTTTTTCGCAGTTGCGACACTCATCATCTTCGACTTCTCTTTCTGGTTGGTACTTTTGAACAACAAACAACTTCTGCCTTATAGGCATTTTCTCAGTTATTCCCACTTGATTACCAACATTGGTACTCGACTCTCCTTGTATTGGTACCTGAGCTTCCCTGATGGCCTTTCGGCTACGATGTTCTTTTTGCCATTGTGACCTAGTCATAGGGTTCTTACCCTTGTAGTTTTGACAGGTGTATGCTAATTTATTAGTTGTATCGTTTTCCTTTCAATATTCAAACGAAGAACCCCTTTCCACATCAAATTTCTACCATTTCTTCTGTCCTCTCGCTTCGACAGGTTTTATCCAACTTCCTGTTGGTATATTTCCAGCTGGTTTAAATGTGCTTGGCCTAGCTTGGGTTTTTACCCTGTCAAGGATCTTCTGGGATCAAAACTTCTTGGGTCTTGATTCATTTCCTGCCCCCACTTTCCACTGGCTTTTTTGACTCCCTCCAAATTGTGAGCAGCTTTTTCATCAAAAATGTCACTACATCTAGGACACAGCATCACTCTTGATCCATTCTTTTGGCAACGATGCAGAAAATCAACAATGGTTTCTTCCTGCTTGGGGTATACCACTTTTTTACGTTCTTCTTGTTTTTCTGCCTCACTTATCTCTTCAGCCTTTTGATCTATAATCTCGACCATGTTGACATCAACCTTATCTTCTAGCTTCATCTTAGAAAAGTGAGCTTTCAGGTTTTTAGTGGTCTTCTCCATACACTTATCATCTGCTTCCTTTGTTACCTTCTGCCGGGTGGAATCTTCAGCTTCGACCACTGTTTTAACATTAAACTTTTTAATGTTAGGAGATGTTTTGAAGTACTATTCTGCTGCCATGCATATCCAGTTTTCTAACAAGCAACCATCCATCTCCACCGTTTCCCCTACCAACACCATGTGGTTCTCCAATTCTTTGACGACTTCGACTCTGGGAACCTTTATGCCCATAGCCTCATTGTGCTGATACTATCTGAACTAGCATCAGATTCCTCACCTAATTCAACCATGTTAATTCCCTCAGTAGCATTTACTCTCAGTCCTCTCACTGCCACATCTAATCCCTTAGCACCTCTATCCATCTCAACAAACTTATCTGCAGTTTTCTTGGTTATCAACATCAGACTACTATCATCAGTGCTTCCTCCACTTAAACTATCTGCGGTCTTATTAAAACCTTCAGAAGTTTTATCTCTCAGCTTGTGCATGTCATTCCGGTCTAAGCATTCAGTTACTTTGATCATCACAGGCTTTGTGGCAAAGTCTTCAGTAATTTCCACCATGTTGACTGAAAAGTTGAACCATTCAGTGGCCTCGACCATCTGGACCTCTTTAGGCTCTGCATAGAGAGCCTCTGCGGTTTGCAATGGGTCAGAGTCAATCTTCATTTGGGCCTTTCCTTTATCCCCAAACTTCAGCCTTCCTTCTTGGATAGCACCTTGCACCAAATCCCTGAAAAGAAAACATTGAGATGTTTTATGACCTGTCGCTACTGTGAAAATCGGCGCCGGCTGACAGAAGAGTCGCCACCGTGCGTTATTTATCCCTCAGAGCGGGAAAGGAAACGCTCGAAGTAAACCTCGCAAAAAACGGGGAAAAGGTATGGTCATCGCAACCAAAACCTGGGTTCGGGAGTCGGTTACGCAAGGGGAAGGTATTAGCACCCCTCACGTCCGTCGTACTCGACGGGATCCACGCTTGCTTGGGTTGTCTATTGGATGCAAAACAATCTATCTACGGCTGCTAAATCTAAACGGAAGGGAATTGACTCGATAGAGCGTCGCACTCTATGCCTACGTATTCTCAAGAGAGAAAGTCAGAGTCAACGTAGTTCGGGACTACGGGAAAATTGGCTCGCCAAGACCTTGCGTCTTGTGCCTACGTACTTCCACTGCATGGAAGATCAGAGCTTTACGTAGTTCAGACTAACTACGGCTAAACAAAACATTCTCACACAGCAGTGAGAAAAACAACTGGTTTCACAGGGTCGGGAACCTATGGGCAAAACTATGGCTTGGTCTCAAATGCACTTGGGCAAGAGAGAAAAAGGGTTCAATTAATCGTCAGCGGGAAAGTCTCGATCGCACAGCCGCGAGAGAACAAAAGTTAGTCGTTAGTGTGCTCGCTAGGATATCGCATCCTATGCCTACATATTCTCGTCTGGTACGAGAAATCAGAGCAGCTGTAGTTCGGCTACTTCGGGACCACAGCTCAAATCTCGTTTTATTAATCTCTGAAAAATGATTACAATGCTTGCCTACTGAAAATAAATCTCCTAGGAAACGCTATCCTATTCTATCCTAAAAAATTGAATGGAAAATAGCCCCCTAACAAATGGGCTTCTAAACTATCCCTAAAATCTTAAAATAATCCCTACGAAAGTATATCCTAAAAGAAAACGTACTTAAAAAATATTAAACCTACACTAATATTTTTTCTCTTTTTTCTTCTTTTCTCTTCAACATATTTTCCATATTTTTTCTATGTTTTTCTCACAATATTTTTCTCTATTTATTTCTTTTTCTTTTAATATTTCTTTTTCACTATTTTTCTATCAATATTTTCTCCTTCTTTTTTCTAAAATATTTTTTTATAATATTTCTTTTCTTTTCTTTTCTCCTTTCTTCACAATATTATTTTTCTTTTATTGTTTTGTATTTTTCTAAAAACTTTAAACAAAAGAAAAAAATGAAAAGAATACAAAAAAATGGGAGGGGGTACACTGCTATTACAGGGGGATTTAACAGAAAATAAAATAAAAACTGAATGGGCCCAGCCCAGCAAACAAACCAGTCCACACGCAGGGGGGTGCTGGATGGAAATTGTAGGGTGTGTAAGCAGAACACCCGTTGGGCCCAGGCCCACTTCTCGTCAGAAAAAATGAGGGAAGGCGTCCCAAAAAAACTGTTGGGCCTGGCCCAATCCACCCTTCTCCTCTCTCTTCCCTTTCTGCTTCTGAAACCCTAGAATCTCTTTCCCCTTTGCTCATGGCGCCGCCGCCCCTTTCTCCGAACTCTCTCTGTCTCCTTCGTTCATTCTTCGTTCTTCTTCTCAAACCCGAACAACACATTTCACAACCACTAAAACAACATGAACACCAAGATGAACAAATTCTCGCAACTCTTCTGGGTGGTTTGGTCGAAGGCTCGCCGGTGAAGACCAACAGATGAGGATTAAGGAGATCCACTTGAAGGTTTTACGCAGTTCTGGATATGTTCTGAAGTTCGTTCTCGCATTGTTGAACGATGAAGATCATGTTCCTGGCGATTCTCTGATGATGGAGTTCCCGGAGTGTCTTGAAGAAATCTGGATGAGCTTTGATGAATCTGATGGACAACGGACGAACGATGATGATGAAGATTCATCGTTCTGATGAATTTCTTGGAAATGCTTCTTGAGGGCGTTCTTGATACCTGCATGGACGATTTCTGGAATTTTGCTCTTGTTGATTGGAAAGAAGATGAAGATTAATGGCTGGTGATTGATGAACTTCTGGGATGGAGATTGATGATCTTGATCGGTTTCTGGACCTCTTGATGTGTTGATTATGGATCCAGAAAAAAAATCTGGAAATATGATGATGAATCTGGGGATTTGTGTTCTTGCTGAGGATGAATGTTTCTGGAGTTTGGAGGATGAAGATTGTTTGAGTTCTGTTGAAGATTCGTTGAAACCTTTGATGAACACAACTTGCTGATGAAGATTGTTGTTGAGGTAGTTTCTGGGTTTTAGGTTGTTTTCTGGCTGTCCGGCGAAGTGTACGGCGGTGATGAGGGGAGGTTGAAGGTTGTGATCGAAGGAAGGAGATGAACGGTGATGGATGATGGAGATGGGTGGTTTCTGGGGCGTTCTCCGGTGAAGTGCGGCGGCCGGAAATTGTTTGGTAGGGTGGTTGCATTGCCGCCGGCCATGCAACCGGTGAAGGCTGGTAGAAGGACATGTGGCGCTGATAGTGGAGAGGCTGTGCGCATGGCTTACGCGTGGCGTGAGAGGGAGGCTTAGTGGGATGAGGTGGCGTGATGAGTCTAAAACGCGTGGGGCCAGCCTGAGAGTGTGATGGCGTGCCGGCATGATGGTGAGGAACGTGGGGCCAGCCTTCATTCAACATGTGGCGAGCTGACTTATAAAGGCTGATAAATTCTGGCAGCTTCTAGAAGGTGCTGGAGAGCGCTGGAAACTGCTGGGAATTACTGGAATTGACTGGACCATTTGCTGGAAAAAAACTGGACAAACTGACTTTATTCTGGGCTGCGAACTGGGCTCATTCTGAACTGAATTTGGATATAGGCCCAAAACGAAAAACAGACAAAACCAAACACTGAATGGATTAATGAAATGGATTAAAAACAATGATTAACTACTAATTACTAATCAACTAAATGAATTAAAATTCTGATTATTATTCTAATTAATTCTAAAAACTCCTAATAAATTCTAAAAAACTATATTATTTATATTAACACCTATTTACTAATAAAAGAAAAAAAACTATTATTATTCTATATCTAAAACATATTAAAAAATTCAACTAATATCTAAAAGAAAAATCTATTAATATCTAATATTCTAAAGATGAATTAAGAAAGTGTTAAAACCTATTAATATTCTAAAAAAATTCTATGTTATCCTAAAAAATCTAAAAATGATTTAAATCTATTTAAAAAGAATTAAAAACTATTAAAAATCCTATTAATATTCTAAAAATGATTTAAAAGCTATTAAAAATATCTAAAATGACTAAAAAATCTATTTAAAAATCCTATTAACTCCTAAAAATATTAAAAGCTAATTAAACTGATAAAAAACACCTGAAACACGAGACGGGAGCTGTGATCCCTGATAAAATCAAAACAAATGAAAAATGCAATGTATGCAATATGCAGATGCGAATGCGATTGTGCGTCGAAACATCGAGCCAGATACGAGACCCGGTTGGTCAAATTTTGGGGTGCAACAGCTGCCCCTATTCAAGCGACTTCGACCTGAATGGGTGAAGAGCGCTCAGCCTTCAAACATTCAAGGTAGATGACGGTTGAATACAAATGAAACCCTGAAATTTGCCAACCGCGGGAATATACTGCAAAGCTGCTTGAGGAATAGCTTCCAATAACTGAAGTTTGGTTGTCACGGCAACACCTGGTCAATTTTCTGATAAATTTTCTTCTCCTTTTCAACACCTGTGTAACGCCACAAGTATTGAAATAATGCTTCGGAAAAGCAAACGACTTGATTCCCATCTCTCTCATGGGATCAAATCTGGTCAACTCACAGTTCACTGCGAACTTGAGGACAATTCTCCTGGGGAATTCTGAATAGAACTGCCTGGCACCTATTCTGACGAAGGGGGCAGCTTCAGAAGTCTGGTATATGTCAATCTTCGTTGTTGTTGTTGTTTTTTCCGATGCTGATGTAACAACCAAATGAAGAATCACTCCGCTGGGGGAGAAGGTAAGTTGAACCACACAACTCTGCAGGTGAACAAGTTCGAAATCCAATAGGTAACCATCCTGGTCTATGTTTCGACATGCGTATGCTTGAAATGATGCAATGCCCTATATGACATGTAAATGCTGTACATTCTGTTTGAAAATGCGATGCCCATACGGCATGGATATACTATATGTTTGATGGATGCAATGACTATATATGCAAATGCTAATGCAAGCTCGAGCTGCCAGAGAACACCAGGTCTGAAAACCGCTTGGCAAAATAAATGTCGAAGGTAGCGTCAACTCTACTGGGGATGAACTGAAGTCACAGGATCATCTCAAAATAAATGCTGGAAACGGGAAATCAAATCCGCTGGGGATAACTGTCCTGTTGGAGAAGTAAAAAGGCACCCTGCTTGGAGACTTTACTGGGGAAAGAAAACAACTCTGCTCGGGGATGCTTCCTTCAAACCATTGGCAACTGGTTGTATTCTGCGGGGATTGACCCAAACTGGGATTGATTGCGCGCGGCACACTGCTAGAAATGCCCCTATCATCAAGGATATCAATCTTAATCTGCTCGGGGATCCTTCTGATCCTACTCTGATACGGGGTAAAATACGATCTCGACTCTTCCG
This sequence comes from Lathyrus sativus, assembly GCA_963859935.3. Taxonomy (NCBI): domain Eukaryota; kingdom Viridiplantae; phylum Streptophyta; class Magnoliopsida; order Fabales; family Fabaceae; genus Lathyrus; species Lathyrus sativus. The sequence goes on from OZ012737.1 coordinate 181,463,528, forward strand.
GGGATAATACGCCACTTTCATCTGCTGAAGAGTAACAATTCTGGTTTAACAACATCTGCGAGGAATTCAACCATTAATCGGAGCGCTGGCATCCGTCGAGCTTCGTATCGGGGAACATGACAACATGCGGGTCATTGGGAAATACTGTGTCAGATACCTTTAGGTTTTTTTGTTTTTTCTGGTTTAGGATAAACACGGATTATGTACACAATGAAAGTATGGGAAATACTAGATGAGAACTAGCATTCAAAGGTATACTACCAGGCGAGAACTGATAGGAAAATAGGTTAGGAAAATTGAACGCAAATTAATTTTTTGTGTTTTTGAACATCAGACGGGGCTGACTGGATAACAGACTGAGAAAAAGACAACCAGGCGAGAACTGGTTGAAAGCTAACGTACACCAGGCGAGAACTGGTATAACACTTGGGTTGAAACACACGATGACCAGGCGAGAACTGGTTATGCAACGATATGTACCAGGCGAGAACTGATACAACACTTGAAGAAACGGTAACTAGACGAGAACTGGTTACAATAAACTGCACCAAACGGGAACTGCTGCTTACAATAAACTGCACCAGACGGGAACTGATGCTTACGGAAGGGTGGGCCAGACGAGAACTGGTTACCGATTTGCCAGGCGTGAACTGGACTTTGGAAACGACTGGTTACTGACGCGCAACAGGTTTAAACTGCAGGATAATGATCCAATGACAATAAGACCTTTGAAAGGCCCAGGTTTTTGATAAGGGTATTGACATGATTCCCCGATACTCAACTCCGGCTGGGGATAAACAGACTGGTTTGAACAACTTGCCCCAGTACAATTCAACTTGCCCTAATCTAGCTCTTGGGAATACTGCTCTGAACAGCTCTCTATGAGACGACTTCGGAAATATTTGCCCCGGTATCTGTACGACAAAAGGGTTCAATCTCCAATTAAACACCTATCAACCCAGTTGATTTCAACATTCTCTGCGATGACTGGCCCCTGAATGAGCGTTCTAGCGGCTTAACCCGATCTGATTATCCACTGGAAGTATCTGCTTTCAAATCTCCATGCTCTGCATAATTGCCCCTGATTGGCTCTCGAGAAGACTCACTTCTGATCAACTGCTTCTCAAACAACTGCCCCTGATCGACTGAAGCTTCGGGACTTGTCCTCAGACTGACTGATTCTGAACTTACTGGAAGTCAATGTCTCTGATTCACTAGGCTTCACAACATACACCATTCTGATTCAGACTGCTGAATTACTCAATCCTGCTCGATTATTCTCTGCTGGAATTTCTTTCATTCCAACTACTAACCTGCAATTAGAATCGTCTGTCTACGAATGGTAATCTTAATGCAATGGTTATGCAGATTTTGAAAAATTTTTGAGCTGTCACTCATTTACATGCAATGATTGTGAGCGACGAATGAACCAAAGTTCAAACGTAGTGCTTACGTGATCAGTGAAAATACAACAAGGATGTAACTAGCAAGTCAAGAAGGAGTCAGGTTACTCAACCTTATCGTAATGCGCTTCAGACTAACCCTACCTCAATTAGGTCTTTTAAGGGTTGTATCGTGGTCGGGTTCACGGTTCGTGGAACAAGGATATTTGGCTCAAATTTTGATTTGTACCCACCCCTTTTACGTGATGATCTCCGATCCTAAGGTTCAGTTAACCTGGCACAAGCACTCGCCTCTTCGAGAGGTATGTTGAATGGTAAGAACCACAATTAAGGAATTCACAAGCTTTTCTGGAGTGACAGTTACTCCTTTTCGTTTTCGGTGTCTGTGTACACGACTTTGTGATTTGCTGGGGAAAATTTTCTTTTTAATCCCTCTTTTTCACTCTTTTGATTCCCTAATTTTTGCCTGAACTGACTCATTTTGAGTTCTTTTCAATTTTTTCGATTTCTTTTAAAGTCCAGCGGGATGCCCTAATTTTTGCCTAAGTATTAGCTTCCTAGCTTTTTCTTTCTTTTTACTTAGCGGGCTTTCTTTCTTTCTTTTGGAACAAAGTCGTGTGACACTGGTTGCCTTGATTGCTCCGAAAGGATTGTAACTGTCTCACTCCTGATTGGTGAGATTTGACCTTTTTGAAAGGTATAAACTGATGTTGGTCCTTGAAAGACAACACTCCTCTGGAAGACTTGAATGCTCGGTCAAGCTAACTGCCAACTACCCTGCCCCAGGTTAAGATGTAAGGGTTTAACAGTCCGAAAAACTTCTACTTCCTGGCTCGAAGTGGTTAACAAGGGACTAACTCCTTATTTCTCCAGTGTTTGGGGGATTTGAAACAATGCCTTGTACGTCATCGGTACGGTCTTATCTGAAAGCACACGATCATCGGTTATGAGTTTCAGTTTCATCATCCTCCCTCCTAACTTTGCTAGTCACAGTGGAAAAGTGGAATGAAAAAATGCAAGTGTCAGTGTAATGCAATAAATGAGCGACAGCGACATGATTAATTCAGAAAAATGCATAGTCACTTTATTATTATCACCATTCGAAACATACAATGTTTACAAGCAGGTAGTAACTAACAGAAAAAGAAACTACAAATGCAAATGATGTATAAAGGCCTGAGGACTGCCGATGCTGAAGCGCCTGCCTGTCTGAACCACTGGCTTTTGCTGGAGAATACCTTCCGAGTCTACGAGCTTAGACAGCTGAACGGTTGGGATGAACAAACAGAAATCCTTCTCGAAAGGAAATGCGATCCTGATCAATCAACTGCTGTACCTTTGCCTGAAATGCTTTACAATCTTCCGTCGAATGCCCCGGTGAGCCACCATGATAACCACACTGAACGTGGGGATTATACCCAGGAGGGTAGGGTTCTGGGACTGGCTTAAGAGCTTTCGGCTCCACCAAAGACTTCTGGATCAAAGATGGTAGCAACTGGCTATACGGCATCGGCACTGGGTGAGAAGGACCATTCCTTCGTTCCAAATTGTTGTGAGGTCGATTCTGATTCTGACGCTGATTTTGATAACCTCGGCCATGAGTTTGCTGCTTTGCAATGGAAGCGACATAAGATTCCCGATATGGTGCCCCAGGCACAGCTGTCTGTCCAGAATAACGAGACACAGAAGATACTGACCGCTGAGAAGACGGAGAACCATCAGATTTCACCGATTCGACTTGAGGATATCCAACGTCTGTCAGGACCGCATTGATCACAGTTTCATTTTCAGATTGAGAGCTATGGAGAGATTCAGTTTCACTGGCCTGACCTTTTGAAACATACGGGATTCTTCCAATCTTTACACCATACTCGATGTGCTCTCCCGTCCTTACCAACTCAGTGAAATTTGGTGCGGTTCCAAGCATTCTTTCGAAGTACGGGCTCTGCAAGGAGTTCACGAACATGCCTTTCAGCTCTTGGTCTAGGAGCGGTGGTTGCACTCTACCAGCAAATTCTCTCCATCTCTGAACATACTTTCTGAAAGATTCGTTGTCCCCTTGAGACAATTCTTGCAAATGCATGCGGATAGGAGCTTCATCAAGATTATAGTCGTACTGCTTCAGGAAGGCATTGGCTAAATCCATCCATGATCGGATCTGATCACGTTCTAACTGCATATACCAACTCAGAGGTGCCCTAGTCAGACTATCTTGAAAGCAATGAATCATCAGCTTGTCGTTGTGCACAAATGAAGTCATTCTTCGGCAGAACATCACCAAATGTTGCTTCGGGCAACTATCTCCTTTGTACCTTTCAAACCTCGGCATTCTGAACTTCGGAGGTAACACTAGGCCAGGAACCAGACACATATCGGCAGCACTAGGAGTAACAGCGGCTTTACCTTTCAAGGCTTTGAATCTCTCCTCTAATGCACGAAACCTTTCAGCATATACGGGAGCTAATGGGTCTTCACTCTTTGCTGTCGGGACCTCTCTTCGGGGCTTTGGCACTGGGAAGGCAAAACCCTGGTAGTCTGAGACATCAACAGAAGGAGAACGTTCACCTCGGGCAACAAACTGCTCACGCAGACCTTGGTCTTCAACAGATGGATGCACACGCTGAGCTGCAGTAAGGTTGTTCACTTGCGGAAAGTCTTCGTCGTGCGGAGATCCATACAGAGGATTGGACGTCACGGTGAAACCTGACAAGGTATCAACAAACTGGAAGCCGCTCTCTGACATAGCTACCAATGGTCTTCAGTTGACTTCGATGCTCGATTCTGCTCAAATCTGCTTCAAATCTGCTTCAACCCCTTGGTCGTCTTCAATATTCACCTTCAGAATCAAAATAACGGCTGGATAAGAGCTCTGGCTAGCTGGCGAATGGTATGCAATATGATGCGAAGATGCCTATGCAAATGCAATGCAATGCAACAGACACGGGATCACAGCCCCCACACAATCTAAATACTGTTGTACTGCTGACGGAGAACGGTTGCTCTGAAGAGAAGACCAGAATAACGGGTAGGTTGGAAGTCAAGTTTCCTGCACAAAAAAAACCCCCCACTCACAGGTGTGGACCTATATCTGACAAGGTACGGCATCCTATGCGGTCGTCAGCGTCACAGACTTTCATGAGGAATGATACGATTCCCAGAAGGAGTGGCATCGTCATCTCATGAAGAGGCCTCACTTAGCTAACTTCCAAATGATCGGTTCCCAGAGTCGACAATCCTCACGTCTGGACTCCCCTCAGATCCTCAGGACCGGAAAGGAGCACCTCTGCAAGAACCTCGTCCGAGTGCAGATTTTCGTAGGGAACTGTGCCTGCTCAGCAGACAGGTTCGTCTACTACTTCTCCGCAACTATATCTAGGTGCATACTCATACTCAAGCCCAGGTCCGGCTTATCTCAATCATAGAACACCCGTAACACCCCAACAGTAACAGATAATATCGATAAATAAGCCCCAAATAGACAAGCAAATAAGCGCTAGGATTGACTCTCTCTTAGGGGACGTTGGATCCCACAATTGACTCGCTTTCGGGACGTTGGATCCCTAGGAAACTGTGAGGTCCTCAGCAGAGTCGCCAGCTGTCACTACTGCGAAAATCGGCTCCGGCTGACAGAAGAGTCGCCACCGTGCGTTATTTATCCCTCAGAGCGGGAAAGGAAACGCTCGAAGTAAACCTCGCAAAAAACGGGGAAAAGGTATGGTCATCGCAACCAAAACCTGGGTTCGGGAGTCGGTTACGCAAGGGGAAGGTATTAGCACCCCTCACGTCCGTCGTACTCGACGGGATCCATGCTTGCTTGGGTTGTCTATTGGATGCAAAACAATCTATCTACGGCTGCTAAATCTAAACGGAAGGGAATTGACTCGATAGAGCGTCGCACTCTATGCCTACGTATTCTCAAGAGAGAAAGTCAGAGTCAACGTAGTTCGGGACTACGGGAAAATTGGCTCGCCAAGACCTTGCGTCTTGTGCCTACGTACTTCCACTGCATGGAAGATCAGAGCTTTACGTAGTTCAGACTAACTACGGCTAAACAAAACATTCTCACACAGCAGTGAGAAAAACAACTGGTTTCACAGGGTCGGGAACCTATGGGCAAAACTATGGCTTGGTCTCAAATGCACTTGGGCAAGAGAGAAAAAGGGTTCAATTAATCGTCAGCGGGAAAGTCTCGATCGCACAGCCGCGAGAGAACAAAAGTTAGTCGTTAGTGTGCTCGCTAGGATATCGCATCCTATGCCTACATATTCTTGTCTGGTACGAGAAATCAGAGCAGCTGTAGTTCGGCTACTTCGGGACCACAGCTCAAATCTCGTTTTATTAATCTCTGAAAAATGATTACAATGCTTGCCTACTGAAAATAAATCTCCTAGGAAACGCTATCCTATTCTATCCTAAAAAATTGAATGGAAAATAGCCCCCTAACAAATGGGCTTCTAAACTATCCCTAAAATCGTAAAATAATCCCTACGAAAGTATATCCTAAAAGAAAACGTACTTAAAAAATATTAAACCTACACTAATATTTTTTCTCTTTTTTCTTCTTTTCTCTTCAACATATTTTCCATATTTTTTCTATGTTTTTCTCACAATATTTTTCTCTATTTATTTCTTTTTCTTTTAATATTTCTTTTTCACTATTTTTCTATCAATATTTTCTCCTTCTTTTTTCTAAAATATTTTTTTATAATATTTCTTTTCTTTTCTTTTCTCCTTTCTTCACAATATTATTTTTCTTTTATTGTTTTGTATTTTTCTAAAAACTTTAAACAAAAGAAAAAAATGAAAAGAATACAAAAAAATGGGAGGGGGGTACACTGCTATTACAGGGGGATTTAACAGAAAATAAAATAAAAACTGAATGGGCCCAGCCCAGCAAACAAACCAGTCCACACGCAGGGGGGTGCTGGATGGAAATTGTAGGGTGTGTAAGCAGAACACCCGTTGGGCCCAGGCCCACTTCTCGTCAGAAAAAATGAGGGAAGGCGTCCCAAAAAAACTGTTGGGCCTGGCCCAATCCACCCTTCTCCTCTCTCTTCCCTTTCTGCTTCTGAAACCCTAGAATCTCTTTCCCCTTTGCTCATGGCGCCGCCGCCCCTTTCTCCGAACTCTCTCTGTCTCCTTCGTTCATTCTTCGTTCTTCTTCTCAAACCCGAACAACACATTTCACAACCACTAAAACAACATGAACACCAAGATGAACAAATTCTCGCAACTCTTCTGGGTGGTTTGGTCGAAGGCTCGCCGGTGAAGACCAACAGATGAGGATTAAGGAGATCCACTTGAAGGTTTTACGCAGTTCTGGAGATGTTCTGAAGTTCGTTCTCGCATTGTTGAACGATGAAGATCACGTTCCTGGCGATTCTCTGATGATGGAGTTCCCAGAGTGTCTTGAAGAAATCTGGATGAGCTTTGATGAATCTGATGGACAACGGACGAACGATGATGATGAAGATTCATCGTTCTGATGAATTTCTTGGAAATGCTTCTTGAGGGCGTTCTTGATACCTGCATGGACGATTTCTGGAATTTTGCTCTTGTTGATTGGAAAGAAGATGAAGATTAATGGCTGGTGATTGATGAACTTCTGGGATGGAGATTGATGATATTGATCGGTTTCTGGACCTCTTGATGTGTTGATTATGGATCCAGAAAAAAATCTGGAAATATGATGATGAATCTGGGGATTTGTGTTCTTGCTGAGGATGAATGTTTCTGGAGTTTGGAGGATGAAGATTGTTTGAGTTTTGTTGAAGATTCGTTGAAACCTTTGATGAACACAACTTGCTGATGAAGATTGTTGTTGAGGTAGTTTCTGGGTTTTAGGTTGTTTTCTGGCTGTCCGGCGAAGTGTACGGCGGTGATGAGGGGAGGTTGAAGGTTGTGATCGAAGGAAGGAGATGAACGGTGATGGATGATGGAGATGGGTGGTTTCTGGGGCGTTCTCCGGTGAAGTACGGCGGCCGGAAATTGTCTGGTAGGGTGGTTGCATGGCCGCCGGCCATGCAACCGGTGAAGGCTGGTAGAAGGACATGTGGCGCTGATAGTGGAGAGGCTGTGCGCATGGCTTACGCGTGGCGTGAGAGGGAGGCTTAGTGGGATGAGGTGGCGTGATGAGTCTGAAACGCGTGGGGCCAGCCTGAGAGTGTGATGGCGTGGCGGCATGATGGTGAGGAACGTGGGGCCAGCCTTCATTCAACACGTGGCGAGCTGACTTATAAAGGCTGATAAATTCTGGCAGCTTCTAGAAGGTGCTGGAGAGCGCTGGAAACTGCTGGGAATTACTGGAATTGACTGGACCATTTGCTGGAAAAAAACTGGACAAACTGACTTTATTCTGGGCTGCGAACTGGGCTCATTCTGAACTGAATTTGGATATAGGCCCAAAACGAAAAACAGACAAAACCAAACACTGAATGGATTAATGAAATGGATTAAAAACAATGATTAACTACTAATTACTAATCAACTAAATGAATTAAAATTCTGATTATTATTCTAATTAATTCTAAAAACTCCTAATAAATTCTAAAAAACTATATTATTTATATTAACACCTATTTACTAATAAAAGAAAAAAAACTATTATTATTCTATATCTAAAACATATTCAAAAATTCAACTAATATCTAAAAGAAAAATCTATTAATATCTAATATTCTAAAGATGAATTAAGAAAGTGTTAAAACCTATTAATATTCTAAAAAAATTCTATGTTATCCTAAAAAATCTAAAAATGATTTAAATCTATTTAAAAAGAATTAAAAACTATTAAAAATCCTATTAATATTCTAAAAATGATTTAAAAGCTATTAAAAATATCTAAAATGACTAAAAAATCTATTTAAAAATCCTATTAACTCCTAAAAATATTAAAAGCTAATTAAACTGATAAAAAACACCTGAACCACGAGACGGGAGCTGTGATCCCTGATAAAATCAAAACAAATGAAAAATGCAATGTATGCAATATGCAGATGCGAATGCGATTGTGCGTCGAAACATCGAGCCAGATACGAGACCCGGTTGGTCAAATTTTGGGGTGCAACAGCTGCCCCTATTCAAGCGACTTCGACCTGAATGGGTGAAGAGCGCTCAGCCTTCAAACATTCAAGGTAGATGACGGTTGAATACAAATGAAACCCTAAAATTTGCCAACCGCGGGAATATACTGCAAAGCTGCTTGAGGAATAGCTTCCAATAACTGAAGTTTGGTTGTCACGACAACACCTGGTCAATTTTCTGATAAATTTTCTTCTCCTTTTCAACACCTGTGTAACGCCACAAGTATTGAAATAATGCTTCGGAAAAGCAAACGACTTGATTCCCATCTCTCTCATGGGATCAAATCTGGTCAACTCACAGTTCACTGCGATCTTGAGGACAATTCTCCTGGGGAATTCTGAATAGAACTGCCTGGCACCTATTCTGACGAAGGGGGCAGCTTCAGAAGTCTGGTATATGTCAATCTTCGTTGTTGTTGTTGTTTTTTCTGATGCTGATGTAACAACCAAATGAAGAATCACTCCGCTGGGGGAGAAGGTAAGTTGAACCACACAACTCTGCAGGTGAACAAGTTCGAAATCCAATAGGTAACCATCCTGGTCTATGTTTCGACATGCGTATGCTTGAAATGATGCAATGCCCTATATGACATGTAAATGTTGTACATTCTGTTTGAAAATGCGATGCCCAGACGGCATGGATATACTATATGTTTGATGGATGCAATGACTATATATGCAAATGCTAATGCAAGCTCGAGCTGCCAGAGAACACCAGGTCTGAAAACCGCTTGGCAAAATAAATGCCGAAGGTAGCGTCAACTCTACTGGGGATGAACTGAAGTCACAGGATCATCTCAAAATAAATGCTGGAAACGGGAAATCAAATCCGCTGGGGATAACTGTCCTGTTGGAGAAGTAAAAAGGCACCCTGCTTGGAGACTTTACTGGGGAAAGAAAACAACTCTGCTCGAGGATGCTTCCTTCAAACCATTGGCAACTGGTTGTATTCTGCGGGGATTGACCCAAACTGGGATTGATTGCGCGCGGCACACTGCTAGAAATGCCCCTATCATCAAGGATATCAATCTTAATCTGCTCGGGGATCCTTCTGATCCTACTCTGATACGGGGTAAAATACGATCTCGACTCTTCCGGGGATAATACGCCACTTTCATCTGCTGAAGAGTAACAATTCTGGTTTAACAACATCTGCGAGGAATTCAACCATTAATCGGAGCGCTGGCATCCGTCGAGCTTCGTATCGGGGAACATGACAACATGCGGGTCATTGGGAAATACTGTGTCAGATACCTTTAGGTTTTTTTGTTTTTTCTGGTTTAGGAAAAACACGGATTATGTACACAGTGAAAGTATGGGAAATACTAGACGAGAACTAGCATTCAAAGGTAGACTACCAGGCGAGAACTGATAGGAAAATAGGTTAGGAAAATTGAACGCAAATTAATTTTTTGTGTTTTTGAACATCAGACGGGGCTGACTGGATAACAGACTGAGAAAAAGACAACCAGGCGAGAACTGGCTGAAAGCTAACGTACACCAGGCGAGAACTGGTATAACACTTGGGTTAAAACACACGATGACCAGGCGAGAACTGGTTATGCAACGATATGTACCAGGCGAGAACTGATACAACACTTGAAGAAACGGTAACCAGACGAGAACTGGTTACAATAAACTACACCAGACGGGAACTGCTGCTTACAATAAACTGCACCAGACGGGAACTGATGCTTACGGAAGGGTGGGCCAGACGAGAACTGGTTACCGATTTGCCAGGCGAGAACTGGACTTTGGAAACGACTGGTTACTGACGCGCAACAGGTTTAAACTGCAGGATAATGATCCAATGACAACAAGACCTTTGAAAGGCCCAGGTTTTTGATAAGGGTATTGACATGATTCCCCGATACTCAACTCCGGCTGGGGATAAACAGACTGGTTTGAACAACTTGCCCCAGTACAATTCAACTTGCCCTAATCTAGCTCTTGGGAATACTGCTCTGAACAGCTCTCTATGAGACGACTTCGGAAATATTTGCCCCGATATCTGTACGACAAAAGGGTTCAATCTCCAATTAAACACCTATCAACCCAGTTGATTTCAACATTCTCTGCGATGACTGGCCCCTGAATGAGCGTTCTAGCGGCTTAACCCGATCTGATTATCCACTGGAAGTATCTGCTTTCAAATCTCCATGCTCTGCATAATTGCCCCTGATTGGCTCTCGAGAAGACTCACTTCTGATCAACTGCTTCTCAAACAACTGCCCCTGATCGACTGAAGCTTCGGGACTTGTCCTCAGACTGACTGATTCTGAACTTACTGGAAGTCAATGTCTCTGATTCACTAGGCTTCACAACATACACCATTCTGATTCAGACTGCTGAATTACTCAATCCTGCTCGATTATTCTCTGCTGGAATTTCTTTCATGCCAACTACTAACCTGCAATTAGAATCATCTGTCTACGAATGGTAATCTTAATGCAATGGTTATGCAGATTTTGAAAAAATTTTAAGCTGTCACTCATTTACATGCAATGATTGTGAGCGACGAATGAACCAAAGTTCAAACGTAGTGCGTACGTGATCAGTGAAAATACAACAAGGATGTGACTAGCAAGTCAAGAAGGAGTCAGGTTACTCAACCTTATCGTAATGCGCTTCAGACTAACCCTACCTCAATTAGGTCTTTTAAGGGTTGTATCGTGGTCGGGTTCACGGTTCGTGGAACAAGGATATTTGGCTCAAATTTTGATTTGTACCCACCCCTTCTATGTGATGATCTCCGATCCTAAGGTTCAGTTAACCTGGCACAAGCACTCGCCTCTTCGAGAGGTATGTTGAATGGTAAGAACCACAATTAAGGAATTCACAAGCTTTTCTGGAGTGACAGTTACTCCTTTTCGTTTTCGGTGTCTGTGTACACGACTTTGTGATTTGCTGGGGAAAATTTTCTTTTTAATCCCTCTTTTTCACTCTTTTGATTCCCTAATTTTTGCCTGAACTGACTCATTTTGAGTTCTTTTCAATTTTTTCGATTTCTTTTAAAGTCCAGCGGGATGCCCTAATTTTTGCCTAAGTATTAGCTTCCTAGCTTTTTCTTTCTTTTTACTTAGCGGGCTTTCTTTCTTTCTTTTGGAACAAAGTCGTGTGACACTGGTTGCCTTGATTGCTCCGAAAGGATTGTAACTGTCTCACTCCTGATTGGTGAGATTTGACCTTTTTGAAAGGTATAAACTGATGTTGGTCCTTGAAAGACAACACTCCTCTGGAAGACTTGAATGCTCGGTCAAGCTAACTGCCAACTACCCTGCCCCAGGTTAAGATGTAAGGGTTTAACAGTCCGAAAAACTTCTACTTCCTGGCTCGAAGTGGTTAACAAGGGACTAACTCCTTATTTCTCCAGTGTTTGGGGGATTTGAAACAATGCCTTGTACGTCATCGGTACGGTCTTATCTGAAAGCACATGATCATCGGTTATGAGTTTCAGTTTCATCATCCTCCCTCCTAACTTTGCTAGTCACAGTGAAAAAGTGGAATGAAAAAATGCAAGTGTCAGTGCAATGCAATAAATGAGCGACAGCGACATGATTAATTCAGAAAAATGCATAGTCACTTTATTATTATCACCATTCGAAACATACAATGTTTACAAGCAGGTAGTAACTAACAGAAAAAGAAACTACAAATGCAAATGATGTATAAAGGCCTGAGGACTGCCGATGCTGAAGCGCCTGCCTGTCTGAACCACTGGCTTTTGCTGGAGAATACCTTCCGAGTCTACGAGCTTAGACAGCTGAACGGTTGGGATGAACAAACAGAAATCCTTCTCGAAAGGAAATGCGATCCTGATCAATCAACTGATGTACCTTTGCCTGAAATGCTTTACAATCTTCCGTCGAATGCCCCGGTGAGCCACCATGATAACCACACTGAACGTGGGGATTATACCCAGGAGGGTAGGGTTCTGGGACTGGCTTAAGAGCTTTCGGCTCCACCAAAGACTTCTGGATCAAAGATGGTAGCAACTGGCTATACGGCATCGGCACTGGGTGAGAAGGACCATTCCTTTGTTCCAAATTGTTGCGAGGTCGATTCTGATTCTGACGCTGATTTTGATAACCTCGGCCATGAGTTTGCTGCTTTGCAATGGAAGCGACATAAGATTCCCGATATGGTGCCCCAGGCACAGCTGTCTGTCCAGAATAACGAGACACAGAAGATACTGACCGCTGAGAAGACGGAGAACCATCAGATTTCACCGATTCGACTTGAGGATATCCAACGTCTGTCAGGACCGCATTGATCGCAGTTTCATCTTCAGATTGAGAGCTATGGAGAGATTCAGTTTCACTGGCCTGACCTTTTGAAACATACGGGATTCTTCCAATCTTTACACCATACTCGATGTGCTCTCCCGTCCTTACCAACTCAGTGAAATTTGGTGCGGTTCCAAGCATTCTTTCGAAGTACGGGCTCTGCAAGGAGTTCACGAACATGCCTTTCAGCTCTTGGTCTAGGAGCGGTGGTTGCACTCTACCAGCAAATTCTCTCCATCTCTGAACATACTTTCTGAAAGATTCGTTGTCCCCTTGAGACAATTCTTGCAAATGCATGCGGATAGGAGCTTCATCAAGATTATAGTCGTACTGCTTCAGGAAGGCATTGGCTAAATCCATCCATGATCGGATCTGATCACGTTCTAACTGCATATACCAACTCAGAGGTGCCCTAGTCAGACTATCTTGAAAGCAATGAATCATCAGCTTGTCGTTGTGCACAAATGAAGTCATTCTTCGGCAGAACATCACCAAATGTTGCTTCGGGCAACTATCTCCTTTGTACCTTTCAAACCTCGGCATTCTGAACTTCGGAGGTAACACTAGGCCAGGAACCAGACACATATCGGCAGCACTAGGAGTAACAGCGGCTTTACCTTTCAAGGCTTTGAATCTCTCCTCTAATACACGAAACCTTTCAGCATATACGGGAGCTAACGGGTCTTCACTCTTTGCTGTCGGGACCTCTCTTCGGGGCTTTGGCACTGGGAAGGCAAAACCCTGGTAGTCTGAGACATCAACAGAAGGAGAACGTTCACCTCGGGCAACAAACTGCTCACGCAGACCTTGGTCTTCAACAGATGGATGCACAAGCTGAGCTGCAGTAAGGTTGTTCACTTGCGGAAAGTCTTCTTCGTGCGGAGATCCATACAGAGGATTGGACGTCACGGTGAAACCTGACAAGGTATCAACAAACTGGAAGCCGCTCTCTGACATAGCTACCAATGGTCTTCAGCTGACTTCGATGCTCGATTCTGCTCAAATCTGCTTCAAATCTGCTTCAACCCCTTGGTCGTCTTCAATATTCACCTTCAGAATCAAAATAACGGCTGGATAAGAGCTCTGGCTAGCTGGCGAATGGTATGCAATATGATGCGAAGATGCCTATGCAAATGCAATGCAATGCAACAGACACGGGATCACAACCCCCACACAATCTAAATACTGTTGTACTGCTGACGGAGAACGGTTGCTCTGAAGAGAAGACCAGAATAACGGGTAGGTTGGAAGTCAAGTTTCCTGCACACAAAAAAAAACCCCACTCACAGGTGTGGACCTATATCTGACAAGGTACGGCATCCTATGCGGTCGTCAGCGTCACAGACTTTCATGAGGAATGATACGATTCCCAGAAGGAGTGGCATCGTCATTTCATGAAGAGGCCTCACTTAGCTAACTTCCAAATGATCGGTTCCCAGAGTCGACAATCCTCACGTCTGGACTCCCCTTAGATCCTCAGGACCGGAAAGGAGCACCTCTGCAAGAACCTCGTCCGAGTGCAGATTTTCGTAGGGAACTGTGCCTGCTCAGCAGATAGGTTCGTCTACTACTTCTCCGCAACTATATCTAGGTGCATACTCATACTCAAGCCCAGGTCCGGCTTATCTCAATCATAGAACACCCGTAACACCCCAACAGTAACAGATAATATCGATAAATAAGCCCCAAATAGACAAGCAAACAAGCGCTAGGATTGACTCTCTCTTAGGGGACGTTGGATCCCACAATTGACTCGCTTTCGGGACGTTGGATCCCTAGGAAACTGTGAGGTCCCCAGCAGAGTCGCCAGCTGTCGCTACTGCGAAAATCGGCGCCGGCTGACAGAAGAGTCGCCACCGTGCGTTATTTATCCCTCAGAGCGGGAAAGGAAACGCTCGAAGTAAACCTCGCAAAAAACGGGGAAAAGGTATGGTCATCGCAACCAAAACCTGGGTTCGGGAGTCGGTTACGCAAGGGGAAGGTATTAGCACCCCTCACGTCCGTCGTACTCGACGGGATCCACGCTTGCTTGGGTTGTCTATTGGATGCAAAACAATCTATCTACGGCTGCTAAATCTAAACAGAAGGGAATTGACTCGATAGAGCGTCGCACTCTATGCCTACGTATTCTCAAGAGAGAAAGTCAGAGTCAACGTAGTTCGGGACTACGGGAAAATTGGCTCGCCAAGACCTTGCGTCTTGTGCCTACGTACTTCCACTGCATGGAAGATCAGAGCTTTACGTAGTTCAGACTAACTACGGCTAAACAAAACATTCTCACACAGCAGTGAGAAAAACAACTGGTTTCACAGGGTCGGGAACCTATGGGCAAAACTATGGCTTGGTCTTAAATGCACTTGGGCAAGAGAGAAAAAGGGTTCAATTAATCGTCAGCAGGAAAGTCTCGATCGCACAGCCGCGAGAGAACAAAAGTTAGTCGTTAGTGTGCTCGCTAGGATATCGCATCCTATGCCTACATATTCTCGTCTGGTACGAGAAATCAGAGCAGCTGTAGTTCGGCTACTTCGGGACCACAGCTCAAATCTCGTTTTATTAATCTCTGAAAAATGATTACAATGCTTGCCTACTGAAAATAAATCTCCTAGGAAACGCTATCCTATTCTATCCTAAAAAATTGAATGGAAAATAGCCCCCTAACAAATGGGCTTCTAAACTATCCCTAAAATCGTAAAATAATCCCTACGAAAGTATATCCTAAAAGAAAACGTACTTAAAAAATATTAAACCTACACTAATATTTTTTCTCTTTTTTCTTCTTTTCTCTTCAACATATTTTCCATATTTTTTCTATGTTTTTCTCACAATATTTTTCTCTATTTATTTCTTTTTCTTTTAATATTTCTTTTTCACTATTTTTCTATCAATATTTTCTCCTTCTTTTTTCTAAAATATTTTTTTATAATATTTCTTTTCTTTTCTTTTCTCCTTTCTTCACAATATTATTTTTCTTTTATTGTTTTGTATTTTTCTAAAAACTTTAAACAAAAGAAAAAAATGAAAAGAATACAAAAAAATGGGAGGGGGTACACTGCTATTACAGGGGGATTTAACAGAAAATAAAATAAAAACTGAATGGGCCCAGCCCAGCAAACAAACCAGTCCACACGCAGGGGGGTGCTGGATGGAAATTGTAGGGTGTGTAAGCAGAACACCCGTTGGGCCCAGGCCCACTTCTCGTCAGAAAAAATGAGGGAAGGCGTCCCAAAAAAACTGTTGGGCCTGGCCCAATCCACCCTTCTCCTCTCTCTTCCCTTTCTGCTTTTGAAACCCTAGAATCTCTTTCCCCTTTGCTCATGGCGCCGCCGCCCCTTTCTCCGAACTCTCTCTGTCTCCTTCGTTCATTCTTCGTTCTTCTTCTCAAACCCGAACAACACATTTCACAACCACTAAAACAACATGAACACCAAGATGAACAAATTCTCGCAACTCTTCTGGGTGGTTTGGTCGAAGGCTCGCCGGTGAAGACCAACAGATGAGGATTAAGGAGATCCACTTGAAGGTTTTACGCAGTTCTGGAGATGTTCTGAAGTTCGTTCTCGCATTGTTGAACGATGAAGATCACGTTCCTGGCGATTCTCTGATGATGGAGTTCCCAGAGTGTCTTGAAGAAATATGGATGAGCTTTGATGAATCTGATGGACAACGGACGAACGATGATGATGAAGATTCATCGTTCTGATGAATTTCTTGGAAATGCTTCTTGAGGGCGTTCTTGATACCTGCATGGACGATTTCTGGAATTTTGCTCTTGTTGATTGGAAAGAAGATGAAGATTAATGGCTGGTGATTGATGAACTTCTGGGATGGAGATTGATGATCTTGATCGGTTTCTGGACCTCTTGATGTGTTGATTATGGATCCAGAAAAAAATCTGGAAATATGATGATGAATCTGGGGATTTGTGTTCTTGCTGAGGATGAATGTTTCTGGAGTTTGGAGGATGAAGATTGTTTGAGTTCTGTTGAAGATTCATTGAAACCTTTGATGAACACAACTTGCTGATGAAGATTGTTGTTGAGGTAGTTTCTGGGTTTTAGGTTGTTTTCTGGCTGTCCGGCGAAGTGTACGGCGGTGATGAGGGGAGGTTGAAGGTTGTGATCGAAGGAAGGAGATGAACGGTGATGGATGATGGAGATGGGTGGTTTCTGGGGCGTTCTCCGGTGAAGTACGGCGGCCGGAAATTGTCTGGTAGGGTGGTTGCATGGCCGCCGGCCATGCAACCGGTGAAGGCTGGTAGAAGGACATGTGGCGTTGATAGTGGAGAGGCTGTGCGCATGGCTTACGCGTGGCGTGAGAGGGAGGCTTAGTGGGATGAGGTGGCGTGATGAGTCTGAAACGCGTGGGGCCAGCCTGAGAGTGTGATGGCGTGGCGGCATGATGGTGAGGAACGTGGGGCCAGCCTTCATTCAACACGTGGCGAGCTGACTTATAAAGGCTGATAAATTCTGGCAGCTTCTAGAAGGTGCTGGAGAGCGCTGGAAACTGCTGGGAATTACTGGAATTGACTGGACCATTTGCTGAAAAAAAACTGGACAAATTGACTTTATTCTGGGCTGCGAACTGGGCTCATTCTGAACTGAATTTGGATATAGGCCCAAAACGAAAAACAGACAAAACCAAACACTGAATGGATTAATGAAATGGATTAAAAACAATGATTAACTACTAATTACTAATCAACTAAATGAATTAAAATTCTGATTATTATTCTAATTAATTCTAAAAACTCCTAATAAATTCTAAAAAACTATATTATTTATATTAACACCTATTTACTAATAAAAGAAAAAAAAACTATTATTATTCTATATCTAAAACATATTCAAAAATTCAACTAATATCTAAAAGAAAAATCTATTAATATCTAATATTCTAAAGATGAATTAAGAAAGTGTTAAAACCTATTAATATTCTAAAAAAATTCTATGTTATCCTAAAAAATCTAAAAATGATTTAAATCTATTTAAAAAGAATTAAAAACTATTAAAAATCCTATTAATATTCTAAAAATGATTTAAAAGCTATTAAAAATATCTAAAATGACTAAAAAATCTATTTAAAAATCCTATTAACTCCTAAAAATATTAAAAGCTAATTAAACTGATAAAAAACACCTGAAACACGAGACGGGAGCTGTGATCCCTGATAAAATCAAAACAAATGAAAAATGCAATGTATGCAATATGCAGATGCGAATGCGATTGTGCGTCGAAACATCGAGCCAGATACGAGACCCGGTTGGTCAAATTTTGGGGTGCAACATGACCCAAGAAATTGTGGTACTTACAAAAACCTCTTTTCTTTCTTTGTTCTAAAGGTGGCATTTTAGCACCAGCAGGCACTATTATTTGCCCATCCTTAACTAACAAATCAAATATTTCGTCACATTTAGTAACGTCGAAAGTATATGTTTTCTTAGGAATTTGTCATTAGATTCGACAGGATTTTTTCCATTTGAAGGAGCTAATAGTTTACAAGCATAAGGTGGACCTTGCTTTAACTCAGCAACATCAACCTCAATTTCGTTGAAATGATATATTTCATCATATAGATTCTCCACATCTTCAATACATTCGACAAAGGCTACTTTTTTACCCTTGTTGAATCCAACTTCTTCCTAATGGAATAATCAAGACCCCCAGCAGCCATTTCGACCAACTCATGTTTTGGCACTTGTGTAAAGCACCTAACTTTGAGTAGTCGAAACCTATTCAGGTAATCATCAATTGACTCAGTGATTTTGCGATTGGTACTAGCAAACTCTTTCAGGCTGATCTTGGTTTGTCCCATGTAGAACTGTTCGTGAAACAAACGTTCTAATTGGGCCCAATTATGGACTGAATTAGGAGGCAAAGTAGTAAGCCATGTAAAAGCATTTTTGGTGAGGGAACTTGGGAAATATTTAATCCTAAGGCTTTCATCACCTGCAATCTCGCCAGCTTCAATCATATACCTAGCCACGTGTTCAACAGTCGATTCAATAGTATCTCTTGAGAACTTACTGAACTTTGGAACCTTCGTCCTACGGGGTAATTCAGACTGAAGAATATAATCCACTATGGGCGAAGTATAATTTGGCCTTGTGAAGTCAAAGTTTACATCATTTCTAGTCATTATTCTTTCGACCATGGCTACAAGATTATTTTCTTCTGCTGCATTCTGGTGTCGAACCTGTCTAAGGAATTGGTCAGCATTTTGGTTCCTATTCACCATGACTACTCCTGGTTCCTCCTCCTTATGGATTGGCACCTGGTTCCTTTGTGGTTCAACTCTGAAAGGTTCGCCCATCTCTTGTTCCTCCCAATTCACCTCAAGTACATTTTGTGGCTGACATCATGGAATATTCTCACCAATAGTTGCTCTTCGATCCAGTGCTAGCACTCCCATAAAATTAGCCATACGTGCTAATTGTGTTGCCAATTGTTGGTTAGTTTGAGTAGTATTCTGAATCAACAGTTGAAAAACTTCTCCCATTGTCTGAGACAATGTATGTACCATTTGCATATTACTTTCATCCATTTGTCGTCTCAAACAGTTTATGGAGGTGTTTGTAAGACTGGGTGCTTGAACAAAGTAACCAACGCCTATGCTTTGGTTGTTTCGACCACCTGATCCAGATCCTTGCACTGACGAAGACACTACATTTTCTAAAAATATGGGTGGAGCACTCTGCAGATTTTGCATCATTGACGTAGGCATACCATAAGGTAAATTCCTTGGCAATGGCTGTGAGAAACCTGGAGGAGGAAAATGCCTATGCAGTGAACTTCCTCCTGGGAGTGTTGGTGGATTAGGAATTTGTGGTCCTATATATTCCAACACAGGTTGAGTGTACGTTCTTACACACATTGATCCTGGACTTCTCATATACGACATAGGTTTAGACACAACTGATGACGGTGACAGAAGCTAGCTCAAAGAAATGCCACGCTCTTTCACAAGACTCTTTAGCTTCCTTCAAGCATTGTCGGAGAGTTTTCACTAATGCATCGGCTCCTTCAAAACCATTTTGATACACGGCCCTCAGATCCATCTCTAGCTTCAACGTTTTGCTGCTTTTAGCCACTTGGTCTTGCTCAACCTCTATCTTCCTCTTGTAATGGCCATTCTCCACACCCGCTTGGTGAATTTCGGCCTGAAGGTCTTGATTCTCCTTGGTCAACCTTTCTACCACTAGCTTCAACTTCTCCTACTCTTCCATAGATATGTGAGTGGGAATAGGAGGTTTTTCTTGCATGGAGGGTTCTGGGGGAAACGACAATAACTTTTCAGCCACTCTAGCTAACAACTATCTCTTGTATGGCTCTTTAGCCACACAGTTCTTCGCTTTTAGCTCTCTCCTCCCCTTCGTATGGATCTTGGTCCATGATTTAGCAATTTTCCTGACAAAAGCATGATCTACGGTTGCAGTGAGCAAAAAGAAGCTTTGAATTTTCTCTGCTTCAGGCTCGTCTTCCATAGCATAGCCCAACTGACGTAATGCCATGACTGGGTTGTAGTTGATGCAACCAGCCCTACTAATCAGAGGCACATTACCAAACTCTCCACAACTAAAAATGATTTCCACATCGTAGTATTCATGGGAATACCAAGCAATATCATCAACTACTAGAGACATGATACGTCGAGACCATTTCAGTTCCTCCTTGTTTTCCACAAACGGTCCTTCCTTCGATAGATGGGAGGCATACCATTTGAACAATAAATGAGAACATTGGACCATTCCTGTCTTCTTCTCACTCCTCCAATGAATGGAATGGTAAGTATCGGCAAGGAGAGTAGGAATGATATTCTTCTGCATAAAGATAGTAATGGCAGTGATGTCTATGAAATTGTCTATGTTTGGAAAGAGAACAATCCCATAGATCATCAGAGCAACAACAACACCAAACCTTTCCCAATCCCCAACAGTCTTGTACTGGACGGCTTTGTCGAGTAGAAACTTCAAAGGAAATCCTTGAGTACCTCCCTTATTGGCTAGACCATCTTCGACTTCTTCCTTAGTTATATGGAGAGCAAAGGCAATGGCGGAAGGCTTCGGTTCTTCTTCCAGACTGGTGTAGATAGGTTGATCCTTAATTTTGATATTCAACAGGTGAGAATATTCTTCAAGAGTAGGAGCAAACTGATAACTTTGGAAGGTAAAGCATTTGAGTGGAGCATCATAAAACTGAGCCATAGCGAACAAAGCTCAAGTGTCCATTCTAGAACAGAGAAGATCAAGCAGTTTCCCATGCTTCCCTTGAAAATTGATCTTGATAGTGTTCGTCGCATCAATCAAAAGATCTTGAATCAATCCCAACTTTAGTTCTCTGAACTTCAAGGAATTTGTGATTCTTTTTCTTTGATTAGTCATTTTGTTCACCAATACCTGAGATAATCACAGTCTCTTAAGTCCCTTGATATGTAATAATGCTATGTAATGTAATGCTTTATGAATGCATATATGAACAACAACACACAGATCAAGGTCATAGGTCCTGCAAAGTAACACAACGAGATTTCTCTCACCTCAGGTGGGCCATCTATTGGTTTGTAACAGGGAATTCCAAGAGTTTTCAAACAAAGTCCCATGCTCTAACCCTCAAAAGTTTTCCATTATAACGACGATTCGTAAGACGGTAATCCCTTTAAAGGATGAGCACAAATTTATGTTTTTAGTAATCCTTGGAATAAGGTTCTACAAAAGGTCCTCAGAATCACGGACTCCCATGTCGGAAATAAAGACGCCATTACGACTAATCGTAAGACATAATCACCCCAAAGGGGCCTCATCTGAGCGGTGGAATTCAAACCAACTCAACGAGTCCTAAGTCTCGTAAAACAGAAAGAATCCACCTCCTAACTTAGTGTATACTAGAAAGCTCGGATAGAAAGCTTTTTATCCTTATGAACCATCCCCAATAAACCCAATAGGTAAAAGGAATACAACAATAAAACAAACATGCGACAAACAAACTAGGTATGGCTTGCTAGGATATCCCCAACAGAGTCGCCAAGCTGTCGCTACTCAAAAAAATGCAACGACGGAGAGGCGAGAACAGAAAGACAGAAGAGTCGCCATCGAACTTTATTTATCCCATGAGGGGAAGGGAAAACATCGAGAAAACCCAAAGAAGGAACAGATAAGATGGTCTCGCGACCAAAGAACGGGTTCGGAAGCCGGTTATGCGAAGGGAGGGTATTAGCACCCCTCACATCCATCGTACTCGAAGGGAACCATTTGTTTGTCTATGTGTGAAAGATGTTTGTTAAAAGTTATTGCTATAAAAAGTGTTCCAAGGGATAAAGAGAATGGCTAGAAACAGGGAAAGGAGAGATAAAGGGGGAGAAAAGACTCGGTAGGACTTCGCGGTCCTAGGCCTACGTATTCTCAACAAATATGAGAAAATTAGAGTCAATGTAGTTCGGGAAACTACGGGTGAAAGGTGGAAAATAATGAAGAGTGCTCTCTAGGATCATCACAACCCTATGCCTAAGTATCCTTAATAGGCATGATAAATCAAAGCAGCCGTAGTTTGGCGTACGGTTTACCAGTGTTTTTGTGGATGATGTTATCGTGTGCATTCTAGCAGTTAGGTGTATTGCAGCTCGCTTGTGAAGTCTTAGGCATTACCTGTTTGCGGTAGAACGGACGTAACATATCCTTTTTGAAAAGATTAATTTTCGCCATTCTAGGCAAGATGTCACATTTGATTTGTGGAAGTTGTTTTTATAGGTGAAATAGGTCCTCGGATAGTAACCCATTGCGGATAGTATCCAATTCTTTATCTCAAATATTTATTATGAAAAGGTGTGGCGAACATAGTCACGTCTTCGTATTGAAAGACAAGTATCGAGATCACACACTCTACAGTGAGTATCCTGACACTCGGAGAGGAAGAATTTTGCACTCAATCCTCTCTCTTTAGTTCAATACAACGAGAATTTCATTCTCTTATTAAAGATGTTTTTGATCTTGAATGGTAAGTGCTTTGCGACAGTGAACCCTAAAGGTAATGTCAAGCACTCGGGATAGGAGAAGGCCTACGCCTAACCACTCCATGACCATTCAAGTTTTATTGTGAAAAGAAGTTGAAAATACGCTTGGTACAAAACCAAGGTTTTAGGATAAAAAGTTGTAAAGAGAACAGGTGGTGAATGACGAGAAAACACGAAGCATCGCAATCATGGACAACATCAAGTATTGAAACTCGAGTTAATATTTACGAGGAATATGTACAGATATTGTCAAATAAATATTCACAAGCGCAATCAAGAAAAGAAATAGTCAAAATTAAATCAAAGTATAATTAACCAACTTCTAATACCTATTCTAAATAACCTAAACCAAAATAAATCTAATTAAAAGTTCTAAACAAAATTAAATCTAAAAGTTAATTTACACTAAGATTAATTAAATTCTAACTAAAATGCTAAACCTAAATTAATTAAACTAAAACTAAACAATCCTAAAATTAAATAAAACCTAATTCTAAAAAAAATCTAATTAAAAACTTAATGCTAAGTTAAATCAACAAAAAAACCTATTTACTAATCTAAAAATACTAAATTAATCTAAATTAAAATTCTAAATACTAATAACTAATCTAAAAGTACTAAACTAATAATAATAAATTATTAATCTAATTAATTAAAACCTAAGCTAATTAACTAAATACTAAAATAAATAATTAAAACCAAAGGGGGTTCAAACAGTAAAAGAAATAGAACAAAAAAACTAGAAGGGCCTAAAACGGGGGATGGGAAAAGAAAAAACAGGCCCAACCCAAATCAGAAACGGACCGCTGGATCTAGTACAGGGGGTCCAATGAGACCCCACCATAGACCTATAGCCCAGGAGCGTCATATCTCAAAGAAGGTGAGATCCACATCTCACACGAAAGGGAACACGGTGGACCCTCATGGGTGGGTCACACCAGAAAATGAAGGAAACCCAGATCCGGTGATTAGAAAAAAACCAGAGTTTGCCACGTGGCGCCTCTATTTTCCAACGATTCAAAACCCTCTTCTGATCTTTCCTCTTCCCTACACGCGTTTCCTCTCTTCTCCACATGAGTTCTTCCTCTTCCCAACATCTGTCTTTCTCTCTTCCACACACGTCTTCTTATTCCCAACGTCTTCTTTCTCTTCTCCAAATCTCTCTCTCTTTTCCCCACATGTTCCCTCATCTTCCCCAAATCTTCTTTCTCTTCTCCCAACCATTTTCTCTCTTCTGAACCATTCCCTCAAATCCCTTCTTCTTCTCTCACGAAATACTTTCCATCTTCTCCCAAATCTCTCTTCTTAACTTTAAAAAAAGAACGAAACCCAAACACGAAAACCCTCTCCTTTCTCACGGAATCTTCATCAACGAAAAATACCATCCTCTTTCAAAATCAAAGGAACATCCTCACCAAAATAACAAGTTCATGGGTTCCTCACGAACCCTAACCTCAACCCTAAGCTCGAACCCAGAAACGACCAAAAACCCCTTGAAGAAGCAAGAGCATTATCCCTAAATGATTGAAACCTAACCGTAAGTGGAAAAACCCTAACCCTAAACCTAATGAAACAAACAAAACAGAAAGAAATGCATCCCTACACATATGAAAGCCAAGTCATTACCTCCTTTGACGTGCTCTCTCTATTTTCTTTGAAATCTTCTTCTTTTTTTCCCTTTTAATCCTTTTAGTTTTTCTTCTTTGTAGGAAATAGAAGCTCTAAAGGATTAGGGTTCCTCAAGCTTTTGGGTGTGACGACCTTTGTGTCAAAACTCAGGTAAAAAAAGAATCTCAAGAGCTTGTTATATATTAGTGGAATTAGGTTTTCGGATTTGAATCTTTGAAAAGGAAAACAATTACAGCAAGTTGTTAACCACCTTTTACATTCTGAATTTTGTTTCTCCTTTTTCGTGATTTGGTTTTGTTTTTTACTGTCCATGAATTTTTAGTAATGCTGTCAATGTTTTTTCGGTTTGTAGGTTGCAACAGGATCCTCTTGGGGAAAGAATTGGTACAAGGTGTTGATTTGTCCGTTACTGGATACCAAATAAGGAGTAGTATATCGTTGAAGATAGGAATTGAATAGAACAACTTCTCCCATGTAAGGAAAGTATTCTATTTCATGGTTTCCAGTACTCCATATCCATGGCTGGTCAGTATAAGACAGATCTCCAACAAATAAAACAATTTGTGCTTTACTCTCTCTATATAGTGCTCAAGAGTGGAAAGAGAATTAAATGTTTGCCCCAAATCACCAATGATCCCAAATTTGTAAGGGGAATATGGTTCAACTTTAGGAGGTGTTTCCAGCCAAAATTCTCGAGAAGAAACACCACTTCCAACTCTATAGTAGTATTTGGTAGCATGCTCAAGGCCTTCAACAAGACAATGATGAATGTAACCCGACTTGTATTTGCCAAAAGTGTAATTTGAAACTGTTCCTTCTGCACTAGCTTGAAATTTTTTTATTATGTATCTTGGTTTGAACATGGTTGTGGTTGGATTTAATAGCAAGAACATGGAGTTATTTACCCTCACATATAGCTGAAAGTTGTGAACAAGTTGAAAAACATAGTGGAAAGCTATAACTTGTAAAATTGACTCATTCATCTGATTCATTCTCATACGATTTCAAAATAGCAATAAAAGTGGCACTTTCAATTTGCAATAAGGTTGTTTGCTGAAATTCTTGCAATAATTGCATATAATGACCAGATCCATGACTTGACCGAGCTCGAGCCAATATCATAGAGTTCCATGCTACAATGTCTTTATCATCAATCTTTCTAAACAACTTTTCCACATCCCCTAGTTCACCAAAACCAGTATAGTGAGCAGCAACACACTTGCCACCAAAATAATCATTCTGGTGCCCATTTTATCATTAGGCCATGCACTTGAATACCGGTGTTCAAGTCCTCTATTTCAGCACAAGATTTCAAAGTACTAGATAACACATGTTGATCAAGTTTCACCCTTTGTCTATGCACAACTTCCTCTCCTCTATTATTCATGGCATATCCTGAAATCATTGAACTCCACACAAAATTATCCTTCTCCTCCATGGAGTCAAAAATCCTCCTGCAAGAACTCGCATCCCCATATTTGGCATACAAATCAACCATCACACTCGCAGCTACAACATCAACTTCAGCACCAAATTTGCACACAAGCTCGTGGATTTGCTTTACTTCTGGAAACAAAGAACAATACTTGAGTAAAATAACAAAGGTGCTATTATCAGGCTTCAACCCTTGTACTTCCCTCATTTCAGTATACAACCATTGCACCATGCTAAAGTCACCAACTTGAGCAAACCCATAAATCATAACATTCCAAACAACAACATATCTCTCCAACAGTCCATAAAAACATGCAACTCGTCCATTAAGTTATTTCCTCCTTTGAGGTACACATTGACAAGAGAGCTCCCATCAAATTTGTCTCTATCAAGGCCATACCCAATAAGCAAGCCATGAATTCGTTGGGCCTCTCATCCGACACATAGAATTGATTGAACATCTCCAAGGCTTTTGGGACAAACCCGTATTTGAGATGCAAGGAAATTAAGGTTGTCCAAGCGACAACATTTTTGTGAGGCATTTAGTTGAACAGTTGGTGGGCATGGTGAAAGTTGGAAGATTTTGAGTAGAAACTCAAAAGCGTATTGGCTAAATGGGTTTGTAAAATGAATTGCGTGATTATGATGATGCAAATGAGCACGAAGCAAGAAGCCAGTCACGCTTAGAAAAAGGGTGGGAAAATTTTGGGGTGCAACGGACGTTAAACAAAGCGCTTGTTGGGAGGCACCCCAACATTTTAAGTATTTCCTGTTTTTGTCATTAAATTTGTTTTGCAAGATGTGGTAGAAACTTGTGGTGAAAAACTGGTCAGATTTAAATAAAAAAACACCTGTCATGTTCGCTTGCTTCTTCGTAGGGCGAATAGCTGAGGGAACATGTTCGCTAGAAAGCTCGCAGTGCGAGCAGCGCGAAGCAGGTCTGCCACATATGTGTTATTTTTAAAAATTGCATTGGGCCACCCATGTGGGCCCAATCTGCCTTTTGATTCTGACCTAATTTTAGTGTCCTTCCACTTCTTTCTTGCACTCTTCTCACTTGCACTCTTGCACTCTAATACACCTTGCACTTAACAAATTGAAACCCTAATTTTTGCCAAGAAACTTCCTTCAAGCTACATCAAATCAGGTTTGTTCATATCTTTCATTTATTTTATTGTTTGGGTTGAGTTAGTTTGAAGAGGGCGTTCCAAATGGGTTGATTGGGGTAGGTTCAATTTGATGAAAATATCGATTGCATGTGTGTGTTAGTCATCCCCTTGTGTTACCCAGAATGATTTCTCTTACTTCTATGCATTGCAATTTAATCATATGGCATGAGGAGCAAAAACAACAATGAAAAGTCAAAATTCGCAGCCTTCGCTAGCTTTTTCGTAGTGCGAACCTGGGGCGAATTTTCGCCAGGCCTTCGCACAGCGAAGTGTGCAGCGAACATGACCGATTTTTATTTTCTTTTATTATGAATGAGACATTGTTCACCTTCTTGTTCTGTATGTTCGACTAATCTGTTTATGTGGTTGCTGTTTTTCTTCTCCTATGTTGTTTGTGCAGATGGCATTTAGGGCAGTGGCATCAAAGAAGTGAAAAGTCGGCAGCACCTCACGCCCCCAACCAATTTAGTACGATAGCGACAGGTTTGTAGGACCAAAGCAGGCCACTCATTATCTGGCTACGGAAAAGAGAAATTTTTTTTCTGGAAAAGAGATTCCTCATTCATCTGGAAGGATCCTACCAAACCTTTGCTGGACTCATTAACAGTAAAAGGTGGGACGTGTTGGTAACACCGACAGATAGCTACAACACGGAAGTGGTAAGGGAGTTTTACGCCAATGCTCTTCTAAATGATGATGAACCGTTCACATGGACTACAAGAGTATTGGACCGACCTGTAAGCTTTGACCGAGACACCATCAGTCGAGTACTCGAACGACCACTGAACTTGGGTGAAGATGAGATCGATGAATACCATCGAGACCTAAGGCTTCATAGGGATACTAATTTTATTTACGAGGCTTTATTGTTGGAAGGTAAGACAGTGGAACTGAATCCATCTGGGGTTCCAAGGCGATACCACAGGGAAGATATGAAGCCCTTACCATAGTTGGTGTTGTTGTTGATTTTGACTAACATCAAACCCAAATCACATACTTCTACCGTGCCGATCCCAGTGGCACATTTGGTTCACTCCATTCTTACAAATGTTCAAATTAATGTGGCTAGGATCATCACTGATAAAATGCGGTCCGTGGTTGAGAGTGGGATCAAAGCTGGGGCGAGAGTGAATTGTCCCCTCACTTTTCCTTGTCTCATCATGGCTTTATGTGTCCATGTGAGGGTAAAGCTACCTTCGCGTCGATAAGTGATGATCCCATCTGCCCTTGATGACCGTTATATGGATAAATATTATCGGCCAAAAGGTGTAAAAGGGAGTTCAGCTGCTTCGGATGTTAGGGCTACTGAGAGCCCTGGTGTTGCATTCACTCAGAATTTTAATCCATTTCAGCAGGTTGTCTGCAACTATAATTGGGATTGGATGGCGGCTACTCAGCGCGCCATGATTGAGATTCATGACTCTATGCAGGTACTCTAGTTGCAGTGCTGAGATCCCTCCGTTGAGCGCAACATGATGACTAGGGAGCAGTTCCTGGAGCATGCGAGTTGGCCTGAGGTCAGGCCTACATTTGGAGAGGGGGCGGGTGCTTCTGGCCCTGATGTTGGCAGTGCTAAGGTAGCAGATGATGATGATGATGAGTCTGGTGCAGAGGATGGTTCAGAGAGTATGGAGGACACAAAGGCCGATGAGGACTGATTTTGTTTTGTTTCGATTTTGTGAGCATGACATTGAGCAACTTCCTTTGGTCTTTAAAGTGAAGTATTTTTGTGCTTAAATCATTACTTTTGCTAGTATTATCGTACTTTGTTTCATATTTGGTTTATGTACTATTTTGAGGTGTTTTTACACCTAAGCACATTTTTATTGAGTTTGATTAATGTCAATTTTATTTTTAAAATTTTTTCTTTTCTTTTCAAGTGGTTTTTAATATCTTCTTGCTGTTGAGTTTTAAGTGAACTTGTAGATTAGTTGCTCTATGAAAAGAAGTATCCAGTGAAGATTCATCCGAATTTGGATGGCAATGATAATATTAAGCAAGCAAATAATGTCAAGGTACATGGCTACCTTTGGTTAGAATCTTACAATGCTTAATAACTTAAATCTTGTTGTAAATGAAAGTTTCACTTAGGACTAAAAAAACCATAAATTATGAGGAAGCCACCATTATGTACTAAATGTTGGATGTCTAATAGACTTTGTTGATTCATTTGATTAATACTTTATCTTGTTATTATTGTGAATTTGTGGAAGCATTAGAAATGATCAAGGCACTTGTTTATATTGAGCACAAAAATGTCCAAATGGAACTTACCCGTGAGCAGAGAGAATTCGTTAACCCCTTTGAGCCTAAACAATGAGAATCTCATTCTGAATTTTTGTGAGATTCTAAAAATTTTCTTGAACCCTTGAATTTTGTGTTAATTGTCCTCTTTGCCATAAAAAGTCAAGAGCATTCACTTGAAGGTTGAGTAAAAGTTAAGTTGGGGAGAATGAAAGAGAAGTATGGTAGGTTGCTACAACTTTTGAAAAATTCAAGCAAGCATTGAAAAAATTGTGTGAATATGAAAAAAAAAAGAGAAAAAGAATGCTTGCTTGGAAAAGAAAAATAGTGAAAGAATAAGTTGTGAAATAAAGTTGGGAAGGTTTGCAATTGAAAAACAAATGGAGTGATGTTGGGATGTGTAAATAACGTATATAGTGAATGTCTCTTTTGCATCGGCAATTTCGTTTCAATGGCTTTAGAAATGTCCCTTATTTGTAAACCCGACCAAGCTACAACCTTAAAAGAACTTAGTGATCTTCTTGCTTCCATATTTTCATTTTTGATTGTTAGATATTGTATGAATTAGATTGATATTGGCATTGTCTGTTAGGTGAGTGAAATTGTCCCCGCGGTTGCAAACGCGTAATTTCTTCAATCCTTTTTCGAAGAGGAGAGATAGGGTGATTCATTCAAGAAAGACATGGTTATTGATTGATGCATGTTTTGATAATTGCTTTAAGACTTTAGTTCTTGTGCATTATGTGATTCTCATCATTTGGAACCCGTGTCTGGTTTCATTCCTTGTGTTTAAGCCATTTGATCCATTCTTAGGGAAATCTTAATCTTGAGCAAAACCTCTTGTTTCAACAAGAGGCATAATTTGCTTGAGGGCAAGCAAAGATCTAGTTGGGGAGAGTTGTTAGATGCCAAACTTTACTTATTTGATCTATCAAATGGGGGCATCTTTCATTCTTTTTTGTAGAGAAAAGTGTTAAAATCATTCTTGTTTTTGTAGATTTGCATCATTATGTGAAAATACCTTGGTTGCTTTGATTTTTATGCTATTGTGCAGGAATTAGGCATGAAAATTTGAAGAGTAAGACACAAAAATTATGACAAGGAAACCAAGTCAGCTTGCAAACATCAACAAGTTCGCACAGCGAACTTGCTAGTGAACCTGCCCAGAAAAACATCAGCAAGCGAAGGCCTTGAAAACCATGTGTTGCACCCCAAATTTGCCCTACCTTTACATGGTTTCTAGTGCCACTTTATTTCGAATGAATAAAATGGCACAATTGACAAGAGATCGTGTGTAAGGAGTTGTGAGTGTGAGAGGTCGAGAGTTCGAATCCTACCTTCTTCACTTTTTGTTTTTTCTTTTATTTTTATTCTAACTTTTCTATTTTTATAAAAAAATAACAAAAATAGTTTTTTTATTATTTAATTATTATTTTCATATTTTATTTAAATTATTTTTTAAAAAATATTATTTTTTCACTTTTTTCCATATTATTCATAAAAACATCCAAAAATCATAAAATTAAAAATATTAGAAAAGATTTTATTCTTTTTATAATATTTTTAATGTTTAGTATAAATAAATAGAGTTTTAAGTTTATTTTAATTTGTTTATATTTTATTTAGTTTTGACTAATTATTTAAGTTGGGCATTAAAATGGGCATTAGGTTAGAGTTAACCCTAATTTGTTACCTATATAAACATGAGTTGCATTTGAGAAAAGGGGAAGGAAGAAGAAAAGGAAAAGAGAACGAAAGAGCCGAGGAGGAGTTTTGAAGAAGAGAAGGTTCAGAAGATCAACAAGAATCATCATCACCTTCCTTCATTAAGCATCATCATCCACAAATCCTAACCGCTAACGAGATGAGCATTTAATTTTGTAAATAACGGAATTCCTGAGTTTCATTTTTCAGGTTTCAGCAAGACAAAGAGGGAGGAATAACAGGAAAAGAAGAAGGAAGGGAAATGCTTCGAAAATCGCCAATGGTTGTGGGAGCCGCCGCTGTTTAGGAAGAAGAATAGGGATTTGGAACAAAACTTAGAAGCTGTCTCCATGAATACCGCCCTCCCCTTTTTATTATTCGGTTTTCTTTGTAATTTAATGTTAAATTTTATAATTTATGATTTAATTAACTTTTATAACTTATAAATAATTAATTTTTTAAATAACTAATAATTAAAAATATTTTTTAATAGCTTATAGTTAGTAAAATTTTTCATAACTTATAGTTAGTAATTCTTTTTTTAAACTTATAGTTAGTAATTCTTTTTTTAACTTATAGTTAGTAATTATTTTTTTTTTTATAATTAATAGTTAGTAACATTTTTGTATAGTTAATTGTAATTAAAAAAACATTTATATTTCTAATTTAAATTAAAGTTTTTAATAAATTGTAATTAATTGTTTTTAAATAATAATTCAAAAAAAAATAAAAATCTCCTAACCGTTCGTGTTAACTGTTCATCTAGCTTTCATCGTCTCTCGTTTGGCTTTGACTAGTAATCCTTTTAGTTTCCGTAGTTTTTTTCATGGATGTAATTTATGCGAGGCCATGATCACGGTTATTTTTATTTTTTGCATTTTTGGGGATTCGTAATTTACGCGAGTGATCATCGCGATGCTTTCTTTACCGCTTTCATTATTTTCCGTACTTTATTTCTGCCGTATAATAATTTGCTATATCTTGCATGATTTGCCGTTAGAATCCCTTCCGAAGGATTAGGTCTAGCTATTTGACCTCCGAGTCAATAACCCTAACCTTTGACCATTTCAAAACCCTAATTAGCTTAGGTGTCCCGCCGTGGACGAAAATACCCTTTACCCTAGCATTAGGTCAAAGAGTCGTCGTACTCTGTTTTAGGGTTTCCCGCCGTGGAATGCCTAATTTTAACCCTAATTTCAATTAACCGTTTCAACATAGAAATAGGAGTTTCAAGACTCCACGTAAGCGTTTCCTTAAGAAATGTTTACTCCCCTTTGAAACCTTG
Organism: Lathyrus sativus; assembly: GCA_963859935.3. Lineage (NCBI taxonomy): Eukaryota > Viridiplantae > Streptophyta > Magnoliopsida > Fabales > Fabaceae > Lathyrus > Lathyrus sativus. The sequence continues at coordinate 181,495,766 of OZ012737.1, forward strand.
ACCACAGTCAAGACGTTTCTAACCTCCCTTTCGAGGGGAACTACAATTACTCTGATTCCATTCCCGTCAGGATATGTAGGCACAAGATGTGATGTCTTGCCGAGTAAACTTAGATTTAACCCCTTAGGTCTTTCCTTAAATTTTAATCCCTTTGTATATACCTTAAAATATAATAAAGCAAAATAGTAAAATGAACAAAAGGTTCCTGTAGAATACTACAGAAGTTTAGGATGCTAATACCTTCCCTAAACTTAACCAACCCCCGAACCCTAGATCTCTCCCCGCATTGTGTTTATGATGCAAAAATAGGTTTGTCCTCTTTTGACCTATTTCTTCGGATAAATCAAAGAGTGGTTGTGAACTAAAGATGTGATTCATAATTTGATATCCTATTTCCACCGCAACAGAAAATGGCGACTTCACTGGGGACTGTTTCTAAGTTTTGAGGGTTATCCCTAATTTGTTCATATTTAATATTTTGATTTATTATTTAATTGTATATATATATATTGTACCTTGATTGGGGTCTGATTCCATGTGTTGTGAGATAAGTCCTACACCTGGACTTAAGTGACATTATTATAGGATGGTGATATATTCGACGAGGCTTATAGGGGGTGAGTCCCGACCAAGCTGACTCGAGAATCACCGCTCAGTTGAGACCTTTTTGAAAATGGTTTGGTTGAACGAGTGCAGTCGTGAAAACTTTTACTATTTTCGATTGGTGTCTATGATATTGAGGGTCGTAGTACCTTAACACCACCTTGGCCTTATTTAGGACGTAGTGCGGGAATTGTGTGGGAATAGTCCTACAATGGTTGCTACGCGATACTACACTCAAAAGAGGTTCTCTTGAGAATATTATCGGCCCCTAAGTCAGTCGGAAGGTTGATAATATCCGAAGGATGGACTAATGACTTTGGGCACTTCTTTAGAACCTTATTCTGCAGGTACAACTATCCTATAGTACATACCTTTTGGGAAGGGTAGAGCTTAACTCTATTCATGGTTCCTCAAACCTAGGACCTTGTCTGCTTATGTGTATTTATGCTTTGCATCCATAAAACATCATTCCCAGTTTCAAGGAATTCAACAGTCCTTCGCAAATTTAAAAAGTCATATATTTTAAAGTCTTACAAACTTTTCCAACTTTCCTAAAAAGGAATATTTGCAATCGACCTTTGAAATTCTTGAAACCATTGCATGGCATTAGCATCATATTTTTGCATTGCATTCCCCGCCCGGTTTCTCATTCTCAATTGTCTTTATCTTCCAGTGTTCCTTTGAGTCGTCAAGCTGATTCCTCGACACAGATATCAGACTAGAGCTAACTATAGGCGTAAGATGTCAGAACAAGAAGCATATAACGCGGAAATCCGAATGGAGATCGATGAGTTGAAATCAGGCATGACCAAGCTCACCGAGATGCTTCAAGTATTGATTGCCAGAGGAGAGCCATCTCAGAAGACTGTCATTCAAGAGGGTTCAAATGCTGATTCGCCTCCTTTTCAGATGCCATCATCTACTTGGCCAGAGTTTGGTTTACCTCCTAACTACTCTCCACCTCTTGCATCTACTGCTATGATTGGCCAGACTGTCGGACCTATTTTTCAAGCTTCTGTCCTTACCGAGCCCAGACCTGTGGTCCACACTGTTAGCCAGACTCTCTGAGCTCCCTTTGAGAACCCTCTATATGAGCACAACGCTGCCAATGTTCAAGGGGAAGACCATGAAGATTTTGTTGAGCCTGAGATTACCCGTGAACAGTTTCAGATCATAGATAAGAGACTCAAGGCAGTCAAGGGTACTGACTTCTTCAACGTTGATGCAGACAATATGTGCTTAGTTTCTGGTCTTGTTATGCCCGCCAAATTCAAGACTCCCGAGTTCGTGAAATAGAAGGGTCACTCATGTCCAAGAGCTCATTTAGTCATGTACTTCCGAAAGATGGCGGCTTACACCAACAATCAGAAGTTGCTCATCCATTGTTTTCAGGATAGTTTAAGTGGTGCTTCTCTCAAATGGTATATGAGCTTAGAGCATAACAGTGTCCTTTGTTTCCAAGATCTTGCCAATGCTTTTATAAAATAGTACAAATACAATTTGGATATGGCTCCCGATCGTCATCAGCTTCAAAGTATGTCTCGGAAGGAAAAAGAGTCGTTCAAGGAATATGCTCAGCACTGGAGAGAGTTAGCTTCCCAAGTGGAACCCCCTATAGCAGAGAAGGAACTAACAGGAATGTTCATGGATACTTTGTCTTTGTTCTATTGGGAGAAGATGATTGGAAGTGTCTCTTCAAGCTTTACATATTTGGTAACTATCGGCCAAAGGTTAGAAGAAGGGTTGAAAAACGATAAGGTATCCAAAGCTGTCGAATCTTCTAATGGGGCAAAGAAATCATATGGGAATTTTCAGAAGAAGAAGGATGAACAGACCAACACTGTTATATCTGAATCAAGAAAGCCTCGCCAGGGATCTCAACCTGTTGTTTCCCTACAGCCAGCTTAGACCCTTCAACGTCCAGTTATCAGACCAGACCAGTCTCGAAATAGGAATCAATTTGATCCTATTCCCGTGACTTACACAGACCTATATCCTGACCTAGTTCGACAAGAACTGATCACTACAAAGGCTTTGCCACCTCCTCCTAATCCTCCTCCAGCTGGATTTAGGGCTGATCTCAATTTTAATTTTCATGAGGGTGCCCCGGGCCACGACTTGGAGCATTGTTTTGCATTTAAAGACAGAGTGCGTGAGTTGATGCGAGATGAGATACTTGATTTTGCAGATAGTCTTCCAAATGTCCAGAAGAATCCCTTGCCAGAGCATCAGAAGTGAAGTTTCGGCCGTCTCTGATTTAGTCACTAGGCTTTTGTTTCTCGTTGTTTGTACTTTCCTTATCTTATTAGCTGTTTGTTTGCGAATTATGTTTGTACTTTTAAATTAACAAAATGAGCATTGCAACTTTTGATTTAATTCAGTTTATCTATTACTTGCATCTTTATGCTTTATTTTTCGAATATTTACTTCTTGTTCAAATTCTTGATATACGAAGATTGGAGGGAGGATGACGAAAACGTTATACCCATAAATGTTGTCAGTATGCTTTCAATCAAACTTTGTTGACGATGTAAGGCATTGTTTTAATCCCCAAACACTGGAGAAATAAGGAAGTTAATCCCTTGTCACCCCCTTCGAGCCTAGAAGTTGGAGTTTCTTTCTTTACAATAAACCCCCAATCTTAACCTGGGGCATGGGTAGTTCTCAGTTAACTTGTTCGTGTGTTCTTGCAATACACCTTTCATATAAAGGCCGCACTCACAATTTTCCTTCGCGCACAACAAATAAGTGTCGAAGATGTTTTTCAATGTCAAAACGTCAATGATGGTTCACCGTGTTCATTAAAGTTAGGCAGTCCATTTCTTCAAAAAATATATATATATCAAAAGAGAAGCCCGCTAAGTCGAAACTTATGAAGGATACTTAGGCAAAACTGGGGCATCCCGCTGACTGTAATCTTCACAAGAAACAGCTCAGGCAAAAGTTAGGGACAATAAAAAGAGGAGATCTTTAAATCTTTACCCTGGAAAAATCATTAATGTACAAACGATTAATTGTTATAAGGAAGTAGTGGTTGCCTTTCCATAGGTCCTTGACTTCTGAACCATCATTATTATCAGTGCAATTCCTAACCTGTAGGAACCTGAATTCAATGAGTTAACTGAGTGTAGGACTGAAGACTATCACGTAGATTGGGTGGGTACAAATAATTTTGAGTCTTTATCCTTTGTTTCTTAAACCGTGAACCAGGCCACGTTACAACCCTCAAAAGACCTAATTGAAGCAAGGTTATTTTGAAAGCATACTACAACAAGGTTGCATAAGCTGACTCCAAAAGATCTTTGTGAATCAGTTATTTTGGCAATACACCTTTGTTTTAAACTTTGAGCGTCTTGAACCACCGTGTTCTGACCGATGACTCATTTATTTTTCCATTTTTCAAAAACAATTTTGATTTCAAAAGTTGCATGAATTTTACATTACCATGTTTGTATGAATATGTTTGTTTGCAAACTGGCTTTCCTCTAAGGAATTTTCAAACAATGAGAAACTTGGTCGGTGATCCTATCAGGGGCAAGTTCCTTTTACATCCTGTCTAAGAATCAGTTCAAGATTTTTTCAAGGCAGGGTCATTATCAGATTTGGTTTATCCATAAGTTTTTTCAAGACTCAGACTGGGGCAAGCTTCTGAGAGTACAGTAAAACAGTCATTTTCATGAATCATACAAGCTGAAGTAATCTGGGGAAATTTTACTTGAAGAATCCCTAAGCGGCTATTCATCCTTCCTACAGGGACCATCACCCTGATTATAATTTAGCAGAGGATAGTTAATCTCCGTGTTGAGGAATTAGTCTCCCAGTCTTTTAATCTTACCAAAGAAGTTGAGCCTTGTCGTCGACATCTGCATTTGCATTTGATCATATCTCATAACAAAATTCATATACATTATTCTTATACATACACATAGCATGAGTGTTTCATCCTCATTTACATTTCTCCCGAGGTCGTGTTTTACCCACGTTGTACCTTGTGATCAAAGTCCAATTTACTTGGCACCTACCAAAACATTTTTGTTGTGTCTATCTGATGTTCTTCCAGATATGACATTTCTTATCCGATGGTTTTCCGGATTTATTTCTCTTTCTGATGGTTTTCCAGATTGAGTCTTTATCTGACGGTTTTCCAGATACCCCTGTGATTCTGATGGTTTTCCAGGATCTCATCCGATATTTTTCCAGATCTATCTCTTTCTGATGTTTTCCCAGACTGAGTTTTTGTTCTGACGTTCTTCCATAACTCCTTTGTTGCTTATCTGATGTTCTTCCATATATGTCTTCAACTTTTCCTGTACATTTATTGCTTTCTTAAATGTTTCGGGTTTACCTTCAGGGACTTGTCTTCATCTCATGCTCCTATAAGATGTTGTTCTCTTGTTTATGGATGCAGCCCAGAGTTTATTCGATGGTTTTCCGAGTGTCTCTGGTATGTTTCAAAGTTCATTCGATGTTCTTCCGAATGTCCCTGAAATGTATTGCTTTGTCCCAGAGTTTATTCGATGTTTCCGAATATCTCTGGTGTGTTTCAAGATCCATTCGATGTTCTTTCGAGTGCCCCTGAAATGTGTTTCTTTGTCCCCGAGTTTATTTGATGTTTTTCCGAATATCTCTGGTGTGCTTCAGAATTCATTCGATGTTCTTCCGGATGTTTCTGATATTTGTTTCTCCTTGTGTATTTTCCAACCATTCCTGAAGAGTCTGCTCGATCTCTTCGTTTAAAGGAATGACCTGGAAATTCCAGCACTTGTCGTTTATCGGATCCTACCACCGTGTGGATCCTGTGTTATCGTTTCATCCTAAAGTGACGACTGGCCATGCCTGCACCGGTTGATCCATCACTCTAGAATTCCCCATTTGTCGCGCTATTCCACCAGTGCGTCGTATTCCACAGTACAGTTACTCGTCGCATCTGTCCCCTGTGTCATCGTGTTGGCTGCATTCTTGAATTTATCATCCTCATCATGCGCATCATATTAAAGTCATGGCATTGTCAACAATATAGTTTGTTTCGTTTTATCCATGACATTGCATATCACTGCGTCTAAGGGCAAAATTTTCGGTTATCTGTATTTAAATCCCTCCACCGTGATTCCTCGAGTCTCTGCTACTCATATCATCCAGTGAAGCTATTTAAATAGGGGCATCTGTTGCACCCCAAATTTGTCCTACCTTTACATGGTTTCTAGTGCCACTTTATTTCGAATGAATAAAATGGCACAATTGGCAAGAGATCGTGTGTAAGGAGTTGTGAGTGTGAGAGGTCGAGAGTTTGAATCCTACCTTCTTCACTTTTTGTTTTTTCTTTTATTTTTATTCTAACTTTTCTATTTTCATAAAAAAAAATAACAAAAATAGTTTTTTTTTATTATTTAATTATTATTTTCGTATTTTATTTAAATTATTTTTTAAAAAATATTATTTTTTCACTTTTTTCCATATTATTCATAAAAACATCCAAAAATCATAAAATTAAAAATATTAGAAAAGATTTTATTCTTTTTATAATATTTTTAATGTTTAGTATAAATAAATAGAGTTTTAAGTTTATTTTAATTTGTTTGAATTTTATTTAGTTTTGACTAATTATTTAAGTTGGGCTTTAAAATGGGCATTAGGTTAGAGTTAACCCTAATTTGTTACCTATATAAACATGAGTTGCATTTGAGAAAAGGGGAAGGAAGAAGAAAAGGAAAAGAGACCGAAAGAGCCAAGGAGGAGTTTTGAAGAAGAGAAGGTTCAGAAGATCAACAAGAATCATCATCACCTTCCTTCATTAAGCATCATCATCAACAAATCCCAACCGCTAACGAGGTGAGCATTTAATTTTGTAAATAACGGAACTCCTAGGTTTCATTTTTTAGGTTTTAGCAAGACAAAGAGGGAGGGATAATAGACAAAGAAGAAGGAAGGGAAATGCTTCGAAAATCGCCAATGGTCATGGGAGCCACCGCTGTTTAGGAAGAAGAAGAGGGATTTGGAACAAAACTTAGAAGTTGTCTCCATGAATACCGCCCTCCCCTTTTTATTATTCGGTTTTCTTTGTAATTTAATGTTAAATTTTATAATTTATGATTTAATTAACTTTTATAACTTTTAATTAATTAATTAAAAACATTTTTTAATAGCTTATAGTTAGTAAAAATTTTCATAACTTATAGTTAGTAATTCTTTTTTTAAACTTATAGTTAGTAATTCTTTTTTTAACTTATAGTTAGTAATTCTTTTTTTTTTATAATTAATAGTTAGTAACATTTTTTTATAGTTAATTGTAATTAAAAAAAACATTTAGATTTCTAATTTAAATTAAAGTTTTTAATAAATTGTAATAAATTGTTTTTAAATAAAAATTCAAAAAAAATAAAAATCTCCTAACTGTTCCTGTTAACTGTTCATCTAGCTTTCATTGTCTCTCGTTTGGCTTTGACTAGTAATCCTTTTAGTTTCCGTAGGTTTTTTCATGGATGTAATTTATGTGAGGCCATGATTGCAGTTATTTTTGTTTTTTGCATTTTTGGGGATTTGTAATTTACGCGAGTGATCATCGCGATGCTTTCTTTACCGCTTTCATTATTTTTCGTACTTTATTTCTGTCGTATAATAATTTGCTATATCTTGCATGATTTGCCGTTAGAATCCCTTTCGAAGGATTAGGTCTAGCTATTTGACCGCCGAGTCAAAAACCCTAACTTTTGACCATTTCAAAACCCTAACTAGCTTAGGTGTCCCGCCGTGGACGAAAATACCCTTTACCCTAGCATTAGGTCAAAGAGTCGCCGTACTCTATTTTAGGGTTTCCCGCCGTGGAATACCTAATCTTAACCCTAATTTTATCTAACCGTTTCAACATAGAAATAGGAGTTTCAAGACTCCATTTAAGTGTTTCCTTAAGAAACGTTTACTCCCCTTTGAAACCTTGACCACAGTCAAGACATTTCTAACCTCCCTTTCGAGGGGAACCACAATTATTCTGATTCCATTCCCGTCAGGATATGTAGGCACAAGATGCAATGTCTTGCCGAGTAAACTTAGATTTAACCCCTTAGGTCTTTCCTTAACTTTTAATCCCTTTGTATATACCTTAAAATATAATAAAGCAAAATAGTAAAATGAACAAAAGGTTCCTGTAGAATACTACAGAAGTTTAGGATGCTAATACCTTCCCTAAACTTAACCAACCCCCGAACCCTAGATCTCTCCCCGCATTGTGTTTATGATGCAAAAATAGGTTTTTCCTCTTTTGACCTTTTCCTTCGGATAAATCAAAGAGTGGTTGTGAACTAAAGATGTGATTCATAATTTGATATCCTATTTCCACTGCAACAGAAAATGGCGACTTCACTGGGGACTGTTTCTAAGTTTTGAGGGTTATCCCTAATTTGTTCATATTTAATATTTTGATTTATTATTTAATTGTATATATATATTGTACCTTGATTGGGGTCTGATTCCATGTGTTGTGAGATAAGTCCTACACCTGGACTTAAGTGACATTATTATAGGATGGTGATATATTCGACGAGGCTTATAGGGGGTGAGTCCCGACCAAGCTGACTCGAGAATCACCGCTCAGTTGAGACCTTTTCGAAAATGGTTTGGTTGAACGAGTGTAGTCGTGAAAAATTTTACAAAAAGAAGGTGGATTCCGATCCAATCTCGATTATTCGACTTAGATGTTGATCAACCTTCTTCCGAAACTTTTTGCTCAAGCTATCATGGAAATGGGTGGCTAAAACCCCTCTTTTGTCAATGTTAGAGGTAGCTAGTTCTGATTTTATGTATTCTTCTTGATCTTTTGTATGTGAACAAGGCTTTGATCAATGTAGATGAAGGTATTTGCTATCTTTTTTTATATTTATGGTTTGGATTGCTTTAGACATGAACTTTTCAAGTCTTGACCTAATTTCTTCATCTATCAACTATACAAACTCTAGACATAGGTTTGAAAGTTGATATTCGCTTTGTATTGATCTTAATGATTATTGTTTCGAGTGTTATTTAGAGATATCATTTAACGGTTGAAACAATAACATTCACAAAATCGCTTTAGAAATGAAGATTTTTGTGAGGATACGCGATTATGTTGGTTAAAACTACGTTCACATATTTGATTGATTGGATACGTTAAGGACGGATTAGTGAACCCTAATCTTGGCATGCTTTTTTATCGAACTAAGACCAAATTTTATTCTGTTTTAATAGGAACCATTTTAAAACCACCCCCCCCCCTTCTTAAATCATTAAACCATTGAATGGCAAACATCCTATATTCTCATCAATCCCTATGGATACGATAAAACACTACCTAAAAATACTTTTAACAATAATCAAACACCCAAATGCGCTCGATAACCCCAAAATATGATGATGGATGTAAAGCATTGCTATTCTTATACGAAAAGTTTGGGTGATTTCTCTAGCCAGGATTTTAGGTGTTTAAATATGGGTTTCCTTGAGCATAATTCACTTGGTCAATTGGAGTACCAGCCAACACTTGACATTCAGTGTTTGTATGCCCAGGGTTTCCAAAAATTTCACAATTCGGAGTCACCATAGCTACGGTAGCTGTTGGTGGTGCTATTGCTAAACTTTTGATCTTTTGAGCAAGGGCGTCCACTTTAGCATTGACTCGGTCTATATTGTTGACTTCGTGAATTCCCCCTTTCGGAGTTGGTCTCTCTACACCAGTGTGTTCACCTCCCCATTGGAAATGGTTTTGAGCCATAGTCTCTATGAGGTCATAAGCTTCTGCATACAGTTTATCCATTAGAGCACCTTTTGCGGTTGCACATAGGTTCATTTTGGTGTTGTACAACAACCCGCTGTCATACCCTAAATTTGCCCATACTTTTTTGTTAATCAAAGGCATTGGTACAAACCATCAGAGGGTTGTCAAGAAATTTTGAGATTTTTTTCATTGGTGTGAGCATGAGGTAGGAGCTTGTTGGGTACCTTAGAGGTCATGGTGGATTTGGAATCATCACCCAGTTCATTTGCACAATGCCCAGGCAAAAAGGGTAAATTAGGGTTTCAATTTTAATCAGGATAAATTTGTTTTTAAGGGAAAGACTTGTTTCCATGGCCTTCCATGTGTCCTAAGGTGTGTGAGGATGGGAGATTGACCATCAATTTTAATCAGAAGAGCTTCAATTATTCAATCAACTTAAAATCAGGAGATTTGGGGGAAAAGTCAACTGTAGTTTGACTTTTGATTTAAATGGTGCTCCAATGGTGGGATCATGGTCCATGAAGCTCATATGGCTTAGTGAAGTCCACTGAAGAAGTTTCAAGGCCTCAGAAGACCCAGAACATCAACAACCGACTCGATAGTCATCGATCGATCGTTTCGTTGACAAAAAAGTCAACTCTTCAACCATAAGGAATTTGACCTCAAAGTTTGATGCAAAAATGTTCCTAATTCCTTATTACACATATCCATGAAGTTTCATGACCATTGGATCAAGGATTGAGGAGTAATCGAAATATCGGGAAATTAGGGTTTTGAAAGGGGCAAGACCATAACTCCCTAACCACACATCTAATTGAGTTGGTTCAAGACTCATTGGAAAGCTCTTGACAAGTCCTACAAAAGTCCCACAGTGGTCCATGAGCAAAAAATGCATAGATTTGGAGTTATGGCAAAAATCATTACAAGAGGGAAAAATAACTTAGAAAAATTCTAAGTTATTGGCCTTTTTAGGCATGTTTTTTAGCAACTTTGAGTGGATTTTTGACCTAGTTCCACTTGGAATCTGAAGACCATGAAAACATGAAAGTTGTAGAGCTTCATGAAGGCTTTCCAAAATGTACTAGAAATACTCAATAGCCATTATGAGTTGAGAGTTAAGAATTCAGCAAGTTGAGGTTTCAACACTTGAGTCCACCATTTTCATTTTTTCACAAACTCACTCTTTAACCACTTGGGCTATTCTCAGCCATTTGATCATGTTTCTATCTGATAATTAAAGAGTATGATGAGTTGATATGCAGAAAATTGAGGGATTTGGTAGATTTGGTAAGTGGTATGCAAGTTGTCATTATTTTAATCAAACAAATGAAGAAAGAGAAACTTTATGGAAGAAATATTGCAGCTGCAGTTCTCCTACTCCCTAGCCACTCTTCAGTCACTTCTATATCATCTTCACCACTTGATTTATGCCTCATCTTGGGCCAAGAACTTGGATTTGCAGCTGTCTACAATCTTGAATAAGATTTCATCACAAATCTCCTTCCAAAATGCAAAAATACCAATCTGCCCCAAACCATTCCTTGCCTATAAATATAGGTTTCCTCTATGTTGAAAGGTACACCAGAGCTCTCTAAAACCCAAGAGAAAACCATAGCTCTTATCTTGCTTTGCATTTTCTTACAAGTGAAGAAAACCATTCCAAAAATACCTCAAAATCTGCCCTGAGCACAAAGCCTTCCAAAACCATTTTCACTCACTCAAAATCATCACAAACCATCCACACAATCCACAAATGATGTATGGGAGGTGTTCAAACTCTTAAACCAGTCAAAACCCTCATCTTCCCAAAAGTCAACTTTCAACCATGCAAAGTTTGACTTCACATACAAAATCTGCCAAATCACTGCTCAGGTCTGTTTTGATCATTGTAAACCTCCAAACACCTTAGGTTTATGATGTACCAACTGTCCATAATCTAAAATACCATCATCATCACTTGTTTCAAGTTCTGGTCCAACATTCACTTGCTTACTTCAACTGCAAGAAAAGTTGTCATCTTCATCAAAGCATTGGTTGGATCTCACTTGGGAGGCTTCAAGGTTTTCCCTCCTATATTAGCTTGCTTGGAGGTCTACAAGAGGTTGGTAGTTACTATCCTTCTTCAAACTTTCATGAATGTGTTTGATGTGCATTAGTGGTTACAATGTGTTTTGAATACAATGCAGTTCATGTTTGAATCTGTCCTATTTTGTTTGTTTGCTCATTAATGTATATTGCTCTTATGATCATCATCAATATGTTGTTCTGCTATGTGTTGAACATTGAGACTCTCTTAGGTGCCATTTTATGTCATGTATGAACATATGAGGATGTTGGCAACTGTTATGAAGGTTTGGGACTGTTTTGATTCTGTTTCTGTTTGTGAGTGATGTTTCTGTTGCAGCATCTTTTTTTTATATCATGAATCTGTTTGTTAGCATTTTAAATTAGAGGTCCCTATATGTGTGATTCATGTGATGTTGGTATCATTTGAAACTGGTTTGGTTATGGTTCTGCTACATTTTTGTTTTGGCCATTTTTCACTCATGTGCATTTTTCAACTCATATACCATTTTCAATGCTAGTGTATTTCTGGATCTTCTTTGTGTTCAAACTTGGTCTATAACATATTTGGAGTATGCTTGTAAGTTGTTTGGTGCTGTTGGACCTAGGATAACTCATGTGGATTTTTTGAAGCTTGTTGATGACCATACTTTGTTTTGCTGTCATAATGCTTGTAATCATCATGATATCACAATAAAATTTGATACTTGCCATTTCCATGATAAGTATGCTTCTATGATGTTATTAAACTGTTGTCTATGCTTAACCTATGTTTATTAACATGAGATTATGGTTCATTGAATCATGTTTTTTGACATTATCATTGTTCATTGCTTACTGTCATCACTTAGGCATTATAGCAGGGTTGTGTTTGTGATCATGATCTATCCATATCTTATTTGCATTGCTAATTATGGTAAGTATTCATGTATGTTTTGTTTGTTCTATGAATCATGTTTGCATTCTGTCTTGAGTTTGCTTGTAAGCATCATTGGTCAATGATTTGAGTACTTGCATCAATAGGGCATGTTTATTTTGTTGTGAACCAAACTGTCATGGTACCATTTATAAGTCAAGCCTTTGTCATGAGTTTGCAAATTGTCATGTGCATTAGGAGTATTAGGGCTAATTGATGATTATGCTAGCATTGCCATGTAAAAATCCATACTTGCTGCAAAACTGTCTAATTTCTTGAACCACTGTTTTGTTGCCATGCTGCTATACCTTGTTTCCAATCTTTGCCAATCTGGCATGTCTTGATTTGTTTGTAAACAGAACATGTTGTTTGATGCTAATATACATGCTTGCATTTGTGGCTGCTAGAAGTAGGTTTTTTCTGTTAGAACTTGTTTGTATTCATTACCTTTGGAGTTGTAACTTTCATTGTAAGGCATGTATTGATTGATGTGTGAGACTTGGTTTTGTAATAACCAAGACTGACTGCTGTTTCTGTTGATATGTTTGCTGTGCAGAACCATTTTACCATGATTAAATTGTTAGGCTATTTTGCTCAAGGTCAAGTTGTCTTAATTTGAAAAACCATATATGTGTGTATGCTGTTTTGACAAGCAAGCTTGCTGCCAGTTGTGTTTTCACCTCATGTGTTGTTATCTTCATAACTGAGTTTTCTTGCAATTGGTGTTTTATTCATGTTTTGACATGTAAGAATCATTTAATAAGTGTTGATTGAGTTGAATATGCTTGTTGCATCATAATTTGTTCTTATTTTCCAAGATGGCATTTCAAGCTTTTTGTTCCATCCTTGCAACCAACATACCAGTTTTTGTTTGAAGCTATTTTTGATGGATCTTTGCACCTAGAATCCATGAACCATGTATTTAAAACTTTTGCATACCTTCACTTGGTCATAATCCTTTCTGTTTTGAGCTGTAGTTTTCAAAATGCACATCACAAGCCTTCATCTGCATTTGCTATCGGGTTTTGATTTGTGCACACTATCTTGGAAAACTGATAATGCCATTGTATTCCTTGTTAAATTTTACATGAGTTTGACCTAAATTTTGTTGAAAATGGTTGAGTTTTAAGTGAGTTGTGATGTTACCTTTTTCATGCTATGCCTTGTGTTCTTGCTTGCTTGCCTTGGCCCAGAATGCTCACTTTTTCAAGTACATGTATTTATTAGGGTGGCATTATACTTGGATGTATCGCCACCCCAGTGGTTATGCCTTAACTTTCAAACGCCTTGCCATTGCCATGACCTGGGTTTGATCCATGTGGAGATCAACCCTTTTGTTTTATTTTCTCATTTTCCATGTTTTCACCATTTTCTCTTCATTTTTCTCTCATTATTCACGCGCGCGCTCTTGGTTGGCTTGGCAAGGTTTTACACCTATGACCCAAAGGTAGTGGGTTCAACACCCACCAAGCGCCCTCTCTCTTTTTTAATTACTAAAAACCTTTGTTTTTATTTAATTGTCATTAAAATTCCAAAAAAATCATAACTTCATCAATATTTTTTATTTTTGATTGGTTCTCTTTGCAAATTTCTCATATTTTTGCATAGTTTCACATGGTATTTTAATATCCTAGAATTTTCATTTTGGAAAAACACTTTGCATTGAAAATTGTCATGTTTCTTTGTTAGGGTTTTTACCCTCCTTTACATTTCAAAATTGTTGATTCTTTTGAGTTTAATTTTGAACTTCATGTAAGCTTGATGTTTGTCAACTCCTTTGTGTATGTGACTGATTGTTTTTGCTTGTAAGCATCATGATTGTTTCATTTAAAATCCCCACGAAGTTTTTAAACTTCTCACTTACATTTGTCGTGACATTGCGTAGGCATGATGCCTGTAAATATACATATCATCTTGTAAGCCCTATGAAACCTCATATTTGTTAAGGTGCATCTTTGTTAAAGATCCCCTTCCATCTTTATTAAGATGTACCCCTTTCTTCGTTAAGATATGCTTTGGTTTTCATCTTTCATTAGGTCTGGATAGAACCTTCCCCCCTAAAACCTCGGTCCCATACCGAGTGCATTTTCAAAAACACCTTTCAACAAGAAGATCAAGTTCTCTTTGTATTGAATTAAAAAGAGAGGATTAAGTGCAGACTTCTTCCTCTCCGAGTGTTGGGATGCTCACTGTAGTGTGGGTGGTTTCGACACTCGTCTTTCAATACGAAGACGCTTGTACGTTTCCAAATCCCTTTCCTCTTAAAAAACTCGGCCTCGTACCAATTGTACTTTCAAAACACTTCCATAAAGCAATAATATCTCTTCATATTGAATTAAAAGAGAGGATTAAGTGTAGACTTCTTCCTCTCCGAGTGTAGGGATGCTCACTGTAGTGTGGGTGGTCTCGATACTCGTCTTTCGATACGAAGACGCGACTTTATCTATCACCTATCTCTTTCCACACCTCTTCCCACAATTTCCTCCTGCAACCTTTCTCACCTAAAACCTCGGTCCCATACAGAGTGCATTTTCAAACTTCTTTTCATAACAAAAACTTGAATGGTCGTGGAACGGTTAGGTGCAGGCCTTCTCCTATCCCGAGTGCTGACGTTTACCATAGGGTTCTCTGTTGCAAAGCACTTACCATTAAAAACCAAAAACACCTTTAATAAGAGAATGAAGTTCTCTTTGCATTGAATTAAAGAGAGAGGATTAAGTGTAGTCTTCTTCCTCTCCGAGTGTTAGGATATTCACTGTAGTGTGGGTGGTCTTGATACTCGTCTTTCAATACGAAGACGCTACGTTCGCCACACCTTTCATAACAAAAAACTTTGAGATAAAGAATTGGGTACTACCCGTAGGGGTTACTATCCGAGGACTTATCTCACTCCTAAAGAACAACCCACAAATCAAATGTGACATCTTGCCTCGCATGGCGAAAATCTAATAATTTCAAAAAGGATATGTTACGTCCGTTCTACCGCAAACAGGTAACGCTTAAGTCTCCTCACATGCGAGCAACAAAAACACCTAAACTGCTAGAATGTGCATGATAACATCATCCATAAAAACATTAACAAACCGTAGGCCGAACTACGGCTGCTCTGATTCTTTACTTCTTTTAAGTAAAGATACGTAGGCACAAGGGCCACAATCCTTGCCGAGCACATTCCCCTATATCTGTAGTTCCCTGAACTACGTCGACTCTGACTTTCTCACATCCATTGAGAATACGTAGGCCTAGGACCGCGAAGTCCTATCGAGTCTGTTCTTTTTCTTTCCTTCCCCGTTCTCTCTTTCCTCCTAACCTCTCATTCTCCTGTTTCAATCCCTTTGCTCTCCCCCTTTGGAACACCCTTTTATAGCATAATCTTTAAGCAAATAAATTCACACATCGACAAGCAAATGGTTCCCATCGAGTACGATGGATGCGAGGGGTGCTAATACCTTTCCTTCGCATAACCGACTTCCGAACCCGTTCTTGGTTGCGAGACCATATTATCCATTTCTTTCTTAAGGTTTTCTCGATATTTTCCTTTCCCCTCATGGGATAAATAAAGTTCGATGGCGACTCTTCTGTCTATCTCTTTCGCCTCCCCATCGTTGCGCGATGCATTTTTCGAGTAGCGACAGCTGACGACTCTGCTGGGGAATAGCCAAACCTAGTTTGCTTGTCGAATATGTGTTTTGTTTGCTTTTGTTTTTGTGTGTGTGTCATGTTCTTTTTGGGTTTATTTGGGATTGGTTTGTGAGAATAAAGCTTTCTACCCGAGCTTTCAAGTATACACTAAGTAAGGAGGTGGTTTTCTTTCTGATTTGCGAGACTTAGGACTCGTTGAGTTGGATCGAATTCCACCGCTCAGATGAGACCCCGTTGGGATGATTATGTCTTGCGTGTAGTCGTAATGGCGTTTTTATTTCCGACGTGGGAGTCCGTGATTCTGAGGACCTTTGTAGAACCTTATTCCAAAGGTTGCTAAAACATAAACTCTGTGTTCATCCTTTGAAAGGATTACCGTCTTACGAGTAGTCATTCTGATGGGAAACTTTTGAGGGTTAGTGCATGGGACTTTGTTTAAAGCCTTTTGGGATACCCTCTCTTAAAACCAATAGATTGCCCACCCGATGGGAGAGATACCTTTTGTGTTGTTTTGCAGGACCTATGACTTTGATCTCGTTATTGTTCTTTTATCATGTGCATACATAAAACATTGCATTGCATAGCATTTTTGCATATCAAAGGACTTAAGAGACTGTGATTATCTCAGGTATTGGTGAACACAGTGACTGATCAGAGAAAGAGAAGCACAAATTCCATCAAGTTTAGAGAACCAAAGTTGGAATTGATTCAAGACATTCTGATTGACGTGCCAAAGGCTATCAAGATCAACTTTCAGGGGAAGTATGGGAAATTGCTTGATCTCCTCCATTCTAAGGTCGATACTTGGGCTTTGTTCACTATGGCTCAGTTCTGTGATGCGCCTCTCAGATGTTTCACTTTTCAAAACTATCAGTTGGTCCCTACTCTTGAAGAATATTCTCACATTTTGAATATCAAGATTAAGGATCAACCTATCTACACCGGCTTGGAAGAAGAACCAAAGCCTTCTGCCATTGCCCTTACTCTTCGTATGACCCAAGAGGAAGTCAAAGATGGGCTAGCCAATAAGGGAGGGGTTCAAGGCTTTCCTTTGAAATTTTTGCTAGATAAAGCTGCTCAGTACAAGACTGTGGGAGATTGGGAAAGGTTTGGTATTGTTGTTGCTTTAATGATTTATGGGATTGTCCTCTTTCCAAATGTAGACAATTTCATAGACATCGCTGCTATCAACCTCTTCATGCAATAGAATCCTATCCCTACCCTCCTCGCTGATGTATACCACTTTATTCATTGGAGAAGTGAAAAGAAGACAGGAATGATCCAATGTTGTTCTCATCTATTATTCAAATGGTACACCTCCCATCTACCAAAGGGAGGATCATTCATGGAAAACAAGAAAAAGCTGAAGTGGTCTCAATGCATTATGTCTCTAGAAGCCAATGATATTGCTTGGTATTCTCATGAGTACTACAATGTGAAGATTATCTTTAGTTGTGGGGAATTCGGTAATGTACCTCTAATCAGTAGGGCTGGTTGCATCAACTACAACCCAGTCATGGCATTGCGCCAGTTGGGCTATGCTATGGAAGATGAGCCCGAAGCAGAGAAAGTTCAAAGCTTCTTTTTGCTTGCCACAACAAAAGATCATGCGTTTGCCAGGAAGATTGCTAAAGCATGGGCCAAGATTCATACAAAGGGGAGGAAAGAGTTGAAGGCAAAGAATTGTGTGGTGAAATAGCCATACAACCAATGGTTGCTAGCTAGAGTAGCTGAAAGGGGGCTGTCGTTTCCCTCAGAACCATCTATGCGAGAAGGACCTCCTGCTCCCACCCATGTATCTATGGAAGAGTATGAGAAACTAAAGCTAGTGGTAGAAAGGTTGACTAAAGAAAATCAGAACCTCGAGGCTGAAATTCACCAAGAAAATATGGAGAAAGGCCAATATAAAAGGAAAGTAGAGTTTGAACAAGACCGAGCGTCTGAGAATAGCAAAAAATTGAAGTTAGAAACAGACCTGAGAGTCAAGTACCAGCAGGGTTTCGAAGGGGCTGATACATCATTAACAACTCTTCGACAACGCCTAAAAGAAACTAAAGCTTCTTGTGATAGAGCATGGAATTTCTTTGAACTAGCTTCTACTGAGAAGAAGGAGACAAGAGAGAATCTTGAGGCTGATATTGAAGATCTTGAAAAGCAACTAAGAAATGCCTTGACCCTAGTGGAAGATGAGCGACAACTCAAGGAGGAAGCATTAAGGGCTTCATATGTCACTCTTGACATGTGGAACAACAAATGTTTGGAATTGGAGACCGCTCGAGAAACAGCTACTCTGTGGAGGAATCGTTTTGACGCCTTGCAAAGGGATAGTGCACAGTGGCTCAAAAAGGAGGCTCAGCTCAATGAATTGTTGGACAACCATGTGGATTCTATTTGTTACTACCAGTCGACTCTAGACATGTGTCACACTAGGTATAACAATCTGGTGGAGCATTGCAACCTCATGATCCGTGATATCCCATGGAGGTTGGAAAGCGCAATTCAATACTTGGAAGGAAATGATATCCCTCCTTCTATTCATCACTTTATCCAGCTCTGTGACCAAATGGTTAGAAGATTCATGTTCGAGACAAAAAAGCTTGAAGAACGTCTCCAAAAGAAAGAGTTTTAGTTATTCAGTATTTTCTTGTAGCATGAATTGTTAGTTTCAACTTATTCAGCAATCGTTTGTATTGAATTTTCTCTCAAATATGAAAGTTTACTCTTTGGTCTAAATTGTGCATTTCTTTATTATTCAGTCACAGTTCAATACCGAGGATAATCATAAACCTCGAAAGTCTCTTGAACATTGCATACGTTTGCGCATCATTCTTTTTGCATTCCCTACAACCCGACCTTACATGCCGCTTACCCTTTCAGAGAGAGAGAGAGAGAGTAAAGCAAGCTGACTTCTCGACATCAGTACAACACAAGGAATAATCAGAAAAGAGTCATGGATCAGCTAGAGTAAGACCATGCTACTATGAGGAACGAGATGCTAGGTATGAAGACGCAGATGAATCAACTCATGGAGGTGATTCAGAACATGGCTAGGAGTCAAGAAGAGATAAGGCAAACAACAGAGAGGAACACTAATCAGACTTTTCCTGGTGCAATTCTTAACGCAAGTGGCGCCGTTCCAGTTCCAGCTCCTACCGAGGCCATCCCAACCCCTGTTGGGGCAATTCCTACTTCTGCATGTGCAGTACCTATCAACACAATCCATACCCCAGTCGATGCAACCCATCCTCATGGTACCACGACTCCACCACCAGTTCACTATGATGATCATGAAGGCTTCTACGAGAATTCAGCTGAAGCATATGCACCACAGACCGCTGAATTAGAGAAGAAGTTCAATGTTTTACAAGAAGTGGTAAGGTCACTACAAGGCCCCGATGTTTTGGGACTAGATGCCGCTGAAATATGTCTTGTACCCGAAGTTAAGATACCTCCGAAGTTTGTAATCCCAACCTTCGAGAAACACAAGGGTAACAGTTATTCTAGGACCCATATAAGGTCTTACTGCAGGAAGATGGTCGCATATTCCAATGACGAGAAGTTGTTAATCCATTTCTTTCAGGATAGTTTGACAGAGGCTTCTCTGGAATGGTACATGCATCTTGAATGATCCAATGTGAAAAGCTGGAAGGAGTTAGCAGACGCTTTTGTGAGACATTATCAATACAACACTGACATGGCTCCAAATCGGATCCAGCTCCAGAATTTAACCCAGAAACCGAATGAATCTTTCAAAGACTTTGCTCAGAGGTGGAGGGGAGTAGCTAAAAGAGTACAACCCCCATTAATGGAGAAAGAGCTGACAGACCTCTTCATGGGCACACTGCAAGGACTGATCCTTTAGCGTCTAGCGTCTACAACCTCTACAGTGTTTTCTGAACTTGTCATGGCTGGAGAAAGACTAGAGAGTATTATGAAGGCAGGAAAGATTCAGAATGTTGGCGGATCTTCAAGTGCGATCAAGAAGCCCTATCAGGGTTTCGTTAAGAAGAAAGAAGGTGAAACTAGTGTTGTGTTCGCAGAAAGAGGAAGAACTCATCAAGGTTATCACCATGTTGTTGCCGTCGCTCCACAACAACCATTGTCCATTCCAGCAAGTCAACCCACAGTTCAACAAAACAGACAACAACAATCCTATCAACCAAGACAAAATCAGTACCAGGGTCAACAAAGACTGAGAAGACCAGAAAGAAAATTTGATCCAATTCCGTCAACTTACGCCAGATTACTACCATTCTTGTTGAAAGGAGGCCTTGTTCAGCTTAGGGAAATGAGGGATCCTCCACAGGTTCTCCCTTTTGGCTATGATGTCAATGCCAAATGTGAATTCCATTCTGGCTCCCCAGGCCATAACATTGAAAATTGCAAAACGCTGAAGCACATTGTACAAGATCTTATCGATTCAAAGGCGATAAACTTCACTCGAAACACTCCAAACATCAAAACCAATCCAATGCCGGCTCATCACTCAACAAACATGATTGAAGGCTCTAAGGGGATCCGATTAATTTCGGAAATTGACAAATTGAGAACTCCTTTTTCCACTATCAAGGAACAACTTTTGTTGAAGAACATTTATCCAGGATGTTCAACCAATTGCCACGTTTGTTTGGGCGGATCTCAAGGATGCACTGAGTTGAAGAAAGGCATCCAAAGCCTGATTAATCAAGGTGTATTAGTAGTAGAACAACTATCAAAGTATGAAGAAGTTGCTACTCTTGAAATTCCATTTGAAACATTGGAGATACCATATGATGATGGGTATGAGCTGTGGATTCCTTCTGATAATTTGACTCGTACACCATTGACCATACCGTGCGATGAGGAAGAATGAGATAACATGTATGGACAGACTTCTATCCCACTACAAATCTCGTATGATCCGGTTGAGATACCTACGTCTCCACCATCAATGAACCAGCTTGTCATTTCGGCCCCAGCGCCGTTTCCATACGAAAGCACTAATGATGTACCTTGGCTATATGAAGAGATTGTCTTTCTCAACGGGCAGAAGATAGGAGAAAAGGATATCTTGGAAGAGTAAAAGACTGTCGAGAACATTGTGGGAACCAGGGGTGTCACTAGAAGTGGTCGAATCTTCACTCCAACTGTACCACCGGTCAACAGCAGTGACAATACAAGGAAAGATACTGTCAAACCAAGCACCATTGAACAGGGGCAATCATCTAAACATAAAGACGTCTCAAATAATGAAGCAGAGGAGTTTCTAAGAATCATTCAGAAAAGCGATTACAAAGTGATTGACCAGCTCAATCAGACTCCCTCAAAGATATCCATGCTATCATTATTAATGTGTTCGAAAGCCCATTAAGAAGCACTGTTAAAATTCTTGAAGGCAGCTCATGTGCCAGAGGAGATATCAGTAGTGCAGTTTGAAGAAGTGGTGGGAAATATAGCATCAGGTTATATTTTGAGCTTTAATGATAGTGAATTACCTCTTGAAGGAAAGAATCATAACAAGTCCTTGCACATTACTATCGAATACATGGATGTTGTATTCTCTAGGGTGCTTGTCGATATTGGATCATTGCTGAATGTGTTACCAAAGAGCTCGTTGTGTAAGCTGTCAATTGAAGGACTTGTGATGAAGCCAAGTCAAACTATTGTAAAAGCTTTTGATGGAGCTAAGAGTACTGTGGTAGGCGAGGTTGATCTCCCGATCAAGATTGGACCTCATACTTTTATCATTACATTTTATGTAATGGATATATATCTCGCTTATAGTTGCCTCCTTGGTCGTCCGTGGATTCATTCCGCAGGTGCTGTAACTTCAACTTTGCATCAAAAGATCAAATTTATGATTAACAATCAGATGGTCATCATTGAGGGTGAAGAAGATGTTCTTGTGAGCCATCTTGCTTCTTTCCGCTATGTGGAAGTAGGAGGTGAAGTGCATGAGACCCCGTTTCAAGCCTTTGAAGTGATCAATGTTGAAATGATTTAGGAAAAGCCAGCATCTTCAATAGTGACTTGGAAGGACGCAAGGACAGTGATAGAGGAAGGACATCCGCGAGGATGGGGCAGAGTGTTGGAATTGCCCGTTAACAAAAATGGAGCTGGTCTAGGTTACAAGCAGAAGAATGCAACTAATAGGGGCAAGGGGCTCGCAACTCTGCTGGTTTTTACTAGTGGGGGCCACCTTGTCGATGGTCAAGTCATGTTTTTGGAAACTGAAGCTGAAGATCATGAAGAGCTGTGCATGGTGTATCCTAGGGCGCCTAATCAAACTTTGAACAATTGGAGAGTCGTCAAAATCCCTGAAGTTACCCTAGTAGACGAGTAATTCCCTTTTTTTATTTTACCTAAAAATCATTTGCTCTGCCCAAGGCATATGGATCATGTTGTAGGGATTTTTGCTTTTAAAGCACAACTTATCATCAATAAATAAACTTTCGCATCCAATTACGCTCTCTTTCTTTCATTTTTACTTTTTGCACATAAAATTATTTTTGAAAGGCATTGTTTTATTTTACTTTTCTTTTTTTGTCAATCTTTTCTAAAAAATAAAAGCATGAAGTCATTCATCGTACAGATCCTCCCCTGCTCCTGTCGATAACGACCCCGCTATGGTCCGATATGACTTTGATAACCCGATCTACCAAGCCGACAAAGACTTTGAGGAAGATTGTGATCTCCCAGAAGAGCTAGCTAGACTACTAAAGCAAGAGTCAAAGGTCATTCAGCCGTATCAAGAAGAGGTCGAAGTTATTAACATGGGAACTGAAGAGGATGCCAAAGAGATCAAGATAGGTGCAGCTTTGGAATCAAAGATTAACTCAAAATCGGTCATATTGCTTCGAGAGTATGTTGACGTATTTACTTGGTCCTACAAGGATATGTCCGGTCTAGATGAAGAGATTATGATGCAAAAGCTGCCTCTCAAGGAAGGTTGCCCTCCAGTGAAGCAAAAGTTGAGGAGAACGAAGCCAAAGATGTCCTTCAAGATCAAAGAAGAAGTGCAGAAGAAATTAAACGCTGGTTTTCTGGCAGTATCCAGCTATCCACAATGGGTAGCAAATATTGTCCCAGTACCAAAGAAGGATGGGAAGGTACAAATGTGTGTCAATTATAGAGACCTTAACAGAGCGAGTCTGAAAGATGACTTCCCTCTACCACACATTGATGTACTAGTAGACAACACAGCCCAGTTCTCTGTCTTCTCGTTTATGGATGGCTTTTCTGGATATAACCAGATTAAGATGGCGCCCGAAGATATGGGAAAAACGACTTTCATCACCCCATGGGGAACTTTCTGTTACAAGGTCATGCTGTTTGGGTTCAAGAACGCGGGCGCGACATATCAGCGAGCAATGGTCACTCTCTTTCATGACATGATACATAAAGAAATTGAGTGATATGTAGACGATATGATTGCAAAATCCCAGACTGAGGAAGAACACCTCATTCACTTGGAAAAGCTATTCGCCAGACTAAGGAAATTCCAGCTGAGATTAAATCCCAACAAATGCACTTTTGGTGTAAGATCTGGTAAACTGCTAGGTTTTATTGTGAGCCAAAAGGGGATTGAAGTCGATCCAGATAAGGTCAAAGCTATCCAAGAGATGCCGGCACCCAAAACTAAAAAGGAAGTCTGAGGTTTCCTTGGGAGATTGAACTACATCGCTAGGTTCATATCTCATCTAACGGACACTTGTGAGCCCATCTTCAAACTACTTCGAAAGGATCAAGCAGTGGTGTGGAATGATAATTGTCAGAAAGCCTTTGAGAAAATAAAGGAATATCTATAAGAACCGCCGATCTTGATGCCTCCAATACCCGGATGACCCCTGATCATGTACTTGACTGTGCTAGAAGGATCCATGGGATGCGTGTTGGGTCAACATGACGAAACTAGTAGAAAGGAGCATGCAATTTACTACTTCAGCAAGAAGTTTAACGACTATGAATCAAGATATTCAATGCTCGAGAAGACGTGTTATGCATTGGCTTGGGCAGCAAAACGCTTGAGACAATATATGCTCACCCATACGACCTTGTTGATCTCCAAGATGGACCCTGTCAAATACATATTCGAGAAGCCCGCTCTCACCGGACGAGTGGCTCGTTGGCAAACGGTATTAACAGAGTATGACATCCAGTATGTTATGCAGAAAGCTATCAAAGGAAGTGTACTCTCTGACTACCTTGCCCACCAACCTATGGATAACTACCAGTCTATGTTGCACCCCAAAATTTGACCAACCGGGTCTCGTATCTGGCTCGATGTTTCGACGCATGATCACCTTCGCATCTGCATATTGCATACAGTGCATTTTTTCATTTGTTTTGATTTTATTGGGATCACAGCTCTCGTCTCGTGTTTCAGGTGTTTTTTATCAGTTTAGATAGATAGAATCGATTTTTGGGATATTTCGGTGCCCGTTTATTTTTACCGGCTATTTTGGTGCGCTCTCGCGGTGTTATGTGTCGTTCGGTGCTATTTTTGTCCCTCTGGGAATTATGGTGATTTTTCTGGATTTTATTGGCTATTTTTAGGGTTTAAATAGATTTAAATCATTTTTAGCATTTTATAGAAATAAATAGATTTTTCTTTTATTCTATAGAATTTAAATAGGTAATATAGATTTTATTTTAGGATAATATAGAATATAGATTTTTCATTTTCTTTAATAGATATTATAGAATAATATAGTTGTTTTTTTATATATAGATATTATAGAAATTTAATAGATTTTAGATTTAATAGAGTTTGATTAGTGGAATTCTTAGAGTATTATTAGTTAGGAGTTAATTAGAATTTTTTAGGATTAATTGAGTTTTAGAATTAATTAGAATAATAATCAGATTAGTTAATTCAGTTAGTTAATTAGGATTAGGTTTAATTCATTAATAAGTATTATGCAGTTTTTTGAAGTTTTTTTATCATTTTCGTTGGGCCCAATTGGGGGAGGCCCAGTTTATGCTTTTTGTTCAGTTATTGGTTTTTGTCCAGAAAAGTCCATTTTCGTCCAGTTTTTGTCCAGCAATGTCCAGAGTCTTCTAGAAGCATCCAGAGATTCTCAGCCTTTAAGTGCATCAGAGCCACGTGTAAGCTCGAGACTACCCCCACGTTACGCACCTCACAGCATGCCACGCCATCGCTTCCCTTCTCTCACACTGCCACGCCAGTCCCCACGTGGGAATCATGCAGCGTCTCCCTCCACTATCCCTGGCCACGCGTCACACCACCAGCACCTCGCCTGAAACATTCACCGGCCGGCATGCATGGCCGGCGACCGCCGTACCGGTCACCAGAAAACCTCCAAAAACCCAGATTCCGATCCCCCTTCATCGTTTCCACTCCGGTCATCAACAATCCTCATCCTCCTCCGATCAACACGCATCTGCCACCTTCATCCATTCATCTTCCACAATCAACAAAATCCAGAAACCATCCTCATCAACAATCATCATCATCATCACCGGTGTTCATCTCACCCTCACGAGTTCATCGTCTTCACAAGATTTCCCCAGAGCCTTCAAGTGTTCATCAGCGGAGAGCACTCTTCTATTTCCAGAAACGAGCACCAAGAACATGCAAGAGCTTCATCGTTCAACAATTCACGAACAAACTTCAGTGGACGATCTCCAAGATCCAGGAACGTCAACCAACTTCGTCTCCGATCTTCGCCTCCACAAGAACAGGCAAGAACTTCATCAGCGAACAATCCAAGAACTCAGTTTCAACAAACTTCCTTCAAGAACCTTCTTCGATTTCCATGCGTCACCATCATCAGTGTGCATCAGTATTTCCAGTTCGTCAATCTTCGTCATCTCTTAAGTAAATCCATAAACGGAGCTTCGTCAGGTGTAGTTCTCTGGACGACGTTTATCATTGATCTTCAAGATCTGCGAAGATCTTTGAAGATCTTCCTCATCTGAAGCATCTTTTCCCAGAACCTCATATAATCCTCGTCGTCCCTGAGCTTCGACTGAGTGTGTTTGAATGAAGGCTTGTTGGAGCGAAGTATTGAGAAGGTTGAGTTCAGAAGTTGTTTGAGAGTTGTAAGAGGTGGAATCTGAGAGGGAGAAGGAGAGGAAGACGACGGCGCCGTGAGAAGAAGGAAGAGAAACCTAGGGTTTCAGAGAGGAAGCTGAGAGAGTGGGGAAGGAGGCAGGCTGGAGAGATTGGGCCTCAGGCCCAACTACATTTTTGGATCCACGTATCCCCTCCGTTTTGGCACGCACCCCCCTCCGTGTGTCCTTGATGAATGGGCCGGGCCCAGATGTCTTGCTAGTCCACCCTCTGTTTCATTGCACCCCCTTTCCAGTTTTGTTTTTTATTTCCTTTGGGCTGGGCCCTCCTTGCTGTTTTATTTTTCTGCTGGATATACCCCATACTGAAACATACCCCCTCCCCTCATTTTTCTTTTCTTTTATATTTTTTGCATATATTGTTTCATATGAAAAAAATAAATAGAAAAATATATTGAAAAAAGAGAAATATTGAAAGAGAAAAGAAATAGTGAAAAAAATAGAAAAAAAAAAGTGAAAAACAATAAAAGAATATATTTTGAAAAAGGAAAAGGAGAGAAAATAATGGAGAAAAATATATAGGAAAATAATGAGAAAAATCTAAAAAAAAATATTTTGAAAAATAAAGGAGAAAATGATTGGAAAAGAATAAAAAATATTAGTATAGACTTAATATTTTTTTAGAATGCATTTTCTTTTAGGATATATCTTCATAGAGATTATTTTACGGTTTTAGGGATAGTTTAGAAGCCCACTTGTTAGGGGGCTATTTTTCATTCGATTTTACAGGATAGGATAGGATAGTATTTCCTAGGAGATTATTTTTCAGTATGCAAGCATTGTAATCATTTTTCAGAATGTTAATAAAACGAGATTTGAGTTGTGGTCCCGATAGTAGCCGAACTACAGCTGCTCTGATTCCTTGCACCAGACAAGGATATGTAGGCATAGGATGCGATATCCTAGCGAGCACACTAACGACTGACTTTGTGTTCTCTCGCTGCTGTGCGATCGAGACTTTCCCGCTGACGATTAATTGTACCCCTTTTTCTCTCTTGCCCGAGTGCATTTGAGACCCAGCCGTAGTTTTGCCCATAGGTTCCCGTACCTTTGAAACCAGTTGTTTTTCTCACTGCTGTGTGAGAATGTTTTGTTAGCCGTAGTTAGCCTGAACTACGTAAGCTCTGATCTTCCATGCAGTGTGGAAGTACGTAGGCACAAGACGCGAGGTCTTGGCGAGCCAATTTCCCCGTAGTCCCGAACTACGTTGACTCTGACTTTCTCTCTCGAGAATACGTAGGCATAGAGTGCGATGCTCTATCGAGTCAATCCCTTCCGTTTAGATTTAGCAGCCGTAGATAGATTGTTTTGCATCCTGTAGACAACCCAAGCAAGCGTGGATCCCGTCGAGTACGACGGACGTGAGGGGTGCTAATACCTTCCCCTTGCGTAACCGACTCCCGAACCCAGGTTTTGGTTGCGACGACCATGCCTTTCCCCCGTTTTTTGTGAGGTTTACTTCGAGCGTTTCCTTTCCCTCCGTTGGGATAAATAACGTACGGTGGCGACTCTTCTGTCAGCCGGCGCCGATTTCGCAGTAGCGACACTGACTACCTTGCCCACCAACCTATGGATAACTACCAGTCTATGCGCTTTGATTTCCCTGACGAAGACGTCATGTTTGCCAGAGACTATACCACACCAGGCCCAGATGATGGACCCGAACTAGGATCGCGATGGAAGCTCGTGTTCGACGGTGCCGCAAATTCTAAAGGTTGTGGAATTGAGGCAGTCATCACTTCTCCAACTGGTTTTCACCTGCCATTCACCGCCAGATTATGCTTCAAATATACTAACAACATGGCCGAATATGAAGCTTGTATTTTCGGAATTGAAGCTGCCTATGATAATAGGATCAAGATTCTGGAAGTCTATGGAGATTCTGCGCTTGTCATATGCCAGATTAAAGGGGAATACGAAACACTTGACCTCAAGTTGATTCCTTACAAAGATCACGTCTTGAAGCTAATCCCGTAATTTGATGAGATCACTTTTCATCACATTCCCAGAGGAGAAAATCAGTTGGCTAATGCTCTAGCAACACTAGCATCCATGTTTCAGGTCAAGTGGAAGAATGAGGTGTCATCCATCCGTCTGGAGTATCTGGACGAACCCGCTTATTGCCTGGCAGCCAATGCGGAGGAACCTAAAGTTGATGATCATCCTTGGTTCTATGATATCAAGCGGTATCTAGAGACATAGGAATATCCAGAAGGCATAACTATCACTGACAAGAAGTACCTCAGAAAGCTCTCCTCGAAGTTCTTCCTCAGCGGTGACATATTGTACAAGCAAAATTATGATTCGGTTCTACTTAGATGCATGAATAAACATGAAGCAAAACGCATCATAAATGAAGTGCACGAAGGATCTTTTGGAACACATGCTAGTGGTCATACTATGGTTAAAAAGATTTTGAGGGCGGGATACTATTGGATGACGATGGAAACAGATTGTTGTCTCCATGTCCAGTCATGCCACAAGTGCCAAATTTATGCAGACAAAGTTCATACTTCACCACTCCCTCTGAATGTGTTGACTTCGCCTTGGCCTTTCGCCATGTGGGGTATAGATGTAATTGGACGCATCGAGCCAACCGCTTCGAACGGACACTGTTTTATCTTAGTGGCCATCGACTACTTTACCAAATGGGTAGAAGTTGCATCTTATGCCAATGTCACTAAGCAAGTGGTGACTCGATTCATCAAGAAAGAGATTATTTGTCAATATGGAATCCCGAACAAGATCGTTACGGACAATGGTTCAAACCTCGACAATAAGATGATGAAAGAGTTGTGTAAAAGCTTCAAGATTGAA
This sequence comes from Lathyrus sativus, assembly GCA_963859935.3. Classification (NCBI taxonomy): domain Eukaryota; kingdom Viridiplantae; phylum Streptophyta; class Magnoliopsida; order Fabales; family Fabaceae; genus Lathyrus; species Lathyrus sativus. The sequence continues at coordinate 181,524,625 of OZ012737.1, forward strand.
CACCACAATTCAACACCTTATCGTCCCAAAATGAATGGAGCTGCTGAGGCGGCAAATAAGAATATTAAGAAAATCGTCCAGAAGATGGTGAAGACTTACAAAGACTGGCACAAGATGTTGCCATTCGTGCTGCATGGCTACCGCACCTCAGTGCGCACTTCCACAGGGACAACCCCGTTTTCTCTCGTATATGGCATGGAAGCAGTATTGCCCATTGAAGTAGAGATTCCCTCCTTGAGGATTTTGGCAGACGTCAAGCTAGATGAAGCAAATGGATACAAGCCAGACTCGACCAGCTTAATCTCATCGACTAGAAGCGCATGATAGCCATCTGTCATGGACAGTTATACCAGAAACGGTTGAAGAGGGCCTTTGACAAGAAAGTTCGCCCACGACATATCCAGGCAGGAGATTTGGTACTGAGGAAAATTCAGCCAACTCACGTTGATCCAAGGGGAAAATGGGCACCAAACTACGAGGGTCCATATATAGTAAAGAAGGTTTTCTCCGGAGGAGCCTTGATCCTCTCTACCATGGACGATGACGATCTTCCATCCCTTGTGAATTCGGATGCAGTTAAAAAATATTATGCCTGAAAAATAGACCCAGTGGACCAAAAAGAGAATCCACGCAAAAATGGGCGTCCTGGTGGGCCATAAAGATGGCTCAGGCAAAAATTAGGGACTATAAAAAAAAAGAGTAAAAGTATCCTGGTAGGTTGAATACCCGAAAGGGCGGCTTAGGCAAAAGATAGGGATTCAAAAAGGCAAAACTGCATCTTGAAAAGACGTGCGAACCCTCCTCCATAATCATCAAGCTCGTGACTGAGAAAGATCAATTCAATCGTTGCATTCAGAAGCAAGGCATGAAGGGTCTTCAGAGACATATGGGCCATAGCGGATTTGAAACTCGGCAGGAATTGTTTCCAACATTGTCTTAGTTTTTTTATATAGATCTTTCAAAAGCAGTTACCTCTTTTAGGAATTGCCTCCTTTTGTAATTTTTCCATTTATGGGTTTTCATCAATAAAAATTACTTTCATCAAAGTTTTCTCTGTTCTTTTTTATTACCATATGGTTGCAAGTTTTGTTTATTTGATGATGGGTTTTGCATATAATGACATTATGGTAAATTGAATTAAGGGATGACTCGCTCTCTTGGGGTAACTAAAGGGTGACCATGACTCTAAGGAGTGCACAGGAACACCGTTTTAAATCTTGAAACAACTTGACTGACAAGGCCGTCAAGCCTAGCAAAGCTGGCCCCGAGTTGAGGGTATCAACACCTCCAAGTTTTATTACATCATGAAGAAATGATGTCAGGAAGTCAGGCTTGTCCTCCACTTCCCACCTGGTCCAAAGTCCAATCCGCGTTGGCAACTACCAAAGTTTGCCACGTTGGCATCTACATTTCCAATCAGCCGTTCGCAATCATATGCATCATACGCATCGCATTCGACATCATAAGCATGCTGCTTCATAATCAGTTTTGTATCATATGCATACCCATAATCATATCATCCCTCCCCAATTCTTGCATCTCCACGCATCACCATTTGCATTTGCATTTCCATTTCCATTTATGGAACATTTTTATCATCAAGCATTCACATACGCGAGTTCAGGTCCAGGATCAATCTCGAAGATTTATAAGACCATTTGCAGCCCAGTCAGGGGCATTCTCCGCAAGACCGCGGGCGTTCCCCACGAAGTTGTGCAACTTTCTGTTGGACAAATTCAAGAGCTCCAAAGTAATCATCAGCCCAGTCAGGGGTATTATCTGCAAAGATCATGGGTTCCCCATGAGATTCAAGAATATCGAAGCAAAATTCAGCCCAGTCAGGGGCATCTTTTCAAGACCATGGGTATTTCGCACGATGTATTTCAACCTTGTGGGTAATCAGAACTTTAAACCAACATTCAGCCCGGACAGGGGCATCTTCAGCAAAGCCGTGAGCGTTCCTCACAAAGTTGTTCAACCTTTTGTTGACCAAGACAAAACTTCAACGAAAAATTCAACCCAGTCAAGGGCATATCATTTAAGTCAGCAGGCGTTCCCCGTGGACCTATATCGATCAAATCTTTCTCTTGGGCTATCCCCAATGAGTTGTTTCTAGCAGACTCGATTATCCTCTTTAGTGATAAGTGGCAATCTCTTCAGAGAAACTTATCCCCCTACATCCTTTTGGTGTCAGGGTTGTGTTCGGGATTCGCTTCATCATCCTTTTGGTGATGGGTCTGGCATCCTTTTGATGTCATGATTAGCGTTTTTCCATTATCCTTTTGGTAATGGATTCCCTACATCCTTTTGGTGATAGGGTTGCTTTTGTTTCGCTCCATCATCCTTTTGGCGATGGGTCTGGCATCCTTTTGATGTTATGATTAGCGTTTTTTCCATTATCCTTTTGGTAATGGATTCCTTAGATCCTTTTAGTGATAGGGTTGATTTTGTTTCGCTCCGTCATCCTTTTGGCGACGGGTCTGGCATCCTTTTGATGTTATGATTAGCATTTTTTCCATTATCCTTTTGGTAATGGATTCCATACATCCTTTTGGTGATAGGGTTGATTTTGTTTCGCTTCATCATCCTTTTGGCGATGGGTCTGGCATCCTTTTGATGTTATGATTAGCGTTTTTTCCATTATCCTTTTGGTAATGGATTCCCTACATCCTTTTGGTGTTAGGGTTGATTTTGCTTCGCTCCACTATCCTTTTGATATTGGGTCCCTTACTTTCTTTTAATGTCAGAGCAGTGTGTGTGAGTGTACTATCATCCTTTTGGTGATAGGTTTGTCATCCTTTGGGTGTCAAGTTTTCTCTGTTAACATCCTTTTGGTGTTAGCGACCTTTGCAAGATATCCTATATTTCATTCCCAAGCAATTCCTTTCTTTTCGGATAAATCCAGGGTCTTCTATATCTAATCATCTTCTACCTCGAAAGAATGAATGCTGTAGCATTTCGTCTTACCAGGTTTAAGCCGATTAGATAGGGGCATCTGTCATACCCTAAATTTGCCCATACTTTTTTGTTAATCAAAGGCATTGGTACAAACCATCAGAGGGTTGTTAAGAAATTTTGAGATTTTTTTCATTGGTGTGATCATGAGGTAGGAGCTTGTTGGGTACCTCAGAGGTCATGGTGGAGTTGGAATGATCACCCAGTTCATCTGCACAATGCCCAGGCAAAAAGGGTGAAATTAGGGTTTCAATTTTAATCAGGATAAATTTGTTTTTAAGGGAAAGACTTGTTTCCATGGCCTTCCATGTGTCCTAAGGTGTGTGAGGATGGGAGATTGACCATCAATTTTAATAAGAAGAGCTTCAATTGATTAGTCAATTGAAAATCAGGAGATTTGGGGGAAAAATCAATTGTAGTTTGACTTTTGATTTAAATGGTGCTCCAATGGTGGGATCATGGTCCATGAAGCTCCTATGGCTTAGTGAAGTCCACTCAAGAAGTTTCAAGGCCTCAGAAGACCCAGAACATCAACAACCGACTCAATAGTCATCGATCGATCGTTTCGTTGACCAAAAAGTCAACTCTTCAACCATAAGGAATTTGACCTCAAAGTGTGAAGCAAAAATGTTCCTAATGCCATATTACACCTATTCATGAAGTTTCATGACCATTGGATCAAGGATTTAGGAGTAATCGAAATATCGGGAAATTAGGGTTTTGAAAGGGGCAAGACCATAACTCCCTAACCACACATCCAATTGAGTTGGTTCAAGGCTCATTGGAAAGCTCTTGACAAGTCCTACAAAAGTCCCACAGTGGTCCATGAGCAAAAAATGCATAGATTTGGAGTTATGGCAAAAATCATTACAAGAGGGAAAAATAACTTAGAAAAATTCTAAGTTATTGGCCTTTTTAGGCATGTTTTTTAGCAACTTTGAGTGGATTTTTGACCTAGTGCCACTTGGAATCTGAAGACCATGAAAACATGAAAGTTGTAGAGCTTCATGAAGGCTTTCCAAAATGTACTATAACTACTCAATAGCCATTATGATTTGAGAGTTATGAATTCAGCAAGTTGAGGTTTCAACACTTGAGTCCACCATTTTCATTTTTTCACAAACTCACTCTTTAACCACTTGGGCTATTCTCAGCCATTTGATCATGTTTCTATCTGATAATTAAAGAGTATGATGAGTTGATATGCAGAAAATTGAGGGATTTGATGGATTTGGTAAGTGGTATGCAAGTTGTCATTATTTTAATCAAACAAATGAAGAGAAACTTTATGGAAGAAATATTGCAGCTGCAGTTCTCCTACTCCCTAGCCACTCTTCAGTCACTTCTATGTCATCCTCACCACTTGATTTATGCCTCATCTTGGGCCAAGAACTTGGATTTGCAGCTGTCTACAATCTTGAATAAGATTTCATCACAAATCTCCCTCCAAAATGCAAAAATACCAATCTGCCCCAAACCATTCCTTGCCTATAAATAGAGGTTTGCTCTATGTTGAAAGGTACATCAGAGCTATCTAAAACCCAAGAGAAAACCATAGCTCTTATCTTGCTTTGCATTTTCTTACATGTGAAGAAAACCATTCCAAAAATACCTCAAAATCTGCCTTGAGCACAAAGCCTTCCAAAACCATTTTCACTCACTCAAAATCATCACAAACCATCCACACAATCCGCAAATGATGTGTGGGAGGTGGTCAAACTCTTAAACCAGTCAAAACCCTCATCTTCCCAAAAGTCAACTTTCAACCAAGCAAAGTTTGACTTCACATACAAAATCTGCCAAATCACTGCTCAGGTCTGTTTTGATCATTGTAAACCTCCAAACACCTTAGGTTTATGATGTACCAACTGTCCATAACCTAAAATACCATCATGATCACTTGTTTCAAGTTCTGGTCTAAGATTCACTTGTTTACTTCAAGTGCAAGAAAAGTTGTCATCTTCATCAAAGCATTGGTTGGATCTCACTTGGGAGGCTTCAAGGTTTTCCCTCCTATATTAGCTTGTTTGGAGGTCTACAAGAGGTTGGTAGTTACTATCCTTCTTTAAACAGTCATGAATGTGTTTGATGTCCATTAGTGGTTACAATGTGTTTTGAATACAATGCAGTTCATGTTTGAATCTGTCCTATTTTCTTTGTTTGCTCATTAATGTATATTTCTCTTATGATCATCATCATTAATATGTTGTGTTGTTATGTGTTGAACATTGAGACTCTCTTAGGTGCCATTTTATGTCCTGTATGAACATATGAGGATGTTGGCAACTGTTATGAAGGTTTGGGACTGTTTTGATTTTGTTTCTGTTTGTGAGTGATGTTTCTGTTGCAACATCTTTTTTTTATATCATGAATCTGTTTATTAGCATTTTAAATTAGAGGTCCCTATATGTGTGATTCATGTGATGTGATATCATTTGAAACTGGTTTGGTTATCGTTCTGCTACATTTCTGTTTTGGCCATTTTTCACTCATGTGCATTTTTAAACTCATATACCATTTTCAATGCTAGTGTATTTCTGGATATTATTTGTGTTCAAACATGGTCTATAACATATTTGGAGTATGCTTGTAAGTTGTTTGGTGCTGTTGGACCTAGGATGACTCATGTGGAGTTTTTGAAGGTTGTTGATGACCATACTTTGTTTTGCTGTCATAATGCTTGTAATCATCATGATATCACATTGAAATTTGATACTTGCCATTGCCATGATAAGTATGCTTCTATGATGTTATTAAACTGTTGTCTATGCTTAACCTATGTTTATTAACATGAGATTGTGGTTCATTGAATCATGTTTTTTGACATTATCATTGTTCATTGCTTACTGTCATCACTTAGGCATTATATTAGGGTTGTGTTTGTGATCATGATCTATCAATATCTTATTTTCATTGCCAATTATGGTAAGAATTCATGTATGTTCTGTTTGTTCTATGAATCATGTTTGAATTCTATCTTGATTTTGCTTGTAAGCATCATTGGTCAATGAATTGAGTACTTGCATCAATAGGGCATGTTTATTCTGTTGTGAACCAAACTGTCATGGTACCATTGTTAAGTTAAGCCTTTGTCATGAGTTTGCAAATTGTCATGTGCATTAGGAGTATTAGGGCTAATTGATGATTATGCTAGCATTGCCATGTAAAAATCCATACTTGCTGCAAAACTGTCTAATTTCTTGAACCACTGTTTTGCTACCATGCTGCTATACCTTATTTCCAATCTTTGCCAATCTGGCCTGTCTCGATTTGTTTGTAAACAGAACATGTTGTTTGATGCTAATATACATGCTTGCATTTGTGGCTGCTAGAAATAGTTTTTTTTTGTTAGAACCTGTTTGTATTCATTACCTTTGGAGTTGTAACTTTCATTGCAAGGCATGTATTGATTGATGTGTGAGACTTGGTTTTGTAATAACCAAGACTGGCTGTTGTTTTTGTTGATATGTTTGTTGTGCAGAACCATTTTACCATGATTAGCTTGTTAGGCTATTTTGCTCAAGGTCAAGTTGTCTTAATTTGAAAAACCATATATGTGTGTATGCTGTTTTGACAAGCAAGCTTGCTGCCAGTTGTGTTTTCACCTCATGTGTTGTTATCTTCATATGTGAGTTTTCTTGCAATTAGTTTTTTATTCATCTTTTGACATGTAAGAATCATTTAATAAGTGTTGATTGAGTTGAATATGCCTACTGCATCATAATTTGTTCTTATTTTCCAAGATGGCATTTCAAGCTTTTTGTTCCATCCTTGCAACCAACATACCAGTTTTTGTTTGAAGTTGTTTTTCATGGATCTTTGCACCTAGAATCCATGAACCATGTATTTAAAACTTGTGCATACCTTCACTTGGTCATAATCCTTTCTGTTTTGAGCTGTAGTTTTCAAAATGCACATCACAAGCCTTCATCTGCATTTGCTATCGGGTTTTGATTTGTGCATACTATCTTGGAAAACTGATAATGCCATTGTATTCCTTGTTAAATTTCACATGAGTTTGACCTGAATTTTGTTGAAAATGGTTTAGTTTTGAGTGAGTTGTGATGTTACCGTTTTCATGCTATGCCTTGTGTTCTTGCTTGCTTGCCTTGGCCCAGAATGCTCACTTTTTCAAGTACATGTATTTATTGGGGTGGCATAATACTTGGATGTATCGCCACCCCAGTTGTTATGCCTTAACTTTCAAACGCCTTGCCATTGCCATGACCTGGATTCGATTCATGTGGAGATCAACCCTTTTGTTTTATTTTCTCATTTTCCATGTTTTCACCCTCTTCTCTTCATTTTTCTCTCATTATTCACGCGCGCGCTCTTAGTTGACTTGGCAAGGTTTTACACCTGTGACCCAAAGGTGGTGGGTTCAACACCCACCAAGCGCCCTCTCTCTTTTTTAATTACTAAAAACCTTTGCTTTTATTTAATTGTCATTAAAATTCCAAAAAAATCATAACTTCATCAATATTTTTTTATTTTTGATTGGTTCTTTTTGCAAATTTCTCATATTTTTGCATAGTTCCACATGGTATTTTAATATCCTAGAATTTTCATTTTGGAAAAACACTTTTCATTGAAAATTGTCATGTTTCTTTGTTAGGGGTTTTTACCCTCCTTTACATTTCAAAATTGTTGATTCTTTTGAGTTTAATTTTGCACTTGATGTAAGCTTGATGTTTGTCAACTCCTTTGTGTATGTGACTGTAATTGTTTTTGCTTGTAAGCATCGTGATTGTTTCATTTAAAATCCCCACGAAGTTTTTAAACTTCTCACTTACATTTGTCGTGACATTGCGTAGGCATGATGCCTGTAAATATACATATCATCTTGTAAGCCCTATGAATCCTAATCATTGTTAAGGTGCATCTTTGTTAAAGATCCCCTTCCATCTTTATTAAGATGTACCCCTTTCTTCGTTAAGATATGCTTTGGTTTTCATCTTTCATTAGGTCTGGATAGAACCTTCCCCCCTAAAACCTCGGCCCATACTGAGGCATTTTCAAAAACACCTTTCAACAAGAAGATCAAGTTCTCTTTGTATTGAATTAAAAAGAGAGGATTAAGTGTAGACTTCTTCCTCTCCGAGTGTTGGGATGCTCACTGTAGTGTGGATGGTTTCGACACTCGTCTTTCAATACGAAGATGCTTGTACGTTTCCAAATCCCTTTCCTCTTAAAAAACTCAGCCCCGTACCAATTATATTTTCAAAACACTTCCATAAGGCAATAATATCTTTTAATATTGAATTAAAAGAGAGGATTAAGTGTAGACTTCTTCCTCTCCGAGTGTAGGGATGCTCACTGTAGTGTGGGTGGTCTCGATACTCGTCTTTCGATACGAAGACGCGACTTTATCTATCACCTATCTCTTTCCACACCTCTTCTCACAACTTCCTCTCGCAACCTTTCTCACCTAAAACCTCGGTCCCATACCGAGTGCATTTTCAAACTTCTTTTCATAACAAAAACTTGAATGGTCGTGGAGTGGTTAGGTGTAGGCCTTCTCCTATCCCGAGTGCTGACGTTTACCGTAGGGTTCTCTGTCGCAAAGCACTTACCATTCAAAACCAAAAACACCTTTAATAAGAGAACGAAGTTCTCTTTGCATTGAATTAAAGAGAGAGGATTGAGTGAAGTCTTCTTCCTCTCTGAGTGTCAGGATATTCACTGTAGTGTGGGTGGTCTTGATACTCGTCTTTCAATACGAAGACGCTACATTCGCCACACCTTTCATAACAAAAAACTTTGAGATAAAGAATTGGGTACTACCCGTAGGGGTTACTATCCAAGGACTTATCTCACTCCTAAAAGACAACCCACAAATCAAATGTGACATCTTGCCTCGCATGGCGAAAATATAATCATTTCAAAAAGGATATGTTACGTCCGTTCTACCGCAAACAGGTAACGCTTAAGTCTCCTCACATGCAAGCAGCAAAAACACCTAAACTGCTAGAATGCGCATGATAACATCATCCATAAAAACATTAACAAACCGTAGGCCGAACTACGGCTGCTATGATTCTTTACTTCTTTTGAGTAAAGATACGTAGGCACAAGGGCCACAATCCTTGCCGAGCACATTCCCCTATATTTGTAGTTCCCCGAACTACGTCGACTCTGACTTTCTCACATCCGTTGAGAATACGTAGGCCTAGGACCGCGAAGTCCTATCGAGTCTATTCTTTTTCTTTCCTTCCCCGTTCTCTCTTTCCTCCTAACCTCTCATTCTCCTGTTTCAATCCCTTTGCTCTCCCCCTTTGGAACACCCTTTTATAGCATAATCTTTAAGCAAATAAATTCACACATCGACAAGTAAATGGTTCCCATCGAGTACGATGGATGCGAGGGATGCTAATACCTTCCCTTTGCATAACCGGCTTCCGAACCCGTTCTTGGTTACGAGACCATATTATCCATTTCTTTCTTAAGGTTTTCTCGATATTTTCCTTTCCCCTCATGGGATAAATAAAGTTCGGTGGTGACTCTTATGTCTATCTCTTTCGCCTCCCCGTCGTTGCGCGATGCATTTTTCGAGTAGCGACACCCGCCATAAAAGGTATGTATTATCATCCATTCTTCAAGTCCATGGTGTGGGCATATCCTCAACATGTCCTTGTATCTCTCCCAAGCATCGAATAAGGATTCATTGTCTTTTTGCTTAAATCCGTTGATTTGAGCTCTCAGCATAGCTGTCTAGCTTGGTGGGAAATATCTGGCTAAGAAGACTTTCTTCAACTCGTCCCATGTCGTCACTGAATGGGATGGTAGAGACTAGAGCCAAGCTCTAGCTCTATCCCTCAATGAGAACGGAGAAAAGTCTCAGTCTTATTGCTTCTTGATTGACTCTATTGGCTTTTACAGTGTCAGCATATTGCACAAATATTGATAAATAAAGGTTCGGGTCATCCGTAGCATTACTTGAGAATTGGTTTTGTTGAAGTTCTGAAATTAGCGAAGGTTTTAGCTTGAAATCATTACGGTTAATAGTTGGGATAGCAATGTTGTTGTGTGGCTCTTCCTGTGATGGAACAGTGTAATACTTTAGAGGACGGTCTCTCGGTCCTTCGGCCATGTTTCATTCTGGTTCTGATTCGGTTTTCGATTCTGAATAAGGAATAATAGGTTTCAGGATGTTATGTCTATGAAGGAAACCGTTGATTCGGCGTCTCAGAAGTATGTAACGTTCAATTTTGTCGATTGATTGTTCCAAATCTTCGCCTCGCAAGCAAGTGTCTGCATACATTCGACTAATCAAAATGTAAAATAAAATAAAGAGTTGCCTTAGTCTATACTGTGCAACTGAATTATCACAATATTGACTAAACTAGTCCCCGACAACAGCGCCAAAAACTTGATCGGAACTTCGCGTATTGGTCGGATTACTACTACAAGTATACAGTTTATCGTGTAGTTTTAAAAGATTGTCGAACCCACAAGGACTAATAATCAACCTAGAGTGATCAATTGTTGTGGTGCAGAGCTAAGGCTTGGTTTTTGCGGTAAAAGGACTCAATTATAACGGGATTTTAAAAAGATAAAGAAACGGGTCCAAAGAATTATCTACGTGCTCCTAAGGGACTTCGTAGATTCTAGGTGTTATCAAAGATCTCAAAGTTATTCTGTAGGAAAAGCTGGTTTAAAGATTCGATCTCACACTCTCGCGCTATTGACCCAACCACACCTGATAACCCCAAGATTTTGTGCTCGCTCGCTCGGTAGTTAAAAGGCACACTTTGAAAACTAACAAAGCCTAACTAAAACCTAAAGCGATCTTGCTGTGTTCAGGCTCAGTTCTTGATATCTACTATCTGGCGATCACCTCAAACTCTCGCTCTATCGGACACGCCTTGGTGTGCTTCTCACTCTCGTGACGAAACATTGTTAACCAGCCTCTCGCTCTCGCAACAAGACTGACTAAATTCAGAATAGATACCAGAACCAGAATTTAGAATGACTAAGTTAAACACCGATGGTTCCTACAGAGTCCCGCCGGGTTACGGCACTCAGACTACGGACTCTGACGAAACTACTCAGACATGTTCAACTTTAAATCTAAATTACTTAACATGCTATAAATTAAAACGTACATAATCACAAGTAATACAAAAATAAAGAAATGCAGTATAGCGGAAATTTAAATGACCTGAGATAAACTGAAATAGAAATGACTTCCAATAAATTACAATATCGGTCCAAGTGTACAATCAGCAACAAAAGTAAAATTACAACGGTGCAGCAATCACTCAGTGTGAGCAATTACTGCTTTGGTAAGGGAGTATGTAAGTAAGGTCTGAGGAAATTTCTGCAGCGCTTCCGCACAGGTTCCTTGGATCTCCAAAAACTGACCTACAAGGGTCTATATATAGAGGGGAAATGGCTCCATAGCTTTCGAATTCCAATGCCCTCAGAACTGTCAAACTGTTTCGCCAAAAAATGTTCCCGTGTTGAACGGCGACCGCCATTAGCTTCAAACTGGGATTCCCTCCTTTTTTGAAGGGTGACCACCTTCCTTAGGCCATGGCGAGCGCCATTGCTCTGAGGAGGCCAGAACTTGACTTTTTGAGGGGTTTTCTTCATTGTTTAGCTTGTCTTTTGACCCTTTTCTTCTACGTTTCCGATTTAACACCTGTCAAGTAAAAATAGAAGAAAACATAAGTAATCAACAACTAAAACGATACTGACTCGATAAAATAATGGATAAAAATGCGTGAAATGAATCAAAAAGTGTGATACAAATTTGAGTCATCAAACGACATATTTGCATATTTGGGGTTTAAGTCCTTCACACTTGAAATGTGCATTGCTTCAGCTACCATGGTGACATCACTATTTTGCATAGTACTTTTATCATCTTGTTCTTTGGTATAAAATGTGTATCTATTCATTGCATATGCGCTATAAGAAAACACATGCAAACATGGACCATATGCTAAACATCTCAACCTTTCTTTTATTGAAGCGGGATCTGAATAAAACTTTGAATAAATATGATCCTTAAACCATGGTATAAAACTTTGATTGTGCTCAGTACTATCTAATATTCATTTCTATTCGGATTTAAACCTCGGAGTTCATCCTTTTGCATTTCAACATATGACTCAACCTCGTTGTCATTGTGTAGAACATACAAAATCACTTGCTCCCATTCAACCCTTGATATTGTCACAATTTTATTTCCGGTTAACTGTTTTCCTTCTTTTTTTCGACAACATGAGATTTGGTGAGTCTAATGGATTGAACATTGGACAAATATTCAGTATAAAACTCAATCGCTTCTTCAACAATATATCATTCAATAATACATCCCTCTGGTCGACTTCGGTTTTTCATATTCCCTTTTAATATTTTCATATAACGTTCAACAAAGTACATCATCTCATATAAGCCAGTCCATACAGTTGTGTCTCTTTCATAAGATGAACAACTAGATGTACCATTATGTCAAAAAAACGAGGGAAGAAAATAGATTTCAAGCTCACACAAAGTAGTAACTATTTCTTTTTGCAATGATGGTAAGATCGCATGATTGATCACCTTACTACAAATTAACCTGAAGAAAAAACACAATTTAGTTATTGTGCGTCTTTCTTTTTCTGGAAAAATAGAACGTATACCTATTGGTAGAAAATGTTCCATTATAACATGGCAAACATGTGTCTTTAAACTCTTTAACTTGAGGTCTTTCATAGGCACAAGTCCTCTAATATTTGAAGAGTATCCTTCTGGAACTTTAACTTCACTTAGAAACTTACACAATATCTTTTTCTCCTTTCTAGGTAGAGTATAAGAAGCAGATGGTAGATATGTTCGTTTTCCTTTCTTCAAGGGTCCTAATTCATTTCTTATTCCCATCGCTATCAAGTCCTTTCTCGCTTTAAGGACATCCTTTGACTTTCCTTGTATATTGAGTAACGTATCAATAACACTTTAAAATACATTTTTTTCAATATGCAAAACTGTCACACCTCGAAAACTCATTCGAACATACGACCCTCGCGCTAAAGGCATGGAATACGGTTCGACAGAGTCGCCGCCGAACTTTATTTATCCCGAACAGGCGGGAAAGGAAAATATCGAGAAAACCTTTTAAAACGAAAGGACAGGAACGAAGGTCGTTGCAGCCAATGTACTGGGTTCGAGAGTCGGTTACGTGAGGGGAAGGTATTAGCATCCTTCATGTCCATTGTACTCGAAGGGAACCTCTTAATTTGAATTGTGATGAACGTTAGCTAAGATTAGTTGCTTTCTTCTCAATGATAAATGCGAAACGGTAGAATAAAAGGATAGAGACGATAAGGGGAGATGAGTGGTTTAAGAATAGGGTGCTCGCCAAGGATTGGGGCCCTTGTGCATACATATGCTCATTTGGACGAGAATGAGAAATCAGAGCTCTTGTACTTTGAGTACGAGAAAGGATAGGGGAAACAGAAGACGGAGGAAAGGAGCATGGAATGACGGAGAAAGATGGAAGTGTGCTCGCCAAGATCATCGCAATCTTGTTCCTATGTATCTTACATTTAGACGAGAATGAAGAATCAGAGTGTCCGTAGTTCGTGGAGACAACCACAAAAAATAAGGGTTTGAATTGGTTTGAATTTAGGTAGGGATAACAATTACTCGAAGCTTAAGAAAGGCTCCTCGGGCCCAATTAATTGTAAGAGTGAGTCAAAGACGTAACTCTCTCTCTTTTTCATCTTGAAAAGAAGTTGTGTTTGAATGGTGTTTGGATAATGAGTGACAGGAAGATGGTTGAAGGTTGTCGAGTTGGAAATGTTTTAGACGCGTCAATTTCTCACACACGAGTAAGATAACTCGCATCCAAACAACTAAAGGGAGATCAAAGGCTCAATCCCCCTCTTTTCATCTTGAAAAGAGTTACATAGTTGTTAATTCTTTTGATAGTTTGATTGAGAAAATCCAGTTGATGTTGGATCAAGGGTTTGACTTATATTTGTATGCAAAACCGTGGTGGAATAGAAGTTGGTTTGAAAATGGGTCGATGATGAGTCGAGGGTTTGATTGAAAATGGAACCAGCTTGAAGAAGAATCAAGGGTTAAGTTTTCAGAAATAATACTAGTCCCTGAGGGTTATCCTAATAACGAAACCACGATGAAATGTGAAAGTGTGTGCGGTAGGTTGATCGCAAATGCGGACGAGCACTCGACTTATGGAGGGTTTTTGAAAATGGCTCGATGACGAATCGAGAATTAGTTTGAAAATAGTTTATTCTACACTAGTCCCTAAGGCTGCTCCTAGAAGATAAACCATAATCAAAGCAAAATACTAATGCGTACATCAGAATACGAGAGGGATACATGTAAGTTACACGAGATTACACGAAATAAAAGGGTTCATTATCAGGTAGCCCAAGAGGAAGTTGTGTGTGTGCAAAGTGTCCTAAACTAAGCCTTGAGCAAAAGTCGGACAAAACTCCAAGCTAGGGTTTCTGAAAAAGTCCAATAATCCAACAATCCAACAATTTAGGCTTTCAGTGTTTCGATAATTGTTATGTGTTTTCGGATATGTGTGAATAAGAGATGAACAAGATGAGTATGAATATGAACAATTATGAATAATATGGCAAGATACATAACAATATTATCAAGATAATATTCGACATAGTATAATCAAGATAAATATTAACGAGTATATGAACAAGATAATATAATCGAGATATAACGGATGAATTTAAAACAAGAGTATATTTAACTGAAAAGTAAAATAAAAATATGTTGACGGAAAGTAAAAGTTAGTCGTTAGTTTGATTTGTGAATTGAATCGGGATGAAATGTAGTGCTAAAATGTCTTAGCTCGATCTATGACGAAGATCAAGCTATATGAGATCACGCAAGTTGATATCCGTGCTAAAAATAAGATAGAGAAATGATATTGAGGATCATTCTCTAATGTAATCGTGTCACACAGACCAAAAGAAAGGGGTGATCTCATCTTAATCATAAACTAGTGTCGATTAATCGAAGGTAACCTATCACCATCCCAAAGTATAAAAAATGATCCCAATGATCATTTTCTACAAATTTGACATAATGAAGGTTTTCAACCTCGACAAATCAACGTATACGAATAAAAAGACTTTCATTGATCAAAATTGAAATCGGTGTGGTCTCCTCTAAATCACTATTTTATCAATAAATTGATAATAGTGATTTTTGGCTTCTTCGTTGACCGAAATCTAAATAAAATCGAAATGTAAAGAGAAGATGAAAAACAAGGTAGAAATGAAAAGATTAAAACAAGACATAAAGTGATAAGCAAAACTTCTAACCAAATATTCAATAAAGTGTTTAATGAAGCAAATAACAAAATAATTATAAAAAATACTAAATTAACAAAATCTTAAATTACCAATCAACAGGAATATCAAATGAAAATTAAGACTCTAAATAAAAAACTAATTAATTAAACAACAAACTAAAAAAAATCAAATTATTAAAATTCAATATCAAGGACTAAATATATCAAAATTTAGTTAAACAAAGAAATTTAGAAACAAACAGGGTTGCAGCAAGCTGAATCTGGGTGTACAGGACACCGATATGGGCTTTGAACCCATCAGCAAACAATCACATTATGGTGCGTGCTTTTTTGAAAGAAAAAAAAACTATGAACTGAAGACACACAATGGGCCTTGAGCCCAGTTCAAACACCATCATGAGGATCAATTGAGAAACAAAAAAAAATCCTCAAACTCATGGTCAATGACACAATCGGTTTGTTAAAAGGGTAGATAAAATCCACAAAACACCATGGCTCAAAAAGATGAAATTATTTCCTCTTCATCATCGTGCATCAACAAACCGCAATAATCACGTGCGCGAAAAGGGAAACAAAAAATCCAACCTTCACTGCCTCTCGCGATCTGCAACGATGGATTCCATTTATTCTCTTTTGGTTTCAAATCCAAGTTTGGAATGGTTTTGTCTCGTCTTTGTTTCGTATAATACCTCATCTTCTTCTTCCCACTCTGTTCAACTAGTTTAGGGATTTTGATTTTGGGATTGTGGGTATTGAAGATTTGAAGGATTTGATTGTGTTTGTTTATGTTGAAGGTGGTTGAAGGAGATTATGAAGGGTTGTGTTTATTAAAGATGATTATTGTTGTGGGTTTGGTTTGAAGGGAGAAGGTTGAATATGGAAGAGGATGTATGATTTTAATCGCAGTTTCGGGATTGAAGAAAGACGGGGTTGGGAGTTGGCCGCCTCAGTTTGGTTTTTTAGCCCTCTCCCTCTTGAATGAAAAGGAGTGTTCACTTATAGTGTAAGGTGTTTAATCTGTTTTTTCGTTTTTGTCAAGTTCTCTACATTTTGAATTTGTGACGCTTTTTGCAACTTTTCCTTTTCATTTTGTCGTACCATCTATGGGGCAGGCTTCATGTGAATTAGAATTTGGTAAGGCTTGGAAGGTTGTGCCGTATTTTGTGGGGGCTTTGCAAATTTTGGGTGTGATGCCTTTTGTACGGTTTGTGAGTCATGTTGTGAATCAAGGTATATGTATCATGTTTTGTGGAGTGGTGAAATATTGTCGTGGTGGTCCTTTGTTCTTAGTTGGTGCGCATTGCATTTTTGGAATTATGTTTTGGTGTTACAATGCATAAGAATTGTGTTGAATTTTTTAGCTCCTATGCGTGAGGTTGATGGCTTGGATGGAATTATAGGTGGGTTTTCCCGATTGTGAATCAGGATAAGTAACACATTATATGGAATCATGGTTGTTGAGTCCACGAGAAGGTTTGCACTTGGTTTTGGAATATGGTGCAAATGAATCATGGTGTTTTGTGGCTGGTCTTTTGGAAGGCTTGTGGGGATCAATTCATGTAGGGCCACTTGGAATTTATTGTGATGTAACTTTTGACTTTTTGGAATTGGGCTTTTATTTTTGTGTTTTTTTCTTGTAATGACAAATGCAAATGGGCTTTGTAATGGTAGGTGGGCCTTTTGTAAAATTCTTTTCTTTGTGATGGCCTTTTTGGATATTCTTTTTGTAACTCATTTTTTGAATTATTTGTATGTAAAAGGACTAAGTAATGTATAATAGGCTTGCATGAAATGTAATATGGGATTTTCTATTTTTTGTGAAAAGAATATGGACTTGCTTTGCAATATGACATGGATTCTTGAATTTGAAATTTGACGATTTGAGTTTTGAAGCCATAAATGGAATGGGAACGAAATTGGATTAAAAATAACATTGAACATGAGACTTGAATTGAAATTAAGATTTGAATTGGATGGGATTGGAATTGAATTGAAATTAAGATTTGAATTGGATGGGATTGGAATTGAATTGAAATGAAATTGAAGCTTGAATGGTTTTGAAATTGAAACTCGAACAAGGAATTTGAATTTTAAAGATTGGTTTTGAATTGATGTAAATTGAATTGTAATTGAATCTTAGAGAAAAATGTAACTTGAACTAAACCAAGAATCACTTCCAAAAGGGAGATACAAGAACTTACATTGAAACTTTGAATCAACTTTACCATATCCTGATTTTATCTCGGAACAAATCCTTGCTTGATTGGCAAATTAAGTCATAACCATTGAACTCAAACCTACTGCACCTATTCTTCTCCTGGTGAACCTCAATGATGCTTGTTTCGATTCACTTCATCCTCAACATATTTTTTGGATTTTCTGAATAACTGTGAGTGGGTATACTGAATGAAAGCTATACACAGGTAGGACAAATCTGGGGTATGATAGATGCCCCTATCTAATTGGCTTAAACCTAGTAAGATGAACTACTATAGGATTCTTTCTTTCGAGGTAGAAGACGATTAGATATGAAGAAGACACCGAATTTGTCCGAAAAGAAAGAAAATGCTTGAGAAATGGAACACACATTAATGTCAAGCCTCGAGTAGACACTGAATAACTTGCAACAGTCGTTATCACCAAAAGGATGTTAGAGCGACACGCGCATCTCTGGCACCAAAAGGATGACAGACCCATCACCAAAAGGATGATAGAGCGACACACGCACACAACTCAGACACTAAAAGGATGTAGGGATCCATTACCAAAAGGATAATAGAGAACACTCGCACAATCTAGAACCAAAAGGATGACATACCCATCACCGAAAGGACGATAGAGCGGCATACGCACACAACCCTGACACCAAAAGGATGTAGGGGTCCATTACCAAAAGGATAATGGAGAACACTCGCACAATCTGGCACAAAAAGATGATAGACCCATCACCAAAAGGACGATAGAGTGACACACGCACACAACCCTGACACCAAAAGGATGTAGGGGTCCATTACCAAAAGGATAATGGAGAACACTCGCACAATCTGGCACCATAAGAATGACAGACCCATAACCAAAATGATGATAGAGAAAACTCACACACACAAGTTACTACCACCCAAAGGATGATAGAAAGACAATCACACAATCTGGCACCAAAAGGATGACATACCTATCACCAAAAGGATGATAGAGCGACACACACACGAGTTACTACCACCAAAAGAATGATAGGAACTCCCCAAATTTGAAGGTTACCAACACCAAAAGGATGCGGGCTAGGTTGAACCGACGAGGTTTAGCTATCATCAAAAGGATGATAATGAGGCAATTGACAAAAGGTCAAGTTTACTGCAGATATGATAAGTGAGGCTTATTTGAGACATCAACAAAAGGTTGAAGCAAAGAAGTCATTGAGGAACACCATCCTTGTCAAAAAAAGGTTGAAAGGAGCCAACTCACTAGGAACGCCCAAGAGGAAAGTTAAATAGAAACAAATCAACGGGGAACGCCCCCTGACTCGGAGAAAAGAGGCTGGTTGAGTTGGGGACACCAACTTCAACAACAAAAGGTTAGGGAACACAACTCAATGAGGAACACCCACTGACTTTCTTGGAGATCACGACTTTGACACACAAGAGGTTGAAATAATTTCATGAGGAACACCCATGAAATTGAAGAATATGCCCCTGACTGGGCTGATTTTTGCTTTGATATCTTGTCTTGCTCAACAAAAGGTTGAACAATTTCGTGAGGAATGCTCACGGATTTGAAGAAGATGCCCCCGGCTGGGCTGAATGTTGCTTTGAAACTCTTGAACTTGACCAATAAAAGATTGATACAACTTCATGAGGAACGCCCACGGTCTTAAAGAGAATGCCCCTGACTGAGCTGAAAGTTGCTTGGATCAACCATAAGGTTGAAACAACTTTGTGGGGAACGCCCACGGATTTGCTAAAGATTTATCTTGAAATCACGGCTTGGTCAACCAAAAAGTTGATATAAACTTCGTGGGAGAACACCCATGGTCTTGAATAAACGGCTCCTGACTGGGCTGAAAACGATCTTAGAAATCTCGAGATTGATCCAGGACCTTAACTTGCATATGTATGAATGCTTGATGATGAAATGATGCTCCATAACGAATGGAAATGCAAATGCAAATGCTGACGCATGGAGATGCAAGAGCTGGGGAAGTATGATATGGTTTTGGATATACACATGATACAAATGATGCTTATGATATCAAATGCAATGTGTATGACGCGTATGATGCATATGATTGCAGATGGGTAATTGAAAATGCAGGTGAAGATGCCAACACGGCGGGCTTTTGGTAGTTGCCAATAAGGATTGGACTTTGGATGGTGGGAGGGATTGATTTCCTTGACACGCACTTGGTTGAAGATGCCATAATGAAGTGGACAAAGATGTTCTGGACGCCCCAAGTCTGATCACTTGGTGGTTTTGTTGTGAATTTTCTTTGGAGAGGATCATAACTCTGCTTGATGATCAGGATGACCTGGTCTTGCCCTAGTCTGAACATGATAATGGCCTGCCCCTGACTATCCAGTTCTGATCTGTGGAAGCTGAGCTTTGATACTTTGAGATGACTTGCCCCTGATTGAGCTATTGAAGGATTTTCCTCAGCCTGTGGGTTTTGAGGTAGTCGTGCTTCGTGTCAGCCACTGAAAGTTAAATTCCTCCTTTAATTGCCCCTTGTTGGAGTGTCTTGGATGTCTAGCACTGGTTTGCAATTAAAATTGTACATTCACGAATGGTAATCTTAATGCAAAGTTCATGCAAGTTTTGAAAAAAGTGTCATTTATTGAGGTGTCGTGAAAGTGTGAGATGAATGGACCATTAGTCCAGACGTTGTGCTGATTTGTTTAGTGTGAAAGATATAGCAAGGGAAATGACACTAATGCTGATGATTAGCAGATATGTGAGGAGTCAGGTTATACAACCTTGCAATAGTATGCTTTCAGAATAAAACTCGCCTCAATTAGGTCTTTTGTGGATTGTAACATGGTCTGATTCACGGTTTAGGAAACAAAGGATATTAGGCTCAAATTATGATTTGTACCCACCCCTTCTTTGCGATGATCTTCAGTCCTACGCTCAGTTGATTTTTCACATGCTTATCTTGACGGTGTAAGCTTGATGATTCAAGGCTTGCTCGAAGCGTCAGTCACCTTATTTTGCTTTGATGGGTGTCAATGACCCCTGATTTTGATCTGGTGGCCACTGAATCTTATTTTGTTTTGTTGAGGATTTGAGGGTCTCTTTTGATTTTTTTTTTGTTTTTGATCCCTAACTTTTGCATGGACTGATTTCGCTTGTCGAGTCCATTGGGATTGCCTTGATTTTTTCCTAAGTCTCCTTTGAGATGCTCGACTTAGCAGGCTTTTGATTTTTTTTATTTATTTTGTTGGAGGATTGTGACTGCCAATTCATGGGTTATTGATGAACAACCATCATGTCTTCTGGATTTTTGCTTTGTGATTCGAGTGCGTAATTGGATTAACTGAACACTACCCTGCCCCGGGTTGAGTATAAGGGTTTGAATATTCGAAGGAAACTGCTACTTCTAGGCTCGAAGTGGTTAACTAGGGATTAACTCCTTGTCTCTCCAGTGTTTGGGGATTTGAAACAATGCATGTACATCATCGACGAGATTCTGTTTGAAAGCATATAATTTGCAATTATGGATATTTCATTATCATCATCCTCCTTCCAATCATGCTAAACAACAGTTGGTAAAGAGTGAAGTAGACAAAATATGTGTCGGTGATTCGTGGTAAAAATGAGTGAATACAATATAACTAATTCGAAACATGCATAAACAATACATTAATAAAAACAAAATACGAATGGCAATGTTCAAAGTGCACAATACTTAAACAAACAATGACAAAATACACGAATACAAATAATGAAATGGCAACATAACTGCTTTCTTCAGGGAGATGAACTTGATTTGACTTGATCTGATGTTGCACTAGCTTGGCGGCGGCATAGGATTGTTGATGATATTTGGAGTCTTCCCATTGAAGTTGATAGCATTACTATTGATCATGTCCTGAACCTTGTGCTTGAAAGCTCTACAGTTCTCAACCGTATGCCCTGGAGCACCCTTATGAAACTCACAATGAGCGTTTGCATCATAGTCGGCAAGAATGATAGTTGGGGGGAGCCAAATCTCTCGGAATGATGGCCTTTTTCTCCAGCAATTGAGAAAAGATATTAGCATATGGCATTGGTAAATGATCAAAGACTCTATCTAGTTTCCACGTCCTCTGCTGATCAGATTGACGCGGTTGACGAGCAGCTTGTTGTTGTTGATGTTGAGGAGGATACTAATACCCTTGCTGATTGTAAGGCTGTTGTTGAGGAACCTGTTGCTGAGGCACTTGAGCTTGAACAACCTGAGCAGCTGGATGATAAGGCATTGGAGCGTATTGTGCAACAGCAACATACAGATATAGGTGGTAAGGGATCTGATAAGGCATGGGAGCGGGAGCTTGTTGATGAGCTTGCCCTTTCTGCGCAGAGATGACATGTGTTTCACCCTCTTTTTTCTTGTATCCATTGAAAGGCTTCTTAGCCCTAGCCTGGCTACTAGAACCTCCTTGGATCTTTCCACTTTTCATACCTTCTCCAATTCTCCCACCAAAAATCACTAAGTTAGAGAATCCAGCAGAGACACTACCAATCAGTTTCTCATAGTATTGGCCTTGCAAGGTACCCATGCAGATATCAATCAATTCACAGTCAACAAGTGGTGGATGCACCCTTGCAGCTAGCTCTCTCCATCATTACGCGTACTCCTTGAAGAATTCACTGTCCTTCTAGGCCATACTTTGAAGCTGAGTACAATTCGGAGCAAGGTCAGTGTTGTATTTATATTGCTTGACAAATGCGTAAGCTAAATCAGCCCAAGTGCGCACATTATTACGCTCTAGCTGCATATACCACTCGAGTGATACTCTAGACAAGCTGTCTTGGAAGCAATGAATCATAAGCTTTTTGTCTCTGGCATAGACAGCCATCTTGCGATAGTACATCTTTAGATGAATGTTTGGGAAACTGAGGCCCTTGTACTTTGAAAATTCTGGCGGTTTGAACTTGGGAGGAATGATGACATTCGGTATCAAGCACAATTCTAGAGCACTAAGAGAATTTGAAGTGTGTTCTTCCATGACTCAGAGCTTTTGAGCTAAATCACGACACATTTTGATGGCTTCAGAATCCTGAGCAACAATAAGACTAGCAATGGTAATAGCAGCATGATAGTTTTGAACATCGTCATACTGATCCAACAGATTCTCCTCAGCATGAGGAATAGGGATCTAAACGACAGTAGGTTGGGTTTGCAGGATAGCTCAAACATAACTCCAGGCGCTGGGATTGGTTGAGAAGTGGTTCCTTTAGCTATGGTAGCAAAGTTCATTGGCATCTCATAGGTCATGGGGTTGGGAACAGGATTTGAGAGCCTTGAGGTAGACCCTTGCACCTGGCCATTGTTGTGGATGATAACGAATTCTCGTAGCTCTTCTTCCTTTCTGGCCGTAGTGATGGCTTTGAGAATCTAGTCAATCTTTCCTTTGAGGGAATCCAACTCTTCTCTGAAGGCGACTTGTTCTTGTTGAATCTGTTCCATCATCCGTCTTGTATTAGATCTAGTTACGTATTGGTGTCAAGGAATCAGCTTGATTTAATAGGGAAGAAGGAAGAAGAAATGAGAATCTGTTGAAGGAATGAAAGTTGAAGATGCACAACAGATGCAATGCTAATGATATGCAATACAAGATGCAAGATCTAGGATCGCAGGATCATAAATTCAAACAGATCAGAGGTTGTCCGAAGGAATGAGTCAAGAACCAAAGTCACTGCTCAAAGAAACCCCACAGGTAGAATTCTAAAATAGGTAAGTTCCTAGAGTCATGGATATTTTTCAAAGATATTATAACCATGACAAACCCTCATCACAATAATAATATCCTCGAATGGATTTCCTCTAGGTGAGGTTTTCATATCTTTCACACGAGAAAGACTTCTCAGAGGCGTCAACTACATAACCATCGACACACGGTTTTAAAACAGGTTCTCAGAGTCATAGATCGAGGTTGAAAATATTACTGTCAGGAAGTAATACGTTCAAGGGATCTCATCTGATTGAGGCGTTCGTATTAATTCAAAAGGAGTTAACACTACCAACCACCATGGATAAAACAAGTTAATGGTCCTTGGGATCAATGATTTAGGCTCAAAAACATCATTGTTATGGCAAAGACTTACCACAATAATAACATCTCCAAGGGAATCTACTCCAAGCGGGGTTTTCGATTCAGCCTTACATGGAAGAACCGACGCAAGTCTCCACAACACAACCATCATCATAATCCTAGGGTTTTACTCGGACTCAGGTGTAGAGCCTTCTCACAAAGTACCCATAAGTAGAGCAACCCAACGATGTCACAATAATCAAAAGCAACAAAGATAAGGATAGGAGAGCAAATAAATAAGTGAGAAGAAAACAAATAAGCATAGCTAACAAGCTCACAATTCAAACTAAGATAGGCTCGACTCTCTCTTTCATGGAGCAAATAAGTCCCTAGCAGAGTCGCCAGCTATCACACCTCGAAAATTCTTTCGAACATACGACCCTCACGCTAAAGGTGCGGAATGCGGTTCGACAGATTCGCCACCGAACTTTATTTATCCCGAATAGGAGGGAAAGGAAAATATCGAGAAAACCTTTTAAAACGAAAGGACAGGAACAGAGGTCATCGCAACCAATGTTTCGGGTTCCGGAGTCGGTTACGTGAGGGGAAGGTATTAGCACCCCTCACAACCATTGTACTCAACGAGAACCTCTTAATTCAAATTGTGATGAACGTTAGCTAATCTTAGTTGTTTTCTTCTCAATGATAAATGCGAAACAGTAGGATAAAAGGATAAAGACGATAAGGGGAGATGAGCGGTTTAAGAATAGGGTGCTCACCAAAGATTGGGGTACTTGTGCCTACGTATGCTCATTCGGACGAGAATGAGAAGTTAGAGCTCTCGTAGTTCGACTAAGGGAAAGGATAAGGGAAACAAAAGATAGAGGAAAGGTGCATGGAATGATGGAGAAAGATGGAAGTGTGCTCGCCAAGATCATCGCAATCTTGTACCTATGTATCTTACATTCAGACGAGAATGAAGAATTAGAGCGTTTGTAGTTCGTGGAGACGATCATAAAAAATGAGGGTTTGAATTGGTTTGAAGTTAGGTACGGATGACGATTACTCAAAGTTTAAGAAAGGCTCATCGGGCCTAAGTAATCGGGAGAGTGAGTCAAAGACGTGACTCTCTCTCTTTTTCATCTTGAAAAGAAGTTGTATTTGAATGGTGTTTGGATAATGAGCGATTGGAAGATGGTTGGAGGTTGTTGATTTGGAAATGTTTTAGAGGCGTCAATTGCTCACACACGAGTAAGATAACTCGCATCCAAACAACTGAAGGGAGATCAAAGGCTCAATCCCCCTCTTTTCACCTTGAAAAGAGTTACATAGTCATTAATTGTTTTGATAGTTTGATTGAGAAAATCCATTTGACATTGGATCAAGGGTTTGACTTGCATTTGTATGCAAAATCATGGTGGAATAGAAGTTGGTTTGAAAATGGCTCGATGACGAGTTGAGGGTTTGAATGAAAATGGAACCGGCTTGACGATGAATCAAGGGTTAAGTTGTGAGAAACGATACTAGTCTCTGAGGATGCTCATAATAACGAAACCACAATGAAATGTGAAAGTGTGTGCGGTAGGTTGATGGTGAATGCGGAAGAGACCTCGACTTACGAAGGGTGTTTGAAAATGGCTCGATGACGAATCAAGAATTAGTTTGAAAATAGTTTAGTATACGCTAGCCCCTAAGGGTGCTCCTAGAAGATAAACCACACTCAAAGCAAAATATGAATGCGTACATCGGAATGGAAGAGGGATACATGTAAGTTACACGAGATTGCATGAAATAAAAGGGTTCATTGTCAGGTAGCCCAAGAGGAAGTCGTGTGTGTGTGTAAAGTGTCCTAAACGAAGCCTTGAGCAAAATCCGGACAAAACTCCAAGCTAGGGTTTCTGACAAAGTCCAATAATCCAACAATCCACCAATTTAGGCTTTTAGTGTTTCGATAATTGTTATGTGTTTTCGAATATGCATGAATAAGAGGTGAACAAGATGAGTACGAATATGAACAATCATGAATAATGTGGCAAGATACATAACAATATAATCAAGGTAATATTTGCAATTGTATAATCAAGATAAATATTAACGAGTATACGGACAAGATAATATAATCGAGATATAATGACTGAATTTAAAACAGGAGTATATTTGACTGAAAAGTAAAACAAGAATATGTTGACGGAAAGTAAAAGTTAGTCGTTAGTTTGATTTGTGAATTGAATTGGGACGAAATATAGCGCTAAACTTTCGTAGCTCAATCTATGACGAAGATCAAGCTATATGAGGTCGCGCAAGTTGATATCCATGCTAAAAACAAGATAGAGAAATGATATTGAGGATCATTCTCCAATGTAATCAGGTCACACGGGAAAAAAAAGAAAGGGGTGATCTCGTCTTAATCATAAACTAGTGTCGATTAATCGAAGGTAATCTATCAAGAGACTAAAGTATAGAAAATGATCCCAATTATTATTTTCTATAGATTTGACATAATGAAGATTATCAACCTCGACAAATCAACGTTTACGAATAAAAAGACTTTTATCGATCGAAATTGAAATAAAATAGAGATGAAAAAGATGGAGAAGAAAATGAAAAGAGAAATCGGTGTGGTCTCGTCTAAATCACTATTTTATCAATAAATTAATAACAGTGATTTTTGGCTTCTTCATTGACCGAAATCTAAATAAAATCGAAATGAAAAGAGAAGATGAAAAACAAGGTAGAAATGAAAAGATTAAAACAAGACATAAAGTGATAAGCAAAACTTCTAACCAAATATTCAATAAAGTGTTTAATGAAGTAAATAACAAAACAGTTATAAAAAATACTAAATTAACAAAATCTTAAATTACCAATCAACAGGAATATCAAATGAAAATTAAGACTCTAAATAAAAAACTAATTAATTAAACAACAAACTAAAAAAAAACAAAATCAAATAATTAAAATTCAATATCAAGGACTAAATATATCAAAATTTAGTTAAAAAAAAGAAAGTTAGAAACAAACAGGGTTGCAGCAAGCTGAATCTGGGTGTACAGGACATCGATATGGGCTTTGAACCCATAAGCAAACAATCACAGTATGATGCATGTTTTTTTGAAACAAAATAAAACTATGAACTGAAGACACATGATGGGCCTCGAGCCCAGTCCAAACACCATCATGAGGATCAATTGAGAAACAAAAATAAAAATAAAAATCCTTAAGCTCATGGTCATTGGTCAATGACACAATTGGTTTGTTAAAAGAATAGAGAGATTCCACAAAACACCATGGCTCAAAAAGATGAAATTATTTCCTCTTCATCATCACGCATCAACAAACCGCAATAATCGCGTGTGCGAAAAAGGAAATCGACAAATCCAACCTTCACTGCCTCTCGCGATCTACAACGATGGCTTCTATCTATTCTCTTTTGGTTTCGAATCCAGGTTTGGAATTGTTTTGTCTCGTCTTTGTTTCATTTAGGGATTTTGATTTGAGGATTATAGGTATCGAAGATTTGAAGGATTTGATTATGTTTGTTTATGTTGAAGGTGGTTGAAGGAGATTATGAAGGGTTGTGTTTAATGAAGATGATTATCGTTGTGGGTTTGGTTTGAAGGGAGAAGGTTGAAGATGGAAGAGGATGTATGAGTTTAATTGCGGTTTCAGGATTGAAGAAAGACAGGGTAGGGAGTTGGCCACCTCAGTTTGGTTTTTTAGCCCTCTCCCTCTTGAATGAAAAGGAGTGTTCACTTATAGTGTAAGGTGAATAATCTATTTTTTCGTTTTTGTCAATTTCTCCGCGTTTTGAATTTGTGACGCTTTTTGCAACTTTTCCTTTTCATTTTGTCGTACCATCTGTGGGGCAGGCTGCGTGTGAATTAGAAATTGGTAAGGCTTGGAAGGTTGTGGCGTATTTTGTAGAGAATTGCAAATTTCGGGTGTGATGCCTTTTGTACGGTTTGCGAGTCATGTTATGAATCAAGGTGTGTGTATCATGTGTTGTGGGGTGGTGAAATATTGTCGTGGTGGTCCTTTGTTCTTGCCTGGTAGGCATTGCGTTTTTGGACTTATGTTTTGGTGTTGCATTGTGTAAGAACTGTGTTGAATTTTTTAGCTCCTGTGCGTGAGGTTCATGGCTTGGATGGAATTACAGGTGGGTTTGCTCGGTTGTGAATCAGGATAAGTAACACAAAATATGGAGTCATGGTTGTTAAGTCCACGAGAAGGTTTGCACTTGGTTTTGGAATATGGTGCAAATGAATCATGGTGTTTCGTGGCTGGTCTTTTGAAAGGCTTGTGGGGATCAATTCATGTAGGGTCACTTGGAGTTTATTGTGATGTAACTTTTGACTTTTTGGAATTGGGCTTTTATTTTTGTGGTTTTTTCTTGTAATGACAAATGCAAATGGGCTTTGCAATGGTAGATGGGCCTTTTGTAGAATTCTTTTCTTTGTGATGGCCTTTTTGGATATTCTTTTTGTAACTCTTTTTTTGAATTATTTGTATGTCAAAGGACTAAGTAATGTATAATGGGCTTTCATGAAATGTAATATGGGCTCTTCTATTTTTTGTGAAAAGAATATGGACTTGCTTTGCAATATGACATGGATTCTTGAATTTGAAATTTGACGATTTGAGTTTTGAAGCCATAAATGGAATAGGAATGAAATTGGATTAAAAATAACATTGAACATGAGACTTGAATTGAATTAAGATTTGAATTGGATTGGAATTGAATTGAAATGAAATAGAAACTTGAACGATTTTGAAATTTAAACTTGAACACGGAATTTGAATTTTAAAGATTGGTTTTGAATTGATGTAAATTGAATTGTAATTGAAACTTAGAGAAAAATGTAACTTGAACTAAACCAAGAATCACTTCTAAAAGGGAGACACAAGAACTTACATTGAAACTTTGAATCAACTTTACCATATCCTGATTTTATCTCAGAACAGATCCTTGCCTGATTGACAAATTAAGTCACAACCATTGAAACTCAAACCTACTGCACCTATTCTTGCCCTGATGAATCTCAATGATGGTTGTTTCGATTCACTTCATCCTCAACATATTTTTTGGATTTTCTGAATAACTATGAGTGGGTATACTGAATGAAAGCTATACACAGGTAGGACAAATTTTGGGTATGATAATAACAT
The DNA here is from genome assembly GCA_963859935.3 of Lathyrus sativus. Taxonomy (NCBI): domain Eukaryota; kingdom Viridiplantae; phylum Streptophyta; class Magnoliopsida; order Fabales; family Fabaceae; genus Lathyrus; species Lathyrus sativus. The sequence continues at coordinate 181,553,269 of OZ012737.1, forward strand.
GAAGAAAATGTCTTACATACAACGACTTCCAATATGGAAATTCAAAAAAAATTGACCTCTTCTTCGACCCACGTGTGACAATAGTATGTGCAAAAGGCCTGTCAATGTAGGTGGAGCTCTACCTTGTTCTGGATTTCCATTGAATGCTTTTCTCCATCCACGGTAGTGATGATTAGAATTTAAGAATCTATGATGACCGAGAAAGAAATTCTTCTAGAAAAATTTTAATCATATTCAATCTGTGTTTTCTTCATAAATAGGACACGCACATTGACCTTTAATGCTATACCCTGATAGATTTCCGTATGCTGGAAAATCATTAATTGTGCCAAACAACATCACCCCCAAATTGAAACTTTCTTTCCTGTATCCATCATAAACCTCCACACCGTTCTTCCACAAAATCTTTAAGTCTTTGATTAAAGGTGTCATGTATACGTCTATGTCATTCCCTGGTTGTTTAGGCCCAGAAATTAACATAGATAACATCATGTACTTACGCTTCACACATAGCCATGGAGGTAGGTTATAAATCATAATAATCACAATCCATGTGGAATGTGAGATACTTTGCAGACCATGTGGGTTCATTCCATCAGTAGATAATGTCAAGCGAAGGTTTCTTGCTTCTTCTCCAAAATTAGGATAATCATTATCAATTTTTATCCATTGTGGTGAATCTTCCGGATGTAGAAACTTTCCATCTATAATTCTTTCATCTGCATGCCAAGTCAAGTGTTTTGCATCTGTTTCACTATGAAACATGCGTCTGAATCTCTGAATTATAGGAAAATACCATAACACTTTTCTTGGAGACAATTTTTTCTTATATTGAGAGACACCGCATTTAGGGCACTCATTTAACGATGCATATTCATTTCAAAAAAATGCAATCATTTGGACAAGCATGTATCTTATCATAGCTCATGTCAATAGAGCACAACATTTTTTCGCCTCATAGGTTCGATTGGGAAGAACATTATCCTCTAGAAGCATCTCTTTCATAAGGGCTAATAACTCTGTAAAACTTTTATCTGACCATCCATTGCCCGTCTTTAAGTTGTACAACTTTAACACCACAGACAATCTTGTGAATTTAGTGCAACCTTTATATAACAATTTCTCTGCATCACTTACTAACCTCTCAAACATTTTGGGACAATCCTGAAGATCTTCTTCAAGTGCTTCGGCTATCTCTTCGACTCGATCACAGTCGTATGTATTTGTGTCATTGTCCTTTGAAGCATAGGTCGTATTATCCCCTGGTTCAACATTCTCGTTACCTATCTCACCATGTAATATCTAACATGTATAACTTCAATCAATTCTATGCCTCTTTAAATCTGATTCCAACTGAACTGCGTAAATCCGACGCCCATAACAACAACCTAAGCAAGAACATGTGGTCCAACTATGGTCTTTGGCGTGTTAACAATAAACTTAACGGATTTCGATACCCCATTCTCATACTCTTTTGACAATCAATTGAAAGACATCCATTTTTTATCCATGGTTTTTACTAAGTAAGCTAAACAAAAACACTAATTATTCACGCAACTATATCAAACGAACAACTATAGCAAACACACAAATTCAATCACACTTAATGTTTCAACTCAAGTAAGTCATAAAAAATCATCAATTCGAGCATAAATCAATCACCAAAATTATCAAATCCACATTTAAATTACCAAATATAACAACTTCATCACTTAAGTTCAAACAATAAACAACATCACAATATTCAACAATTAATTCGCGAATGTCATTCAAGTTTCAATCAACTACATCACCAATGATTATCAAAAATAAATTCACAATGTCATTACTATTCACCATCTTCAACCTTAACAACTAACAATTAATTTTATTATCGTTTTCAATCAACATTTCGATCAAAACAAAGTAGTCACTAATTAACATTTTCAATCAACATTTAGATCAAAACAAAGTTCTATAAAAAAAAAGTAATCACTAACATTCAACAAAGTAATCACTAACATTCAATAATTATCCATCAAGTATGTTATTATCGTCTATTTTTTCAACAACTTTATCACTAACATTCAACATTAACTTACAAAATTAACACCAAAACTCAAAATAAATTCACTACAAATATCACTATTTATCATCTTGAACCTTACTACAACAAAATTTCGAAATCAAATTCAAACAACATCCACATCAACACTTTTAATGTCTCATTTCAATTATTTCAACAACAAAACAAACTCATCAATTCATTCCAACAATTAATGCCATTACTTTCACATCTTCAACAATAGTTCACCAACAATGTCCTTCAAACTTTTATTGAATTCAAATAACAACAACATCACAATTTATTTCATGGTTTGCGAATCCAAAAAAAAAACGAAATACCATGCAAATAACCTTGAAAATGAAGAAAATGAAGAAATACCTTGAAAATGGTAGAGCGCGGCTAGACGCGAACAGAGGGAGAAAGACAAAACTGAATAAGGAGGATGCTACGACAGAGGGAGTAGTCGTGACTGATAACACGGCCGGTCGGAGGAAGATACGGCGGAGGGAGTACGTCTGATAGGGTTAGGAACAGAGGTACGTCTGAGAGAGAGAGAGAGAGAGAGAGAGAGAGAGAGAGAGAGAGAGAGAGAGAGAGACATAATGGTTTCCAAAACATAAAAATTCTGTTTTATTTTTAGAATTTAATTACCTATAGTAGCACTTTTGAAAGCGCTTTCTTTTCCTATACTTATAGAAGCGCTTTTGCTTACAAAGCGCTTTCATATCCTAGACCTTTAGCAACGCTTTTGAAAAGCGATGTCTAAGGTGTGACTTACACAAGATCTATAGCATCGCTTTTGTAAAGCGCTTTCTAATGTAGGCCTTTAGCAGTGCTTTCTAGAAAGCGCTTTCTATTGTTTAGCCTAGGTATGACCTTTAGCAGCGCTTTTCAGAAGCGTTTTCTAAATGCATACTTTAGCAGCGCTTTTTTCCCTTGTTTTTTATTTATTCATTTTTTAACTTTTAGCAGCGGTTTTGAGAAAAAGTGTTGTCTTTGTAATGCTGCCAAAAAGCAATGTTGGCGTAGTGTAAACATTCATTTATTTAAATTTATTTCGAAGATGATAATCTGAAAATTAAGCTATATTTAAAAACTAACTTAGATGAATCAATGTTTTTTGAATTGCATCCATCTTTGTAATTCATCTCTGGTTCTTTAACATATAAAATTTCGTTCAATGCCCCATGTTCTTCAAAGCAACCGTTCATTTCTTCCATTTTATATTGCAAAACATCAAATATGTTGAGAAATTTTAAATTATTTTCATCATTGTCATCATAATAATCATCATCATCGTTTAAAATAATGATGATGATGACTCGAAATTAGTCAATAAATTAATGCTTTGCAAAATAAACTATAAGAGAATGAACTTTGCTTTGAAGAACTTGGAGTATTAAACCAAATTCTATATGTTAAAGAGTAAGAGATGAATTACATGATTCATGCAATTCAAAAAATAGTGGAGCGTCTAAGTTGTTTTCAAGAATAATTTAATTTTTCATTCTAAATCAATTTGAATGGTTGTATATGTTTATTGACGTGTAAGGAAAAACAAGCAACCCACATATTTTATAATAAATTCAAATATATACCACCACATATGAAATGTATCACGTAGTGAAATATTAAATTTATTCACGCTTTAATTAAATTGTTGTTGCTGAGTTTCAAACTCATGACCTATATATATCGCAACAATTATTTAATATAAGCGTTGTGATAGTTAGCACGCTACATAATTTATTACAACTGTCCGACGTCCGTGGTGGAAAAGACCATACATAAAACCACCCCTTACCTCACAACTGTTGGTCAGACATGATGATATCTATTTTGCAACCGTTGTGAGAGTGGTTTTCCGTAGTAATGACACTTTCTCACTTTCATTTTTTTTTCTCTCCATTTTTTAAAATTAAAATTAAAAAAAATTAAACCCCCTTTTAATGCAATGAACAAGAACACATAAAAATATTGTATTTTTAAAACACAAAATTTAGTCTTTATAGCAACACATAATTATTTTATAGTTATTAAAAAATTATTAATAGTTATCAAAAAAATAATTCATAGTTATAAAACTAACAAATTATTTTATCAAATTGTTCAGACAATTAACGAGTTATTATTAACAATATCTATTTTTTTAAAACAATAATTGTCTTTATTTAATAGATAAAATCCTTATTTTCAAATGTCTAATTTTTTTCCTCTATTTCGTAGATTTTTTTTATGTTATTTAATACAATTGAGTTTATATGATCATTATTCATTTTAAAATTAAATAAATAATTTTAATTATATATATATATATATATATATATATATATATATATATATATATATATATATATATATATATATTTAAGTATATATATATATATATATATATATATATATATATATATATATATATATATATATATATATATATATATATATATAAATATATATATACTTAAATATAAATATATATATACTTAAATATATATATATATATATACTTAAATATATATATATATACTTAATATATATATATATATATATATATATATATATATATATATATATATATATATATATATATATATATATATATATATATATATATATATATATATATATATATATATATATATATATATATATATATATATATATATATAAGTGTATATATATATATATATATATATATATATATATATATATATACACTTATATATATATATATATATATATATATATATATATATATATATATATATATATATATATATATATATATATATATATATATATATATATATATATATATATATATATATATATATATATATATATATATATATATATATATATATATATATATATATATATATATATATATATATACTTATATATATTTTATATTATATAGAATTAGATAATACATGCAAACAACTAACTTTACATCTCACGAATCACTATCAAAACAATATCTATTTTATTCTTATCATCAATATTATTTAAGAAACAAATTTTTTATTTACAAATGTCAATTTTTTTTCTTTCTCCATCTCATGAGTTTTTTTTCTCTTTTTATATGATTATTTAATACTATAAGTTTATATTATCATCATTTATTTTTTAATAAATAATTTATTTCAAAATTAAATTTTTATTTAAATATATTTTATATTATATCAAATAAATTTATCTGTTGAGAGACACATTTATCTTATTAGTTAAAATTTAGATAAACTTATAAAATAATTAACTAATTTCTTATATAACTAATTTCGTTTAATATATGTGAATGAAGTTGTTAAAATAACTAACAATTTAAAACAAATACAATATTCACTATTATCATTTTTTAAACAAACCCTTAAAAAAGAAATATAGAAAAACAATACTCTAACAAGTAGATGTTACGATGTGTATGTATAACATGATCTGTCCCCTTTATACATGTTCTTCGCTTTCCCTTTCATTCCAACCACATAATCATTAACTTCACCAACTCATAACATTTCTCTTTTAAACAAATTAACTGAAAAACAAACACACACTGTCATAACATAACAACAACAACAATAAAACCAGTATTTAACATACAATACACACTTTCTCTTCTACCTCACACTTTCTCTTCTACCTCTCTTTTTCTCTTTCCTTCCCAAAACATGGTTTCACCATCATTTTTCATTCTCTTTTTTCTCATATCAATATTTTTAACAACGGTTTCATCTCTCAAATGTTCAACTCAGAAACTAACTGGAACAAAAACCTACCTGAACTGCCTCGACCTCCCTATACTCAATTCCTACCTCCACTACACCCACGACCCGAAAAACTCCACCCTCTCGGTGGTTTTCATTGCGTCCCCACCGAATCCAGCTGGTTGGATTTCATGGGGCATAAATCCAACCGGGATAGGAATGGCGGGGGCACAGGTGATCGTGGCGTTTAAGAATAAAACAGCGATGACGATGAAAACGTTGGACCTTAAATCTTATAGTGTTATTATACCTGGGAAGCTGTCATTTGATGTTTGGGATATGAAAGCGGAGGAAGATGGTGGCGGTCTTATGAAGATTTTTGCGACGGTTAAGGTTCCCGTTAATTCTAACGCCGTTAATCATGTTTGGCAAGTGGGGCCCACCGTAACGGCAGGAAGGTTGGGTACGCATGAGTTTAATCCACCGAATTTGAATTCTAAAGGAAGGCTTAGCTTGAATGGAGCAGAGGTTTTTGATCTTCCTGTGGATTCTGCCACCAAAAAGAAAAATGTAAGTTTTTAGCTTTTAATTTTTTCCTCTAAATATTTTTTACTTGTGTTACTTTTAGAAAATGGGTGGTTTTTTTTTTTCTTAGTTTGCTTGTTTTAATTTTTGATTTCTTTTTATAAATTTTTTTTTTTTTTTTTTTCTAATTTTAATTAAGCACTTGGTTTAGGTTTTATTTTAAATTAATTTTGTATATATTTATTTTCGAAGTAGTTTAATGCTTGAAATTTTACTATTTAAAGATGAATGAGAAGAATGTCGTGAATTCAAAGTCGCATTCCTACAGTTTAATATTTTTGCAGAATTATCAATTGAGGTGATTTAAAATGACAATTATTTGTAAATTATATTATTATTATTATTATTTTATTATAATGAATTTGTGCTATTTTTAAAAATATCTTGAATTTTTTTTTTGGAAAGTATAATTTTTGTTTTGGTGTTGACGAAAAGTGAATATTTTTAAATGAAGAATAAAATTTAATTAAAATTTATTTGAGTCAAAATTTAAATTGGGATTCATCTAAAGTTTGTCTTTAACTGAAAACAACATTGTTGTTTGATGTTTTGTGCTATGATGAGTGTTTTTTGGACTGATTTTTTTGTATTTTTTTATTTTACATTTTGTTAATGTGTGATTTTGTTGAATGATGACAGATTCATGGATTACTAAACACAGTGAGTTGGGGTATTTTGTTTCCCTTTGGAGTAATCATGGCAAGATATGTGAAAACATTCCCATCAGCAGATCCTGCTTGGTTCTATCTTCATGTTGGTTGTCAATTATCTGCTTATGTTCTTGGACTTGCTGGTTGGGCAACTGGCATGAAACTTGGAAGTGAATCAGAAGGGATTACTTTTAGTGTTCATCGTAATATTGGAATTACTGTCTTTTGTCTTGCAACTATACAGGTAACAACAGTCTCTAATTCATATAATCTTCCTAAATAAATTATGTTGAATATTTTTTATAATTACCTTTTTAGAGACCAGGAAGTTGAGAATGAATAGATTTGTCATAAATAGATTTGTCGAAGTTTAATCATCACAAAATAAATAGATATTTATTTAACAAATATCTTATGTGAGAAATTTTATATTTTGATCTGACAAATATTTTACGAAATTTTATTTAATTACGATTTAATTGAGATAAATTTTGGATTATCCACATTAGTCAGTCTTGTATATCCATAAAGACGGATGACCCTTTTAGTTATCTACGATAATCAGTTTTGTATATCTTCAAAAACGGTATTGACTCTAATAATTATTTTATGAGATTCTATTTTATCACTAATTAAATGAGATAAATATTGAGTCATGGGTGATAATAAGTCTTGCACATTTTAAAAGGTTGATGTTTCTTTTGAACTCTATGCGGTGCGGTAGTCTGCCTGCCCTTAAAAACGATCTTAATTTTGACAAGTATTTATAAAATTTTATTTAATCATATGATTTAACTGTCATAAATTTTAGTCACGAACAACAGCCACAGCCGTCTAATACACCTAAAAGACTAATGGCCCATGCTAGCTATATTAACATTTTCTTTGTTTTTTTTTTCTTTCAGGTATTAGCTTTGTTTTTAAGGCCAAATAAGGATCACAAATACAGATTTTACTGGAACATCTATCACCACAGTTTTGGATACACAATAATCATCCTAGGAATTCTCAATATATTCAGAGGCTTTGAGATCCTAGGCCCTGACCACAAATGGAAATCATCTTATGTTACACTGATAATTGCGTTAGCTATAATAGCCTTAGTGTTGGAAGCTATCACATGGAGTGTAGTGATTAAAAAAAAGTCAAAAAACAACAATAAAACACATGATGGATACAATGGACAAACAAGGGTTTGAATCATTTGACCAGACTCTGGTTTTCAATGTTCTATTTGGATATTTTTAGTTGCTTCCTCTTTTTGTGTGCTAGTTATTATATGTTAACTGTATAATAGTTGGTTTCATAGTGGTTTTTAAGTTATAAATACTGGTGTAGATATTGTTATATTTTCTCTACAAATAATCATGCTTCTTAATTAGGCTTTTTTCTTTTGGCTCAAATATAGACATTGGTTATGAATACATCATTTAGGAATATTTCATAAATTTTATTTAAAAAAGATATTTCCTTACTGATCTTACCAGATCAAAAAAGGATCAGCAGCCAGTAACACGTCGTGAGCTCCTGTATTCACCGGTGACGGAGAAGAGGGGGGTGTACCTGTAAAGTACTCTGATGCCAAAGTAAGAGATAAATTAAACAAGATCAAGTAAAAAAAAGGTGTATAAATGATAGAATACCTGACCCTCTAGTGAAAGAGGGTATTTATAATGTTCCCCCAGCCCTGGACAAATGATTACTTTGCACTGGGTTGGATTGCAAGACCCAATACGAGTAACTTCCAGGGCTTATGTGGCATAGGGAAGACCAACATGTGGTCTTTGCCCTAGTTCAACTGCCATGTGATCTTCGGGAGTTGGGTAGTTGTATGATGACGTGTCCCCGTGTGGGGGCACGTGGAGACCGTGGAGGAGACGTGTGAAAGCTCCCTGTGGGCGTTGGAGGATTGGGCCCTCCCCGACGGGGAGTTAGGTTGGTTCGTGCCCGACGGTGGGCCAGCCTCTTGCTCAGTCCAGAACAGGAGCCCCCAAAGTCGTTGCTCAGAAGTAGAGGAGTAATGACTTAGAAGTCAGTTCAAACATCGAGAACCTGTCCTGATGAGGAACGTGTGTGTCTGAAACACTGGACTCGAGGATAAAGCGCGGGGCCAAGATAAGTGACTTGCTTGACCATACAAGACCTCGCGGAGAGGTTTGTCCGTCAGATATAATCCTAGTTCTTTTCTTCCTTTCCCACTAGATATGTCCTTGTTGGAAGTTCTAGCCGAATATGTGACGAAGATGGAGAGGGACTGGCATGCCTGGTCCTCGAGCACGAGGGGGAGTCGAGAGGGCACGTGGGGGTGTCTTCTAACGCCACGTGTCACGAGTAATCAATGCCTAGGGCGGCTAGGCGTAGGGGCACTTGAGTTCCTAGTGATGTCTCACTTCCCGTGCTAGGATTATAAATATGGGGAAAGTTTCCTTCATTTTCACTTTCTCTTCATTTGAGTTAGAGTTCCTTTCAAGTCTCTCCAAGCTCTCTCCGCTCTCCAGACTGCGTCCACCGTCATCCTCTCTCCGTTGCTCAGATCTTCTTCCTTCAAGTAAGTTTTTGTTTTCATTTCCAATTTTTTATAAATTTTCTGATGACTTCTCTGGGGAACTCGTAGGGTTACGCAGAAAGCATGAGTTTTCCGGCAACTTCCATGAAGTTTCCGGCAGGGCTATGAATTTTTTGGCCAGGCTCATGAAGTTTTCAGCCGAACTATGAGTTTTCTAGCCAAGCTCATGATTTTTTTGGCCACGCTTATGAAGTTTTCGGCCAAGATGTCGGAAACTTCATAAGGATTCTGGAAGCTTCGTGAAGTTTCTGGTGAAGGTCCCGGGACCTATGATGAAGGTCTTAGGGAGCTTTGCTCCCCGTAAGTGTGCGAAACTTGCAAGGAGGTCTTTGCCGAGGTGTTTCCCCGTGTTTACTGGGGTTTTCTCATGCGAGGAGGCTCGCCGTTTCGCGTCGGAGGGAACTTCTTCGTGGATGAGTCTCCGTCGAGGAGGGGATCTACTACTCTGTGTTGGGGAGGATCTGTCAAGGGGCTCCTCGTCCCTCCCTTCCCCCTTTCACTTGATTTGCGGTAGAAGGATGGATTTTATCTTGGAAGTCGAATTCACTATTTCCCTCTGCTTTTCAGGTAAGATGGCAGTAAGGATTGACGACATCATTCATATCGACGACGAAGATAAGTCCAACACACCCGTCGAAGACGTTAGAGCTGAACGAGTTCGTACTCCCGAGGATTGGGCCAAACAGGAACCTCTTAACATTGCATTGCGTTTTGCCTCCAACAACATGGACGCCTTCGCCACTGTCGAGGACCATGTCGAGGGTTCCTCCCCGAGTTGAATGGTTTATAAGCCCAGGGATAAACACCATATCTGCTCGAGGTTCAAGAAGATGAGGTTCCCGATGTACGAGTTCTTGTTTCGGTAATTGGGAATCCATTTCCCCTTCAGTGATTTTTAAGGGGGAGTGTTCCAGTGGCTCCGCTTGGTGCCTTCCAACTCCATCATAATGCGATAGCGTTCCTGTGAGCGTTTGAACTCGTCTGCGAACATCTTGGTATTAGGGCCACGCTCCCCATGTTCTTCCGCACTTTCCACTTACAGCGTCATTCCTTCCAAGGTCGGCATAGTTGGGTATCATTGAAACAGCCAAGGAAGCTATTTCGAGCGTATCAAGATTTTGTATGCACTTTCAAAGACAAGTTTTATGTTACGAAGCTCGTATCGCACGTGGTTGTTGACTCCCTGTAGGACCTTGTGGTCAAAGAGGAAAACGGGCAGCATGAGGAGACATTGGTGTTGAAGTTTCCTCTTGAGTTGGTCGGGGACAGCTACATCGTGAAGCACGGTGACCTGAACTCCGACGACCGACTATCTTATGAAAAGATAGTTGAATATGTCTCTGGCTTCATTCCTGCCAAATGCGTCCACAAGGATGGGAGTTTCATACTTGACGAGTGCGGGGAGGTTTGTCGCGAGGCTCGATTGGTTAACACCAAGACTCTCCTCGAGTGCGGGTCTCGTGAGGAGGCCTTGAGGTTTTTAGGTAGTGAATCTTTTCTTTGCTGGGGCGTCTGCCTTTTTCCCTTTTGGACTGATTTAATTTTCTTTGTTCATTGTCGCAGACCAGATGTCGAACGTGCAGGAACGTATAATGAAGCTCGCGGCAACCAAGGGCAGGAAGAAGGCCAAAGGTAGAGTCTCTTAGGTCCAACAGATGTTGAGGCCCGACCAAGGAGCTGGTTGTTCCTCCTCCTCTAATGCAGCCAGTCTCCTCCCACGCAGGAGACTTCGTTCAAAAGGCAGCACACCCAGGAACCCGTACTCGTTGACCTCGAGGAGAGCGCACCTGTGGAGAAGTTTATGCTACCCCCTTGCTACCTCTATCGCGACTTCTTCTCCAGGGACCACTCCCCGACTGTGGTTGAAGCTGAGACAAAAGTGATCATAGGGGTCGACAGGGTGGCCAGAAGAAAAGCGTTAATCGAGGACATGGTTACCATGATGAGGATCTTTGAAATAGCCTTGGTCCTTAATGATGAAACCAGCCCAACATCGGAGCTAACAAAACTGAATAACGAGAACGTCGTCCTTTCTGAGGAGAAGAATAAGGTGGAGCGCGATCTGCTCGAGGCCAAGACGAGGTACGAAGCCCAGGTGCGCCTCCTCCATGAGATGAATGAAATGCGGGAAGAGTTGAAGGAAACCAAGGAGGAGCGGGGTCAATTGTTGACTAAGGTGGTTGAGCTGGAGATCGATGCTAAGCCTGTCGAGGATGAAACAGAGGAGGAAAAATCTCTTGCATCTCGTAGTGCCTTGGTCGCTCAAATCCGGGAGCTCGAGCAAGACTGTTTGGGAGCTTTCGAGGTGGGATTTAACAATGCTTTGGAGATTGGCCCTTTCCACCAGGTGGTTGATGGTAGGGTGGTTTTCCCCGTGGCGTCCGAAGATGGAACTGGTTAGAGTGATGGGGGACCCCAGCCCAAGGAAGAAGCCACTACTTGATTCTTTTTCCTTTTTTAGTTGTTTGTCCTACGTGCCATTTGAATTGTTTTTTTAGGCCTGCGTGCCGTAGTTAGTAGCTAATTTTGCCTAGCCTGGATGCCAAGGGTTTTGAATGTAATATTTGAACAAGGGCTCTGCCCGACACAATGCATTTTGATCTATCTTTTGCGTGTCCTGCTTGCATGTGAAATATGTGTTTTGCTTGTCTATTTTTGTTTAAGTATTTGGGGCCTTTACTTGATGTTATTGGTCCTCGATGTCATACCCCAAATTTGTCCTACCTTTTTTTAAAAATTCTCATTTGCCCGACTTTGTTTTTAATTTACCTCGCTTATACAGCGTAGCGTATTTTTCAGCAAAAACAGGCATTTTCGCTTTTTAGCCCAATAAGAGTATGCCACGTGGCATTTGTTTTTTATATATATCTATCTTTTTTTTATATAATTTCATTTTTTTTCTCATGTTAGGTTAATATAATGTTTTTTTTTGTTTTTTTTAATTAGTTTTGAATTAGAAATTAGGATTTAAATTAAAAAAAATTTAATTAGATAGATTTAATTTAGAACTTAATTATAACTTAGAAATTTTATTTTAGAAAAAATAGATTTAAAAAAATATAGAGTTAGAATTTAATTAGGATTATATTAAAAATTAGATTAGAGTTTAATTTTAGTAGTAGTTAATATAATGATTAAAAAAAATAATAGAGTTAGGAATGATTCTTAATTATTATTCAGAAAAATAAATTAAAAGAAAATATTAAAAAAAAAAAGAAAATTAAATTTGTTTGAGGACACGGTGATTAGGGTTGGTTCTTCTTTGGGATAAATAGGGGACCCTAATCACTGTTCATAAGAACCCTAAAAAAAACGGCCGCCCTTAATTTCGGAGGGTAACCCTTTCCGTTTTCTTCGACTCACCATCTTCAATCGAACCTTTCCTCATCGCCTCCAACCATCCGCGTAAACCCCTTCATCTCCTCCCGCCGAAAACCCTCACTTCTCTCTCTCTCTCTCTCTCTCTCTCTCTCTCTCTCTCTCTCTCTCTCTCTCTCTCTCTCTCTCTCTCTCTCTCTCTCTCTTCATCTTTTTTTCTCTTCACTCTCTGACTTCACTCAATTTACCTTAACACTCACAAAACCCTCAAACATAAACCTAAAACAAAAAACCTCTGTTGTCCGTTTCTCTCTCTCTATCATGTCTTTCCAAAAGCTGAAAATCGAAACACCAAGTTTAAGAGGATAATCAAAACAAAGAGGAAAGCCCAAAAGAAAGCTTCTTCGAATCGTAATCACCGACCACGACGCCACTAATTCTGATTCCTCCGGCGATGAAGTTGAAGATGCGAGGTTGTTCGGATGTGTGGTTTGGGATTTGTAATCGTGAAGAAGTGTAGACATGGTCATGACAGATCGTTAATGGTTCTGAAATAGATTCAAGAATTGAGTCAACCACGTCCAGGATTTGAAAGCAACCTCAACCACGTGACGCCACAAGGAGTCCCTGCTACCTTCGGTCCAGCACGGGAAGCAATTTACGACATTTCGGTAACAGTTTGATATGATGGCTTCGCGTTTCTCTTTGTCTTGATTTTATTGTTTAAGGATACCTGTTTATATTTTTTTTGTGTGCAAAATTCGATTCAGTTTTTTATTATAAGGAAAATGCTTATTGATTATGAACAAACAATAGCTGATGTTGGTGAATTAATATAACAATAACTTTTGTGCAAGATTTATATTTGTTTGTTTTGGAGGTAGTTTGCACTATATTTGCAGCAACACAACTCCATATGCATCAAAGTCGCGACAATGATTTATCGGCCAGCCATTCACAACAAGGACCTTCGACATCTAAATCTGTTTAAAGTCTTTAATAGAGCAGAAGATGTTGTTTTCGACTCAACAGGAAGTTAACAAATCTAAGCAGTAGTAGGTATTGGCAATAGCAGTTCAAGTGATGGTAACGATTTCGATTTTTTTTTCCAAAATCTCATGTCACCGTTTTATTTTTTTTCCTGATTTGGTCTAACTGTTAATGGTGTCGCGTGTATTATGCTCGTATTGGCTTCATGTTTCGTTAAAGTTGTTACATACTGTTGCTGTGGCTTATTGCTTGATGCTCAAAACTAGTTAACACCGTGATATATATTGAGAATTTCATGACAGCTTCTGTGAATTGATTATTGGCTGCACAATGGACACCGGGTCTGGTTGATAGCTTTGTGCGTTTTATGTTTTTTCCGATGCTATCGTAACCCTGCAAATATTCCATGATATTGTTACTGCTATTTGCTGTGGGAAATTTGCACTTTGTTTGCATTTCGGTAGTTTGGTGATCATGAATTGACATCATTTCGTATACGCTGTTGCTGCTGCTGTTTTATTAGTGTAGTTATGTAATTTTATTTTTGAAAGGTTGAAGGGTATGTTTTGGTCATGTTGCGCTACCACAATTTAAATGTCGTGGACTTTGAATAACCTTCCGGGTTAAACTCCATGTATTGAGCTGCTGAGCTGCTACGGATATTATAACTTATAGCAATTTATTTGCTGTTGTTGTTTAGGCATGGTCTGTTTCGTTAATTCCCACTGCCATAATTATGAATTCATGTCACTGTGACTCAATTTTGCGGTGGTACTTTGTTATGTTTGGAATTACTTAGTGTTGATACAAGCTTCACCTGTTTAAGATATTATGGATTATACTGCTTCTGGCCTTGTGTGTCAATTCTACAATTCATTTATGTTAGAACTTTCTTTTAGTTGTAAATATATTTCAAAATAAGTATAAGGTGCGCATGATTTTGACAGGCACTAATAAGATGTTATGAGCATGTTTTATGTCCATGTTAGTTCAGGTTGCAAGGAGGTTTCAGATTTGTGATTACAGGTAGAAGGATATTATGCTCGTGCTGTCTGAATCCCGAGTCAGTTTTGTCACCTGTTTGCGTTACTAATAATCTAGTGTTCCTCTGCGGTTCTTCGTTTGGGGCTGAAACGCCGGCTTGATGAACAAAAGGAAGAGTAACACGCTACTGAATTTCTCATCACAATGATACAACTCAACGGTTCCGACAACTTGCAAAGCATCCTTATCGCAACTACCCCAACACAATCGGCAACAACCTCATCTTCAACAATCTCGTGGCAGCTCTCACTCTGGTTATACGGCGTCGGTAAATCTTTGAATCCTTGTTCTTTGGTTCGATTGTATATCAGCACTCAATTAGGCTTGATTACTACTGGAGATTCGATATATTTATGTTTGTTTTCAAGGCATTTTGTGGTTGTTCGAGTTGTTCTAAAATTTTACCGAATATCCGACGTGACGTCGGTAACATTCAGGCTGTTCTATTAAAATTCTAATTTGGTTGTGGCATTTAGTTTTGACTCAGATCTCAGGGTTGTATAACATGTTTACAATCTTCTAATGTTAATATTGATCCCGTGTTATTGAGTTTTTTTTTGTTGCTTTCTGAAATGTTTTGTTAGTAAGATGTTTGTTCCATGTTGATTTATAACTGTGATAGGTTTACTTTGCTCAGCTAGTAGCTTAATTCCATCCATGTTTGTTGCTCTGCCTACATTTCTATTAAGCTTTGAATAATGGAATTTTGTGGATACTACTGTGATTTTTAGTGCATTGCAGTCATGTTTCAACACCAAACAACATTGCAGTTTTGAATTTTATCTTTTTTTTGTGAGTTTATTTTGGTGTTACTACACTTTGACATGAGTTCTGCAATTGTCTGAAACTGATATAGCAATAATGTTATGACTTGAATTTTGGTTCGGTTCATGTTGCGTGTGTAGAGTCTAAGTCAATTTTGCAATGTGAGACTTCCGCTCCCATTATAGTTTGAATACCGTGTTTCTTGCATTGTTTGCTACCGATTTCATGTTATCCTTTCGAGTTGATAAATCACCATTCTATGTTTTGCTGATGCGATCTCGTGTTTGAATGCGATCTATATGCTACTGATGTTGCATTGTAGTGAATATCTTATTTTGAAATCATTAAGGCACAATTTACTTGTCAGTTTATTCTTGTTATAGCTTTGTATTGTTTCTTGAATATTGGACTGATGCAATGTGTTAAAAGATGTCGCTCAAGCTTGGTTTGAGCTATGGTGTTTCGATCTCGGTCATAATTATGTTGCTGCTAGATTTTGTTTGAGTTCATAACATCAACTCCTTGCTAACTTCATATCATCTTTTGATTAGTGTAAACCATTACACAAAGTTATTACTGTTCTAATTTATGTCTAATTAGCATAGTTAATTTGAGTAGTTTTAGTATTGCATTGTCTATTATTTTTGATTATTATGTATGTCTTGCTTATCAAATGTCTTAGTTTTCGTAAAATTCAATTTTGTTTTCGTATATTTCATTTCTGATGGTTTGTGTTGCGAATCCTGTATAACATTTTTGTGAATAGTGTGTACATAATGCTGGAATTTCCGCCAAACCGGTGTACCGTCTATATTGAAATTGATGTTCTTTCATATTTTAAAAGTTTTCATTGAAATTTTGTATGGACTATGCACTATTTGAGTGTTAATTAAATGTTAAGTGGACCAAGCTTTTTTTATATATAATATCTTAAGGTCTTGCTATGATAATTAATGGAGTGCTGTGATTGAATTCTGTAGTTGTTAAATTGTAATTCTAATTTGGTCTGTTATGTCTTGACTATGCATTACTCATCATCATTATTGAAAGATAAGACCACTTAAGAATGATTTTTTTTTGTCTTTTGTCTCAATAAGCAGAAACTTGAGTCCAATACCAATTAATATTTCTTAACCCGTTTAAAAAAAAAAATCATGTTCATTTAATTAGATTATTTGTCAAACTGTTTTCTTAAATAAATAACGAAAATAGTGAGCTCTTGGAGTCTAGCACTCCTTGAGTCCTTGAACAACTGTTCTCGAGGCGCACGCCCTTGAGTTACGGTTGTTTCATTTTTCGATTTGCAACTTGTTGTTATTCAATTTAATTGAAATTTCTTAAAGATATTTTAATTACTCTTAGATATTTTTATAAAAAAAAATTCAAATTATTCTTTTAAAAACATATTTCTAAATTATTACCAAATAACATTTTAAATATTAAACTTAAAAAAAAACTACTTTATTATTAAAGTTAAAATATTCTTTTAAGATATTAAACTTTTTTCTCAAAACAATTGGTTATTATTAGCTTTTTTTTTTTTTTAAAAATCTTTTTTATAATAAGCAATTGATTAATTAATTCTATAAAAATTAAGACTATTTTTCTTAATTAAATTAAACTATTTCCTTAATCAAATTTCAAAACAATTAAATTCTTGGATCTCGCATTCCTTGAATTTTTTTAAGCGACCGCTCTCGAGGTGCACACCTCGAGTTGTGACCCTTTCGATCTTATTTTCTAGAATATCTAGCGCGCCTAGTCCGAGTACGCTAATATATTCAAATTATTTTTTCTAAATTAAATCACGAAAGAGTCGAGTTCTTGGAGTCGCGCATTCCTCGAATTCGAGAGTGACTACCATTGAGGCGTACGCCTTGAATGGCGTGTCGTTCAAACTTTCGTTTCTAAAATACCTCCTTTAATTATTTGGACAAGTATTCACTGTCCGACAAACATATTTTATAATTAATAGAATGAAAAAGATGTTGTTGGGATCCAGCATTCCAACGATATCCCGACTAATTGGTTACGAGGCCGACGTCTCGTTTATCGAGTAGTCGTCGTTCCTCCTAAATTTTCAAACCATCTAATCTCGTTCCTCATCTTCGTGCGATCGAGTCTAAACCCTAGTATGTCTCTAAACCATACGTAAAATTCAAATTATTTTCTTAATTAAATTACGAAAGACCTGAGTTCTTGGAGTCTCGCACTCCTTGAATTCTTGAGTAACCACTCTTAGGGCGTACGCTTTAGGTTGTGGATTACTCGACCTTTCGTCTATAAACACATGCCCTAACTATTTAGACCAATATCGTCATTGTCCATTCAAATACAAATTTCGAAGTTAATTGAATGAAAAAGGTGTTGTTGGGATCTAGCATTCCAATAATATCCCGATTAATCGATTGCGAGACTGACGTCTCGTTTATCGAGTAGTCGTCATTCTTCCTTAAAATATTCAACCCAACTCTTTTCTCGCCCCCGTGCGATTGAAACTTTCTCAAACACAAATTTCGAAGTTAGTTGAATGAAAAAGGTGTTGTTGGAATCTAGCATCCCAATAATGCCCCGATTAATTGATTGCGAGGCTGACGTCTCGTTTATCGAATAGTCGTCATTCTCCATCAAATTACCTAACCAAACTCCTCTCTCTCGCCCCCGTGCGATCGAAACCTTAAACCTATTAAAACCTACCCTCCTTTCCCAAACCAAAATATCCAATGCGATAAACACTAAATTCCTCGCCCTCATGCGATTTCCAACCAAAACACCTTTTGTCAAGAACATTGTTTAATCCCTTCTTCCGCGCATAACAAACTCATGCTTCAGCCTCCCCTAACGAGCAGACAAGCCAACGTTTAGCAGTTAGAATGCGACTTAAACACTCGTTCGTCAAACACAAACCTTTTACCGTAGTTAGCCGAACTACGGCTGCTCTGATTTCTCATTTATCAATGAGAATACGTAGGCACAAGATTGCGATGATCTTGGCGAGCACAATCCCCTCTTTTTCCCGTAGTCCCACGAACTACGAATGCTCTGATTTTCCACTTCTTACAAGTGAAGATACGTAGGCACAAGGGCCCCAATCCTTGGCGAACACCCTATCTTAAAACCACCATTTCCCCCCATAGGAGAAACCTTAGAAGAAAACAAACAAGCATAGTTAACTTTACTCTCGAATCGATCAAGAGGTTCCCGTTGAGTACAACGGACGTAGAGGGTGCTAATACCTTCCCTCTGCGTAACCGACTCCCGAACCTAGAATATTGGTTGCGATGACCATGTTCTTATCCCTTTAAAGGTTTTATCGATATTTTCCTATTCCATCCTTGGAATGAATAAAGTTCGGTGGCGACTCTGTTTCGAACAGTATTTTCCGCGGCCATCGCGAGGATCGTATTTTTCGAGGTACGACACTCGACAATGAAGGGAACTGATCGAGTGGTCGGAGTCGGATTCCGACCTTCGACAAAGCTAAGAGCTCGATCGAGGTCTTTGCTTCGAGGCATAAACTTCCCATCGTGAGCTGGGTGTTCTGCCTAGTTGGTACGACAATAGTGGAGCTCATTTGAGGTGTCCCCGTCGGATCAAGAGTTTGCTCGCATACACAAGGGCAGACTCTTGTCTTCTTGTCTCAAGTTTAGGAGTCGCGCTTGTACCCTAGCGTGCCCTTGTGATCGTGACGCGAATAGGTTGTGGGAAGTGTTTAACTGCAATACTGTTTAAGCTTCTCAACATTCAATGGTCAAGCAAGTTCCTTCTCATCCAGGTTTTCGAGGTAGTAAGCTCTGGTTCCCGTTTTTGTGCGGACGCGATAAGGGCCCTCCCAGTTCACGGTGATCTTGCTTTTGCATGAATCTTTCTGGTTTCTTTGTAGGACTAGGCTGCCTACCTGGAATTCACGTTTGATGACTTTGCTGTCGTGTCGCAAAGTTATCCTCTGTTTAAGCGAGGTTTTTTGGAGGAACGTTGCCGACCAGATTTCATCGACGAGGTTGAGCTCCTCCCTCAGGGCCTCGTCGTTCGTCTCCTCGTCGAAGGGGGACTCAATCCTCCTAAAGGGATCTCTTATTTCCACAGGAATTACGGCCTCAGCTTTGTAAGTCAGTCGGAATGGGGTCTTCCCAGTCGTCGAGTGTGGGGTTTTCCTATAGGTCTAGAGCATGTTGTGCAACTCCTCGATCGATCTCTTTTTGGCTTCACCCAGTATTCGCTTTAAGCCGTGTAGGATCACTTTGTTCGCGGCTTCCGCCTACCCGTTCGTCTGTGGGTGCTCGACAAATGTGAAGTGCTGCTTTGTGCCTAGCTTGGCAACAAAGTCCTGGAAATTCTTGTCGGTGAACTGCGTCCCGTTGCCGGTGACGATGGCATGGGGTACACCGAATCGGGAAAGTATATTCCTTTTGTAGAAATGAAGTATGTTGTGGACCGTGATTTTGACTAAGTCTTCGGCCTCTATCCACTTAGTGAAGGAGTTGACACACACTATCAAATATTTGTTTTAGTATGACCTAATGCTGAAGGGTCCGAGGATGTCCATCACCCACCAGGAAAATGGCCATGGGGATGAGAGTGTTTAGAGCTTGTTGGGCGGGGCCAGGTGCATGTCCCTGTGTCACTGGCACTTGTCGCACTTCTTAATGTGCTCCTTGGCGTCTTATTGCATGGTGGGCTAGTAGCACCCTGCTCGCAACACTTTACGGGCTAATGACTGTCCATCAAGGTGTTGCGCGTTGATCCCTTCGTGGATTTCTTGGAGTATGTTGGGGACCTTGGACTCCTCGGTGCATTTGATAAGGGGAATGGAGAAACCCCGTTGGTATAACTTGTTCTAGACAAGGATGTATGAGAAGGCCCATCGCTTGACTATGCTGGCATCCTTGGAGTCATCGGGTAGTTTCCCCGTACTGAGGTACTCATATACCGGGTTCATCCAGCAGTGGCCTTCACCGATGGCGTTTACATCGACGATCGAGGTTCGTTTCTCGATACTTGGTCGTGCAAGAACCTCTTGGATGACTGACTTGTTCCCACCTTTTTTCTTCGTGTTTGCCAGCTTAGATAGGATGTCTGACCGGGTATTGTGTTCGCGCGGGACGTGGCTTACTTCCTCCGAGTCGAACTTTTCCACCCTCTCTTTCACTAGGTCCAAGTACTCGATGAGGTTGGCGTTCTTGGCCTGGTATTCTCCTTGCACCTGGGATGCCACAAGCTAGGAGTCTGTGAATATTTTTACCTTTTTCTCCCCGAGGTCCTCGACCAGGCGGAGTCCGGCGAGGAAGGCCTCGTACTCGGCCTGGTTGTTTGATGTCGGGAAGGATAATATGAGAGAGACCTCGATCAAGATGTCATTATCATTTTCTAGGATGATGCCTGTTCCGCTTCCCATCGAACTGGATGCCCCGTCGACGTAGATCGTACACTTTTGGGATCAGTCGGTCGAGGGTTTCAGGACGACCATCTCTGCGACAAAGTCAGCTAGTACTTAAGCCTTCAGCCTTTTCCTACCTTCGTACTGGATGTCAAACTCGGAGAGCTCGAGCGACTATTGAGCATCCTGCCTGCTATGTCAGGTCTCGCGAGCAGCTGTCTCACGGGTTGATACGTCCTTACCACAATCGTGTGGACTAAGAAGTAGTGCCGCAACCTTCTGGCCGCAGTGACAAGGGCCAGAGCGACTTTCTCGATTTTTTGGTACCTAAGCTCGGGGCCCTGGAGGGCTTTACTGGTGAAGTATATTGGCTTCTGTCCCTCCGGGGTTTCCTGTATAAGAGCCGCGCTAATCGCCTCGGTTGTGACGACGAGGTACAAGTATAACGTCTCCCCGTTCTCTGGCCGTGAAAGGATTAGGGGTTGCGAGAGGATTTTTTTGAGGTGGAAGAGTGTTCGTTCACATTCCTCGGTCCATTCGAACGTGGCCTCTTTGTACAGGAGCTCGAAAAATGGGAGTGTGTGTTGGGCAGATTTGGCCACGAAGCGGACAGCGAGGTGAGCATCCCGTTCAGCGATTGGATCGACTTCTTCGAGTTCGGTATTGGAAACTCGGAGAACGCCTTATACTTGTCGTGGTTTGCCTTGGTTCCTTGTTCTATCAGATAGAAGTCGAGGAACTTGCCTGCTCGAACGCCGAAGGTGCATTTCTCCGGGTTGAACCTCATCTTACCTCTCCTCGCTATGTTGAAGACCCTTCTGAGATGAGCAGTGTGTTCGATCTCTTATCGAGATTTTACGATCATGTCTTTCGCGTAGACCTTGTGCATGTCTCCGATCTCACCTCGAAAGACTTTGTTCATCATCCGTTGGTAGGTCGTGCCGACGTTTTTCAGACCGAAGGGCATTACATTGTAGTAATAGTTTTCCGACTCGGTCATGAAAGTCGTATATTTCTTGTCGGCCTTTGCCATGGGGATTTGATTGTATTCCGAGTATGCATCCATGAGCGACAGTAATTTCCGTCCTCTAATACATCGCTCTGCTCCTGCTTGTTGGGGAAGCGGCAATTGAACTCGACAGAGTTGACGCGGGGGAGTGGCTTTTACTCTTCAGTGCGGGTTAGCTTGTCAGGACTCTTGGACGTGATCAAGTTGAGTCCCTTGATGGCCGCTTCGAAGCATCTCCTGGACACTTTAATGTCCTCGTGGAGGGTGACTATCTGACCCCTGCTCATGTAGTATTTCATCTTTAGGTGTACTATAGACGGCATCACGATTAGCTCGGCTAGGGTTGGTCTCCCCAGGATGCACTAGTACAGGGAGGAACATTCTATCACCAAGAAGCGGACCTTGATCTGTCTCGTAGTTTCTTCAGACGCGAAGGTGGCGAGGAGCTCCACGTACACCCATGGACGTGTGGTGGTACCGTTGAAACCCTGTAGGTCAGAGCTGACATACGTCGTCAGGTGGCTCTCGTCGAGCTGGAGGGTGGTGAAGAGGTGGGCGTACATGATGTCCATCGAGCTTCTTTGGTCGACGAGAATACGGCAGACGTCAAAGTTAGCCATCTGAGCCTTGATCAGAAGGGGGATGATGGAGTTGGGCGCGCCGCCTGGCAGTTCCTCGAGATAGAAGGTGAGCGGGTTCGAGTTTCCTTTGAACTTCTCGAGGGTGGCGTTTTTATTTGAACTCTTGTGGATTAGCTCCTCAAATTTCCTCTTGACCGAGCCTATGAAGAGTTTGTTGGAACCACCGCCAGATATGACAATCGCGGCTGCGAATTTCTCTCATGGACTGCGCGCGACTAACGTCGTGTCTGCCTCGAAGGGGAGGTAAAAGTCTTCTGGCCAGGAGATGCACAAGGAGACTTGCAACCCGGTCTTGTCAGATGAGGGCACCTCCTCGACCCTCTTCGCCTCATGAGATTCATGTCGAGGGGCCTCGTTCCTTCTGGTGTATTGCTTCAGGTGCCACTCCTTGATCAGGATCTTGATTGCATTCTTGAGGTGGACGCAATCTTCTGTGACATGTCCGTGGCTCCGGTGGAACCTGCAATACTTGGACTTGTCAATGTTGGTTTTAAGGGGTGTTGGCCTCGAAAAACGGACACCACCTCATTGGCGAGTTTATGCATTCGGCCAGGATGCGCTCTCGGAGAGCTGTGAGTAATGTGTACTCAGTAAAACAGTCAGCCGGTCCCCTTTGTTCCTTGGAGTCTCGGGGCTGGTCTTCTCTCCTTTTCTCGCCACCCCGTCGGGGTGCGACAGAGTCTTCTTCCCTAACGTTTATAGTGCTCTTCTGGTTTCGCAGGTCTCGGGTGCAGTGGGCGACCTCTTTTTCCTCATACTGGATGTATGATTGGGCCCTGTGAAGGAGGGTGTCCAGAGTGTTAGGCCTTTCGATCCCGATAGCCTTGGAGAACTCATTGTGGGGTCGTAGTCCTCGCTCGAGTAGATACTTCTTCATGTCGTCCGAGGTAGAAACTTGCACAGCTTCTCGGTTGAACCTCTCTATGTAGTCCTATAGGGATTCCTCCCTTCCCTGGATGATGGCTTCCAGAGATGCTTCCGTCTTCATGTGTCGCCAGGAGGGGGTGAAGTTCCTAGATAACTGCCTCTTTAGCTCTCTCTAGAAGGTGATAGAATCGGGTTCGAGGCTTTTATACCATGTCATCGCTCCATTCCTCAAGGTCGTGGGAAAGAGCTTGCACTTGATGGCTCCCTAGACGTTCTTGTAGTCAAGCATCGCATTGATGCTTTCAATATGGTCATCGGGATCGACAGTACCATCATAAATAGCCAGGATTAGGGGCTTTTCCATCCCGACGAGGAGGGGAGTTTCCATGATCTCCCTGGACAACAGAGTGCGGAAATCGTCCTCGTCGCTTCTGGCGGGTGATTGTGAGGGGGAAGAATCGTATCGAGAGCTCCTGCGGCGCGGAAGGCTCCTCGGACCACTCTTCAACTTTCCAGCATGTCCGTCGACTCTGTTTTTCTTGGGAGATAAGGAACGTTGTTCCTTCTTGGGAGAAGAACATTTACTCTTTTGGGTGGCCACTGGTTGTGGTAGTTCCAGTCGCGGACGACGCCCGACTTGTCTCGAGGTGGGGCTTCAAGACACCTCATGTTGTAGCCTCCGCGGGGGAGTTGAAGGATGAGTTTCTCGTCGTCACGAATACGGGTTGCGAGAAACTGGGCGACGATGTCTCCGTGAGGAAGAGCGTGTCTGTCGGTCTTTCTCCAATATTCTGATCTGCTCGTTCTGTTGGAAAATCATCAGGTTTTTCTGATTGATTGCCGCAAATAGAGCCACCATGGTCGGGTCGGCGTTGGTGGGCACAGGAATTGGTTGAAAGACAGCTAAGTTGTCGAAGCGTCGGATGGCGTTGTAGACCACATCGTCGGTGGAGGGTGAGACGTTGTGCCAGTTTATGGCATCGCCTTCCTCGACGTGAGCGGTCAAGTTGGGATCTTGATCGTCGCCATTGGTGAATAGGGTGAAGGCGGTTTCATGATTATTGTCGTCATTGCGTGGGCTGGCCATGATTAACGGAGGTTGAAAACTGCTTTGGTTCTTGAGTTTCTATGGGAGAAAGAACGGGGAAGCAATGGTTCCCATAGATGGCGCCACTGATCTTACCGGATCAGAAAATGATCAACAGTCAGCAACACGTCGTGAGCTCCTGTATTCACTGGTGGTGGATAAAAGGAGGGAGTGTACCTGCGAGGTACTCCGATGCCAAAGTAAGAGACGGAGTAAATGAGAGCAAGTACAGAAAAGTGTGTAAAGGATAAAATACATGACCCTCTAGTGAAAGAGGGTATTTATAATGTGCCCTCAGCGCTGGGCAAACGGTTACTTTGTGCTGGGTTGGATTGCAAGACCCAATACGAGTAACTGTCAAGGCTTACGTGGTGTAGGGAAGACCAACACGTGGTCTTTGCCCTGGGTCAACTGCCCTGTGATCTTCGGGAGATGGGCAGTTGTATGATGATGTGTCCCCGCGTGAGGGGCACGTGGAGGAGACGTGTGAGAGCTCCTTGTGGGTGTTAGAGGCTTGGGCCTTCAATAGACCCTCCCCAACGGAGAGTTAGGTTGGGTCGTGCCCGACGGTGGGCCAGCCTCTGACCCAATCCAAAACACTTACCGTGTATTTTTAATTAATCACACAATATAATATTTCAAAATCACAATCTCTTAGCCAGGTCGTAAATATAACAACTAAAGTGTTACATGAACCAGATCAAATTATTTTAATTTATTTTGAATACTTCAAAATTCTAAAATGTGTCTAATTAGTTAGAATATAGTTATTCAAAAATTGAATTATTTATTAAAGAACCCTTCTATTATATTTTTTTTTCAAAATTTTGTTAGTAAAAAGATTTAAATTTTTTTTTTTAATTTTCAATTTTGATTCGATTATTTATTATTTCATTCGATTTATTTATTATTTAAGTTCAATTCTAGAATACAGAAATTTGGTTCACTAACCAAATATTATATATATATAATGAATACAATTGTTTTAACTTTGACAAATCTAACTTTTTATTTTTATTTTAACTTTATATTGATATATTTTACAATATTTCCATACCATAATGTCAACTTTAATATAATACATTTTATAATTTTAATTCGATATCCATATTATAAAATTCATTGCTGAATTAATAGTTATAATATTATAAATTATATCTATAAAAGTTAAATGCTAATAATAGTAGTACATTAGTGTTAAAGTTGGTAAAGCTAATCCTTTATAGTATGATGCTAATAATTAGTTAGACAAATCAATCAAAATTGTTAGCAATAATTTCACGTACTTTATTACACTAAAAGTTAAATACGTGTTGCCATAAAGCCTCACATTTTTAAATGTGGAGAGACACAATTGGCTTGTCGTATATAGAGGGACCTTATTATTAGTAACTTGACAGAAAAGTTATACTTTTATTTAACGTTAAACATTTTGCTACCAAACCATGTTATTTAATTGAGAATCATGTTGATTTCTATAGTGCACGTGAAGTTAGTTATGGTCCATCACTACCAACATTGTTTTCTCGATAGGTCTTTATCCCCACAACATAATTAATGCTTTAACTTTCTCTATTATTTATCATTGCTTTTGTTGCTTTCCTTTTAATCATGGGCCATGATTCATGGCTTGGTTTTGATGAGATTCCCATGTGATATATGATCCATGCATGGACGCATCCTCATTGCTAAGAAATAGTTAGAGAAAAAAAAAAGATGAATTTCAAGGCATGGATTTCAAATAAATAACATAATAAAAATGATAAACAATAAATTCAAAGAAAAATTGTAAGGACTTCTCATCTCTACCCCATCATACAATACACCTAAATTGAAAGTAATTTCTCCTCTCTTACCTTAGATTTCCAGTCATGATACCTTATATTATCATAATCATCAACATATACAACACTTATTTCCTCACATTCCATGGCAATTTCATCAGCAATTTTAACAACAAATTTCATCAATTCATGAATAAAACTCAAGCTTCCACACCTTCCTCAATGGCAGAATCTCATACACACATATTGATAACGCGAAATCATATCGTTTATTTGGCTTGATTTACATGCATTTATTTGTGACTATTGTTAATTTATCTTGATTTATGTTCCATCATACGGTTAACTTACTATGTTTTGCAGATTGTGGAGAATTTGGATTAAAGAAAGAAAAGAAGAAGAAATGGAAGGAAAAGAATGAAGAAAACAGAAAATAACAGAGAAACAAATTTTGTGCGTGTGACGCTCGTCACAGCTTCCTCACGGTCGTCACAGACCCTCACGGTCGTCACAGACCCTCACGGTCGTCACGTGCAACACGGTCGTCACAAGAGTGTCACGACCGTCATGAACCAAATATCAGAATGACGTCCAAATCAGAAGTAGCCACGATCACTCTCAACTTAATTTCTTCCTACACTTTCTCCACTAACTGCCCACTACTGGAAGTTACTTCCACTTCCTCCATAACTCATGCATGATCTCTGGAAGTTGAGAACTAAAATACCTCCTATAAATAGGCCTGAGATTCACAGCATTAAGGGAGGCCTTCGACGTATCGAAGTGCTGCCGATATTTCCATTGAAGCCGAATTTACGTTCTTGCATTATTGTCCCATTTCCTTTCCTTTTTATTTTGATTTCTACCGTTGTATTTCTTCCTGTACCTTTTACTTCTCGCCAAAGTAGAATCCTGCTGACACTGTGGAGGACTACTCAAGGATTCGAGATCAGTACGATTTACAGGTTTTTATTAATTAAATTATTATTTTATTTTTGTCAGTATGCATGTTATCTTATTATGCTGCAATTGTTTATTTCCGTTTGCATTAATTATCATGTCTAGCTAAATTAGTTTTATCGGTATCTAATCGAATTAGTAGGACGGGATTCGATAATACCCGGTGCACCTTCCCTTTTACAAACACCTTTCTGCCCGTAATTTTTAATCAAAATCTTCTAAATAAACCTTCGTTGCGAAAGCGAGAAATTATTTACAGTAGTTTTGCCACGAAAGTGGGAAATTCATTAAGGCACGAGCCGACACGCGAAAGCTGGGGTTCAAACCGAATAGTAAAAACTAGGCATTGATTTTAAACACAACGAAAGCTCTTTAAAAGAAATCAGAATTTATTTGTCTTCAAAAAGTAGTTTTAACCCCGAATGGGACTGCGAGAGCGTACATTCCGCCTTAGAATTATGACCCGAGTCAACAACCATTGTGAGACAAAGGTCTTCAAATGAGTATTTTCTCCTGAAAAGTGCTTGTAAAGACTAAAAAGCACCGGCGACTTGTCGAATCCCCAAAAACTAAAGCATTACATACAGATATCCCTTTACCACTCTCCCTTAAACCAATGATCTTTATTTCCGTTGTATTTAATTTCATTCGCATTTAACTTTCCTAATTCCATTAGCCTCAGCTTTACGCCGCGACAATAGATAACAGTAGGTTGACATTGGTCTCTGTGGGTTCGACAAATCTTTTATATTACTTCGATATTTCCGTGCACTTGCGGACGCATCAAGTTTTTGGCGCCGTTGCCGGGGACCAATAGTCAATATTGTGATTCCGTTGTTGCATAATATAGTCTAAGACACTCTTATCTAAATCACTATGTATAACCCATATTTCCCTTATAACTACCACCCCCAATATTATAACTACCACCCCTAATATTTTGAGGAACCACAAGATCCGCCTAAATCTGACCTTGAAATATTATTAGAAGATTTCAATACGACGCATTCTCACCCAAATTCCCTCTACAATGACCACTCCCAATATTGTGAGGAACCGCAAGATTTCGATACATCCAAACTCGAACTACTACTAGAAGAATTCGATGCGACGCTTACTCACTCTAGGATAGAATCTATGATGGAACGCTTTGTGGAGACAAAAACCCTCCAAAACGAAGATTTTAGAAAACAACATCTCCAAATTAATGAAAATCTCAAGCAGATGAGCAATATGGTCGATTCCCTCGCAGTTCACAGCGAGACTTTGGAGATTCAAACCTCCCTGCTTACACTAACACCTCTAGGACCCTTCCCAGAAGGACATGTGAATGTTGTAGCAACCATTAATGAAAAATGATTAGAAAATCCTAGGGAGAGTGATCATGAGTCTGAGGAGAGTTTTGGTGAGAAAGGCATACATATTGAGAAAAATCCACCGACACCACCCGAAAGGGAGGTTTTCGAAGAGGTAGAGAAGGAAACACCTATTGTTGCTCCTCCTCCCTATACCCCACCTAATTCTTTCTCACAATTGGTTGTGTAAGCTAAGGAAGACTCCCAATCCAAAACACATGTGGAGATATTGAAAAATATCCACACCAATGCACCTTTGTCTAAGGTCCTTCGTAAGAAAATAAAATTCGAGGACCATGAAACTAGGGTCATCATTACTGTTAAAAGGGTAAGACTAACTTTTGAGGTGGTGGATGAAATAACTAAGCCCAAATTTGAAAAACTGATACTCATGATAGATCCAAAACCACCACCACGAGTTCAAAACAATGAATCACCCTACAGAAGAAAGAAAAGAAAAGGTGAGGGATATGAGAGATGGCTTGATAAGTGTCCATGGAAATCGAAGACTATTCAAAGTTCGATCGAGGAACCATTCTTGACAAGAACCACCATGAGTACTTGTGCTCCTTAGCCGTCGAGCTATCGACGTTAAACAAAGTGATGTATGGGAGGCAACCCACAAGGTCTTTATTTTAATTTGTTTGTTTAAATTTGCAGAAAATAAAGAAATGTATCGCTTGTTACGCTTTAGCTATATCTAGGTGAAAACTCTCTAGATGACGATCTGAGAAGATGAGTTATGCCCACAGAGATTCCTACAAGTGTCGCTGCTGGTGGGGACACTGATGATGAGTACTTCCTCTGGAAGCGAGCAACATGATGAGCTGGTTCGAGAATTACACAAACGAAGGTATCTCAAAATTCCCGCCGTCAAAGTAGAAGTGATCAACGAAGACATGGACATCAAGAGCAGAATCATAGAGGATTTAGCATGCAGTAGCACTCATACAGGTTCTATCTTTCCCTTTTCCACCTTTTACTAAAACATTGAGGACAATGTTTGGTTTAAGTGTGGGGGAGGAACTCTACCGCTTTCATTTTATCACTTTTTAGTTTGATTTATTGTTTTATATTTTATTTCATACTTTTAGGAATTTTATCTATTTTTAACGCTATGTCAAAGTCTTTGCATGTGTTGTCAAGTCTTTATGCGTGGTTTTCGCTTGTTATTCAAATTCCCCCAAAAATTTTCACTTGTTATTCAAATTCCCCCAAAATTTCAAAATTTCAAAATTTTAACCTCCAACAAATTTTTGCTTTGATTCATGACATGGTACTCTGAGAGTATGTAGGTTGTTCATGCTATGCTAGAAAAATTTGGGAAAGTTTTGATAAAATCGATATCATCCTGGCACCCTTAACCCCCTAAATATGCAAAATCAATTTGAGTACCCATTATGCCGAGACCTTAAAGCTCCAGTTTTTTAGTAATCCCTAAGTAGTTTATTTAAGCAGTCAGCACCATCTTAAACACGCTAAGTAAGAAACTGATGCAAATAAGTGTATGATCTCTAGTTTAAAATGAGAAATTAAGAAAGAAAAGAAATTATGAATAAAAAGACATGTTCCTTCTAAGTTAGGTGCTCCTCACCCGATCACTTAGCCCAACGGTACAAACTCTTTAAGTTAAATTGATGCTTAAGCATATTTGCAAAGCAAAATGAAAAAACAATGAGATCATAGTCACTAACAGGTTTACTTGCCATGAATGTGTATGGATAACGAGTTTAATGTGATTGCACTATAATGAAATGGGGTGAAAGAGAGCATGAAATATAGGTTGAGGTATAATGGCATGATTCCGATTGGTTTGCATAAGTAGGGAGTTTTTGAAATTGTGTCGTTATGGTATCCTTGGTATTGATATTCAGTACCTGCCGATCTAACATTAGCCTAGCAGCCACGTATGATTAGAGTCTCATCGTGTCTTTGTTTCTAACTATGCTTATTTCTTTTCTACCGTGTTGGTTGATTGCTTGAGGACAAGCAATGGTTTAAGTGTGTGGGTGTTTGATAACGCAAAATCATATCGTTTATTTGGCTTGATTTACATGCATTTATTTGCGACTATTGTTAATTTATCTTGATTTATGTTCCATCATACGGTTAACTTACTATGTTTTGCAGATTGTGGAGAATTTGGATTAAAGAAAGAAAAGAAGAAGAAATGGAAGGAAAAGAATGAAGAAAACAGAAAATAACAGAGAAACAAATTTTGTGCGTGTGACGCTCGTCACAGCTTCCTCACGGTCGTCACAGACCCTCACGGTCGTCACAGACCCTCACGGTCGTCACGTGCAACACGGTCGTCACAAGAGTGTCACGACCGTCATGAACCAAATATCAGAATGACGTCCAAATCAGAAGTAGCCACGATCACTCTCAACTTAATTTCTTCCTACACTTTCTCCACTGACTGCCCACTACTGGAAGTTACTTCCACTTCCTCCATAACTCATGCATGATCTCTGGAAGTTGAGAACTAAAATACCTCCTATAAATAGGCCTGAGATTCACAGCATTAAGGGAGGCCTTCGACGTATCGAAGTGCTGCCGAAATTTCCATTGAAGCCGAATTTACGTTCTTGCATTATTGTCCCATTTCCTTTCCTTTTTATTTTGATTTCTACCGTTGTATTTCTTCCTGTACCTTTTACTTCTCGCCAAAGTAGAATCCTGCTGACACTGTGGAGGACTACTCAAGGATTCGAGATCAGTACGATTTACAGGTTTTTATTAATTAAATTATTATTTTATTTTTGTCAGTATGCATGTTATCTTATTATGCTGCAATTGTTTATTTCCGTTTGCATTAATTATCATGTCTAGCTAAATTAGTTTTATCGGTATCTAATCGAATTAGTAGGACGGGATTCGATAATACCCGGTGCACCTTCCCTTTTACAAACACCTTTCTGCCCGTAATTTTTAATCAAAATCTTCTAAATAAACCTTCGTTGCGAAAGCGAGAAATTATTTACAGTAGTTTTGCCACGAAAGTGGGAAATTCATTAAGGCACGAGCCGGCACGCGAAAGCTGGGGTTCAAACCGAATAGTAAAAACTAGGCATTGATTTTAAACACAACGAAAGCTCTTTAAAAGAAATCAGAATTTATTTGTCTTCAAAAAGTAGTTTTAACTCCGAATGGGACTGCGAGAGCGTACATTCCGCCTTAGAATTATGACCCGAGTCAACAACCATCGTGAGACAAAGGTCTTTAAACGAGTATTTTCTCCTGAAAAGTGCTTGTAAAGACTGAAAAGCCTCGGCGACCTGTCGAATCCCCAAAAACTAAAGCATTACATACCGATATCCCTTTACCACTCTTCCTTAAACCAATGATCTTTATTTCCTTTGTATTTAATTTCATTCGCATTTAACTTTCCTAATTCCATTATCCTTAGCTTTACGCCGTGACAATAGATAACGGTAGGTTGACATTGGTCTCGGTGGGTTCGACAAATCTTTTATATTACTTCGATATTTCCATGCACTTGCGGACGCATCACATATTCATGTTAATTCAACATAGATTTAATCATATCAACACATATAAAAACAAGATCAACCAACAAATCTCCAGAATTTCATCATACCAAAATTAATCAAGAGAAACCTAGGAATCCTATAATGAGAGTAAGGACTTCTCATCTCTACCCCGTCATGCAATACACCTAAATTGAAAGTCATTTCTCCTCTCTTACCTTAGATTTCCAATCATTTCTCCTCTCATATAGTCGTACGCACTGGGGTAGAAGGACTAATATGTCGTTCCTAGTGGGGTACTCACTAGGGTAGAATGAATGAGATGTCGTTCTTAGTGGGGTATAAGTCACATGGTCGTATGCACTGGGGTAGAATGGCTAAGATGTCGATCCTAGTGGGGTACTCATTGGGGTAGAATGACTGAGATTTTGTTCCTAGTGGGGTATAAGTGATATAGTCGTACGCATTGGGGTAGAATGACTAAGATGACGTTCCTAGTGGGGTATGCACTAGGGTAGAATGACTAAGACGTCGTTCCTAGTGGGGTACTCATTGGGGTAGAATGACTGAGATGTCGTTCCTAGTGGGGTATAAGCGATATATCCATAATTCCAAACGAGAATTGATGAGAATTAATGAGTTCTATATGATCCAAATGGCCAGTTGTATTGTGTTGCATTGTCATTGCATTATGGTTGAAATATGAGATTATGTGAAATTGATGAATTGGTGAAATTGTGGATTTGTGAGTATGTACTTATGAATAGTATGATAACTTGAGTGATAATATATTAATGAAACTTTTGAAGTGTGAGAATAATTGTGATTATGCTTATATGCCTTAAATTATACATCATCTTATAATTTCAATAATTATGTGAATTCTCACCCTTCTGTTTAAATGATGTTTTCTACGACATCGCTCAGGTACCGCGGAGTGGAGTTGCTTCTTGTGCGAGTTAGCCGTTGAAGTAACTAATTTAGTTTCTTTATTTATGTTGGGTCGAGTCGTACTCTGATCATATAACACTGGGATCATTTTGATTTATGTTTAAGAGATACTTTATGTACTCTACTTTATTTTGTTATTGTTATTTGAATTTTGTGAAGTATAGACTTTTATGCCTAAGTGATGATTATGAATGAGTTGATCATGAGGCTTTCATTATGTTAATTTATGATTGAAGTAATTCTGTTGCTACATGCTATGTGAAAGTATATGAAAAACATGAATTTATTTTGAGTGTTATTGAGCATGACAAATATATGTGTGATGTTTTGGATTATATGTGACACCCTTATTTGAGATGCATGATGATTTACTCGGATTATTTATATATATTCCGCAGGGTTTAGAAGGGTGTTACAAACTCTACTCCTGAGTATCTGCAAGATGTCCATGGTGGACAACATAAAGCAAATGGGGTGAGAAATAATAAATTAATATAAATAGTGTAAAGAATGCTAAGGTAGAGAATACATAACAAGCACACATTCATTACACAATCAACGACAACATGGTTTCCACTTATGACAACA
This sequence comes from Lathyrus sativus, assembly GCA_963859935.3. Taxonomy (NCBI): domain Eukaryota; kingdom Viridiplantae; phylum Streptophyta; class Magnoliopsida; order Fabales; family Fabaceae; genus Lathyrus; species Lathyrus sativus. Next base: position 181,587,048 of record OZ012737.1, read on the forward strand.
TGCACATATTCATAACCAATCAACAACCACGTGAACAATTAGTTGCATATACAATCATGTATGCAAATGTACTTCACAGTTGACTCATTATACATGCGATACCATTCATGAACACTCGGGTTCATCTCTCTCGATCCCCACCATAGGACCAGAGCACACAAAATCGTTACCATCACCATAGGTAATGTTTCACCAGCTTCCACTTGAAATCGGCTACTCGCTCTCGATCCCCATCATAGGACCAAAGTTCGTTACCATCATCATACGTAACGCTTCATTAATTCTTCATTAGAATTAGCTACTCGTTTTCAATCCATACCATCAGACCAGAGCCCACCAAAACTGGACCAAAGTACATACACCATGATGCATGACTCTGAACAACATGCATTATCACCATAAATTTCACCAAAAGAATCACCAGGCATATTTCACCGGTTATACATAACATCATTTATCATACACAACAAATTAATCAATGTTACAACATTCAACAAAAAAAAAATAGCAGTAACTCAACAAATGCAACTTCATATGCATTCATTCATATTAATTCACCAAAACAACATGTCATTGAATAAACACAATCGTTCGCTAACCGATCATACAAGTTATCATAAACATTTCTATAGTAGGCACATGAATATAACTCAAACAATTCACCAAGTACCACCATGAGGTTGCTATGTGTGTTAGCTTTCCAATGCTTCGAACGTCGTCTCATTTGGACTTACGGAACAAAAGTTACGGCCAAAATTGACAAGTGAATCAAACAACTGAAACAAGGACCAATTGATTGCTCCAAGGGACCAATCGATTGTCCCAAACCTACTGAATTCAATTTTTTTTGAACTTTTAATGGGCTAATCGATTACTCCTCACAACCAATCGATTGTTCCTTTGCTTTTTTCAAAATATTAAGGGAACCAACTGATTGTTCCTCTAGGACCAATCGATTGGTCTAATACAATTTTGCCAAGAAACCTATTTTTTTATGCATACGATTAATATCCTCTTCATCTCCTAACCTCCAATAATCATTCTAATTAATTCATACAAATTTAGCAGACCCAAATTCATACAAATTTAGCAGACCCAAACATGATTTTTTTAATGAATTATATTATCATAATCATCAACATATACAACACTTATTTCCTCACATTCCATGGCAATTTCATCAGCAATTTTAACAACAAATTTCATCAATTCATGAATAAAACTCAAGCTTCCACACCTTCATCAATGGCAGAACCTCATACACACATATTCATGTTGATTCAACATAGATTAATCATATTGTTGCGGTGAGAATCGTGATACCAAGCTATTGATTAACTTGAATCTTTAATTCATGAATTCACAACCGGACTTTAATTTATCCAAAGGAAAGGTCTAAAGAGAGAAAGAACATTTTGCGCGATGTAACAACAACGCTAAGAGATTCGGGGATCGGGGGTTGGTTATGCATAGGGTAGGTATTTCACATCCTAAACACCTGTAGTACTCTACAGGAACCTTTTGTTTGTATGCTAAGCTTGCTAAGTGTTTGCTATGGATTGGGATTGGGTAAAAAGTGTAGGTTAAGACCTAAAGATATATACACTAAGTTTGCTCGCAAAGACATCGCGTCTTCTGCTTACGTATCCTAACTAGGATAGAATCAGAGCAATCGTAGTTCACCTCACTAGGGTTGAAGAACACTTGATTATGATCAAGGTTCAAAGGGGAACAAACATTACAATGCTTGTGTAGAGTTTAAGAAAACTCTCTAGATCTAAGTTGAACAACCAAGAAAGGGAAGTAAGTAATCATGACAATGATTCTTACAGAGAGTTAACAAACTCTATCCTAAGTTCTAATTGAAAGAGAACTCCTAACAAGGGGTAGGCTTCTTAGACTTAAGCGAAGTCTAAAGGGCAGGTTCTAACTTAACTAAGTATAGATGACTTGACAAAGTCGAGGGAGGGAGATGAGCTATCTATGACCCAAAGGTCAACAGAGAGACTTTCCTTTGGAAGGATAGAAGGGGAAGCAACTTGGATGAGAACTAAAGAGTTCCATCACTTGGGGAAACTAAACCTAACAAAGCAAGAACATCAAACAAACATGAATACAAGAAACATGGTTACAACTAAGCATATACAAGCATGTTACAATAAACAATTACGCCGAATAAGATGAATGGTTACAACCAAAGCATGCAACGTATGACAATAGGCAAGCAAAGATGAGTTCTTACAAGACTCAATGAAAGATAAAGACTTAAGCATATCTTGACAAAGATGAAGGTAACGACCAATGCAAATAAGTCAAACATCATGGAAATATTACATGGAAATCATATGAATCAAACATAATGCTCACGAGCAACAATTAATTACAATTATATCAAGGGTTTGACAAACATAGAGCTCATATTAAGCACAACAACAAACAGGAGAAGAATGAATCCAAAGCTTTGAAATGGTTAGGAGGGTAAAAACCCTAAAAGAAACATGAAAGTTTTTTAATGCAAAGTTGTTTTCAAAAATGATAATCCTAGAATATTAATGCACCACATGAAAATATATACAAATACGAGATAGTTGCAAAAAGAACCGATCAAAAATAATAAAAAACGAAGAAGTTATGATTTTTATAAATTTAAACAATTAAATAAGAAAAAGAAAAGAAATTAGTGACAAAAAAGAGGGGGAGGCGCCTGGTGGGTGTTGAACCCACCACCCTTTGAATACCAACTCAAAATTATGCCAACTGGGCCAAGGCGTGCATTTATGAGTGAAAGGAAAAAAATATGCAAAATCATGGAAACAAGGCAAAACGTGAAAAATAACAAAAATGGTTGATCTCCACTGTGGATCGAACCCAGGATCTAGAGGTGAAAGGCGCATGATAGAGTGAAGGTTTAACCACTGGGGTGGCGATACATCCGTGTATTTTGCCACCCCTAAAACTTAAATACTTAACAAAACTCAAGAAATCTGTGCAAGGCAAAAACATGAAGGCAAGCAAAAACATGAAAAACGACAACACCATAATTTAATCAATACTCCACCAAATTCAACAAAATTTTAGTCTATCTTGAGTGAAATTTCCCAAGGATTACAATGGAAAAGTCAATTTTCCAGGATAATGCATCAAAACTAAAACATGATAGCAGCTGTCATGTGAAGTTTAAGAAATGCATTTTGAAAACCAAGGATCAAAACAAATGCCTTTAAACTCATGTAAGGGCTCAAGCAACTTTCAAATATGTTAATTGATGATTCTAGATGCCAAGGCCAAACAGAAACAGCTTCAATCAAGGACTGATGTGCAAGTGGTAATGTGAAGCTTGAAATTGCAAATTGAAGGTCACAACTCAAAGCAGACAGAAATATGAACAGGTGAGGGTATGCACAACTTCAAAATATATGAACCAATGATTCTTGATGCACAAGTCATACCAAAATAAGTCTAATAAAAAATTGACATGCAAGTTGCACAAAATGCCTTGAAAATGCATTATGATGGCCATAGTTCAAAATAAAATGGATCAAGATTAAATGAAGGTGCACACATCTTCTAAACATGTTATCCAATGATCCTAGATGCCTAGATCAATCAAAATCAGTTCCAAACCAAAATTGGCATGTAAGTTGCAATTATGGACAAAAGTGCTTGGTATGCAACAAGCTAGCTACAACTCATGACAACAAAGATTAATGGCATGTAAGAGTATGCACAAGTCATAAAGATATTGTTCAGGGAATTTGGATGAAAAAAATATGCAAAGATGGCACCAAACAGAAATTTACATATGGACTGTCATGGTTTGTACAAGAATGCTTAAAATGCTGTTTTGGCAAGAAGAGTGGAAATTCATGATACAACCTCCATACACAACATATACAAAGTGATTCATGCATAAACATAGGATTTAAACATGATGCAAGAACTTAACATGATTGGTGACACATGACTTGGAATATGAAGCAGAAATTGACAGCAAGTATATATGGCAATCTCAAATGAAACTAGGCATATGGTAGCAAGTATGGACTTCACAAAATGGCAAGGTTGGCATACATCATCAATCAGTCCTAACCCCTAATGCAGATAACTGTTTGCAAGTTTATCATGACAGCTTGGTTTTTTTTCAACAGAGACATAAGGCACAAAGATGCAAGTGAACAAAATTTAAACAATTGGGCTGGCTGGCAAGTTCAGGGCAGATTCACCATAGGTTTCAATGTATCAGAATAGGGCATACAAGTTATCTTAGCTGGAAATGTAAAAAAGGTGTGAACAGAACATGGTACAGTCAAAGTCTATCCTAGTGCCTAAGTGATGACAGTGGTGATGCAAGAGATGAAACCATGCCATGATTCAAAGGGTATCAGTTTTCATGTTAACAAACAATATGCAGCAAAGTACAAATGGCAGGCAACAACTTTAATAACATATGAACATATCAAGCTATGACAGTCATGCTACATGAATCTAATGAAAACACCAGCTTGCACAATCATAGTGCCAAGCACAAATCATGATTTCAAGGCAACAAGGCTTTTGTGTTAACAAACACCAAGCAAAACTCAAAGTAATATGAGGACACCTTAACATATCAGATGGCAAGTATCAAACTTAAAATACATGTCAAGACAGTTGCAATCATCAAGATATCAAAAAATAGGTTTTGGTCCTCATCATTCCAATGAGTCATCCCAACAACCTTGGCAAGTTTAATGAAGCAGAACCACTCACAAGCAAGCTCAAAATACATTAAAGACCAAGTTTCAACACACATGCTCTCAAAAGATGGTAGATCAAAAAATGACTTGTTGGTGGAAAAGATGCATATGGGCTGAAAATGCAAGAACAAGATCTGTTGCAGAACCAAACCAAACTAGCTTTCCATAATGCAAACATCACATAAACACTTACATTAGGGTTTCTACACCAAGAAAATTAACTAATCATGATCATGATATGAAAGTGGTAATGCTATAGCAGTAGGTTAATATTCACAAACAGAACCAATACAAGACAACATTAAGGCATGACAAAGAGACTAACCACAAGTTCACACATGACACATAATGACACTTAAAAGACCTCAAGTCTTAACACAACCACAACATGTTGCATAAGGCTTATGAGAATAGAATGCATTAATGGATAGGCAGATATAAAAACTGGCAGATTTGCACATAAGACATATTTGCATTCAAACACCAACATGTCAAGTATGTATATGACAGAAGTAAAAAGGATAGTAACCACTAACCTTTTATAGACCTCTAAACAAGCTTGTTGCAATATGGAATGCCTTGAGAAAGCTCCAGCTGCTGTCCAACTTTGCTTTGATGAAAACAACCCTTGCTTGCACTTGAAGGAACTTGTGACAAATCTCAAAATAAATGAGGATGAGGTTGTTTTATGTTATGGGCAGTTGATACATCATATATAAAAGGTGTATAGAGGGTTAAGATGATGAAAACAGGCCTGGACAAAGATTTGCTTGATTTTGTGTGTGAGGTCAAACTTGCTTGGTTTGAAAGTTGACTTTTGGGAGAATGGAGTTTTTGAGTGGTTTAAGAGTATGAACACCTTCCACAGACCATTTATGGATTGTGCAGATGGTTTTTGGAGGATTGGAGTGTGTGGAAATGGATTTGGGAAGCCAACTGCTCAACGTAGATTTTGATGAAATTTGGAATTTTGAAAATGAAGCAAACAAGAAAAGAGTGAGAGCTGTGGTTTTCTCTTGGTTCTAAGAGTGCTCTGGTGTGTTGAGTATCATAGAGGGAGCCTCTATTTATAGGAAAAATGAAGGGTGAGGACAGATTTGTAACTTTGGCACTTTTGGAGGGAATTTGAAAAGGTAACTTTGCTTGAGGGTTTGATGAAGCTGCAAAATTCAAATCTTTGGCTCAGCTGATGCATTGCTCAAGTGGTATGAATGACATAATGGTGATTGGAGTGGCTAGGCAATAAGGGGCTGTTTGTAACGCCCCGATTCTGAATTTCCCAATTTGTTTGAGTCCTTTTTGATTTATTTGGATGAATGTTATTTTAATTATGGAATTTATGTGTCGATACGTTTAATTGCTTTTTGTGCTATTTTACCGATTCGGAGAGTTTTCGGGGAAAATAGATTAAAGGGTATTTTAGACATTTAGTATTTTATATTAAGTGGGGTATTTTGTGAGAAAATGTTTTAAGAGGTATTTTGTGAGAAAATGTTTTAAGAGGTATTTTGAGGAGAAATAGAATAGAATAGAAAGAAAGAAGAAAGGAGAAGAGAAAGAGGAGAAATGGAGAAAAACCTAGAAATTCATCAAGAAACAACTTCCAAGCTTCAATCAATCGGGTAAGGGTGTGAAACCTTATTATTATATCAATGTGTATAATCATGTATGGTTTTTGTTGGATTGTTTTGGATTGATTGGTAGTTTTCTACACTTTCCATTTTAGGTCGAAATTGGTTTAATCAATAGAAATCGTTGTCTAACGGTTAGAATCGTGATTAGATAACGTAAATTAGTCGATATATGTTAGACTAAGGCTACTGGATATAAGTTGGAGTTCATCGGGTGATTTTATCAGTGGTTTTGGATTCTGAACAGTGGGGAGAAGTGGAAATCGTAGACGCTCGCTAGCAGCTCGCTAGGCGAGCAGGTCGCGAGTGTTCGCTGGCAGTTCGCTAGGCGAGTGCGCAGTGAACGGTCCCAGACTTGGGACATAATGGTTTTGATGTCCTTCGCTTGCAGTGAAGGGAGTAGCGAGGAGATCGCTGGAGGTTCGCTGTGGCGAACGAGGTAGCGAACAAAGTCTGGAGCTTCTGTTTGTGCTCGCTAGTAGTTCGCTAGGCGAGCAAGTGGCGAACACTCGCTAGCAGCTCGCTAGGCGAGCGTGTAGCGAACGTAGCAGAATGGGTTTTCCCTGCTGTTGTGTACTGTTGTGGCTTGGGGTTTTGGTTGCGATCTACCCTTCTTTGGTTTAATAGCTTGTGTGCTGATTTGTGATGTGTTGTGGGTAGCCGTATGGCGTGACACCTAGTTTATGGTTTGTGAAGCATAAGTGTGGCCGGTTGGCAATTTTGTGCATTTGCTTAGTTTGAATAGAAATGCATGAGGAATTGATTGTGAATGTGAGCCATGTTTGAATGGTGTGAATGAATGATGAATATATATGTTTTGTGATACGTATATTTTGAATGCATAAATGAATATATGCGATAAATATGAAGAATGCATGAGTGTGTTTGTAAACATGTGTGCATTTCGAGAGTGTCATGAGTCATGTTGCATGTGAAGCATCATGGCGTGCATTCTTGTGTTGATTGATTCCATAATGAATCTACAGAATGATTGTGTGCCCGTATGGGGTGTGAGCAATCAGATTGTGTGCCCGTGTGGGGTGTGAGCAATCCTGAAACATCGTATGCCCATGTGGGGTGTGAGCGATGGGTGAACATCGTAGGCCCGACGGGGAGTTACTTTGGTAACGAGCGATGATTCCATTTGGTTCTTCAATTGAACCTGTTGAAATGAGTCGGTACCGCATTTGCATCTGCATAGAGTCGTGAGTCGGTCTCTATGAGTTGCATGTTGACATCTTGCACGATGTATGATGAATGAACATAAGTGTAAATGTTTATGTGAATTATGGATGATTAGAATGATTGGTATGTTTGAAGATATATATATATATATATATATATATATATATATATATATATATATATATATATATATATATATATATATATATATATATATATATATATATATATATATATATATATATATATATATATATATATATATATATATATATATATATATATATATATATATATATATATATATATATATATATATATATATATATATATATATATATATATATATATATATATATATATATATATATATATATATATATATATATATATATATATATATATATATATATATATATATATATATATATATATATATATATATATATATATATATATATATATATATATATATATATATATATATATATATATATATATATATATATATATATATATATATATATATATATATATATATATATATATATATGAATGTATGTATATGTATGTTTTGTGAGTTTATGAATTAATATAAACATGGTTGACGCATATTGTATATGCTTGGCATTATATTGTAAATGTTATGTGGAAATAATGTGTATGTGTAGAAGTATGATTGGCGAATATGGCCAGTTATGAAATGTGCATTAAGGTTTATATAATGAATCACGGTGAGAATGTGAAGTATGTGTAATTTGTATAATATATAATTTTATGCATTGACTGTTATGATATTGTTTCTCACCCTTCTGCTGTTTTATAATGCTCTATGAGGCATTGCAGAGTAGGTTGCTGGAGGTCCTTTTTGTGAAGCGAGTCTTCATTGTTTTTGGTCGTTGGCTCTGATATGTAACATCTGGGTAGTTAGGAAGCCTTTGGCTCTTTTTGGAGATACCAGTGTTTTGATTCTTTTGTGATACATCTGTGTATGTATCTGCTTATGGATGATTTGTAAACATGAATTAACTGAATGATGTATATATGTTTACATGAATGAATTGATTCAATGTTTAGATGTTTCCGCTTTTATTCTGAATGTTGAGATGTGGGTTTTAGGACTAAGATTTCTTTGTTACGACTTGCCCATTGTTGCATATCTACTTGAGCAAGTGTTGTATGCGTTTAATTTCATGATAATGTGATGCACCTCTTTTATACCATGTTTAAAATAAACTCTAATGAAATTCATATTGAGTGCCTAAATTATTTATTCAATTATTTGGGGGTATAGGAAGGGGGTGTTACATTAAGTGGTATCAGAGCCAGTGTTGAGTCAGTTGTGTCTGTCTTGTCGTTGTGTTGGTTGAACAGTTGTTTAACCTTGTTGATATTTTTGGTAATGGTTAGAATGGATGGTCGTAACGGCGATGCGGTGGCGGCTGCTTTGGAAGAAATGGTTAGGACGGTGCGAGATGCGCCGATTGTGAATGCGACTGATGAGTTCAGGAAGAAGGAGATGGAGTTCCTTGAGCTGAAACAAGGTAGTATGTCCGTGGTGGAATATACTGTTAAGTTTGTGGAATTGGTTCAATTTCATCCTCACTATGATGCGGCTACGGCTGAGTTCCCAAAGTGTATTAAGTATGAGAATGGCTTGCGTCCTGAGATTAGGCAAGCGATGGGATATCAGAGGATAAGAAGGTTTTCGGATTTGACGGAGTGTTGTAGAATCTTCGAGGAAGATAGCAAGGTTCGTTTCGCTCATTACAAAAGTTTGAATGAGAAGAGAGGAAAGCAACTGGTAAGGAGTGGGCCTTATGTGACGCCTGCTGATAAAGGCAAGCATAGGGAACACTTTGTTAAGAGGTCCGAAGGTGGATGTTCGGTTCCCATTAAGTGCTACAAGTGTGGCGAGATGGGTCACAAGTCTTTTATGTGTAGGAAGCCCAAAGTTAAGTGCTCTAGCTGTGGAGTTCTTGGATATGATGCTACGGATTGTAGAATGGGTGTAGTAAAGTGCTACAATTATGGAGAAGTAGGACACATCAGTGCTAAGTGTCCTAAACCTAAGCAAGCTCCAACGAGTGGGAAGGTATTTGCATTAGGGAAGGTATTTGCATTAGCAGGCTCCGACGCTACTAATGCGGACCGTTTGATTAAAGGTACATGTTTTATTAATAATATGCTTTTAGTTGCTATTATTGATACCGGAGCGACTCATTCGTTCATTTCTTTTGAATGCGCTAAGCGATTGGATTTGTGTATATTTACTTGTGATGATAATATGGTTATTGAGACGCCCGCTTCGGGGTCGGTAACTACTTTGATATGCATAAGTCGTCCTTCGACCGTGTGTGGTAAGGACTTCGTTATGGATTTAGTGTGTTTACCGTTAGACGGTTTGGACGCGATCTTCGGTATGAATCGGTTGCAATCTAATAGAGTTCATTTAGATTGTTGTCACAAGTTGGTAGAGTTTCCTTCTTTGAAAGATGATAGAAGTGAGAGTTTTCTATCCACTAAAGAGTTGAAGAATTTTTAGCGGACGAAGCTCAGTTGTTTGACTTGTTTGCATCGTCGTCGGTTGGGAGCAAGGTGGAAATTGATGTGTTTCCCGTGGTGTGTGATTAAGCTCTATTATAATCTGGTAAAAATGGTTTATACTCCATCATGATTTTCGGCTGTCTATTGACAAATTGAGGAACTGATCACCCTTAATCTCTTGTTGATAGTAGCTGGGGTTGTGTCGGATGGGATAGACGTGTCTTACAAGCTTAGATGGTGCGTGTACTGAATTGTTTGGAGTGAAGCCAGGTGCTTAAGGATTGTTCTGAGGAGTCGACGTAGGGCAGTGTTGAGATGTTAAATTTTAATGAGATTTGGAGTGCTAATGAAAGTGGAGGGTTGGCAGTTTCCGACTAGTTATGGTTGTCTGGAAGTTATCCTGACAAGATAAGTGATATAGAGCCAGGATGTTAAGTGGGGTTATGAAGGACGCAATTTTGGGAACTGGTCCGGGATTGAGAACCCCATGTTATAAGTGTGATTGGATGGTCAAGGTGTTAAATTAATTGAGTGGTTGAGACTCGCGTTTGGTGTTGGCGCTACGGCAACAAACTCCGAGGTTAAGCATATAAAGAGTGGATGGTGACTTCTGGTAATTACTAAAGGGAGTAAGATGTAGGATACAAGATTAGTATGGGTAAACCTTCAACCATTTCGAGAAGTTGAAGACGATTTGAATGGCCTTCTAAGTGCGGAATGTTGTTTCTAAATTTTGTAGTAACGGGAGAACCGTGATTCGGAATGACGCAAAGATAGGAGGGTTGGAAGTTATTTTAGTGCTCTACATGACGAGGAGGTAGTGACATGGAATCAAGTATTTATTGATGAAATATGTTTGGGTGTTGTGGTAAGTGCGATTCGTGTTTTCGCCATAGGTCCACAACTGCGTGTCCGTTTGGAATGGGATTTTCCACACTTGAGTGAGTGAGCCAAGGGTTGTGTAACCAATGGTGTTTCGATGTATTAGAAGGATGTAGAGGATCAGGTTGTACATCGCAGAATTGAGTTATCAGTGTTAGAGAGGAAGTAGTATTATGTCACTATGAAGAAAGTTCAAAGAATTTTGGAAAAGCTGTCAACAGCTTGTGTGTTGGTTTTGTCGAATCCAACAAAACTGTTTGTTGTGCTTTGTGATGCCTTGGTGATATGATCAGGAGATACGTTAAATGCAACACCAGCAATGTTTGAATTATGCTTTAAGGCAGTTAAAAGTACAAGAGGAATTATCTGATGAGTGACTTAGAGTTGGTTGCTGTTGTGTGTTTGTACTGGAGTTTGGGGAGCTTCAATGGCTTAGTTGAGATTTGAGGTGGTTAATGATCTTAAGAACTTGAGGTATTTGTTTGGTTTGAGAAAAATTGCATATGATGAAGAGGAAATAATAGGGACTTCGTATGGAGTTGAGCTTTGTGTAGTGAGACTGATTATTGGTGTTCTTGATGAGATTCGAGAAGGTTGGAATTCTAATTGGAGTTAATAGATTGATGGAGTTTAAGGAATTGAAGTCGAAGGGCTGATTTTCGGATTTATGGGAAGGGTGACATGAGATGTTGTGATAGAGTCTATGTGTCCGAGTAGTGTGGATTGGATATGAGTACTTTGAAAGAATTGTTTCGGTGGCCACGGATAGAGAGCGTATGAGTGCGAGAGGATTTGACTGTTGAGACAACCTTGAGGAAAAGGGATCGTCTTGGTAAAGGTAATTAGGCGGAATCAACTAGAGGGAGTTGGATTTGGAAGGTTAGGATGCGAGAGTCACATCCCGAGTCGGTTGAATCGGTTAATATTTTCGAGGACGAAAATTTCTGAAGTGGGGGAGAGTTGTAACGCCCCGATTCTGAATTTCCCAATTTGTTTGAGTCCTTTTTGATTTATTTGGATGAATGTTATTTTAATTATGGAATTTATGTGTCGATACGTTTAATTGCTTTTTGTGCTATTTTACCGATTCGGAGAGTTTTCGGGGAAAATAGATTAAAGGGTATTTTAGACATTTAGTATTTTATATTAAGTGGGGTATTTTGTGAGAAAATGTTTTAAGAGGTATTTTGAGGAGAAATAGAATAGAATAGAAAGAGGTATAAGTGATAATTAGAGAGAAAAGAAATGAGATAGAAAGAAAAAGGAAGGAAAGAAGAAAGGAGAAGAGAAAGAGGAGAAATGGAGAAAAACCTAGAAATTCATCAAGAAACAACTTCCAAGCTTCAATCAATCGGGTAAGGGTATGAAACCTTATTATTATATCAATGTGTATAATCATGTATGATTTTTGTTGGATTATTTTGGATTGATTGGTAGTTTTCTACACTTTCCATTTTAGGTCGAAATTGGTTTAATCGATAGAAATCGTTGTCTAATGGTTAGAATCGTCATTAGATGACGTAAATTAGTCGATATATGTTAGACTAAGGCTACTGGATATAAGTTGGAGTTCATCGGGTGATTTTATCAGTGGTTTTGGATTCTGAACAGTGGGGAGAAGTGGAAATCGCAGACGCTCGCTAGCAGCTCGCTAGGCGAGCAGGTCGCGAGTGTTCGCTGGCAGTTCGCTAGGCGAGTGCGCAGCGAACGGTCCCAGACTTGGGACATAATGGTTTTGATGTCCTTCGCTTGCAGCGAAGGGAGTAGCGAGGAGATCGCTGGAGGTTCGCTGTGGCGAACGAGGTAGCGAACGAAGTCTGGAGCTTCTGTTTGTGCTCGCTAGTAGTTCGCTAGGCGAGCAAGTGGCGAACACTCGCTAGGCGAGCGTGTAGCGAACGTAGCAGAATGGGTTTTCCCTGCTGCTGTGTGTTGTTGTGGCTTGGGGTTTTGGTTGCGATCTACCCTTCTTTGGTTTAATAGCTTGTGTGCTGATTTGTGATGTGTTGTGGGTAGCCGTATGGCGTGACACCTAGTTTATGGTTTGTGAAGCATAAGTGTGGCCGGTTGGCAATTTTGTGCATTTGCTTAGTTTGAATAGAAATGCATGAGGAATTTATTATGAATGTGAGCCATGTTTGAATGGTGTGAATGAATGATGAATATATATGTTTTGTGATACGTATATTTTGAATGCATAAATGAATATATGCGATAAATGTGAAGAATGCATGAGTGTGTTTGTAAACATGTGTGCATTTTGAGAGTGTCATGAGTCATGTTGCATGTGAAGCATCATGGTGTGCATTCTTGTGTTGATTGATTCCATAGTGAATCTACAGAATGATTGTGTGCCCGTATGGGGTGTGAGCAATCGGATTGTGTGCCCGTGTGGGGTGTGAGCAATCGGATTGTGTGCCCGTGTGGGGTGTGAGCAATCCTGAAACATCGTGTGCCCATGTGGGGTGTGAGCGATGGGTGAACATCGTAGGCCCGACTGGGAGTTACTTCGATAATGAGCGATGATTCCATTTGGTTCTTCAATTGAACCTGTTGAAATGAGTCGGTACTGCATTTGCATCTACATAGAGTCGTGAGTCGGTCTCTATGAGTTGCATGTTGACATCTTGCACGATGTATGATGAATGAACATAAGTGTAAATGTTTATGTGAATTATGGATGATTGGAATGATTGGTATGCTTGAAGATATATATATATATATATATATATATATATATATATATATATATATATATATATATATATATATATATATATATATATATATATATATATATATATATATATATATATATATATATATATATATATATATATATATATATATATATATATATATATATATATATATATATATATATATATATATATATATATATATATATATATATATATATATATATATATATATATATATATATATATATATATATATATATATATATATATATATATATATGTGTGTGTGTGAATGTATGTATATGTATGTTTTTTGAGTTTATGAATTAATATAAACATGGTTGACGCATATTGTATATGCTTGGCATTATATTGTAAATGTTATGTGGAAATAATGTGTATGTGTAGAAGTATGATTGGCGAATATGCCCAGTTATGAAATGTGCATTGAGGTTTATATAATGAATCGCGGTGAGAATGTGAAGTATGTGTAATTTGTATAATATATAATTTTATGCATTGACTGTTATGATATTGTTTCTCACCCTTCTGCTGTTTTATAATGCTCTATGAGGCATTGCAGAGTAGGTTGCTGGAGGTCCTTTTTGTGAAGTGAGTCTTCATTGTTTTTGGTCGTTGGCTCTGATATGTAACATCTGGGTAGTTAGGAAGCCTTTGGCTCTTTTTGGAGATACCAGTGTTTTGATTCTTTTGTGATACATCTGTGTATGTATCTGCTTATGGATGATTTGTAAACATGAATTAACTGAATGATGTATATATGTTTACATGAATGAATTGATTCAATGTTTAGTTGTTTCCGCTTTTATTCTGAATGTTGAGATGTGGGTTTTAGGACTAAGATTTCTTTGTTACGACTTACCCATTGTTGCATATCTACTTGAGCAGGTGTTGTATGCCTTTAATTTCATGATAATGTGATGCACCTCTTTTATACCATGTTTAAAATAAACTCTGGTGAAATTCATATTGAGTGCCTAAATTATTTATTCAATTATTTGGGGGTATAGGAAGGGGGTGTTACACTGTTTGCTGCAAGTGTGCCAAAAAGTTTCTCTTTCTTCCATTATATGATTAAAATACTCCCACTTGCCTCCAAGTTGCAAAATTCACTAAACCTCCTTATTTTCTACATTTCTTCTTTTCAAATCCTCTAAATATCATATAGAAATAAGATCCAAGGGTTGATAACAGCTCAAGTGGTCAAAGGATGAGTTTGTGAAAAATTGAAAGTGTGGGACTCAAGTGTTAAAACCTCATCTTGTTAAATTCATAACTCTAAGCTCATAAGGGATATGGAGGATTTCTAGTACATTTTGGAAAGCCCTCATGTAGCTCTACAACTTTCATGTTTTCATGAGTTTAAGATTCCCAAAGGAACTTGGCCAAAAAACCTCTCAAAGTTGCTGAAAAACAAGCCTAAAAGTGAAACAACTTAGAATTTTTCTAAGTTACTTTTCCCTCTTGTAATGAATTTGGTCATAACTCCAAACCTATGCAGTTTCTGATCATGGATCACCTTGGGACTTTTGTAGGACTTGTCAAGAGCTTTCCAATGAGCTTTGAACCAACTCAATTGGATGTGTGGTTAAGGAGTCATGGTCTTGCCCCTTTCAAAACCCTAATTCCCAACTTTTGCGATTACTCCTCAATCCTTGATCTAATGGTCATGAAATTTTATGGGTAGGTGCAATATGTCCTTAGGAACATTTTTGATTCATATCTTAAGGTCAAATTCCTTATGAGTGAAGAGTTGACTTTTCGGTCAACCGAATGATCGATCGGTGACTACCGAGTCGACTGTGGATGCTCCGGGTCTTTTGAGGCTTTGAAACTTCTTGAGTAGACTTTACTAAGCCCTATGAACTTTATGGACCATGATCCCACCATTGTAACACCTTTTAAATCAAAAGTCAAACCATAGTTGACTTTTCCTAATCGAAAACCCTAATCGGGTATCCCAACTGCACTGTTCTTGATTCCTGGGTGACAACCTCAAATTGGATTCATGCTTGATCCAATGGAATATATTTTATGATATGGAGACTTATCTAAAGGAGATCCAATCCAAAACGTTGACTAATTAACCTTCGAAACCTCGATTTCGGCTGTACGGAACCCTGATTCCTGTATCTTAACAAAGACAAACTTGAAATGTGTTAAGGTTAGATAATCAAATGAGTATGATCCTAAAATGATGATGAAGATCTAAGGAGTCAAAATTTGGGGTATGACAGTTGCCCTTATGTAAATATCTTCACTAGGTGACAATGAGAGATGACAATCCTCATAGAATCGTAGTGAAAGGTATTTAAATATAGCAAACCAAAACTTTTGTCCCTTAGATCTGATGGTATGCAAAAGGAAAAATGCGAATATGCCATGAATCTAAGTGATGCTATATGATGCTTGAATGCAAGACAGATGCAGACACACGAGCAAAGATAAAAGAACGGCAGTACAATGAGTAACTACTCAAGGAGGAGCCAACACACTGGGGAAAGATCCAAGGAAAAACAACAAAATAGTTCAAACGTGACTAAAGATGCTGCTCAAAGGGAATCTTTCATACAGGGGATGCAAAACTCCAACAGGGAAGACAAATCTTTATTGGGGAAAAGGAGACACACACTCCACTGAGGAAGAAGGCAATTCTCCACCGGGGAAACGAAAGAAAAAAGACGCAAACCTCACTGGAGATAATCAAATGAGGAATTTCCTATAATGAAGAGTTCGAATGGGATCTTCAAGAAAAGAACAGAAACAAGACCAGACGCACTGGGGATGCTAGTACCCACTAGATCTCCGAGACTCGAATGGGAAAGCAACGCTTTGCTAGGAACACTGGTGACGACCAGAACAACAAACATTTCCAAAGGGTGCTAGTTTCTACTAGACTTACAGGGGGTGATGGTGACGACCAAACCAATAACTGGGAACTCCGAATTGCATTGATACAATACAGGACTCCGGCTGGGGAAATTGGTTACAACCAACTCTCGGTACTAATAACGATTAACTTTCAAGCAAAGCCAGTAACCACTGGACTTTAGAAGATATGGTGACGACCAGACCAACAATACCAATAACGATTGGATTTTAAACAGTGCCAGTTACCATTGGACTTTCAAAAGATATGGTGACGACCAAGTCAACTATACCAATAACGATTGGCTTTTAAACTGTGCCAGTTACCACTGGACTTCCTAAATAATTGCCAATTATCATTGGACTTTCAAAAGATATGGTGACGACCAAGCCAACAATACCAATAACGATTGGATTTTAAACTGTGCCAGTTACCACTGGACTTTCAAAAGAACTGCCAATTACCATTGGACTTTAAACAACGCCAGTTACCACTAAACTTTAAACAATGCAGATTGCTAGTAACGACTAGACTTCAAGGAGAGAAACTGGTGACGACCAGGTAAACGATATCAGTAGCAAAAGGGAGCTCCCAAAGGTACTAGTAACAACTAGAATCAAAAGGAATACAGGTGACGACCTATAACCATCAGTAACAACTGAAGTAGAGAAATTGGTGATGACCAGCACCCTAAAAAGACGGAGGATACCCGAAGAATAACAAGCAAGATCACTGGTAATAACCAGGAAACAATCAAGACAAAAGGTAACATCCAAAGATAACAGAGGCAAGACATATGCACATGATATGCCATGATGCCAATGATTAATGATATGCAAGAACCGACTTTGACGAGAGACATAAGAATCTGGAGACTTAGGAGGGAAGATAGATAAGCCACTATATCTCGCCAAGGACACAATGAATCACACTGAATTCCTAAAACAAAGGTGTATGTAGATCTGCTGGGAAATAAACCCACTTCGCTTGGGGAATAAAGCTTAAAGAAGCTTGCCAGAAATGACAACGTAACTTTAAATAGAGGCTCTGAATGCTTCCACTGAAGATGAGTCCACTAACATAAGAACGTATCTCGTAAAGAAACCTAGGGAGATGGTCTTCAATCTTGGTAACTACACACGACCGAATGAGAAACCTAACAAATCAACTCAACTGACGTTTCAATGGGAGATGTATTGAGATTGTACATCAAAGCTTCTGCCACGTTTAATACTTTTCGAGGGGTACGATTTCCATCGAATCTTTCCGTGAGCCAAAGTACTTTATGTTTTGTTAAGCTTCCAAAAGTTATTTTTAAATTCGAACCTGGTGCTTTCAAAATTATCATTGATTAATAAACGATGTTTTGCATAACAAAGGAAACAAAGAAAATGGTAAGTTGCAAAAGAAAGGTCCAAAAACTGATTTCATTTAAGAATGGAAGTTTGTCAATGACAGAATTCCATGGAACTTTTACAATTGAAAATGGAAACATGAAAAAGGTTACATTAAATCCACTGACAATCTACCCATAATGACTAAAACTTCCCAAAACTTTGCTTCTGACGAGAACGGTTGAAATGGACTTCCTGTAAAATCTTCTGCAGAGGTGACAACCCATCTGCTGCAGTGAAACGCCTTTGTCCCTAACTTTTGCCTGGATTGCCCTTTCAGGTTTTCAATCCACCGGGACGCTCTTTTTTGCCTAAGTCGCCCTTTCGGGTTTTCAACTTAGCAAGCTCATTTTCTTTTTTATCTCATCCTTAAATTTTTCCTGGACCTCCTTCATAGGTTATGATCCAGCGGGATACCCATTATTGTATAAGCTGCCCTTGCGGGTTTTCGACTTATCGGGTTCTTTAGGCGTAATATTTTCGTACTGCATCAGAATTCACCGGGTGTGTAAGCTATTCCCCATCCATTGTTGTGAGAATTAACGAGCCCCCTGAGAAGACTGTTTTTACAACAAACGGGTCATCATAGTTGGGCATCCATTTTCCCCGCGCATCTTTGTGAACTGGCAAAATCTTTTTGAGCACAAGCTCCCCTTCTCGGAATTCTCGGATACGAACCTTCTTGTCAAAAGCTCTCTGGATCCTTTTCTGATATAACTGACCGTGACATACCGCAGTCATACGCTTTTCGTCAATAAGGTTCAACTGATCAAATCTTTCCCTCACCCATTCTGCTTCTTCAAGCCCGGTTTCCATTATGACTCTTAAGGAGGGTATCTCAACCTCAATAGGAAGTACTGCATTCATCCCATACACCAAGGAAAAAGGGGTTGCCCCTGTTGAAGTGTGAACGGACGTTCTATACCCATGCAAGGCAAACGGCAGCATCTCATGCCAATCCTTATATGTTTTCACCATCTTTTGCAAAATCTTCTTGATGTTCTTATTTGCAGCTTCGACAGCTCCATTCATCTTGGGACGATAAGGAGAAGAATTGTGATGTTCAATTTTGAAGTCACCACACAACTCTTTCATGGTTTTATTATTCAAATTAGTACCGTTATTTGTTATGATTCGGCTTGGGATTCCGTATCGACAGATAATCTCCTTTTTGATAAAACGGGCCACCACTTGTCGAGTAACATTGGCGTAGGATGCGGCTTCCACCCATTTTGTGAAGTAATCAATAGCAACCAGAATGAAACGGTGTCCGTTAGAAGCCTTTGGCTCGATTGCCCCAATCATGTCAATTCCCCACATAGAGAACGACCATGGCGATGTCAACACATTTAACAATGTTGGAAGCACATGCATTTTATCCACATAAATTTGGCATTTGTGACATTTCCTGGCATATTGGATACAGTCAGTTTCCAAAGTCAACCAGTAATATCCAGCCCTCAAAATCTTTTTGGACATGGCATATCCATTGGCGTGAGTGCCGAATGTTCCTTCATGAATATCTTGCATTAACAAATCTGCTTCTCGTCTGTTGACACATCTAAGCAGGACCATGTCATGATTTCTTTTATAGAGCACATCATTATTGAGAAAGAACTTAGATGCCAATCTTCTCAAGGTTTTCTTGTCAAGTGATGTAGCATCAACTGGATATTCTTGTTTCAACAGATAATTCTTTATGTTGTGGAACCATGGCTTGTTATCAATTTCTTCTTCAACCATCTGACAGTAGGCAGGCTCAGTCTTGCGTTCCATTCGAATGAGAGTAGCATCATTGAAATACATGACTTTCCACATTGAGGCTAACATGGCTAGAGCATCGGCAATATGATTCTCAGATCTCGGAACATGCTTGAAAGTGATCTCATCGAAGTATTCAATCATTTCAACAACGTAGGCTCTGTAAGGGATCAAATTCTCATGTCTGGTCTCCCATTCACCTGTAACTTGATAAATAACTAAAGCTGAATCTCCACTTGCTTCGAGAAGTTTGATTCTTAGGTCAATAGCTGCTTCGAGGCCAAGAATGCATGCTTCATATTCGGCAATATTGTTTGTACATTCAAAGTCTAACCTCGTTGTAAATGGGGTATAACCACCTTCAGGATTCATCAGAACGGCGCCTACGCCATGTCCACTGTAATTTGAGGAACCATCAAACATCATTTTCCACCAAAGACCCGGCTCGGGACCTTCATCAGGACCTGGCTCTTCATAATCTTTCACCAACATAATGTCTTCGTCCGGAAAATCAAACTTGAGAGACTCGTAATCTTCAATTGGCTGATATGCAAGATAATCTGATAAGACACTGCCTTTGATAGACTTCTGGGCCACATACTGGATGTCATATTCTGATAACAACATATGCCAATGGGCGAGCCTTCCGGTCTGAGCGGGCTTCTCAAAAATATACTTTATCGGGTCTATTTTTGAAATCAATACAGTAGTATGACAAATCATGTACTGCCTCAAACGTCTGGCAGCCCATGCCAAAGAACAACAAGTTTTCTCTCAAAGTGAATACCAGCTTTCACAGTCGGTGAACTTCTTGCTCAAATAATAGATGGCATGTTCCTTTCGTCCGGACTCATCCTGTTGACCTAACACACAACCCATTGAATTCTCGAGTACTGTTAAATACATGAAAAAAGGTCTTCCTGGAACAGGAGGTATTAAGATCGGAGGCTCTTGAAGATAGCCCTTGATCTTATCAAAAGCTTGTTGGCAATCTGAATTCCAAACAACTGTCTGATCCTTGCGTAACAATTTGAAAATGGGCTCGCAAGTAAGAGTCATATTAGAAATAAATCTGGATATATAGTTCAATCTTCCAAGGAAACCTTTGACTTGTTTCTCATTTTATGGAGCCGACATATCTTGAATGGCTCGAACTTTATCTGAATCTACCTCAATCCCTCGGTGGCTAACAATGAAACCAAGTAATTTCCCAGATCTCACTCCAAAAGTACACTTGGCTGGATTTAGTCTCAACTGATACTTCCTGATTCTCTCGAACAACTTCAAAAGATGATTCAAATGGTCTTCCTCACTCTGATATTTGGCGATCATGTTATCGACATACATTTCTATCTCTTTATGTATCATGTCATGAAACAACGTCACCATGGCTCTTTGATAAGTGGCACCGGCATTCCTCAAACTGAAAGGCATGACTTTATAACAGTAAGTTCCCCAAGGAGTTATGAAAGTAGTCTTTTCCATGTCATCTAGGTCCATCTTGATTTGGTTGTATCCGGAGAAACCGTCCATAAACGAGAAAACTGCAAAGCGAGCCATATTATCCACCAATGTATCAATATGCGGCAAAGGGAAATTGTCCTTCGGACTGGCCTTGTTCAGATCCCTATAATCCACACACATTCTGACCTTCCTATCTTTCTTCGGTACATGTACAATATTAGCCACCCATTCGGGGTACTTGGATACTGCCAAGAAACCTGCGTCAATCTGTTTCTTCACTTCATCTCGAATCTTAAGAGTCATATCAGGTCTAGTTCTTCGGAGCTTTTGTTTGACTGGCGTGCATTCTGGTCGAAGCGATAGCTTGTGGACCACTATGTCCGTGTCTAAACCTGACATATCCTGATATGACCAAGCAAATACATCCACATACTCTTTTTAAAAGCTTTACCAATTGTTGTTTGACTTCTGCCCCAAGTGTTGCCCCAATCTTGACCTCTTTCTTGTCTTCTTCGATGCCAAGATTAATAACGTCTACCTGTTCCTTGTGAGGTTGAAACTCTGGGTACTCATAACATGCCATTTTTACCGGTTCATCAGGGATCTCAAAATCTTCGTCCTCATCTTCGGCCTGGTATATTGGTGAGTCAAAGTCGGGAGGGAAAGCAAAGTCAATGGATTCAACGGGTTTTGGGGTGTCACTACATGTTGGAATGGCTTAATTTATTAAAACACACACAAGGACAAATGCAGCAACAAGAAGAAAAAAAAGTTTTGTTGGTTTTTTA
This sequence comes from Lathyrus sativus, assembly GCA_963859935.3. Classification (NCBI taxonomy): domain Eukaryota; kingdom Viridiplantae; phylum Streptophyta; class Magnoliopsida; order Fabales; family Fabaceae; genus Lathyrus; species Lathyrus sativus. The sequence continues at coordinate 181,609,025 of OZ012737.1, forward strand.
GAAAAATGCCATCTTCTTTTTAAACATGGAAGCAAAAAAAATTAAGGAAACAACAACAAAAGGATTTAACAAAACAGTTCATTAATCATAATATCCTTGAAAGCACGGGGCCCTTACAAAATACATCCTATAGCCTTGGGCATGGCTATGGAGGTTTAAAGAAAAAAACAACAACAAGTAAAGAAAACAAACAAATTACTTCGACACAGGAAAGAACACGGGAATCTCAATAGCCTCCCAATTGCCTAAAGCAGTCTTGCAATGATATACCAATTGTTCAATATCCTCGTCTTCAAAATCTTCTCCCACGGCATTGACTTGGAATCCTCCACTGACGAACACCTCTTGGATAGTCTTCACAAAAAGGTGAAAAAATTCTATGGGGAGCATGCATATCTATGCTAACAACTCACAAAAAAATCAGGATCAAAATCATCACCACATGATCACACAAAATTCCACAAAATCAAGTATCAAACATGACTATTTTAATATCAATTAAAATATGAAAATCCCCATAAAAATCATAAAATGCATGAAATAAAAATATTTTTTATCTAAAAAATACTAGACTCAATCATGAATATAATGCAAAAAGAATGGGGTTAATTGGATCATTTTTAAATTTTATATGATTTAATCAAGAACCATGTATAAAATGAAGAAATTAAAGAAAATCAAAAGAAAAAGATAAACACACGGTGCAGATAGTAAACACAATCAGCTCAATTCATGGATTGGGCCATCAGGGGGTGTCAGTAGAAAAGCGCCTAAGCCCATATCACAATCAAAAATCAATTGAAAAATGGTAAAGAAAAAGATAAAGGCGCGGTGTAGGAAGCAATGAGAATCAGTTCAAATTCACAAATGGGCTCGCTGGGGGGTGTGGATAGTGGTCTCTTACCAAAGCCCAAAACCTTTTGTTTAATGATACGCAGCGTTTAGAGCATCAGAATTCTTCCCTCTTCACAACCTGAGATTAAAACACGGCCCTTGGATCTGGCTCTGGTCAATGGTCATACGTGAATCTGATGGCTAGGACTTCATCACCTACCTCTAGCCATGAAAATGGAGGGAAGCATCCATTGTAACAGAGTTCAAACATCAACCTCATCCCCACTCGGGCTCCCTCAAATCTCCATCAAAATTCAAGATCTAAAACACTAAATCACTCTAAATCTCTCCCTGAGTCTAACCCTAGCCTCATAATTTACTGAATCAACCTCTAACCTAAAACACGATCAAGAATCAAAATTATGCTCAAACCTCAACTATCACTATTCTTCAAATTGTTTGGTCTAAAATGTTCACCATATTACCCTGATCACTTCTAGCTATAACACTCACATGATCTCTCAATATCCAGCATGTTCTTGATCCAAACATAAATTGTGTCATCTCATTGATCATCACCAAATCCTCTCTAAGTTTCCAGAAACGATCTCCTAACCACATACTATCAATCTAACCTAACAAACTGAGGTAATTCTTCTTAAATTAAGGTGAGGGATGAAAAATTCAAACCTGTGAATTCTTGAATAACAGAAGTAGCAAAGCTTCAATTCAACCCTTCTATTGCTCTAGAATCATTCAATGTACCAAGTTCTTGCTTCTGTATGCAAGAGAATTGATTGCAAATGCTTGGAACTCCAAACCCGATGGTGACTTGCAGCAGGTGAAACTCAAATGCAAGAACATGATCCTTCAAGGCTTTGGCTATGGAATTGATCTGGAATTATTCAGTATCCTCAATAGAAGTTGTTGAGATCAAAAGAAAGGATCAAATTGGTGTTGAATGCAGAAACTGATTTCAATTTGCACATGGAGGCTTCAAAGTTCACTCTCTCTTTTTCCTCTCAATCCTCACCAACCCTGCACTTGAACCCCTTCTAATCAATATATAGATGATGTTGGACCTCTCTAGAATCTTTTGGAATCATCCAAGGAGATGTTGAATTTCTCATGTCATCAAAATACCATCTCATGCCATACTCACACCAGCTCTGGTTTCACTTGTTGCAGCAGCTTGTTATGATCCCAAATTCTCTCCAAATGAGATATTAGATGTGTTACAACGCCTTGGAAGCTTGTGCATTGATCTCTCATGTGTTTTGCAAATGTTACTTAAGATGTAAGTAACTACTTTTCAAAGCAAGTCCACAAACTACACCTCAACTCAAAAATGTGGCTAAACCAATGTTCTTAAAATACTTTTTAGAGTCAAAATGATATATTACATGCCTTGGTTTGGATGTGTAGATCAAAAATATCAATTTCCAACTTTGGTTTATTTAACTTAGACCCTTATTTTAGGTCATTTTTGCAACTTTGAGCTACAAGCACTTCCAACATCTCATGACATCTTTACTAGCCTTAAAACATCATTTTGAACAAGTTTGATGTTGAACATTTTCCCATTTGAAGCTTGGAAATAGGAGTTATGGCCTTGTGATTAAAATGACCTGTAATCTCCAAATGACCAAAATACCCTTGACTTGTCAAAGCCATAACTTGAGTTCTACAAATCCTATCAAGGACTTCTAGTACTCTATGGAAAGATAAGAGAATAAGGAACAACATTCATGTTTACCAAAAGTTCATAGGAATCATCCTTCTAGGGCAAAAGTTTCATGCAAGTTGGACAACTTTCAAGCTCCCAAATTCACATACCTCAGATGACCTGTAACTTGTCAAAGTCATAACTTGAGTTCTCTAAATCCTATCAAGGACTTCTAGAACTAAAATTAAATCTAAGATCATGATCTACAACATTCATGTTGGGGGTAAGATGAGATGACAATCACATCTTGAGCTAAACTGCCTTGAAGATGGGGGTCAAACTAGGGGATTTTACACTGTGAAGCCCTAGAAACCCTAGCCTGAAACTTCTCAAACTCTTCAATCATGATGAGTTAACCTTGGAATCATCCTTATAACATCTCAATGTATCAATCCATGATCACATGGCTCTTGAATTAGGTCTCAACCTTCTCCACAACATCAGTTGACTTGGGGTTGACCCAGTCAAACCCTAGCTGCACCACTCATGGCTGAGGCTTCTTAATCTTGCACAATGACCTGTCTAGGCCTCAAAGTGATCTTCAACACTTCTCATGAGCTCTCTCAAGACCTCAAGTCCATCTTCAAGGCTTCAGAATCATCTGAGGACTTCCCACAACTCTCAAGTTAGGAGACACACACACTTGGTTTCAACCACTCTCTCTGAGGATCTTTTGACTTCTCTGACAAGGATATCAACCCTTGAACACTTGAATAAGCTTCTTAGCTAGCTTCATAGTCTTTCATATCCCTTGATTGGTACTCATACCTCTTGATCTCCTGCACACATGTCAATGAAATGCAAATGATAATGCTAATGTGAATGAAATGAAACACAAGCAAGGTAAGGAAATGTTGGGCAAATTTTGGGGTGCAACAGCTGCCCCTATTCAAACGGCTTGAACCTGACTGGGTGAGAAGCGAACGGCTCTCAACCAATCAAGGTGCGAGACGGTTGAATACCGACAAACCCGGAAATTTGCCAACTACACAAGTACACGGTACTCTGATGGGAACAAATCTTTGAAAACTTAAATATTAGCTGCACGACAACTAGCTGGGGGATTGGTCACACGGTAACCGGCGATACACGGTTGATCACGCCGTCAGGAATCAGAATTCCTCGGGACTTATTAGATCAACAATCAAGTTAATCACACCATCGGGCATTCAAAGAAATCTTTGGGCGTCAGCCGAACTTCGTCAGTAAGTCGGGAATAGCATTCTCGGTCAATCATGAACCAATTGGGGATATCCAAACTCTTGCCATCGGGCACTCCGCATCAGCTAAGAGAACTGCTTTGTCAATACAGTTGGACTTCAATCATCAAGTCTTCGAGGGAAGTTTCAACTTCGCTGCTCAGAAACCTGCCGGGGATGACACATCTCCGCTGGGGATTCTGGAGAACTATCAAGTCACTCTGCTTCGGGGTCCAGAAATTATTCTGGGTGAATCATCTCTGCTGAGGAAACCAAGAATCATTTTGAACAAATAACTTTGTGGGGACTTCAAGAATCATCCTGAACCAATAACTCTGCTGGAGATTTCAGGAACCATCCTGAGCAATCACTCTGTCGGGGACTCTAAGCGTTAACTTGAGCAACCAACTCTTTCGACTTTGCTGGGGATTTTAAGAATCATTCTGAACCAATAACTCTGCTGGAGATTTCACGAATCATCCTGGGCAAACGACTTTTGCTAGGGGAATTCAAGAATCATCTTGAGAAAGCGGCTTTGCGGAGGAACACCTGCAAAACAAGAACGGTAACGACCTAGCTCATGCTTCATATGCGTATGCTTTGGCAATGACGCAATGCTCCACACGGTGGAAATGCTATGTGTCTAGGGTAGATGCTATGCAATCATGCAAAATGCTATGACCCCATCAACAAAATAAATGTTGAAGGGAGCATCCTCCTGTCAAGGAGAAAGAACCACTCTGGTGGAGGAAGGACTCATCCTGCCGAGGAGAAAAAAGTCACATCAATCTCAATCGGACTCCGCCTGGGGAAACAAACTTCAGTTGGCTGCTGCAGGAGAACGAAGCTCTACGAGAACCCGAACCTGCTCCGGAAAGCGATGTCAATCGCAGAAATAAACTGCGCGGCCTTCGCGACTACTTCCCTGGAGGTAACGACTCTGGCGGGGAAATACAGCATCAGCTATTCAACATTTTACTGGGGAACACCAATCATGGCCCGAACTGCTTTCCAAGGACTCGGCTCTCTTGGGGAACTGCAAACTCGGCTGGGGGAAGGAAGGAATCATCCTTCCTACAGGGGAGAGTACGACTCTGCGGGGAACCTCAATTCCGCCAGAGACTTCAGTCTGGAACTATCAATTGCTGCACACTTCAGTATGTGACTCAGCTGGGGAGATGACGACCCTTCGGGATGCATCTGATTGGGGAGAGAATCTTCTCTGCTTGGGGAAAACATATCAATGCTTACGATCTCACGTTTAGACTCTACGGAGAGAGGCTGCTGAACTTTGCTGGAGAAGAAGGAATCATCCTGCTTGGGGACGCATACAGCGTACCACCTGGTATATGCTACACCTGCAACAACACAAACAAACAGACAAGATACCCTTCTCAAAAGGGACCTATCAAGGCTATCATCTTGTGACAATGTTCAAGTAATTCATTGTTTCAACAATCAGTGGCCTAGGCCAGTAAGTTTATGTATGCGCATTTTGTCAAAAACATCGGCGTTCTTTTTCGCAAACAAAACAGGTAAATGCTAGACAAACAAACAGAATTGCTGGATAGTATACATTTTATTGATAACGAACCCCTGAATGGGTAAAAATGTTTTACAACAGATGCAAGCCCCTAGAATGAGGAAGCTGCACAAGAATAAAACATAAATATACATCAGTATATACACAAATGTCGGCAATGAGGCATAGACGAACACCATGAGTTGATCCCTCTATGACCCACTCGACTTTGATACTTCTCCGACGCTTCAGCCTCAGAAGAGATTGATTCAGATAAACGGCCCTCAGGTCCTCCAAACCACTAAACAATGAAAGTCCACACGCGGAACGCAGTCATTTGCTTTTTCAAATCCCTAACTTTTGCCTGAATCGCTCTTCCGGGTTTTCGATTCATCGGGATACCCTTTTTTGCCAAAGTCGCCCTTCCAGGTTTTCGACTTTGCGGGTGTACATTTTTTCAATTTATATCCCTAATTTTTGCCCGAACTTTTTCCTTTTTTATGGTTCGCCGGGATGCCCCATTTTTGCCTGGATATTCTTTTTCTTTCCAGCGGGTCATTTTTTAAGCAAAATATTTTTTAACTGCGTCCGCGTTCACCGGAGATGCAAAATCTTCGCCATCCATCGTGGATAACCACAAAGCTCCTCCCGAGAAGACCTTGCTGACGACGTACGGACCTTCGTAATTGGGAGTCCACTTGCCCCGGTGATCGGAGTGTGGAGGAAGAATCTTCTTCAAGACGAGATCACCCGTCTGAAAGCTTCTAGGACGCACCTTCTTGTCATACGCTTTCTTCATTCGGCTTTGGTATAGACGACCATGCGCAATCGATGCCAACCTTTTCTCGTCCATCAGGCTGATTTGGTTTAGTCGGTTCTTAATCCATTCTGCCTCTTCGAGTTTCACATCAACCAAAACTCGCAAAGAAGGGATCTCCACTTCTAACGGTAGGACAACTTCCATACCGTACACTAAGGAGAAAGGAGTTGCCCCGATTGACGTACGTACCGTGGTACGATAACCGTGCAGTGCAAATGGCAGCATCTCGTGCCAATCCTTGTAGGTCACAACCATCTTCTGAACAATCTTCTTGATGTTCTTATTGGCCGCTTCAACATCGCCATTCATCTTTGGTCGGTAAGAAGATGAGTTGTGGTGTTCAATCTTTAAATTCTGGTACAGCTCCTTCATCATCTTGTTATTCAGGTTCGAACCATTATCAGTAATGATCCGCTCGGGAATTCCGTAACGACAGATGATGTCCCTCTTTATGAATCTAGCCACCATTTGCTTGGTCACATTAGCATATGAGGCTGCCTCCACCCATTTGGTGAAGTAGTCGATGGCTACTAGAATGAAGCGATGACCGTTAGAAGCAGTGGGCTCGATCTTTCCTATCATGTCGATGCCCCACATGGAGAACGGCCACGGGGAGGACATGACATTTAACGGGCACGGCGGCACATGAACTTTATCAGCATAAATCTGGCATTTATGACATCTCTTCGCGAATTTAGAGCAATCTGATTCCATCGTCAACCAGTAATATCCTGCTCTCAGGATCTTTCTTGTCATAGCATGCCCGCCGGCGTGCGTACCAAATGTGCCTTCATGGACTTCTTCCATGAGCATACTCGCCTCTTTCTCATCTACACATTTGAGTAGCACGAGATCGTGGTTTCTTTTATACAAAACTCTATCAGGATTGAGATAAAAATTTCCAGACAGCCTCCTTAGAGTCTTCTTATCCTGGATTGACGCTCCCGCAGGATACTCCTTAGTCATAAGGAAAGTCTGGATGTCATGGAACCATGGCTTGCCATCGGAGGCTTCCTCGATCGCAAAGACAAATGCAGGTCTATCAAGACGAGAAAGGACAATTCTTGGAGCTTTATTCCAAAAATTGACTTTATACATCGAAGCCAACGTGGCTAAGGCATCAGCCATTTGATTCTCGGCCCTGGGCACATGATGGAGTTCCACTCGATCAAAGAACAGAAGCAGCCTTCTGGCATAGTTCATGTACGACACCAAATTTGACTGGCGAGTCTCCCACTCCCCTTTAATCTGGTTAATCACAAGCGCTGAGTCATCGTATACGTCTAAGTTCTTGATTCTCAAATCAATTGCCTCTTCTAGACCCATGATGCATGCTTCATACTCCGCTTCGTTATTGGTGACCGGAAACGTCAGTCTCGCAGTGAACGGGATGTGGGATCCATGGGGAGTCGTGATGATCGCCCCAATGCCACTTCCATAAGAGTTAACCGCCCCGTCAAATATCAATTTCCATTGGGATTTCCTATCTGGCCCCTCGTCGGGCAACAGTTCATCGCAATCTTTTGCTTTAAGAAACATGATATCCTCATCAGGGAATTCAAATTTCATCGGCTGATAATCCTCGATCGGCTGTTCGGCAAGGTAATCAGACAATACGCTTCCCTTGATGGCCTTCTGGGAAACATACTGAATGTCATATTCCGTCAACACCATTTGCCATCTGGCAATCCTGCCCGAAAGCGCTTGTTTCTCGAAGACGTACTTGATCGGATCCATCTTCGAAATTAGCATGGTGGTGTGGTTGAGCATGTACTGTCGTAAACGTTTGGCAGCCCAGGCTAGTGCGCAACACGTCTTCTCCAGCATCGAGTAACGAGATTCACAGTCTGTGAACTTCTTACTCAAATAATAAATGGCATGCTCCTTTCTGCCCGTCTCGTCGTGCTGACCGAGAACACACCCCATACTATTCTCAAGAACTGTCAAGTACATGATTAAGGGTCGTCCGGCCACTGGGGGTATCAAGATTGGAGGTTCCTGCAGATACTGTTTTATCTTATAGAATGCCTTCTGGAAATCTTCGTTCCAGATAATCGCCTGATCTTTCTTTAGCAGTTTGAACATCGGTTCACACGTGGCAGTGAGCTGAGAGATAAACCTAGCAATGTAGTTTATTCTGCCCAGGAAACCACGAACTTCTTTTTCTGTTTTTGGCGCTGGCATCTCTTTTATCGCTTTTATCTTCGCAGGATCAACCTCAATGCCTCTTTCGCTCACGATGAACCCCAGTAGTTTTCCAGACCGTACTCCGAAAGTACACTTGTTAGGATTCAGCCTCAACCTGAACTTCCTAAGCCTCTCAAAAAGCTTCAGCAAATTGACCAGATGTCCCTCCTCCGTTTGGGACTTCGCAATCATGTCATCAACATAGACTTCAATCTCATGATGAATCATGTCATGAAACAAAGTAACCATTGCTCGTTGGTAATTGGCCCCTGCGTTCTTCAGACCGAAAGGCATTACCTTGTAGCAAAATGTTCCCCAAGGTGTAATAAACGTAGTTTTCTCCATGTCCTCCGGCGCCATCTTGATCTGATTATAACCGGAGAAGCCATCCATGAACGAAAACATGGAGAACTGAGCTGTATTGTCGACCAACACATCAATATGAGGCAGCGGGAAATCATCTTTAGGGCTCGCCCTATTCAAATCCCGATAATCGACGCACATTCGTACCTTACCGTCCTTCTTCGGTACAGGCACTATGTTGGCGACCCACGGAGGGTAAGTAGTGACCGCTAAGAAGCCAGCATCAAGCTGTTTTTGCACTTCTTCCTATATCTTAACGGCCATATCTGGTCGCGTCCTCTTAAGCTTCTGCTTAACGGGAGGACAATCTTCTCGCAGCGGCAAGTGGTGGACCACGATGTCAGTGTCAAGTCCGGGCATATCTTCGTATGACCAAGCAAAGACGTCACTATACTCTCTTAGCATCTCGACCAGTCTTCGCTTGACATCACTCTGCAATGCAGCCCCTATCCTGACGTTCCTGACACGTTCTTCAGAACCCAGATTCACAATCTCGATCTCTTCTTCATGAGGCAGAATAACTTTCTCTTCTTGTTTCAACAAGCGGGCCAACTCTTCGGGAAGGTCTTCGTCTTCATCAATCTCTTCTTCGGCTTGATAGATCAGGCAATCGAAGTCGAAGTGAGTCGTAGAAGGTCTAGAGTCGATGTCATCTGCTATGTGGATCCTGCAATAACAAAGGTTAAGCTTAAAACAAGGATATGCAGGTTAGCACAAACCCCATTGCCCTTTTATTGTTTTTCAAAACAAATACAAAACAGGAATAACAGAGATCACAACATTTGAATACGAAGAAAAACGCCTCTTGATTTATTGGTAAAATGCATGTACATAATCAAACGAGGCCCTGACAATAAAACCACTATGCCCCGGGTAGGACATAGGGTTGTACAATGATTGGAAAAAGTAAATCATTACTCTTCGCTTGTCATCTGGATGATATCCTTGACGGGCCAATTGTTAAGGCTCTTGCCTGGCTTGCTTGGCTGGATCCAAGAGTCTAGGTCACAGTCGCTATCTCCGCTGTCTTCAGACACTGCATTGATGCTTTCAAATATCACCCCGCCACTGGTAAACTGGATCGGCCCTTTACCTCGTGACGCACTGCTAGAAGAGGAGGCTTCATCCGCAGGAGAATATCCCAACCCAAACTTGTCTTGCTTGTTAGGTATCTCCAAAATTCGCCCCCAGCCTAGGGTAGATCCGGCTTGGACAACGGCTCGGGCTTCCTTGAAGGAGGAGAGAGTCATCTCTGGCTTCTCGGTGACTACATGAGCTACGTTCTTGACTTTAACAGCTTCGAACGCTTGGCATAGGGTTTCGTGGATTTCCCCATCCATCTCAACATATTTGAAGGACGAAAAATGGCTCACCATTATGTCTTCCTCACCATATACAGTCATAATGCTACCTCCGACGGCATATTTGAGTTTCTGGTGCAATGTGGAGGTCACGACACCTGCGGAATGGATCCATGGCCGGCCCAAGAGACAGCTGTAGGCAAGCATGATGTCCTTTATGTAAAAGACCGCGTCGAATGTTTCCGGCCCGACTTGGATTGGCAACGTCACCTCCCCGAAAACATGGTGCTTGGTTCCATCGAACGCTTTCACAACCAGATCACTGGGTGTGCAAATCACTCAGCGAGTATCCAACTTCATCAATGCTTTCTTCGGAAGAACGTTGAGCGACGACCCCGTGTCCACCAACACGTGAGACATAATCGTTCCTCTACACTCTATCGAGATGTGCAGGGCGCTATTGTAATTCCTCCCCTTCGGCGTCAGCTCCAGGTCAGTGAACCCTAACCCATTTCCCGCATTCACGTGGGCTACGACCCCTTCCAACTGGTTGACCGATATTTCCTGCGGTACATACGTGGCATTCAACACCTTCAGCAGCGCGTTGCGGTGTGCCTCAGAACACAGCAACATGTTCAGGATGGAAATTTTCGAGGGTGTTTGATGGAGATGATCCACGATCTTGTAGTCACTCTTTTTAATCAACCTCATAAATTCCTCGGCGTCTTTAATAAGTAAATCTTTTTCTACCCCACGCGGAATCTCTTCGACGACTTTACTTTTCCCTTTATCAGTTGCATCAGCTCTGTCTGCTTTGTCCGCCACGATCTCAGGTGGTACAAATACTCTTCCGCTGCGAGTGATTCCGCTAACGCCCACTAGGTTCTCCACAGACGAACCAAATGGTTCTAATTCCAGCTTATGTCCATTGCAGTAGACCTCTGCCCCGTAATGCCATGGGACAGAATTAGTGCTTTCGAAAGGTATCGGCCCAGCTTTGGTGATGGTAATCGTGGGCGGCCGGGGTGCAGAAATAGTTATCGTCTGGCGAGGGATGGTGATGGTGGCAACCTCATCATCTCGCTTCAGCATTACCTCTCCCGATCCGATTTCGGCCCTTCGGCTAAATTGCAGGATTCCTTCGGTCATCAGACTTTGAATCCCCTCTCTCAACGGTTCACATCCATCAGGACTTGTCGCACAGCCCATACACAGCTCTCCGCAACCTAGAAAGAGACCCCTTTTCATCAGCTTAGCTTTAACGAAGCTAAGCGGCGTCTTCAGATCTCTGACGTCAGTCAACAAATCCAAACTCTCGTCCTCAATAATGGCGTTTACTCCACCCCCCCTATGATTCGGCATAGGGTTCTTCGTGACGTTTGCCACATTATCGGAGAAGTTGATGATCTTAGCGTCCACCATGTCTTGCACCTTATGCTTGAAGGCTTTGCAATTCTCTATTGTGTGGCCTGGTGCCCCTGAGTGAAACTCACAAGTTGCATTCGCGTCATAACCTGGCGGAGGTGCCCCGGTCAAGGGAGCCAGGGTTCTCTTCTGAATCAGCTGTAACTGGAGAAAAGTCTGTAACAGCTAGGCATAGGACATGGGTGGTGTCTCGAGGTGACGGCTCGACAGAGGTGCCTTGTTCTGATACTTTCGGTACCCTTGTTGATTCTGTTGCTGCTGCTGCGGCTGCTGAACTGCCGGGATAATTATGCTGGCCACCTGTTGGTGAGGGCCTTTACCCTTCCTTTGAGCGTTGGTCACGGCGCTCGTTTCTCCTTCCCGTCTTTTGCCACCATAAGGTTTCTTGCCTCCTCCAGCTGAAGACGAATCACCTTGAATTTTCCCCAGTTTGATCCCATTTTCAATGTGCTCACCCGTGATAATGAGATCTGAGAAGGTTCCGGACATACCGCTGACCAATTTCTCATAATAAACCCCTAGGAGGGTGGCTACGAACATTTGCACAAGCTCGCGTTCAACCATCGGCGGCTGAACCCTGGCTGCCAATTCACGCCGCCGCTGGGCGTATTCCTTGAACCCTTCATTGTTCCTTTGCGACAGATTTTGCAATTGGACTCGGTTCGGAGCCAAGTCACTGTTATATTGGTAGTGGTGCACAAATGCTTCAGCAAGGTCCTTCCACGTGCGCACACTGGTAGGTTCCAGACTCATGTACCATTCGAGGGAGGGTCCGGACAGACTGTCCTGAAAGAAGTGCATCAGCAACTTCTCGTCCTCAGAATGAGCTGACATTTTCCGGTAATATGATCTCAGGTGGACGCGAGGGCAAGTAGTGCCCTTGTACTTTTCAAAGTCAGGTACCTTGAACTTGAGAGGTACCTTGAAATCAACAATCAATCCCAACTTGGACACATCAACACCCAGGGTGTTCTGGTTCTCGATATTCCTCATCTTATCCTCGAGTGCCTTGAACCTTAGACGTGCTTCAGCAGTCAGCTCACCTTCGGCACCTCTCTGAGAGAACACGTCGTCTTGACGGTCTTCTAACCACGACTGAGGCCTGAACAGATTTCCAACACCCGCATTGCCGTTGCCCAGCCCAACATTGACGTTAGCTTCAAAATTCCCATTACCGACGCCCGTCGCATTACCATTGAGTCCCATGTTAGCTATCACATTGCCGTTGGCACTGCCATTCCCCCCGGTCACGGGGACGCCATTCTGAGGAGTTTCAACAGGTGGAGGGGTAGGCACGGTCCCACCATGGAGTACGCCATTGCTATCAACCCTTGAAATCAGAGGCTGAACCAAGGTTCTGAGCTGATCCTGGCCATTGGCGACCGCTTGCATGAGCTCCATGAAGTGATCCATTCTTTCGCGGAGTTCCTGAACATCAGTTTGCACTTGCTCCATGATTCTGGTTTGGTTTTCTCTGGTCGGATAGCGGTGGACGTGTCTCTGATCAATCCTGGAACAACCTGAAACAAACCTGTGAAACACAAAAGGGTTAGAAAAAAATGACACAGTGCTCGTTATGCAAATGCTTCATGCAAATGCAAACGTGTGTCTGTGTGTTAGGGAGGTATCCCCCGATCCTAGTGCCTGAGTGCCAGTGCTGATAATAAGAAGTCCGAGTCCAGTCATGGAAATAACATCTCATATATAAAGAAAGCCCATCAAGGCGGTACACAACGTCAGTGAGTACAAGCAGAATCAATAGTGTGACCTCGACCAACAAGCCTGGTGATGGTCAGCATACAACAATGATCAAAACAAAAGGAATACAAATAGTCAAGCACGACCACGGGCGCGAAACTCTTCTAACAACCCCTTCGTTTCTGGATGATCAGGCCGAGTGAGTAACCCTTCGACAAGTAACTCTCTCTGCATAATGGTGTACTGAAGACCTTCAACTGAGTCTTCCCATGCTCCTTCGCCGAAACAATCTTCTAACCTCCGCTTCTTGGACTCAAACGTCAGTTTGCGCTCCTTCAGGTTAGCAAGAGCCCTGTTGAGCTGGCCTTCAGCGGCATATCTGCGAGCGGTTTCTTCATCAAACCTCTTCTCACTGGCCTTCACCTGGGCTTTCAGCTTGGAGATCTGTTGCATCAGCTTATCCTCCCGCTCTTTCCTATTGGCTAGGGTGGCCTTCCAATGCTGGTTAAACTTGGATATCCTCCGATACGCTTCGTCCAAGTGCTGATTCTTCGTGGCCAGCACATCGTTGACAGCTTTGAAGTCTCGACCCATGCGCTCGCGCTCAGCTATCTGCTTAGTCAAGTCTGCCCCCAGCTGGTTCACCAGCTCTGTTTGCCTCTTAAAGGAATGGACGGCTTCGCTTCTCTCGCTTCTGAGTTGAGCCAATTCTTTCTCCAGTTCTTCATTTGCCTTTTTCAATTCATCTCTCTCAGCTAACACCCGATTATGCTGCTGAATAGGCACAGTGGTAGGCTCTTTGATCACCGGAGGGCTTACCGGCTTGGCAGGTGGGAACGACATCCCTATAGCATCTGCTCTGGCTCTGATCCACGTCACGTATGGAGCGTAGGCTTGACTATTGCTTTTCCCCAGCAATGATTTTCCCCTCTTACTGATACCATTCCAAGCGCGCTGAAGCTTAGATAACGTATCCCCCTCTAGAAGACCAGTGAGGTACAGAGATTCCTGCACCTCTTCATCCTTCGGCGGAGTTCTCAAAGCGTAAGCAAACTGTCGGACCAGCAGAGACGGATTATAGTTTATACAGCCCTTCCTGCCTATCAAAGGCACGTTCAGAAACCCGCTGCAGCTAAAGATAATCTCGGTACCTAACCTATTCCTGTCAAACCAGTCAATATCCTTCGCTGATAGACTCATCAAACGCTCGGACCACTCAGCTGTGGCTGCAGACGAAGCAAAGGGACCCCTCTTGGGTAGGTGACTATCAAGCCATCTATAGAGTAGGGGCACACAGCACGAGACATTCTTACCTCTTCTGTTCTCGTTTTTGTAGTGGATGGAATGGTAGACATCTCCTATCAAGGTAGGGACTGGATTCCCTGAAGCAATGATGTGGAAGGCGTCGAAGTCCACAAAGTCGGGCATATTGGGGAACAGAATGATGCCATATATGCACAGAGCGAGGATGGCGTTGAACACGACCCAACATCTGTCTTTGGCGCACTGCTGAGCTTTTCCCACCAAGAACTGCAAGGAGAAACCAGGAACCTTGTTCCAACTAGACAATACCAACTCGGAGGCATCCAGATGGAGTGAGGGAGCTAGACTAGCCAGATTAGGCTCAGCATCCATATGAACAAAGGGCATCTGACTCTTTATAGGCACACCTAACAAATCAACATACTCCTCTAGTGTGGGTGCGAGAATAAAGTCCTGGAAAGTAAAGCATCTCAAGGGAGGATCGTAGAACTGCAGCAGAGCGTGCAACCCATTCAACTCAGACACAGAGGGTTTACGAACCAAATTGAGCAGTTTGCCGTAAGACTTTCTGAATTCATCTCTCACAGAATCATCTGCTAAAGCAATCAAACCAGTCAGCTGAACAACATCAGGGGCAGGGAGCTTGTAAGCCACGGTCTTCCTCAGAGAACCCATAACAATACAATAGAAGGCAAGAAATCCTAGATCGGGGGAAACGGTACCTGCAACACAGACACACGTTAATGAAATGCAAATGAGTATGCAAAGCGATGCAAAATGCAATCATGCAGTAGGAGATCAAGACAACTGCGCTGTGGAGATTCTGTATCAACAAAACCATAATCCTGCTCTATCAAGAACAACCACTATATCTGATAATAAGAAAACCTGGCATCAGACCACAAATCTGCTCTGTCAAGAACACACATCTGATAATAAGGACCTCTGATACAGGACCAAAACTCTGCTCTGTCAAGAACAAACATACATCTGCTGATGAGATCCTCTGATCCCAATCATAGACCTGCTCTGTCAAGAACAACTACACATCTCTGAAGATAAGGTCCTCTGATACAGGACTATAACTCTGCTCTGTCAAGAACAATCATATATCTGATGATGAGAATCTCCGGTACCAACAAAACTGATCCACTATCAAGAAAACTAGGTAGTCTGAAGGTCAAAGTTTCCTGCAACAAACCCAACCCTGCTCACAGGCATGGACCTAAACTGACACAAGTTCGGCATCCTATGCGGTCATCAGCGTCACAGACATTCAAGAGGGGTGATACGATACCCAGAAGGTGTGGCATCACCAACTCATGAAGCGGCCTCACTCGGCTGAATCCCAAATGATCGGTCCCTAGAGTCGACAATCCTCCAAACCAACAATCCCCTCAACCCAAAGGGTTGAAAAAGAAGTCAACTGGGAGAACCTCGTCTGAGTGTGGATTTCATGAGACACTAGTGCCTGCCAAGCAAGCACGCACCCACTAATTTCCACAACTAATGCTATGTTCACTCAAGCCTGGGTCTGGCTTCTCACTCAATAGAATGCCCCTCCCACAACAGCACAGACAATCATATCATACTGAAAATAAAATGTGGGAAATAGAAATGCGATAAATAAACAAAACCCAACAAGTAATCATACAAGCGCTAGGATTGACTCTCGCAGGGGACGTTGGATCCCCAAACTGACTCGCATACGGGACGTTGGATCCCAGGAAACTATCAAGTCCCTAGCAGAGTCGCCAGCTGTCGCTACCGCGAAAATAAGGTGCCGACAAAACAGAAGAGTCACCACCTTTCGTTATTTATCCCTCGGAACGGGAAAGGAAACGATCGGAAAAACCTGACGAAAAGGTATAAGACAAGGTCATCGCAACCCTTGTCTGGGTTCGGGAGTCGGTTACGCAAGGGGAAGGTATTAGCACCCCTCACGTCCATCGTACTCGATGGGATCCACGCTTGTTGTGTTTATCTGACAGGTTTATTTTATCTATCTACCTATCAAGGCTGGCTTAAAAAAGAAAAGAAAATGACTCGGCAAAGCGTCACACTTTATGCCTACGTATTCTCATCAGAGAATGAGAAATCAGAGTCAACATAGTTCGACTAACTACGGGTTACGGGGAAGGTGGCTCGCCAATACGTCAGTATTGTGCCTACGTACTCTCAACAGATATGAGAGATCAGAGCTTACGTAGTTCGGGATAATACGGATTACGGGAATTCAGATTCATCTGTTTATCGAGTAGGGTTAAACATCAGTTCCAGCAGTTAGGGACAAAGCCTGTTTGCGGTAGAACTGAGAGTTAACAACACTCTTTTCTTCAGAAAAGCTTTCCTTTGAATAATGGGCCCACGGGGCAAAAAGGTTTGAAGTTTGTTTTCTGTCTTTTACGGAAGAACTGTTTTTTAGGATGTTTGCAACTAATATCGCACTAGAGACTATGACCTGAGAGTGAATGCGTCGCATGTCACCCAAAGGGTGCCATACTAAACATCCAGACTGTTGAAAAGAAACTCTCCAACAATCCTTTCTCAGATAGCTTAAGGCTCGTAACGTACGACGTCAGTTAACCTTTATTATTGTATTTTGATCTGTTTTGAGATGAGAAGAGAACATGCTCAACTAAGGGGAGACTATCAAGTCCTAATGTTGTCATGCCAAGGATTCATCCTATGGTTGAGGTTTGAAACAGGGAACTCCTAGAAGTTATCATGCATAGGTTTCAACCTAAAGTTCTAATCATCACTTCCTTATCGAAGGAAGTGAGATTCCTAAGGGATCATGTCAATGGTATACATAAACAGATAAAGCATCAGCTTAAACAGTAAACAGTAAACGACTGTAAAATGCATGCAATGCAAGTGAGGGAGGAAATGTGTGTGGGACATCAGCCTCCACAAGCTCATATCAACCTCAAGCCAGATATGAATAACTGCAATCATACAGAAGAACTAACATGCTATCAAGCAAGATATAAGAAACTGCAATCATACAGAGGAAATAAAATGCTATCAAGAAAACACACCAGACCACATGGGCAAGGGAGCTGGGTTCTACCGAATACCCGCAAGCAAAGCCATACAGTAACGATACAAGCAGAGGGAGCAACTCAACCTCTAGTGCAATCATGCTCCTAGCTTAAAGTCAGTCTAGATATGAACTTATTCTAATGCATCAAGCAAGTCAAACAAGGCACATCAGCACAGAAAAGAAAACAGACAAGAAAGAAAGCAGATCAACAACTCCCTCTTTCAATTCCAAGCTTCAGCTCTTCTGACAGCAATCCAGTCTTCATACTTCAACCACCCTTCAAGGCTATCATCCTCCATGACAAGTATCAACTTGCTTATCCAAGGTTTCAACCCATCAAACATAAGTATCAACTTGTTCTCTCTTCTCCAAGCTTCAGCTCTTCAGTCAATTCCACCTTCAGGCTTCACTCCTAACTACAAGTATCAATTTGATTCCTTCAGGCTCTCAATGCATCAATGCAAGTGTCAACTTTATCCTTCATTCCTCAAGCCTCAACTCTTCACTCAATCTCAATTGGATCTTCTCTACAAGTATCAACTTGGTCTTCTTGCTCTACAAGCTTCTGCTTCTCAGAGTAGCCTTCAATCACCTGGAAGTATCAACCCCATCTTTCAATCTTCTTCAAGCAAGGAACTCCATCCTCTTACAAGGGAGAAAGATGCATCGATCAAGAGCAAAGTTGGGATGGCTGGTAGCAGAGTGAAGACCAAAGGTCACCACTAAGCATCCTGTCATCAGAGAAAGGGACCCTCAAAGGTTCTACCAATTTGCAAAGAGCCACACATCCTACCAAAGGAGGGATGAGGCCTTTACAAGGGACCTTACATCATAGGGAAGAATGGAATTGATCAACATATTCCATGTTTATGAAGGAAGAGAACTATCTAGAAGCGCTGCCTACAAAACCCTAATCTTAACCTAATCAAAACTACACCACAAGAAGGGAAGATCTTCAAATCCAAGCCTCTTCAAGCAATCCAATGCATCTTCAACTTGCCTTCAACACCATCCAATAACAAGCAAAGAAAAACACTAATCTAAGGGAACTAAAGATGTTAATCTAGTTGAGTTAGTGTCTTAGAATCATTTAAAGTTAGCATCTAAACTAAAAAAATCAAAAATAGCAAACTATCTTATAAATTTCTACAAAAATTCCTAAGGGATCCTAATTCAATTAAGAATGCCTCATACAAAAACCAGGGACTAAATCATCTATTAAGTCCTAAAATTAAGTCCTAAATCCAAAGGTATCAATCATAAACCCTAAAAAGGGAGCTTCTAAAGGTTTTCAACCTAAACTACCACCTATGTTCATCACAAAAAGGTGAGAAAATTCTATGGGGAGCATGCATATCTATGCTAACAACTCACAAAAAAATTAGGATCAAAATCGTCACCACATGATCACACAAAATTCCACAAAATCAAGTATCAAACATGACTATTTTAATATCAATTAAAATATGAAAATTCTCATAAAAATCAGAAAATGCATGAAATAAAATTATTTTTTATCTAAAAAATACTAGACTCAATCATGAATATAATGCAAAAAGAATGGGGTTAATTGGATCATTTTTCAATTTTATATGATTTAATCAAGAACCATGTATAAAATGAAGAAATTAAAGAAAATCAAAAGAAAAAGATAAACACACGGTGCAGATAGTAAACACAATCAGTTCAATTCATGGATTGGGCCATCAGGGGAGTTTCAGTAGAAAAACGCCTAAGCCCATATCACAATCAAAAATCAATTGAAAAATGGTAAAGAAAAAGATAAAGGCGCGGTGTAGGAAGCAATGAGAATCAGTTCAAATTCACAAATGGGCTCGCTGGGGGGTGTGGATAGTGGTCTCTTACCAAAGCCCAAAACCTTTTGTTTAATGATACGCAGCGTTTAGAGCATCAGAATTCTTCCCTCTTCACAACCTGAGATTAAAACACGGCCCTTGGAGCTGGCTCTGGTCAATGGTCATACGTGAATCTGATGGCTAGGACTTCATCACCTACCTCTAGCCATGAAAATGGAGGGAAGCATCCATTGTAATAGAGTTCAAACATCAACCTCATCCCCACTCGGGCTCCCTCAAATCTCCATCAAAATTCAAGATCTAAAACACTAAATCACTCTAAATCTCTCCCTGAGTCTAACCCTAGCCTCATAATTTACTGAATCAACCTCTAACCTAAAACACGATCAAGAATCAAAATTATGCTCAAACCTCAACTATCACTATTCTTCAAATTGTTTGGTCTAAAATGTTCACCATATTACCTTGATCACTTCTCGCTATAACACTCACATGATCTCTCAATATCCAGCATGTTCTTGATCCAAACATAAATTGTGTCATCTCATTGATCATCACCAAATCCTCTCTAAGTTTCCAGAAACGATCTCCTAACCACATACTATCAATCTAACCTAACAAACTGAGGTAATTCTTCTTAAATTAAGGTGAGGGATGAAAGATTCAAACCTGTGAATTCTTGAATAACAGAAGTAGCAAAGCTTCAATTCAACCCTTCTACTGCTCTAGAATCATTCAATGTACCAAGTTCTTGCTTCTGTATGCAAGAGAATTGATTGCAAATGCTTGGAACTCTAAACCCGATGGTGACTTGCAGCAGGTGAAACTCAAATGCAAGAACATGATCCTTCAAGGCTTTGGCTATGGAATTGATCTGGAATCATTCAGTATCCTCAATAGAAGTTGTTGAGATCAAAAGAAAGGATCAAAATGGTGTTGAATGCAGAAACTGATTTCAATTTGCACATGGAGGCTTCAAAGTTCACTCTCTCTTTTTCCTCTCAATCCTCACCAACCCTGCACTTGAACCCCTTCTAATCAATATATAGATGATGTTGGACCTCTGTAGAATCTTTTGGAATCATCCAAGGAGATGTTGAATTTCTCATGTCATCAAAATACCATCGCATGCCATACTCACACCAGCTCTGGTTTCACTTGTTGCAGCAGCTTGTTATGATCCCAAATTCTCTCCAAATGAGATATTAGATGTGATACAATGCCTTGGAAGCTTGTGCATTGATCTCTCATGTGTTTTGCAAATGTTACTTAAGATGTAAGTAACTACTTTTCAAAGCAAGTCCACAAACTACACCTCAAATCAAAAATGTGGCTAAACCAATGTTCTTAAAATACTTTTTAGAGTCAAAATGATATATTACATGCCTTGGTTTGGATGTGTAGATCAAAAATATCAATTTCCAACTTTGGTTTATTTAACTTAGACCCTTATTTTAGGTCATTTTTGCAACTTTGAGCTACAAGCACTTCCAACATCTCATGACCTCTTTACTAGCCTTAAAATATCATTTTGAACAAGTTTGATGTTGAACATTTTCCCATTTGAAGCTTGGAAATAGGAGTTATGGCCTTGTGATTGAAATGACCTGTAATCTCCAAATGACCAAAATACCCTTGACTTGTCAAAGCCATAACTTGAGTTCTACAAATCCTATCAAGGACTTATAGTACTCTCTGGAAATATAAGAGAATAAGGAACAACATTCATGTTGACCAAAAGTTCATAGGAATCATCCTTCTAGGGCAAAAGTTTCATGCAAGTTGGACAACTTTCAAGCTCCCAAATTCACATACCTCAGATGACCTGTAACTTGTCAAAGTCATAACTTGAGTTCTCTAAATCCTATCAAGGACTTCTAGCACTCAAATTAAAGCTAAGATCATGATCTACAACATTCATGTTGGGGGTAAGATGAGATGACAATCACATCTTGAGCTAAATTGCCTTGAAGATGGGGGTCAAACTAGGGGATTTTACACTGTCAAGCCCTAGAAACCCTAGCCTGAAACTTCTCAAACTCTTCAATCATGATGAGTTAACCTTAGAATCATCCTTATAACATCTCAATGTATCAATCCATGATCACATGGCTCTTGAATTAGGTCTCAACCTTCTCCACAACATCAGTTGACTTGGGGTTGACCCAGTCAAACCCTAGCTGCACCACTCATGGCTGAGGCTTCTTAATCTTGCACAATGACCTGTCTAGGCCTCAAAGTGATCTTCAACACTTATCATGAGCTCTCTTAAGACCTCAAGTCCATCTTCAAGGCTTCAGAATCATCTGAGGACTTCCCACAACTCTCAAGTTAGGAGACACACACACTTGGTTTCAACCACTCTCTCTGAGGATCTTTTGACTTCTCTGACAAGGATATCAACCCTTGAACACTTGAATAAGCTTCTTAGCTAGCTTCATAGTCTTGCATATCCCTTGATTGGTACTCATACCTCTTGATCTCCTGCATACATGCCAATGAAATGCAAATGATAATGCTAATGTGAATGAAATGAAACACAAGCAAGGTAAGGAAATGTTGGGCAAATTTTGGGGTGCAACAGATACCTACTTGCAATAATCCATCATCAATCAGACTTTGCACATCTTTTTGTACCACACCACACCCTTTAGGATTAACAGAACACTCCTCACAGTCACTATGGGTACCTTTAATCAGCCCTGCTTTCAACAGTTTCTCATGAAGTGACCTCAACGGAGTCTTGGTTTCTGACACATCACAAACTAACCTTTCATCTGAAGCCTCTTCTATAGCATTAACTCCTCCATGATTTGGCAATGGGTTACTTTTGACATTAGGCGGTACATCATCAAAAGACAAAATCTTCTTTTCTATGAGCTCCCTGACAATGTGTTTCAAGGCAAGACACCCCTCTAAGTCATGGCCGGCGACACCTTCATGAAAGGCACAGTGAGCATTCAGATTGTAATGAGGTGATGAAGTGTCTGAAGGTGTATTTAATGGTCGCGTTGTTATCAACCCTTGTTGCACCAAAGCTGGGTACAACTCTGTATAAGTCATTGGTATCTGAAGAAAGGGAGGCCTCGTGGCTGGTCTTCGATTTTGGTAATTTTTCCTTGGTGCCTGAGCCCTAGGATGCTGATATTGCTGATAGGGTGGAGCGTTGGGCGCTCATTGATACCCTTGTTGTTGAACTGGTTGATACATGGGTGCCGGTTGCATTGTCTGATAATTCGGAACAGGGTGATTGAAAGCAGGTGTTATAGCTGCCACATATAGTTGTTGAGCGTACTGTACTGGATACATCGGTTGTTGTGTCAAATTTTGCTGAGGTTGCTGAACATAGCCTTGTGGAGGCTGCTGAACATAACCTTGTGGAGGCCGTTGATATCGTTGGTAGTGCTGCTTCCAAGTCTGATTCCTTTTCCCCCACTGTTATGGCGTTTGTTTCTCCCTCCTTCTTCTTATGAAAATTACCACTGAACTTCTTAACGTTGTTGTTGTTGGAACCACTGGAACTACTGGTCATTTTTCCATTCTTCAATCCCAATTCCACTCTCACCCCCACAACCACTATATCAGAGAAACTCGATGTTACACTGCTAATCATCTTTTCATAAAATTCTGGTCTTACCGTATCCACAAACCAATCTGTTAACTCTTTCTCATTTAAAGGAGGTTCCACTTGAGAGGCAGTCTCCCTCTATCGTTGTGCATACTCTTTGAACGATTCAGAACTCTTTTGTGTCATACTCAACAACTGTCTTCTGTCAGGGGGCAAATCCATATTGTATTTGTAATGCTTTATGAAAGCATCGGCCAAGTCTTGGAAATTGTGAATGCGAGATTGATCTAGGCTCAAATACCACTTAGCAGGGGCTCCTTTCAAGCTATCCTGGAAACAATGGATCATCAAATTATCATCTTCTACATGTGCAGCCATTCTTCGGTAATACATGATCAAATGCGTCCGAGGACAAGTAGCACCAGTGTACTGATCAAAGTTGGGGATTTTGAATTTCGGTGGGATTACCAATCTAGACACTAAACACATATCTCTGGCATCAGTACCAAAAATATCATTCCCTTCCATTGCTCTAACCTTCCTCCCTATAGTTTCCACACTTTCCTTCAATTTCTCATGTCGTCCACTTCCTTCTTCAGACCCATCAGGAACTTCAAATACTTGTGGATGGTTATGAAAAACAGGGCGCACTTGAGTTTGTACAGAGGCTGGAGTATAAGTCGGAACAGCTCGGGGAATCTCTGCCCCTAGAGGAACTGATTATTGATTGACTGGTGGCGGAGGTACGAAACCTGGTATTAACCCATATGGTGGAATACTTGCAACAGTGATTGCCGTTGGGATCGGCTCCACAACTACATTAGTGATCTCAGAAACTGCAGTGGCTTGAGTGTCCATTTTTGCATTGATGACTTGTAAGACTTCCATGATTCGTCCTACGCTTCCTCGTAAATCTTCAAGTTCGTTGTCAACCCTATCCAGAGCCAAATTGTGTTCTTCCATTCTTTGACGAGCTTGGGCTTGCGTATTGTATTGATGGTGAGGATTCAATATGATTATGGATATAAGACAGCGAGATGAGACACATCGCAGGAAATGCACATGAAATGCTATGGGTGCAGATGCAAAATGCAAAATTAATCATTCAAGGAATCCAAACAAAAAATTTGCAAAAATTATAACAATGGGGAAATAAAGCAAATTCAAAGTCTTCATAGATTAATAATTGAGAGTTTTACAATAACAATTCGAAACTGAAACACAAATCTCCAATACAGATACATGATAAAACAACAGAAAACAAAAAGATCCTAGATCTTCTGGCTGAAGGGTCCTTCGTCTTCTGGTTGACTTTTCTTTCCACTTTGATGGACCAACTCTTGAAGCTATTCCTTCTCTTGCATAACCTTGAAATACTTATCTCTCCAAGCTTTTCCTTCTCTTTCAGCTTTTGCCAAAGCAGCCTTCAATTCTTCCACAAGAGTAAGTTTTGTTGAGTTAGGCTCAAAGCGGGTATAGAACATCTTCAATGCTGCTTCTCTCACCCATGATAAGTAGGATTATGAAACAGCAGTGTCAGGGTAATCCAAAGCAGTCGTCCCCCTTGTGTGGATGTGACCCCAAGCATACACAGTCCGAGCCTTGTAGGCTGGATCCTTCCCTTTTTCAATGTAGAAACTTCTCAAAAGAACTGGGTCCGGTTCATTCTTCATTGGGTGCCCCAACTGGCGACGAGCTAAAATGAGATTATAGCTAATGAAACCATCAATGCTGATAAGCGGTACATTTGGGAAATCCCCACAGCTCTGAATCATGGCAATCCCTCCATACATAGGGTCATACCACTTAATATCTGAATGTTTGAGTAGCAACAATCTCTCTGTCCATGAGAGTCCGTTCTGCATATCCCAGAGTGCTGGTAGCTTTGGCAAGTGCAAAATAAACCACTTGTATAAAAGAACGGTGCAACACACAATCTGTCCAACTCCATGACGGCTTCTACGATGGATGGAAAAATACACATCAGCCAACAAAGTGGGTACGGGATTTTTGATTAAGAAAAGGTTGATTGCACTCGCATCCACAAAATTATCAGCAGTCAGAAACAGGAAAAGTCCGTAAATTAGAAAAGCCAGAATGGCCTCAAATGCTTTAGAATTCTTCGAATCGGCATAACATTGAGCTTTTTCATACAGGAACATAGCTGGAAATCCGTATAGCCCTCCCTTAGCAGTCATATGAGATCGTACTTCATTCACCTCCAAATGTGCGGCCTCTGCAATTGCTCTTTCGCTAGGAGTCCCTTCTCTTCCAGAAAATGGTCTGGGAGTAATTCCTAATCCCATAAGGGCAGAGTATTCTTCCAAGGTTGGTAGCAATTGGTTGTCTGGAAACGTGAAACAATGATAGGTTGAATCATAAAAATGCATGAGTGCTGACAACATCTCTTCATCCACTTGAATTTCTAGTAAAGACAACATATTCCCATACTTCTCTCTGAACGCCTCAGGGTCTTCTACTAAACTTCCCAGTTTCCTCAGGTTCTCCAAATTTGGGCTTCGGAACACAATCTCTACGGTTTCCTTCTTTCCAGAATCCATCCTATAATATCTACAAAACAATCTTTAGTTCCTTGTGTTGCGGTGAAATTTGGATGTCAAGCTATTGATTAACTTGAATCATATTTCGTTTACAACCGGACTTTAATTTATCCAATAAAGGAAAGGTTTAAAGAAAGAAAGACCTATAAAAATGCCAAGCAGAAGGACAAGGCCTAAAGCTGAGCAAAGAGAGATCTAAAGGTTCGGGGGTTGGTTATACCTAGGGAAGGTGTTAGCATCCTAAGTATCTGTAGTACTCTACAGGAACCTCTTGTTTAGTATTTGTGTTTACTAAAGTTTGCTTGCTAAGGGAAAAGTACTAAGGGTATCAATCTAAAGTAAAGGGTATATACAAAGTTTGCTCGCAAAGACATCGCATCTCGTGCCTACGTATCCAGACGGGAATGGAATCAGAGCAATCGTAGTTCCCCTATCTAGGGATGAGGATCTCTTGACTATGGTCAAGGTTCTCAAAGGGAAGTAAGTATTCATAAGTAAGTACTTACATGGAGTGCGGCGACTCCTCTTCTAAGTTGAGGTTGTTATGATAAAGGATGTCCACGGCGGGACGGTAAAAGTGAGTACGGCGACTCAAATCCTAAGGCTAGGATAAAGGGGGAATAAAAGGTTGTCCACGGCGGGACGGTAAACATGAGTACGGCGATTCAAATCCTAAGGCTAGGACAAAAGGGGAGAATGTCCTCGGCGGGACGGTTTAAAAGTGAGTACGGAGACTCGAATCCTAAGGCTAGGATAAAAGGGGAGAATGTCCGCGGCGGGACGGTTAAAAGTGAGTGCGGCGACTCGTGTAAATGTAAAGGAAGTTGTTGTTATGTACAGATGAATATGTACAGGCGAATCAGTTTATCCTCGTAACTCAGGAGGTTAGGGAATGAGATGAACATGGTTATAACTCGAAACAAAAATCCTAGCATGTTAAATAACATATGTGGATATGAAAACAAACAAAATTCACAAATAAAGTCAAGTGGAACCACAAGAAATTTCATCTGCAACCGTTTAGGGTTTACACTATAAACGCGCATTTCGCACATGGTCAAACCTGATGAAATATTAGTCAAACATGGAAAATAAAAATATGACATAAAAGTATATATTAAAATGAACACAATGAAAAAAGAATGGGCGAAAAATGATAAAAAATGAGAGAGTTATGATTTTTTGAAGTTTTATGTGAAAAATTAGAAAAAATGGCAACAAGGGTCATCACTGAGGATCGAACCCTGGTCAAGTATAGTGTGCGCGCATGTTCTCTACCGCTGGGGCGGCCATACATCCATTAATTAAATGGAAACAATAAATATACATGCCTTGTTTGCTTTTTTTCCTGGGCAAAACAAAAGAGCCAACACATGATTGCAAAACTACCCATAACTTACTCAATTCTCCATGGATTTTGACAAAGTTTATATGCATCTCACTCAGAAAAATATGCGGAACATGATGGTGGTGTTAGTTTTTGAAAATTCCTCTTACATTTTAAAATTAGATAGCAGGTGTATTTAAGTTTATGTGATGCATGAACACTTCCATGGTTTTGCAAAACATATCATAACTTCCTCAATTTTTATCCAAATTAAACAAACTTTATATGTAACTGGCCTAGAAAAATATGAGGAACATGATGGTGGAATTAGTTTTTTGAAATTCCTTTCTTTTGAAAAATTCAATAGCAGCTGTACCTTAATGTTTATGTGATGCATTTTCATGTAAATGTCATGATACAACCACTTTCAAGCTTAAACAACTATGCACACAAACCACATAAATCACATAGAGTGATTCTGAACCTTTAAATATGTTCTATGTTAATAGAGTATGAATGTAGTATGTCAAATGCAAGTTTTCATTACAAATGCATTTTGTGAGGTGGACTTTGTGACAGTTGGTTTTAATGTCAAATGAACATACAAACACATTACAAATGATAAATACAAGCTGTTAGGACACTCAATCCAACTTAAAACAAGCCAATGCAAGAACTGGTATGTGATGTGCCTCTTTTATGAAAAATGAGCATTTTGAAAATGAGATTTCATGACAGTGTGTTTTTGAACAGAATGACCATGCTAACATCTCAAGAATGTTTAATATAGAGTGTGTGTAATGTGATTTGAGTGAAAAAACAAGTTGTGCAAAAAGTGGCTTGTGATGTGAATGCTTTATGTGACAAATTTGCAATTGAAAAGTGAATTTTAGATGCAGCAAGTTTATGAGCAAAATGGCTACACCAACATCTCAGGAATGATGAATATAAAGTGTGTGTGGTGTATTTTTGGTAGAAACAAGCTTGTGGCAAAAAGTGACTTGGTATGTGAAAGTGTATGTGACCATTTGCATTTGAAAGGTGAATTTTCATGACAGCGAGTTTTTGGATGAAATGAACATACATACATGTTATAAATGACCCATATGAGATGTTCCAAACATTATTTGTGTATAAAAACAGCTAGCATGACATTTAGCATAACAATTGCAAAATTGAGCAAAAAGTGACATTTTCAAGAGGAGTTTTTGGACAGTTTGGTTTCAGGTCTTTCCATCTTATTTTGAATGATCCTACACTTCCTATATGTCATATGAAATGAGTCTAGAACTTCAAATACCATGGAAATTGGCAGCTTGAGAAAATTGTACTTGATTTGCAAAAATACATGTAAAACTTGCATTTTGAAAATGAAAACTTAGGATACTTGCCACAACACTTATGTGATGGTTTGAACATCTTTGAAATGATATTTTTGAGGTGTCTAGACAAGTGGTTTAGGTAGAAATGCATTGGAACGAAATCTGTCATGTAATGTGCAAGGAAATGCTTGAGAACAATACACTTGAAATTCAAAATCTACATTAATTGTTATAACAACTCAAACCAGGTTTTAGGCATGTTTAAAATGATGTATATGAGATGTTTTAACAACTAAATGAGATTAAAGTGTATAAAAAACCAGAACTGGTGTTATGCTTGAAAATATGTGAAAAAGTGCATTTAACAAGTGAGCAACATGAACTGTATCAATTCTGTGCAAAACCATAACTTCCACATCTTACATAAACTAAATAGAACAAGTTCAAGGCATCAAACATGTTAACAAACATCAGGTTATGGAATCACCATGACAAATGCAAGAATTTGGCAAAAAAAACACACTTCTAAGCATGGAAGGACTCATTCTAGCAAAAACAAAACACTCAAGCATGCATACACCTTACAAATAACATAACAAAACTGTTTTGAGCCAAAAAGTTGACATACATTCACAAAATTCTGTTTTGGCTTCATGACATGCATATTTAACAAGTTATCAAAAAATGAGAAACATGAATTTCATGGCATGGTGATGCAAGGATGAGTCTAGACATTACATACCTGTAGTGATGACCCTAAGCAAACTTAAATACTCCTAGAAAAACCAGAGATCCCTTTGAATGCTCCTTTTCCTTTGATTTTGCAAGAATGTCAAAAAAAAACCAATACTCACACCAGTTTGAGATGCAGCTCTTCCAGTTGATTTGTGAGACTTTGGACAGTCACAATATGATATATAAGAGGTGTTGCAAGTGTTGAAACACCAAGAAAGAAGCTGAACCAAGATTTGGCAATTTATGTGGCTTTTGGTTAAAGTGTGGTGGTATGAAAAGTGACTTTGTGATTCTTTAGTTTTTTGAGAAAACTAATGGTTGGAACAGCTTTAGAGGGTCATTTTAAGGTTGTCTATGTGGTCTTTGAAGTGTTTTAAAGTTTGGAGAAAGTTCTGGTGTAAAAGATGCAAATTGGCATTTTTGTGGTTTTTGAAGGATTTGGTGATTTTGGAGAATTTGAAGCAAGGTATGGAAACTGTGATAACAGAAGTTCTCTATGGTTTTTATCAGATGAATTCTGTATGGAATGAGGTGAATGAGCCCTCCTTTTATAGAGAAATAGGTTGAGGTGCTTGCTAGAGACCTTACTTCACCATGAAGCAAGCTTTAAGATTTTTGAAACAAACCTCCCTTGGAGGGTTTTCCACTTTCTCTTCTACAAGACCATATTTTCAAAGTTCCTTGATGGTTTTCTGATGTTTGTAGCAGGCTAGGATCATAGGGAAGGGGCTGGTGCAGCCTTTCACTTTACACCTCATGCTTGGCATTTCAACTTGTCCACTTGCTCCACTTGCAAGGCAATGGACTCAAACCTTAGATTTTGGGCTATTATGCATAATTCTTTCTTGTATCATGCCACATACATCTCATACATCAGATACAATAAGTTGGATCAAGAAAATTTGGCAAATTTGGTGAAAGAAATCAATCTTGAAAATTCAGCCAATGTGGGACTAAAGTGTGAAACCCTTAACTTTGAATACATGTAACTTTCTGCTCATAACTCCTCTTGAGATGTTCTAGTACAATTTAGAAAGCCCTCACATAGCCCTAAAACATTCATGTTTTCCAAGAAATCAAATTCCAATTGAAACTAGGTGAAAAAATCCTCTCAAAGTTGGCTGCACACAAGCTTTTAAGGTGAAAATAACTTAGAATTTTTCTAAGTTATTTTCCCTTCTAGGAATGTTTTTGCTTCTATCTCAAAAAGTATGCATTTTCTGGTTGCGGACTAGTATGTGACTTTTGTAGGACTTGTCAAGATCTTCCAAATGAGCTTTGAACCAACTCAATTGGATGTGTGGTTAAGGAGTTATGGTTTAGCCCTTTTCAAAACCCTAATTTCCCGATTTCTCGATTACTCTCTCATCCTTGATCCAATGTTCATGAAAATTGATATGCAAGTCCATTATGACATAAGGAACAACTTTGATTCACAACTTGGATTCCAATTCTCAAAATTTGAGGAGTTGACTTTTCGGTCAACCGTACGATCGATCGGTGCCGATTGAGTCGCCTGTTGACATTCTGGATATCCTGAGACTTTGATACTTCTTGAATAGACTTTAATAAGCTATATGAACTCCATGGACCTCAATCCCACCATTACAACATCTTCCAACATCAAAGTCAAACCACAGTTGACTTTCCACTAGTTAAAAACCCTAATCGGGGCCTCCTGACTGCACCGTCTTTGATTCTGAATTGATTTCTTCAAATCGACTTCTCATTTGACTTTGATATTATCTTTGATTTCATTCAATGATTGAATTGGCCCAAATCATTGGTTGATCATTCCTTGGTTGTTTTGAATTTGTCGGTGCGAAAACCCTGATTCATCTGCATCTTAAACAAAGAAAAACTTGAACTGGGTTAGGGTTAGATAATCATATGAGTATGATCCTAAAATGATAATGAAGATCTAAGGGTTAAATTTGGGGTATGACACCTTGGATGATTAATAAGTATGAATGCAAATGCACAAAGTTTCATGGAACTCAGATTCTGTGAACATCAGAAAACATCATAGACTTAATTTCATTGGATTACAAAATGTTAGTACATCTTACAAAAGTCTATAAACAAAAAGCTAAATAAAAGCTAACAAAAGTCCTAAGAAGGTTCTCCTAACAACCTCAAGTTGAGCTTCTCAATCTCCTTTTCCATCTAGGCCTTCTCAAGAATGAGCTTATCCACGATCAACTTCCACGGAGTCGACTGAGGACTAGAAGAAAATAAATCTTCTTGCGCCTTTCTCTTCTTGCAAGAGAGCACCTCTTCATTCTTCAACTCTAATTGCTTCTGGAGCTCTGCATTCTCTTCAACAACTACTTGATACTTGTGCTTCCAAGCGTCTTCGGTTTGTCGTGCCTTGCTCAAGGCAATCCTTAGCTTCTCCTCATCAGTCATGAAGATCAAGGTGCACTCCTCTTTTAAAGCTATGGGTTCTTGTCGAGAATAGAGCATCTTCAAATCAATGGCTCTCTTTCGAACCCATTGGAGATAAGGTTCCAAAGAGATACAATTGGGTTTTCCCAGGTCTTTCTTTCCCTTTTTTGTGCAAATGACTTCATGCTTTTAGAATCTTCTCTTTCTGCTCCTGACTATCTTCCTTGAAGAAAACATTTTCCACATGAATACTGTTGGGCTTGTCCTTTAGAGGGTATCCCAACTGTCGACGAGCAAGGACTGGGTTGTAGCTGATTCCTCCATTAGTACCAAGAAGAGGTACATTACCAAAATCTCCACGGCTATTAATGATCATTATTCCCTCATAGTCTCGATTGTACCAATCAATATCAGAGTGCGTGAGAGCCATAATCTTTTGTGACCACCATCCCTTCTTCGGATCCCAAAAGGCGTTAGCTTTAGGCAAGTGTGAAATAAACCACTTGTACAGTAAAGGAGCACAACAGGTGATCATCCCTCCCTTATGGAAATTTCTAAGATGAACAGAGTGATACGCATCCGCTAGCAGAGTAGGTACAGGGTTTTTCTTTAAGAAGATCTTAATGGCATTGAGGTCTACAAAGTTCTCGAAGCTAGGGAACAGAAAGATACCATAAATGAGCAAGGCAAGGATAGCCTCGAATGCATCCATGCTCAAATGATCTGCATAGTATTGAGCTTTTTCAACAAAAAATTCTGCACTCAACCCAAAAACTCCTCTTTTTGTAGTCATGTTCTTTTGAATATCAACCAATCCCAAACGTGTAGCTTTGGCAATATCTTGCTCCTTAGGGTCCTTCTCCATGATCAGAAAAGGAGACTCTTCAAGAATGGGCAACCCAACCAAGTGAGAGTATTCTTCTAGCGTGGGCACTAGCTGATAATCGGGAAAGGTGAAACAATGGTAGAGTGGATCATAAAACTGGAGAAGCGTAGAAAGAAGTCCACTATCCATTTTTATCTTCAATAGTAACAACAACTTCCCATACCTACTCCGGAATCCCTCTGGATCTGTCACCAAGGTACCCAACCTCCTTAGGTCATCTAGTTTAAAACCTTTGTAAGTGTACTTTAAAGTTTTCTTTCTTCCACCATCCATAGCGATCTCTGATGTTTACAAACAAAAAGTCTGAGTTCCATGAAACTTATGATATGATGTTTATGAATGCAAGAATGCACAAACTCAGGTAATGCAAATATCACACATATGCATACAACCACAAGCCTAGGTTTAAAGGACAAGCGTGGATTCAAGGTCTACCCCTCCCCAAAAAGGTGTGTAATATGGATTTCTAAACCTGTAGAGCAGGGTTCTAAACGGTTCTTAGAGTCATCAACCCATCTTTCGGATATTACCAACTTCCCAAATTACTTGGTAATCGATAATATTCTCAAGAGAGTCTCATCCAAGTGTAGTATTGTGTATAAACTATTTCGGAAATACTTCTTATAGCCATCACACTACGTCCTAACAAGGCCAAAGTGGGGTAACATGTGATCTAAAAGTCCACAGTGTCATGGGCTCCTTCGTCGAAAGTAGCATTGTTTTCACGAATACTCGTTCAACAATACTAAACTCTCAAGAGGGCCTACACTGAGCGGTGGTTTCTCAAGTTAGCTTGGTCGGGAATCAACTCCCTATAAGCCTCCTAGAATATACCACCATCCTATCATAATTGCACTCGAGTCCGGGTATAAGACCGTCTCACCACTCAAAGGTCCCAATATCCAACAATCATACAAATATACATGTAAAGCAAATATTCACAAGTATAGCACACAATCAAACAAAATAGGCTAAACCCTCAAGTTTAAGCACTTCCCCAGTGAAGTCGCCATTTCTATTGCGGTGAGAATCGTGATACCAAGCTATTGATTAACTTGAATCTTTAATTCACAAATTCACAACCGGACTTTAATTTATCCAAAGGAAAGGTCTAAAGAGAGAAAGAACCTTTTGCGCAATGTAACAACAACGCTAAGACATTCGGGGATCGGGGGTTGGTTATTCATAGGATAGGTATTTCACATCCTAAACATCTGTAGTACTCTACAGGAACCATTTGTTTGTATGCTAAGCTTGCTAAGTGTTTGCTATGGATTGGGATTGGGTGAAAAGTGTAGGTTAAGACCTAAAGATATATACACTAAGTTTGCTCGCAAAGACATCGCGTCTTCTGCCTACGTATCCTAACTAGGATAGAATCAGAGCAATCGTAGTTCACCTCACTAGGGTTGAAGAACACTTGATTATGATCAAGGTTCAAAGGGAAACAAACATTACAATGCTTGTGTATAGTTTAAGAAAACTCTCTAGATCTAAGTTGAACAACCAAGAAAGGGAAGTAAGTAATCATGACAATGATTCTTACATAGAGTTAACAAACTCTATCCTAAGTTCTAATTGAAAGAGCACTCCTAACAAGGGGTAGGCTTCTTAGACTTAAGCGAAGTCTAGAGGGCAGGTTCTAACTTAACTAAGTATAGATGACTTGACAAAGTCGAGGGAGGGAAATGAGCTATCTATGACCCAAAGGTCAACAAAGATACTTTCCTTTGGAAGGATAGAAGGGGAAGCAACTTGGATGAGAACTAAAGAGTTCCATCACTTGGGGAAACTAAACTTAACAAAGCAAGAACATCAAACAAACATGAATACAAGAAACATGGTTACCACCAAGCATATACAAGCATGTTACAATAAACAAGTACGTCGAATAAGATGAATGGTTACAACCAAAGCATGCAAGCGTATGACAATAGGCAAGCAAAGATGAGTTCTTACAAGACTCAATGAAAGATAAAGACTTAAGCATATCTTGACAAAGATGAAGGTAACGACCAATGCAAATAAGTCAAACATCGTGGAGATATTACATGGAAATTAAATGAATCAAACATAATGCTCACGAGCAACAACTAATTACAATTATATCAAGGGTTTGACAAACATAGATCTCATATTAAGCACAACAACAAACAGGAGAAGAATGAATCCAAAGCTTTGAAATGGTTAGGAGGGTAAAAACCCTAAAAGAAACATGAACGTTTTTAATGCAAATTTGTTTTCACAAATGAGAATCCTAGAATATTAATGCACCACATGAAATATATACAAATACGAGATAGTTGCAAAAAGAACCAATCAAAAATAATAAAAAACAAAGAAGTTATGATTTTTATAAATTTAAACAATTAAATAAGAAAAACAAAAGAAATTAGTGACAAAAAAGAGGGGGAGGCCCTGGTGGGTGTTGAACCCACCACCCTTTGAATACCAACTCAAAATTATACCAACTGGGCCAAGGCGCGTATTTATGAGTGAAAGGAAAAAAATATGCAAAATCATGGAAACAAGGCAAAACGTGAATAATAACAAAAATGGTTGATCTCCACTGTGGATCGAACCCAGGATCTAGAGGTGAAAGGCGCATGATAGAGTGAAGGTTTAACCACTGGGGTGGTGATACATCCGTGTATTTTTCCACCCCTAAAACTTAAATACTTAACAAAACTCAAGAAATCTGGGCAAGGCAAAAACATGAAGGCAAGCAAAAACATGAAAAACGACAACACCATAACTTAATCAATACTCCACCAAATTCAACAAAATTTTAGTCTATCTTGAGTGAAATTTCACAAGGATTACAATGGTAAAGTCAATTTTCCAGGATAATGCATCAAAACTGAAACATGATAGCAGCTGTCATGTGAAGTTTTAGAAATGTATTTTGAAAACCAAGGATCAAAACAAATGCCTTTAAACTCATGTAAGGGCTCAAGAAACTTTCAAATATGTTAATTGATGATTCTAGATGCCAAGGCCGAACAGAAACAGCTTCAATCAAGGACTGATGTGCAAGTGGTAATGTGAAGCTTGAAATTGCAAATTGAAGGTCACAACTCAAAACAGACAGAAATATGAACAGGTGAGGGTATGCACAACTTCAAAATATATGAACCAATGATTCTTGATGCACAAGTCATACCAAAATAAGTCTAATAAAAAATTGACATGCAAGTTGCACAAAATGCCTTGAAAATGCATTATGATGGCCATAGTTCAAAATAAAATGGATCAAGATTAAATGAAGGTGCGCACATCTTCTAAACATGTTATCCAATGATCATAGATGCCTAGATCAATCAAAATCAATTCCAAACCAAAATTGGCATGTAAGTTGCAATTATGGACAAAAGTGCTTGGTATGCAACAAGCTAGCTACAGCTCATGACAGCAAAGATTAATGGCATGTAAGAGTGTGCACAAGTCATAAAGATATTGTTCAGGGAATTTGGATGAAAAAAAATATGCAAAGATGGCACCAAACAGAAATTTACATATGGACTGTCATGGTTTGTACAAGAATGCTTAAAATGCTGTTTTGGCAAGAAGAGTGGAAATTCATGATACAGCCTCCATACGCAACATATACAAAGTGATTCATGCATAAACATAGGATTTAAACATGATGCAAGAACTTAACATGATTGGTGACACATGACTTGGAATATGAAGCAGAAATTGACAGCAAGTATATATGGCAATCTCAAATGAAACTAGGCATATGGTAGCAAGTATGGACTTCACAAAATGGCAAGGTTGACATACATCATCAATCAGTCCTAACCCCTAATGCACATAACTGTTTGCAAGTTTATCATGACAGCTTGGTTTTTTTCAACAGAGACATAAGGCACAAAGATGCAAGTGAACAAAATTTAAACAATTGGGCTGACTGGCAAGTTCAGGGCAGATTCACCATAGGTTTCAATGTATTTGAATAGGGCATACACGTTATCTTAGCTGGCAATGTAAAAAAGGTGTGAACAGAACATGGTACAGTCAAAGCCTATCCTAGTGCCTAAGTGATGACAGTGGTGATGCAAGAGATGAAACCATGCCATGATTCAAAGGGTATCAGTTTTCACATTAACAAACAATATGCAACAAAGTACAAATGGCAGGCAACAACTTTAATGACATATGAACATATCAAGCTATGACAATCATGCTACATGAATCTAATGAAAATATCAGCTTGCACAATCATAGTGCCAAACACAAATCATGATTTCAATGCAACAAGGCTTTTGTGTTAACAAACACCAAACAAAACTCAAAGTAATATAAGGACACCTTAACATATCAAATGGCAAGTATCAAACTTAAAATACATATCAAGACAGTTGCAATCATCAAGATATCAAAAAATAGGTTTTGGTCCTCATCATTCCAATGAGTCATCCCAACAACCTTGGCAAGTTTAATGAAGCAGAACCACTCACAAGCAAGCTCAAAAAACGTTAAAGACCAATTTTCAACACACACAAGCTCTCAAAAGATGGTAGATCAAAAAATGACTTGTTGGTGGAAAAGATGCATATGGGCTGAAAATGCAAGAACAAGATCTGTTGCAGAACCAAACCAAACTAGCTTTCCACAATGCAAACATCACATAAACACTTACATGAGGGTTTATACACCAAGAAAATTAACTAATCATGATCATGATATGAAAGTGGTAATGCTACAGCAGTAGGTTAATATTCACAAACAGAACCAATACAAGACAACATTAAGGCATGACAAAGCAACTAACCTTACAAGTTCACACATGACACATAATGACAGTTAAAAGACCTCAAGGATTAACACAACCACAACATGTTGCATAAGGATTATGAGAATAGAATGCATTAATGGGTAGGCAGATATGAAAACTGGCAGATTTGCACATAAGACATATTTGCATTCAAACACCAACATGTCAAGTATGTATATGACAGAAGTAAAAAGGATAGTAACCACTAACCTTTTGTAGACCTCTAAACAAGCTTGTTGCAATATGAAATGCCTTGAGAAAGCTCCAGCTGCTGTCCAACTTTGCTTTGATGAAAACAACCCTTGCTTGCACTTGAAGGAACTTGTGACAAATCTCAAAATAAATGAGGATGAGGTTGTTTTATGTTATGGACAGTTGATACATCATATATCAAAGGTGTATGGAGGGTTAAGATGATGAAAACAGGTCTGGACAGATATTTGCTTGATTTTGAGTGTGAGGTCAAACTTGCTTGGTTTGAAAGTTGACTTTTGGGAGAATGGAGTTTTTGAGTGGTTTAAGAGTATGAACACCTTCCACACACCATTTATGGATTTTGCAGATGGTTTTTGGAGGATTGGAGTGTGTGGAAATGGATTTGGGAAGCCAACTGCTCAACGCAGATTTTGATGAAATTTGGAATTTTGAAAATGAAGCAAACAAGAAAAGAGTGAGAGCTGTGGTTTTCTCTTGGTTCTAAGAGTGCTCTGGTGTGTTGAGTATTATAGAAGGAGCCTCTATTTATAGGAAAAATGAAGGGTGAGGACAGATTTGTAACTTTGGCACTTTTGGAGGGAGTTTGAAAAGGTAACTTTGCTTGAGGGTTTGATGAAGCTGCAAAATTCAAATCTTTGGCTCAGGTGATGCATTGCTCAAGTGGTATGAATGAAATAATGGTGATTGGAGTGGCTAGGCAATAGGGGGCTGTTTGCTGCAAGTGTGCCAAAAAGTTTCTCTTTCTTCCATTATATGATTAAAATACTCCCACTTGCCTCCAAGTTGCAAAATTCACTAAACCTCTTTATTTTCTGCATTTCTTCTCTTAAAATCCTCTAAATATCAGATAGAAATATGATCCAAGGGCTGAGAACAGCTCAAGTGGTCAAAGGATGAGTTTGTGAAAAATTGAAAGTGTGGGACTCAAGTGTTAAAACCTCATCTTGTTAAATTCATAACTCTCAGCTCATAAGGGCTATGGAGGAGTTCTAATACATTTTGGAAAGCCCTAATGTAGCTCTACAACTTTCATGTTTTCATGATTTTTAAATTCCCAAAGGAACTTGGCCAAAAAACCTCTCAAAGTTGCTGAAAGACAAGCCTAAAAGTGAAACAACTTAGAATTTTTCTAAGTTACTTTTCCCTCTTGTAATGAATTTGGTCATAACTCCAAACCTATACATTTTCTGATCATGGATCACCTTGGGACTTTTGTAGGACTTTTCAAGAGCTTTCCAATGAGCTTTGAACCAACTCAATTGGATGTGTGGTTAAGGAGTCATGGTCTTGCCCCTTTCAAAACTCTAATTCTCGACTTTTGCGATTACTCCTCAATCCTTGATCCAATGGTCATGAAATTTTATGCGTAGGTGCAATATCTTCTTAGTAACATTTTTGATTCATATCTTGAGGTCAAATTCCTTATGAGTGAAGAGTTGACTTTTCGGTCAACCGAACGATCGATCGGTGACTACCGAGTCAACTGTTGATGCTCCGGGTCTTTTGAGGCCTTGAAACTTCTTGAGTAGACTTTACTAAGCCCTATGAACTTT
Source organism: Lathyrus sativus (assembly GCA_963859935.3). Classification (NCBI taxonomy): domain Eukaryota; kingdom Viridiplantae; phylum Streptophyta; class Magnoliopsida; order Fabales; family Fabaceae; genus Lathyrus; species Lathyrus sativus. The sequence continues at coordinate 181,647,562 of OZ012737.1, forward strand.
ATGGACCATGATCCCACCATTGTAACACCTTTTAAATCAAAAGTCAAACCACAGTTAACTTTTCCTAATCGAAAACCCTAATCGGGTATCCCAACTGCACTGTTCTTGATTCCTGGGTGACAACCTTAAATTGGATTCATGCTTGATCCAATGGAATATATTTGATGATATGGAGACTTATCTCAAGGAGAACCAATCCAAAACGTTGACTGATTAACCTTCGAAACCTCGATTTCGGTTGTACGAAACCCTGATTCCTGTATCTTAACAAAGACAAACTTGAAATGGGTTAAGGTTAGATAATCAAATGAGTATGATCCTAAAATGATGATGAAGATCTAAGGGGTCAAATTTTGGGGTATGACACATATCAACACATATAAAAACAAGATCAACCAACAAATCTCCATAATTTCATCATACAACAATTAATCAAGAGAAACCTAGGAATTCTATAATGAGAGTAAGGACTTCTCATCTCTACCCCATCATGCAATACACCTAAATTGAAAGTCATTTCTCCTCTCTTACCTTAGATTTCAAGTCATGATAGTGAATTGAACAGTTTCTATGGATTTCTCTTCCCAATTCTAACTCTCCTTCTCCAAAAGCTCTTGGTTCCTCTTTGCCTCTTATTTTATGTATTGACAGATTTCTCTAAAAACCTAGTTTCCTCCCTACTTTTAGAATTTATAAGGTTTCTCAATATTTCTCAAAATTATGGTTTTGCCCAACTTATTACTAGCTTTTCTCCTCTTGCTTCATATTTTCCTCAATTTCTACAAATGGCTCAAATCTCCTATTTCACCAATTTTCATATTTTATTTTTAATAATAATTAAAATTTTAATTATTTTTATTATTTTCTAATTTATTATACCTTCTCACTACACCCTACTTTCACTATCATACTCCAACAACATATAATCATATAATTTTATTTAAATGCACATCAACATCAATTAATTAAATAAACTAAATTCAAATAATTCAATTAAATAATTTAATCAAATTTAAGGTGTTACAAATGTCATGCCACAATAAAGATGTGGTGCAATTTTTATTCAACTTAAACATACCACATAAGATTAATGAATAACCACATAACGATTATACCTAATCGCGATGTGAGCAAAAATCCTAGCATAAAAGTTATATTTATGTCAAAGAATGAAGGTTCTTAAGATAAACTTTTAGAAAGAGTTCTTCTATATATGAGTAGAGTCTTTCTCACCATTAAAGCTCAATTAATATTTTGTATAATTCATTTTATATCTTTTAATTATATTTAATTGCATTATAAGTAGGGATGGAAATAAGCTGGATCGAGTTAGGCTTTGTCAAGCCTGAGCCTGGTCGGCTAAAATATTCAAAGTCTAAGCCTAGTTTGTAGCCTATTATAGGCTTATTTTTATGCTTAAACTTGGCCTTTTTGAAGGCCTGATTGACCTACTAGCCTATTTAAAAGACTACTTCATTTGAACGTTTGTAAATAAAAAATTCAATTAATGTCAAATAAACTAACAAATTAAAAGATCATTGAGACTAAATGTTTTTTTTCATTGTCTCATTCAAGTTTGCCTATTAGCATAAGTTTGGTGATAATATTTGTTGGAGAGAACTTATGGGAAAAAACTTATGACAAGAACTTATGACATTGTTTATAATGTTTTTTCAACTTATTTTTATAAGTTATTCAAAATAACTAAGCTTTATTTTCGTATTTTAATTCAAAGTATAAAATACAATATAACAATAATAATTTTTTTGAATTTTTTATAAATAGACCGGTCTAATAGGCTTAAAAGGTTTTTCTTACGGTCTATGGCCTAGCCTCTTTAGTTAAATAGACTTATAAAAAAGTCCAGGCATTTTCTATTTAATGAAAAGTTTGACCAGACTTAAACCTATGTAGACTAGACCGTAGGCCCTTGTTAGTTGGCCGGATATATTCTCACCCGTAAGTAAATGTCCCTTTAATAAAGAATAAGTAACTGAATTTCGAAGCAACCATGTACTATTGTATACAATTTTTCTTTGAATTTATTGTTTATCATTTTTATTATGTTATTTATTTGAAATCCATGCCTTGAAATTCATCTTCTTTTTTTCTCTAACTATTTCTTAGCAATGAGGATGCGTCCATGCATGGATCATATATCACATGGGAATCTCATCAAAACCAAGCCATGAATCATGGCCCATGATTAAAAGGAAAGCAACAAAAGCAATGATAAATAATAGAGAAAGTTAAAGCATTAATTATGTTGTGGGGATAAAGACCTATCGAGAAAACAATGTTGGTAGTGATGAACCATAACTAACTTCACGTGCACTATAGAAATCAACATGATTCTCAATTAAATAACATGGTTTGGTAGCAAGGACTTTCTCAGTCATTTTACCCTAGTGAGTACCCCACTAGAAACAACATATTAGTCCTTCTACCCCAGTGCGTACGACTATATGACTTATACCCCACTAGGAACGACATCTCAGTCATTCTACCTCAGTGAGTACCCCACTAGGAACGACATCTTAGTCATTCTACCCCAGTGTGTACGACTATATGACTTATACCCCACTAGAAACGACATCTCAGTCATTTTACCCCAGTGAGTACGAGTCTTGTCCAAGTCTATGCAATGCAAACCATGATAACTGACTCGTGATAAAAATATGCACACGCACATAATTCAACATAATGAATTACTTACCACATACATTGATATTTATTTATACAATGTTTTCACGCTACAAAGGTCATCATCGATAATGACATTTTTATAATCATAACATTCTTACTTAAAACATTACCACCACACTTAGTAAATAATACACAAAGTATCAACATAATCCAATATCAATACACATAACACACATTAACGATTAATCATAGAATAATTAGTTCATCATCAATAATTAAATTCACTATTCAAATGGTATACAACACATTTTACAATAAAATTACAACTGTATTATCATTACAAAAAGCAATAACTATCATGCATTTCATGTTGTCACACACAAAAATTTACTTATGCAAGCATACACACAAGTATTCGATATATTATCCACAAATAATTTCACAACCGACAACAAACAGTGCAACAATTCATTAATAGAACATATACGCAATTGACTTCCCAAACATATTAGATATAAAAATATTGGGAAACCAATTCTATTATATATACTATGTTATAGCCCTGTTCATTAGCTTTCCAACACTTCGAACAGGGACCAAAACAGACTTACGGATCAAAAGTTATGTCAAAAATGATTTCGACCGAAAACATGAACAGTTGTGACGGACAGCATGTAGACTTTTCTGCCTTTTTCACCGCTGGAGACCTTCCAGACCTCCGATTTCGATTTCGTAAAAACCCAAACTCTCAGAAAATTATAACTCATCCAATACTGTAATTATTTCAAGTTAATTTACATTTTTAACACAATTAAACCATCTAATTATCATTTTAAGATAATGCCTAAAACCTTTGAAATTGATGGATATAGGTTCAATGCTCAAAAAAAGAAAAAGAATACACACATATAATGCACACAAATTCATCATACAATCATCATATAACAACCACCATGGAAATTAGATATTTTTATCCTAAATATGCTACTACCCATCATATACTATCATAGAATCTCATAACCATGTAAAGACTCACCCTTACCTTGGTTTCTTGATGAACTCTTGAGTTTTCTTCTTATATTTTCTTCTCCTCTTTTCCCCTTTTCTTTTTCTCTATGATAACTTCTTTTTTTCTTTTTCCTCATTAACCCTATTTTTCTCCTTATATATAAAACCCTTATTACAACTAATTCTGGTAACTAATGGGCTTACTAATCATACCCTCATCTTACTCTTCACATTCTCAATTTAATGCCCAATTACTTATTTCTACAATTTTCACATACTATTCCACCAAATAAAATAAATTAATTCAATTAAATCAAATAAATCAATTAATTCATATAACTAAAATAATTCAAATAAATCAAATATGCATAAAATCACTCAATTAATTAATATAATATAAATAAATAAATAATTACTAAAAATTGGAGTATTACAACCCTCCCCCACTAAAATATTTTCGCCCTAAAAAATTACCTCAAACGAACATCTCAGGATAAGACTCTCACATCTGACTCTCAAGTTCCCAAGTCACATTTCCACCAGCTGGCCCTCCTCAAGCTACCTTCACCAAGGCAATCTCTTTACCTCAAAGTTGCTTCAACTCCTTCTCTATCCACATAGGTGATGTTTCCACAGTCAGGTTATCTCTCACCTGCACATCATCTACTTGGACTACATGAGATGGTTCCGCAATATATTTCCTCAACTGAGATACATGGAACACATCATGGAGATTAGCAAGCGATGGTGGCAAAGCAGCCTGATAGGCTACCTCTCTTATCCTCTGCAAAATCTGATAAGGACCAATAAAATATGGTGTCAACTTACGAGACTTCAATACTCTACCAACACTAGTTACATGAGTAACTCAAAGAAATATATGATCTCCCTCTTGAAACTCAAATGCTTTCCTCCTCTTGTCATGATAACTCTTCTGACGACTCTGAGAAATCTTCATTTTTTCCCGAATCATCTTAATCTTATCAGTAGTCTATTGGACTATCTCAAGTTCAACCACAACACTCTCTCCCGACTCATACCAACACAATGGCGTTCTACACCTCCTACCATACAACGCTTCACACGGTGCCATTCCAATACTCGAATGAAAACTATTATTGTAAAGAAACTCAATTAAAGGCAAGTAGTTATCACAAACACCTCCTTTTTCCAACATACAAGCTCTCAAAAGATCCTCAAACGATTGAATTGTCCTCTCAGTCTGACCATTTGTTTGCGGATGATAAGCAAAACTCAAACAAAACTTCGTACCCAAAGCACTTTGCAAACATTCCCAAAATCTCGAATCTCTATTTGACACAATGCTAGATGGAATACCATGCAAACTGGCAATCCTCTCAATGTGCAACTTTGCTAACTTCCCTAACGGGTAATCCATTCTCATTGGGATAAAGTGAGCAGATTTCGTTAATCTATCCACAATGACCCAAATAGCTCCACAATTACTCAACGTTCTAGGTAAACCATACACAAAATCCATTGATATGATATCCCATTTCCACTCAGGAATAGATAACAGTTGCATCAAACCCGACGGTTTGTGATGTTCAATTTTCGACTTTTGATAAGTCAAACAAGAATACGCAAACTCTGCAATTTCTTTCTTCATACTATGCCACCAAAATATTTTCCTCAAATCCTGATACATCTTAGTAGCACCCGGACGAATGCTCAATCTAATACGATGCCCTTCCTTAAGAATACTCTTCTTCAGCTCAACTATATCCGGAACACAAACTCTATCATAACATTTCATAATACCATTTTCAGCAATCCGAAAATCACCACTTTGACCTTGATTGATCAAAGTCAATCGATCTACCAAACTCAAATCAGAGGGGATGACCACACTCACTTGACCTGCATGGGGGATATCAATCTCGATCCTCTGGGGATGACTTTATTCTGCCGAACAAATCAAACTTGAACTGCTGAGGAAAAAAGTGCATACAAACAAACTGTTGGGAATAAGTATACACTCAACCGCACACTCAACTTGCATATCCTTTCCTGTGGAAACAAGCTCTTATTAGGGACAAGGTGCATTCGGACTGCTGAGGCTAGATGCACAAATTCCTCCTGCCGGGGATGAATGAGTCTCAACTACACACCTTCTTTTCATGGGGATGGTGATCCTACCGGGAATACACCTCTGAAAAACTTCCCCCAAGGGTAACGACCCTGCACAAACAACAAGATATCCTGCACAATAGAAACTATCTCGGTCCTCATCCGTGACATTATTCAAATAAATCAAAGTTTTAATGATTATTGGCAAAGCCTGCAAGTTTATGTACACAAAAATTTATCAAAACATCGGGCGTTTTTTCGTAAACAAAACAGTAAAGCCAAAGCAAGAACAACAATTTACTGAATAGTATATGCTTTATTGACAAATGGCTTGTAAATAGGCAGATTTTACAATAGATGCAACCCCTAAATAGAGGAAGCTGCGCAAAAATTTGCAGAAATGCACAGAAATATACAAAATATCGGCAATGTGGCACAAACAAACACCATGTATCGATCCGTCTATGACTCGCTTGACTTCAATGCTTCGCCTTCTGATGAAATTGATTCGGATGAACGGCCCTCAGATCCTCCCTCAATCCACTATACTCTAAAGATCAATACGCAAACCGCAGTCATTTGCTTTTCAAAATCCCTAACTTTTGCCTGAATCTCCCTTTCGGGTTTTCAATTCACCGGGATACGCATTTTTGCCAAAGTCGCCTTTTAAGGTTTTCAACTTTGCGGGTTTACATCATTTCTTTTTATCCCTAACTTTTGCCCGAACCCATTCTTTCTGTGGTTCGTTGGGATGCCCCATTTTTGCCTGGATATTCTTTTTCTTTCCAGTGGGTCTCTTTAAGCAAAGTATCTTTTAACTGCGTCTGTGTTCACATGGGATGTGAAATCTTCACCATCCATGGTTGATAACAGCAAGGCTCCTCCAGAGAAAACCTTTCGCATGACATATGGACCTTCATAGTTGGGAGTCCATTTGCCCCTGTGATCTGTCTGTGGAGCGAGAATCTTCTTCAACACTAAATCTCCTGCCTGAAAGCTCAGAGGATGCACCTTCTTATCAAAAGCTTTCTTTATCATGCTCTAGTATTAACGACCATACGCAATGGATGCCAACCTCTTCTCATCCATCAGGCCGAGCTAACTCAATTTGTTTCTCACCCATTCTGCCTCATCAAGTTTGACGTCAACCAGAACTCTCAAAGAAGGAATCTCGACTTCTAATGGTAGGACAACTTCCATACCATACACCAGCGAGAAAGGAGTTGTCCTAGTTGAAGTATGCACCGTAGTACGATATTAATGCAAAGCAAAGGGAAACATCTAATGTCAATCCTTATAGGTTACAACTATCTTCAGCACTATCTTCTTTATATTCGTGTTGGCCGCCTCAACAGCGTCGTTCATCTTCGAACGATAGAGAGAAGAGTTGTGATGCTCAATCCTAAAACTCTGGCATAGTTTCTTCATCATCTTGTTATTCAAGTTCAAACCATTATCAGTAATGATTCTCTCAGGCACTCCGTAACGACAAATGATGTCCTTCTTGATAAACCAGGCTACAACCTGTTTGGTGACATTTGCATAGGAAACGACTTCAACCCACTTAGTGAAATAGTCAATTGCTACTAAGATGAAGCGATGTCCATTGGATGCGGTTGGCTCAATCTTGCCAATCATGTCAATGCCTCACATGGAAAAGGGCCAAGGAGACACCATGACGTTCAAAGGACTCGACGACACATGAATCTTATCAGCATAAATCTGGCATTTATGGCATTTCTTTGCATACTTGAAGAAATCGGACTCCATAGTCAACCAATAATACCCTGCTCGTAATAGCTTTTGAGACATGGCATGCCCGCCGGCGTGCGTGCCAAAGGCACCTTCGTGAACCTCTTCCATAAGAAGACTTGCTTCTTTCTCGTCCACGCATCTCAATAGTACCAAGTCAAAATTCCTCCGGTAGAGTACACCGTCTTGGTTTAGATAGAAATTTCCAAACAACCTCCTCAAAGTCTTCTTATCCCGGGTCGACGCCCATGGAAGATACTCTTGGTTCTTGAGAAAATTCTGGATATCATAATACCATGGCTTGCCATCTAAAGCTTCCTTTATCGCAAATACAAATGCTGGCCTATCAAGGCGCGAGATAACTATTCTTGGAGCATCATTCCAGTAGTTCACCTTGTACATTGAGGATAATGTCGCTAGAGCGTCTGCCATCTGATTCTCCGCTCTTGGCACGTGATGAAACTCCACCTGGTCAAAGAAAGGCAACAACCTCCTGGAGTAGTTCATTTAAGGAATCAGATTGGGCTGCCGAGTCTCCCACTCTCCTTTAATTTGATTAACAACTAAAGTTGAATCACCATAAATATCAAGGTTTTTTTATTCTCAAATCAATCGCTTCTTCAATACCCATGATACATGCTTCATACTCAGCTTCGTTTTTTGTGCAGGGAAATGTCAAGTTGGTAGTGAATGGTATATGAGAACCATGGGGAGTCGTGATAATTGCCCCAATTCTGCTGCCATAAGAGTTAACAGCACCATCAAAGATCATTTTCCACTGGGAGCTTTTCTCGGGACCTTCATCTGGTAGTGGCTCACCATAGTCTTTCATTTTCAGAAACATGATGTCTTCGTCAGGAAATTCAAATTTCATCGGTTGATAATCATCAATTGGTTGCTCTGTAAGATACTCTGACAGAACAGTCCCCTTAATGGCCTTCTGAGAGATATATTGAATGTCGTATTCAGTCAAGACCATCTTCCACCTGGAAATCCTTCCCAAAAGTGCTTGCTTTTCAAAGACGTACTTAATCTGATCCATGTTCGAAATCAACATGGTTGTGTGATTTAGCATATACTATCTCAGGCGTTTGGCAGCCCAAGCGAGTGCACAACACGTCTTTTCCAACATTGAGTACCTGGACTCACAATCTATGAACTTTTTACACAAGTAGTATATGGCATGCTCTTTTCTTCCAGTCTCTTCGTGTTGACCAAGAACACAACCCATGTTGTTCTCAAGAACCGTTAGATACATTATCAATGGTCTTCCAGCTACTGGAGTTATCAGTATCGGAGGCTCCTGCAAATACTCTTTTATTTTCTCAAATGCCCTTTGGCAATTTTCATTCCAGACGACCGCCTGATCTTTCTTTAACAATTTGAACATGGGTTCACACGTGGCTGTGAGATGAGATATGAACCTAGCAATGTAGTTCAATTTATCCAAGAAACCACGAACCTCTTTTTCTGTTTTCGGCGCTGGCATTTCTTGAATTGCTTTTATTTTCACAGGATCGACCTCGATTCTTTTTTCACTGACAATGAACCCCAGCAACTTTCCTGACCGTACACCAAAAGTGCACTTGTTCGGATTCAACCTCAGTCTGAATTTCCTTAACCTCTCAAACAGCTTCAAAAGGTTCACCAGATGTTCCTCCTCCGTTTGTGACTTTGCAATCGTGTCATCAACATAGACTTCGATCTCATGATGAATCATATCATGAAAGAGCATCACGATTGCCCGCTGATAGGTTGCCCCTGTATTTTTTAACCCAAAAGGCATTAACTTATAACAGAAAGTCCCCCACAGTGTGATAAAAGTTGTTTTCTCCATATCCTCCGGCGCCATTTTAATCTGATTATATCCGGAAAAACCGCCCATGAAGGAAAACACTGAATACTGCGTAGTATTATCAACAAGTACATCAATGTGGGGGAGCGGGAAATCATCCTTCATGCTCGCTTTGTTCAAGTCTCTATAATCAACACACATCCTTACTTTACCTTTCTTCTTAGGCACAGGTACGACGTTAGCGACCCACGAAGGGTAGTTTGTCACGGCGAGAAATCTTGCGTCCAACTGCTTCTGGACTTCTTCTTTGATTTTTACCACCATGTCTAGTCTGGTTCTCCTGAGCTTCTGCTTGACAGGTGGACACTCTTCATGCAAAGGCAAGCGATGAACCACGATATCTATGTCAAGACCGGGCATATCTTCATATGACCAAGAAAAGATATCCTTATACTCTTGGAGCATTTCAACCAATCTTTGCTTGGCATCACTCTGCAATGCAGCCCCTATCCTGACTTCTTTTCTGGCTTCCTCAGTACCCAAGTTGACGACCTCAATTTCTTCCTGATGAGGCAGAATGACTTTCTCTTCCTGTTTCAGTAGCCTGGCTAACTCTTCAAGTAGGTCTTCATCCTCCTCAATCACTTCTTCGGCTTGAAAGATCGGATTATCAAAGTCAAAGCGAGTCATAGACGATTCTGGAGCGGTGTCATCTGCAAGGTGAAACCTGCAATGATGATGGTTTAATGCTTAAAATGATATGCAAACAAGCATAAACCACATTGACATTTTATTGTTAAAATAAAACAAGAAAAACAGAGATCACAATATTTGAATGCGAGAAAAACACCCTTTGATTAATTGATAAAATAATTGTTCAACATATAAGATTAGGCCCTACAAACAAAGACCACTATGCTCTGGGTAGAACATAGGGCTACACATAATCAAGAAAACAAATTATTACTCTTCTCTAGTCACTTGGACGACTTCCTTAACAGTCCGGTTGTTTAGGCTCTGACCCGGAATGCATGGCCAAATCTATGAATCCATATCCCAATCGTTATCCCCTTCTTTGTCGAACACAACATTGATCTGCTCAAACATCACCCCATTGCTGGTGAATTGGACGGGTCCCTTGTAGCGTGGCGCACTCTGTGAATAAGAGGATGGGCTGTACCCCAGTCCGAACTTGTCTTGTTTGTTGGGGATGCTCAGAACTTGGCCCCAACCCTAAGAGGCTCCGGATTTCACCACTGCCTGTACTTCTTTAAAAGATGACGTGGCAACCTCAGGTACTTTTTCTACAACCGGTGTTTTCTCCTTAATCTGCACAGTCTCGAAAGCCTGACATAACGTCTCGTGGATCTCACCGTCAACTTCGACGTATTTGAACAAAGACAAATGACTTATCATAATATCATCTTCCCCATAAACAGTAACAACACTGCCACCCACCATATATTTCAACTTCTGGTGCAAAGTGGACGTAACAGCGCCTGCCGAATGGATCCAGTGTCTTCCCAACAGACAGCTATATGCTGGTTGAATATCCATGATATAAAACACAACATCAAAAACTTCCGAACCAACTTGGATCAAAAGAGTCAATTCCCCAAACACGGACGAACCTTCTTGTCCCATCAAAAGCTCGAACCACCAAGTCACTTGGGGTGCACATTATCCCTCGGGTGTCTAGCTTCATTAAAGCTTTCTTGGGTAACACATTCAGTGATGACCCATTGTCTACCAGCATGTGTGACAACACAACCCCTCTACATTCGATGGATATATGCAGTGCCAGATTATGATTCCTTCCTTTGGGCGTCAAATCAAGATCAGTAAAGCCCATCCCGTTACCCGCATTAACGTGTTCCACTACTCCTTCCAGCTGATTCACAGATATCTCCTGTGGCACATATGTTGTATTCAAGATTCTTAAGAGAGCATTTATGTGTGCTTCAAAACACAACAACAATAACAGAATGAAGATCTTTGATGGCATTTGCTATAAGTGATCTACGATCTTGTAGTCACTCTTCCTGATCAACCGTATAAACTCTTCTGCTTCCTTCAACAACGACTCTTTCTCACCATCCTGAGAACTCTCTTCGACCAACACTTTTCCTTTACCCTTATCATATTTCTCAGCACTCACTTCGAGAGGTGAAAATACTCTTCCGCTTCGGGTTATTCCCCCGGTCCCTACCAAATTGTCAACAGCATCCAATGGTGAACCTTTCAGTTCCTGCTTCTGACCATTACAGTATACCTCGGCTCCGTTATTCCACATAATAGCCTTAGTGCTCTCATAGGATACAGGTCCAGCTTTAGTAATTATGATAGTGGGTGGCCTTGGAGGCGCAAAAATAGTGATTATTTTGTAAGGAATCAAAATTTTCGCAACTTCATTCTTCTCTTCATCGACTACTTTCTCATCTTTCTTCTCTGACACTTTGTAAAAATTATAGAATACCATCATTCATCAGCTTCTAAACATGACTCTTCAACTTCTCGCATCCCTCAGGATGGATCAAACACTCTGCACAAGCTCTACCACAACCAGGAAATACCCCTCAACCCAGCAGTTTATCCTTTACGAAACTCAATGGAGTCTTCAATTCTTCAACATTAGCTACCAAGTTCAAACCCTCATCCTCAATAATGGCATTAACCCTAGCTGCCCCATGATTAGGCATGGGATTCTGCACGACATTGGGTGCATCGTGAGAGAAGTTGATGGCTTTGCTGTCGATAAGGTCTTGCACCTTATGTTTGAATGCTTTACAATTGTCGATGTTATTGCCGGGAGCACCAGAATGAAAAACACATCTAGCATTAGCATCATATCCGGGTGGTGGTGCACCGGTCAAAGGAGCCAAAGTCCTTTTCTGAATCAATTATAATTGCATCAAGTGTTAAAGCAACTGCGAGTATGGCATCGGTGGCGCATCAAACTGCCAATTTATTGCTTTGCCCCGATCCTGAAATCTGCGAGGAGCATAATTTTGTTGTTGCTGCTGTGGTTGTTATGGTTGTGGTACTGCAGGAATTCTAATGCTTGCAACCTGAGGTTGCTGTTGATGGTACTGCTGACCTCTACCCTTGTTTCTGTTTCGGGAACCTAAGACTGCATTAGTTTCCCCCTCTCTCCTTTTGTTGCCAAAAATTTTCTTAACTCCTATAGCTGAGGATCCTTCACCGGCTTGAATTTTACCCAATTTGATTCTGTTCTCAACTCTTTCTTCTGTAATAATTAGATCTGATAAGCTCCCCAATATGTTGCCGACCAACTTCTCGTTATACACCCCCGGTAATGTAGCAACAAACATGTCTATCAACTCCCTCTTCACCATAGGAGGTTGCACTCTGGCTGCCAATTAACGCCGTCTCTGGGCGTATTCTTTGAAGCATTCATTATTTGTCTAAGATAGGTTCTGCAATTCGACCCTGTTTGGTGCTAGATCACTGTTGTATTGGTAATTCTTAACAAACCCCTCAACTAAATCCCTCCAACTTCGGATGTTAACTGGCTCTAGCCCCATATACCATTCCAGAGACGGACCAGAAAGACTGTCCTGGAAAAAATGCATAAGAAACTTTTCATCGTCAGAATAGGCAGACATCTTGCGGTAGTAGGAATGAATATGAACCCTCAGACAGGTTGTCCCCTTATACTTATCAAAGTCCGGGACTTTGAACTTCAGAGGGACCTTCAAATCTGGGATCAGCCCCAAATTTGCCATATCCAACCTCATAGAATTCTGATTCTCATAACTCTTCATCTTTTCCTCGAGAAGCTTAAACCTCCTGTCTGCGTCAGATGGCAGACCAACACCAACATCCCTCATAGAGAACACATCCTCTTGATCATCTTCCTTCCACTGAGGGGAAATATTCCCATGCAAAGCACACGTAGGTCCAGGAATATGAACTCCTGTCTGATTTCCTCCGCCCGGAGGGATAACAACTGTAGGACCAGTATTAGCATGTGGAGTACCATTGTCATTTAGAGGAGGAACAACAGCGGTTCCACCGTGAACCACACTGATCCTGTCAACCCTAGCAATTAACGGTTGCACCAAAGTTCTTAGCTGTCTTTGGCCATTGGCGACCCCTTGCATCATATCCATGAATTGGGCCATCCTATCACGGAACTCCTGAAGCTCAGCTTGAATCTGATCCATAATCCTACGTTGATTTCCCTGAGAAGCGTAGCAATGAGTCGCTTGGTTGTCAATCTTGAAACAAGCTGAACAAACCACATAGATAAGGTTAACGGTTCCGGAGCACCTACGAGGCAAAAATGAGAAATGATGCAGTATGCAGACATGTAAAAATGCGTTAGGGAAAATTTCCCCTCGATTCTAGTTCTACGAGAACAGCAAGACAAAGGGAAGCCAACAGATAAGCATAGAAAACTCCTCATAAATAAAATGAGAGCCAAGAGTCAATGTACAACACAACACTGAATACAACGGAATCAAAATGACCTCAGCCAACAGATTTGGTAATGGTCAAGATGAAGGTGAGAAAATACTTAGAATGGGGGGGGGGGGGGTTGAATAAGTATGACAAATAATCAAAGATTCAAACACAATTATTTTTATCCTGGTTCGTTGAACTCAACTACTCCAGTCCACCCTCTCAAGAGTGATTTGCCTTTCTCAGTCAAGGACTTAATCCACTATTTAATCAAACAGATTACAATAGTAACACCTAAGAACAACTGTTCTTAGTCTTCTCAAGAGCTACTGATCCCAACTGGATCCTCTTAAGGAAACCTTTTACAATCAATGTAAAACTATTACAAGAGTAAGAATGCTTCTAAAAAGCTATTATCACAACTGTGATATTTCTCTTATGTTTAAGAACAATGTTACAGCAAATAGAATGTAAGAGCTTTTGAGAGATTTGCTTTGATAAGTGATTTTTGCAAAATGTTCGTCTTTGAAGAAGATGGAGTGGACTTCTTTATATAGGCACTTAGATCCATGAAGTCTTCTCAACGTTGGAGGCTGTGCTGAAAAAGCCTGGTGCCTTTTGTCTTTACGTTGGAGGCTGTGCTGAAAAAGCCTGGTGCCTTTTGTCTTTACGTTGCAGAAACTTTCCCTTAGAATGGAATGCACAGATAAAACCTTTTTGTCTGTGTTCTTGTGTCTAGCATAAAAGAGGAAAGAGCTGTTGAGATATGCCAACGGACATATTCAAATCTTCTTCACTAAGTAAGTTCAGCTATCAACATCAGAGTCTGGATCTTCAGAATGTCCAGAGTAGAGATCTTCTGGATCTTCAGAGTCTTGGGATGTTCTTCAGATTATGCTGAATCAGAGTATATGCAGCTTGTGTGCTTGAGCGTGTAGCTCTGTCAGAGCAGAGTCTTCTATATCAGATTCTCAATACTATGCAGTGCAGTATCTTCAGAGTCTTCTGATGACTAAGCTTCTGAACTCTCAGAGTCTTCTATTCTTTAGAGGCTTCTGCTTCAGAATCTTCAGTAGACAGCACTCAGATTCTTCTGGAGACAGCGTTCAGATCTTCATTTAAGATGCTCTTGAACCTTTGAAGCCTTTCATAATATCATTGTTCAGATCCAAATTTTCTCTTTAAGAATATTTTCTTTAGTACCTGTAGCAAACAGTCCAGAACAAATTTAGAGTATATAATTCTTGAATACAAAATTCATAAGTGTTATCATCAAAACATAGAGATATTACTAAGAAATAATCTGTGTTCTTACAATCTCTCCCTTTTTGATGATGACAAAACATAAGAAATTTTGTTCAATAAAAAAGTATGGATTATAACTCCCCCTGAGATTAACAATCTCCCCCTGAAATGAATACTCTAATAGAAGAAAACACTTCCCTTTTTGATTAAGTATATTTCAAATTCAGAGCCTGATGCAAGAGGTTTGACTTTCAGAATCAAATCTTGATGCCAGATAATTATGACTTCCTTCAGTCAGAGCGCCTGGTTATCATCTTGCTTGAATTATCTTTCAGAGTAAAGGTATCACAGTAAGATATCAGAGTTGATTGAATACTCAGATTTGCTTTGGAAGATCAGGTTCTGGTTGGAAAAGTCTCAGGGTAACTTCAATGAATTATGTCAGATATATCAATGTAATCTGAAAGACTTAAATTCAAGGTAAGTTAATAAAATGTTTGAATTTCAGTTTTAGTAATTGCTTATAGGTTGAACAATCAGATTCTCTTTTTGTCCCCCTTTTTGTCATAATCAAAAAGATTTTTAAAGACATAAAGATACAGAAGAAAAGAAGCATATAGAAGCAAAAACATCAACTTTCATTTAAACAGATCAGAGTTCACAATCAAACAGAGTCACAAAAGAACAGATAGATGCCAAAAAGCATAACAAGACAATAAGAAAACAACAGAAGCAATAACATGTGCAAAAACATCAAATAAAACTAAGTCTGGTGTGAGGCAATAAGGGTCAGAAGCTCTGTCATTTTGGCAGTTGACTCTTCTTGCTTAGACATCCAGGTCTTGATCTCATCAGTTGTCTTCTCTTGCTGTACTATCCAATCTTTTATTTCCTTGACATCATTCACAAGCTCTGTGACCACGGATGAAGAAGAAGCAGATGCAGTAGCAGCAGTGTTCTTGTCAGACTGGTTCACTTCAGAAGCTTGTTCAACCAATTTAGATGCAGGAGCCTCTGGAGGAGCAGCTTCCAGAAGCAACACAGGAGGAGGAGTGTTGCACCCTAAAATTTTCTCAACCTACTTCACTTGGTTTATGTTTCAATTGCATTAGCATTTGCATATTAGGTCATGTACATAATTAATTCATCTGCATAGCATAGCATGGGCAAGCCATCCAGCAAGGGATCAAATGCAATTCTTATCTCTATGGGCATATCAAGAGATTCTTATTCAAATTCAATCTCATCCAAGTCATCAGAAAGAAATTGAAATCTAAGAAGTCAGTGGATCAAGCAGTGGATCTATCTCCTATCTTGAGGGTATTTGAAGATCATCAAAGAAGTTGTGAGTCATGAGTTGAGGCCATGGAGGGTACATAGACATCATGGAGGACCTAGAGAGTCATTTTGAAAGTGAGACAAGTCATTGATGTGATTGCAAGAGCTGTAGTTGAAGACAGTCAACTAGGGTTTCATCTGGGTCAACCCTGGGTCAACCCTAGGTCAAATGCTTGGTTGAAGGTTATCAAGGTATATTTGAAAGATGTGGGGTTCATAATTTGACATGTAGATATGGATGTGGTGTTGTGCCAAGGAGGAATCAAGAGAAATCAAGAAGAAGAGAGGTTTCTAAATTAGGGTTTCTGTGTAAAATCCCCTGATTTAGGGCAAACTTCCCAGCAAGATAATTCAAAATTCAAGCTTCAAATGGATCCTTGGCCAACATAAAACTTGTAGAGGATCTCAAGACCTTTAATTTGAGTGGTGGAAGACATCAAGGAGATTTATAGAACTCAAGTTGTGGTTCTTGCAAGTTACAGGTCATCTGAGGACATTGAAATTTGTCTATGAAAGTTACTTGACTTCCAAGCCACGTTTACCCCTCAAGGAGCTTTCAAATGGATTTCTGGTCAACATGAAAGTTGTTCCTCATGATCTTAGATTTCTAGAAAGGTATGGCATGCCTTCATTTGATTTGGGTAACTCTACTTATGACTTTGGCAAGCAAAGGGTATTTTGGTCATTTGGAAATTATGGGTCATTTCAAGCATATGCCTAAAACTCATACTTGCAAGTCTCAAATGAAAAAATGTTCAACATCAAAGTTGTTCCAAATGATGTTTTGAGTCTAAAAAGGTGGTCATGGAAGTTTGAAAATGGGTGTAGCTCATATTTGCAAAAATGACCTAATTAAGGCATGATTTAAGTTCATTAAAGAGCCATTTTTTGGGAATTTTTCATTACATGTCCAAATGGGGTGAAATTATAGGTCATTTTGATGGAAAATGATGTTTTGAGAACAATGGCAATATTAGATTTTTGAGCTTAGTTCAATGTTTGAAAGTTATCATGGCTTGCTTATAAAAGAAGAAACATATGCCAAATCACAAGGGATCAATGTGTAAGGAGCTTCCAGCATCTTCCAGAACTTTCCATCCACATCTATATAAACCCTAGAGCTCATTCAATGCAGGGTTGGAACTTCATTTGGCTAGAAAACTCATAATTGCATTTCATTCTCTCTTTTGCAAATCACACTAAAACTCTCTCAATTCTTCATCATTCTTCAAAGTTCTTGATTCTATCATACTCCATATTCATCATAGATCACATTGCCAGCAAGATCTGAGTGTATTGAAGTCATAATTGTGTGCTGCGAATTTTCACATCAAATTGCAAGAAGAGTTGGTTACAAGAATCCAAGGCATTTGAGCAAAGATTGTTGCAAACAGAACCAAGAACTACACGTGGTGATTGATCCTGGAGCATTGTAGGCTTTGAAGTGGAGATTTCATCCATCTGTTTTCAGATTTCTACCAGGTTAGTGATCTCTTCGAATTAGTTGATTTAGTTAGCATGATGTAGATTGGTTAGGATAAGAATAACCTAGGTAGTTAAATGAACAATTCTGGAGATTTTGACTGAATTTGGTGAAGGTTGACATTGGAGTACACCAACTGTTTGGACTTAGAACTCTCTTAATATTGAGTGTTAGCATTAGTTCTTTGGCTTAGGGTAATCAGTGATCCAAGGTGAGTATTTTGATAACAAGAAACTGGAAAAACAAGAAGTTGAAAGTTGGAGTATCCATGGAGGGGGAGCTATCGGGTTCGGTGTTTGAGGAGTTTTTAATGCAAACTGGACCCATGGTTGTGCTCAGGGGAAGGAGTGGATCATTTTTGGTCTTTACGGATTTGAATTTCATTGAGAGACGAAGGAGAACGAGGTGAGGGAAGTCTGGTTCATAAGAGCTTCGTGCATGGAGTTCATGTCCAAACCCTAACTCATTGGAGAAGATGACTCTGCATACGTTGGATCGTGCATTGACTGTTGACTGGGAAACAGATCTCACGGCCAGGATTTGAAGTGGAAATTGAGAAGGAAGAGTAGTACATGAAACTCACTGTTTCATTTAAGTCAGCATTGGGCTTAGTTGATCAGTTTGATATCCCCACCCCCCATCCATAGGCCCATGATAATTGAACTTTTTTTTGATGCTATTTACACCGCGTGCTTTCCATTTTCATTTGGATTTTCTGAATTGATTTTTGTTTAGAACTGGGCCTAGTACATTTGCTATGCGCGCCCCCTAGTACCTGGCCCATGTGATATTGAACTGGGCGAAGCTGCTGCTTGCACCCCCTGGCTTCCATTTTATTTTTTTTGTTTTAATTCATTTTTTTTTCTTTTGCATTTTATAAAATCCATATCAAATAGAAAAATAGGAATTTTGACATGAGAGTTTTTGCAATAGTTTAACATAGACTTGAAGAAATTTAAAATGATTAAAAAATAATAGTTTAGCTATTTTTTCTATTTTTGCTTATATTTTACATTTTAATTGTTTTTAAATAGATATAGTTTGTATATAGTTTTTGTAGAATTTATTTTAGGTATTTCCCATATTTTTTTTAGGCTAATTTTTTTAGCATAACTAGATACATATATTAGGTGCCCCCTTTGATTTTTATACCAATTTTTTAGGATTTATTTTAGGTAGTTTAGTTAGAAAACATTAGGCTAATCATTTAGGGTTGTGAATATAATATAGGTCTAACAAAACAAGTTTCTTTTTGGGTTTTCTTTAGGACAAATTAAGAGGGGACTATAGGGGTATTATGGGTAAGTAATAGATCCCTTAGGAAATGCTAGGAGTTCCCCTATTCTATTATTACTATTAGTATATTTTCTGTAATTGATTGATTGTGTGGTGTGCCCTCTCTAGGGTTATTGTTTGACTGTGTGGGGTATTGGGCCTGCTTGGGGTTTGGGTTTGAGCTGAAGACTTTGCTGATGAAGCCCATTGAAGACTAAAAGAATGAAGACCAATTTCCAGAGTTGATGAAGAGTATCTTGCTGGCAGCTGTTGAAGGTTATAGGGTCTAGGAGCTAGGTAGAGCTCTAGAATAGAAACTTGATTCACAAACATGGAAGGTCTTGTTTGCCTCCATTCTTTCTCCATGATTCAAAGTCTCTTTTAAATATCCACCTCCTTCCTTTGGAAGGATTAGTGAATGTATTTAAAAGATAGAACTTTTGAGAGAAAACTGTCTATATCATGTTAACAGTCAGTAGGCCACCCTTGGTAGGCAATTGACTGCTTAACATCCAATGCATCTTGTTAACTGTTCCTCATCTTGGAGAGTGAGACTTGAAGAAAAGCCCTGAATGATTGAAGATAGAGACCTTGCTTGAAGGCTGTGAAGATGAAGACTGATGCTTGCTTAAAGCCTGTAGATGGTTGAAGATGACTTGAAGACAGATGTTGATGAAGAGTGTTGTTTGCTGTTTATTTTTGTTGTTTATAATTTTTGATGTATTGTTTGAATTTCCCTGACTGTATTGTTTGCCATTTAATCTGTTAGGTTGAAAGCGAATCTTGTTCGCTTTTGCCTGTTGTTTTTTAGGTTCGAGGTTGAGTGGGACTCCCTTGCCTCGCTTGTATTGCTGCATCCATGCATTTTACTGCTTTATTGTATATATGCTATTGTTTCTGTTTCCGTCTATTCCCTTAGGATCTCTGTTTCTCTCTGCGCAAGAGAGGAACATGATAGACATTAGGTCTTAACCCGTGCATGATAACATTAGGTTAGTGTGATTCCCTTTTCAACCATAGGTTAGAGTTCTGTCTCTTCTTTTTCAAAACAAACAGAAAAACACAATAAGATTTCAAATCCAATAAAAGACACTTCTTCCGTAATAGAATATGAACTCATCAAAACGTCATTTTTGTCCGCTCGGACCAGTAATCGGAAAAACCCTTTTTAGAAGGAGATAAAAGCAATCAAAACAGGCTTGTGTCGTACGTGGCCCGAACTACGTTTGCTCTGATCTTTCAGGTTGTATGAAAGTACGTAGGCATATGATGCGATATCCTAGCGAGCAACCTTCCCCTCCTTTCCTGTAGGTAGGCGAACTACGTTGACTCTGATTTCTCGTTCTAGACGGGAATACGTAGGCATAAAGTGCGATACTTTGCCGAGTCATTTTATTTTCTTTTAACCCCTTACCTGTAGAGTAGATAGAATAACAATCCGTACCAGAAAACAAGCGTGGATCCCGTCGAGTACGACGGACGTGAGGGGTGCTAATACCTTCCCCTTGCGTAACCGACTCCCGAATCCAGGATTTGGTTGCGATGACCATTCCTTTTCCCTCTTTTCGTGAGGTTTTCTCTGAGCGTTTCCTTTTCCTCCGTTGGGATAAATAACGCACGGTGGCGACTCTTCTGTTCAGCCGGCGCCGATTTTCGCAGTAGCGACAAGGAGGAGGAATGTTGATCAGAGTTATCTTGATTAACTCTGAAAACTGAGTCTTTGCAAGCTTAGAACATTTAGCTCTAACTTTTAAAGCAGCTTTGTTGAACATCCAGATGAAACGTTTCCAAGAAGCATTTGAAACAGCCGGATCCAAACTTGACAAGCACACTTCCTTAACACGAGTATACTCAGAATCCATCTCCTTCTTGAATATTTCAAACATAGTATTAACACATGATCCTAGATCAGACTGTTCAGAGGGTTTAGGATTAGGAGTGTTAACGGGAGTAGGTTCAGATGGTTGTGGTTGAGGTGGTGTTGGTTGAGATGTTTGGGTGTCAGACTGAGGAAGTTCAGATGGTTGAGGGATGGTTTGGGTTTCAGATAGATGAGTTTCATATGGTTGAGGGATGGTTATCTGAGGTGGGGAGTTGGGTGGAGTATGAGTTCCAGATGATGAAGCTTGAAACATATAAATGTTAACGTGTTCCTTCATAGCAATGTCAGAACGAGCTTGTTTGAGAGACTCTGGTTCAAAATCAGATGATTCACAATCAGAAGATTCTTCTGAGTGAACAGATGTTGAAGAAATTTTAATGGATTAATTCAGGGGTTGGATATCCAGAATATCTTGTTGTGGAATATCTGGTTGTGGAATATCTGGTTGTGGAATTTCTGGTTGTGGAATTTCTGGTGAAGTAGGTTGAGGGGGTTCAGATGTAGTATGAGGTTAGGGGTTAGAGGTTGTTGGTACAGAAGATGGTTGTGAATGTACTGGGGGAGATGAAGGTGGTTCAAATGAAAGGTTTGCAGATGGTTAGGGGTTAGAAGTTCTATGTCTAAGGGTTAGAGATGGAAGGGGTGAATGAACAGCAGGGGTAGGATCAGATGTTAATACCTGATGAATAGTGTCTCTTATCTCTTCTAGAGTAGCATCTCTAGAATTGATTCTGACTTTCTTTACTCCTTTCTTCTTCTTCCTTGGAACTTCATATTCTTTCCTTTTCTTTTGAACAGAGCCTTCTTCAGCTTTTCTCTTACTACGCCTTTCCTTCATCAGATTGGGCAGTTCTTCTCCTTGTTTCTGAACAAGGTTAGCAGGTAGAGGAATACCATTCTTCAGACAATCTGTAATGTAAGCCCAGACAATACCTTTTGGTTCATCTGCGTTGAACATTGGAAAATATTCTACTGGTATCCTTTTGCCATTGACCTCCTCAGAGTTTATCTTCCTTAGTTTACCATTCAGCTCTGAAATGATCTTCATTCTTTTCAGAGTAAGTCTGTTTTTCTCAGATCCAATGATGTAGGACAAATCCTCTGTTATTTTTGCATCTGTCAGATGCTTCACCAACTGATTCTCTGTAAGGATTTCTGAAATAAGTCTTCCCAGAGGTATCCAAGTTCTAACTTTCCCAGCTTTAGTTCTGACCTCTTCTCTAGTCTCTTTGACATGAGTCAGAAGATGACTGAAAATCAGATAGGGCAGATCCACCTTAGTATTCTTGCTGATGCAGTACATGAAGTACAGATGCTCTGTACTCACATAGTCTGGTGAGTTGGATGACTTTCTGCGAAAGGTTGTACTCATAAATATCTTCGCCCAGATCCTATAGATAGGTTTCAGATCTTTAACCTTGCTTGTTGGTGTTCCAGATACAATAATCTCTTCATACACCTTAGCCATATCAATACGTGAAGAGGCTAGGTTTGTAACACCATCAGATTCTTTATAACTAAACAGCTGCCTGATCAGTTTCTCAGTGATCACTATCTCCTTAACAAGGACAGATGAGTGAATGAACTTAGGACCGGCATGAGCGTGAATCCAGAATTCCTTCACAAGAGTTGGGTACACAGGACCCATCAGTCTATCAAAATACTTCTCCCAGCCTTGAGCTTTAATGGCAGTTGTTAGGTCAAAACCATTTTCTTCTATTGATTCAAGATCAATGAAACTCTCGCACAGAACCTCAAGATCCACAGCTGGAGTAAATAGAGTGCGTACTAGTTTCTTGTACATTATATTGTTGTTGGAGATTTCAGCAGCATTTGATGAAGAAGCCATTGATGAAGATGAAGATTTTGATTTGGGTTTAGGGTTTTGGTAGAGGTTGAAGAGTAAGCAAAAATGCATAAGTGTAGTGAGTGTGAAAAGTGTGAAAATAGTATGATAGGTGGTATTTATAGAAAACCAAAAAATCAAACATTGGGCACATCAATAGACACATACGCACGTTTACACATAGCATTTAATGAAAATAATCATTTCAATTTAAAGATATGACAAATGGGGGGAAATCTAAGAAAAATGAGATTTTCAAAGCAGTACCTCAAACGTCAATTCAGTAGAGTACTCCATCTTTTCAGATTCTGAGTGACACGTGTTTGCTTGTATGTGCATCTGATGTCTCTCAAGAAATGAAACGTTTCCAACGTTTAGATCTTCTGAGTTTGTTAGTTCAGAGTTTCACACAAATAAATCAATCAAAGATAAATGAACAAATAATCAGATGAAATACTTCAGATCTTTAAACATTTTGCATCTGATAAGTTGCCTCTGATAAATATTACTCTGGACAAAAATCCATACAAATATTTTTCAGAATGAACTTAAACCTATCTTCAGCAAGGGGTTTTGTGAAAATATCAGCCCATTGATGATCTGTATCAACAAAAGCTAGATTTATTACACCCTTCTGAACATAGTCTCTGATGAAGTGATGTTTAATTTCTATATGTTTAGCCTTAGAGTGTAAGATTGGATTTTTTGACAAACATATAGCAGAAGTATTATCACAGAAGATAGAAAGATTACTCTCATAGATCTGATAGTCTTCTAGCTAACTCTTCATCCAGAGCATATGTGTACAACATCCAGCAGCAGCAATGTATTCTGCCTCTGTAGTTGATAGTGCAATAGTGGGTTGCTTCTTGCTGTACCATGAGATCAGATGACTTCCAAGAAACTGACAGCTTCCAAAAGTGCTTTTACGTTCAACTCTGTCTCCAGCATAATCAGCATCACAGAATCCAACTTATGAAAATTCATCAGATCTTCTGTAACACAGACCCATGTTAGTAGTACCTTTCAGATACCTTAGAATCCTCTTAACAACTGTTAAGTGTGACTCTCTAGGATCTTATTGGAATCTTGCACATAAGTAGACACTAAACAGAATATCAGGTCTAGAAGCAGTCAAGTATAGAAGAGATCCTATCATACCTTTGTAGAGTTTCTGATCTACCTTCTTACTTACCTCTTCCTTACCAAGAGTGCTTGTAGGGTGCATTGGAGTCTTTGCCATCTTACTATAAACCATGTTGACTTCTTCAGAAGCTCTTTAACATATTTGGTCTGATGTATGTAAGTGAACTCTGGAGTCTGGTTGACTTGGATTCCCAAAAAGAATCTCAATTCTCCCATCATGCTCATCTCAAATTCTGCCTGCATACATTTAGCAAACTCCTTTCCAAGCATAATATTTGTTGATCCAAAAATAATATCATCTACATATATTTGACAAATCAACAAATCTTTCTTAAGAGTTTTACAGAATAAAGTTGTATCCACTTTTCCTCTGATAAAATTTTTCTCCAGAAGGAAATTGCTCAACCTCTCATACCAAGCTCTGGGAGCTTGTTTTAAACCATAAAGAGATTTCTTTAGTTTAAAAACATGATCTGGAAAGTTTTCACTTTCAAAACCAGGAGGTTGGTGGACATATACTTCCTCTTCTATAATACCATTAAGAAAGGCACTTTTAACATCCATCTGAAATAGAGTGATGTTATTCTGTGCAGCAAAAGAAATGAGTAAACGTATAGACTCTAACCTGGCAACAGGAGCATAAGTCTCTATATAGTCAATTCCTTCTTGCTGACTGTAACCTTGAGCAACCAGCCTTGCCTTATTCCTTTCAACTTCTCCCTTTTCATTCAACTTATTCCTGAAGACCCATTTTGTTCCGATAATGTTGAATCCTTTAGGTCTAGGAACCAGATCCCAAACTTCATTTTTGGTGAATTGATTTAGCTCTTCTTGCATGGCAATAATCCATTCATTATCTTTCAGAGCCTCATCCACACATGTTGGTTCAATTATTGACACTAAGCCAAACAAAGAAGATTCAGATGTTCTGAGATAGGATCTTGTCCTGATTGGATCATCTTTCTTTCAAATAATCACATCTTCTGGGTGAGATGCCTTGATTCTGGAAGAAGATCCTCTGACATTTGATCTTTCAGAAATGTGTAAGTTGTCCAATTGAGAAGATAAGGGAATAACATCTAGAGTTGCTTCAGATTCCTTCTCTTTAGCCTTTTCTGCCTCTGAGCCTTCAGAGTCTGTGAGAATCACTTCTCTATCTGCAGAATTTTCAAACTGCTTTGGCTTTTCAGAGCCAAGCTTATCATCAAATCTTACATGAATAGAATCTTCCACAATCTGTGTTTCAGTATTGAATACTCTGTAGCCTTTAGAGCATTCAGAATAACCAAGCATGAAACACTTCTGTACTTTGGAATCAAACTTGTTAAGATTCTCTTTAGTGTTAAGCATATAACAAGTACATCCAAAAGGATAAAAATAAGCAATGTTGGGCTTTCTGTTCCTCCACAATTCATAGGGAGTCTTTTTCAGAAGAGGTCTTACAGACACTCTGTTCTGAATGTAACAAGCTGTGTTAATTGCTTCTGCCCAAAAGTGTTTTGCCAGATTTGTCTCATTGATCATGGTTCTGGCCATTTCTTGCAAAGTTCTATTTTTCCTTTCTACAACTCCATTTTTTTGTGGAGTTCTAGGACAGGAGAAATCATGAGCAATGCCATTTTCAGAAAAATATTTTTCAAAATGTTTATTTTCAAATTCGCCACCATGATCACTTCTGACTTTAATACTTTTACGATCTTTCTCATTCTGGACTTGTTTGCAGAAGTCAAAGAACACAGAGTGTGACTCATCCTTGTGTTTTAAGAACTTTACCCATGTCCATCTATTATAGTCATCAACAATGACTAATCCATACTTCTTGCCTCTGATGGATGCAGTTTTCACTGGCCCAAACAGATCAATATGAAGTAATTCTAGTGGTTTGGAAGTAGAAACAACATTTTTTGATTTAAAAGATGATTTTGAAAACTTCCCTTTTTGGCATGCTTCACAAAGAGCATCTGAGGTGAACTTCATATTAGGAAGTCCTCTGACAAGATTAAGTTTATTAATCTGAGATATACGTCTCATATTAATATGCCACAATCTTCTGTGCCAGACCCATTGCTCTTCATTAACAGACAAGAGGCATTTAACATTCTGAACTTTAAGTTCTGAAAGATTTATTTTATAAATGTTGTTTTTCCTCTTACCACTAAATAGGATAGAGCCATCCTTCTGACTAATAGCTTTACAACATTTTTGATTAAAGGTAATATCATAACCATTGTCACTTAATTGACTTATGGACAATAAGTTATGTTTTAAGCCTTCAACAAGTAAAACATTAGTTATAGAGGGAAGTTTACCATTTCCAATAGTGCCAGATCCAATGATCTTGCCTTTCTGGTTCCCTCCAAACTTCACGTCACCTCCAGATCTAAGTTCCAGTCTTTGGAACATAGACCTTTCTCCTGTCATGTGTCGTGAGCATCCAGAGTCCAGGTACCATGACTGGCGTCCTGACCTTGCTGCTAAGAACATCTGCAACAGGGATTATTTTGCTCTTAGGTACCTAGATCTTCTTGGATCCTTTAGGGTTAGTTGGTTTGTAGGTTTGTCTAAACTTCTGTTTTTCAACATAATGTTTATTCTGACTTGCCTTGGGTTTAAACACATAAGTATTCTTCTCAGAGCTTGTGTGTTTAATGTCATTTAAGTGACCAAACTTAAATTGAGAGTACAAAGGTGTCTTCTTAATGAAGAGTCTGTCAACAGATTTTGGATTACTTCCAGAGGAAGATTCATATCCAATACCTCTTCTGTTGTTCCCACTAACACCATAGATCATAGAAGCCATCTTGCTTCTGTCTATGCTCTTAGTAAGGAATCTCTGAAAGCTAGAGTCATATTTTTCTAAAATGTTTTCACATGACTTAGTCTCAGATTCAGATTCTTGTTGAGCTATTTCAAAGTCATTTTTGATTTTCAAATTAATTTCTTTTTGCTCAACAAGATCTGTCTTCAGAAGATCAATCTCAGATTCAAGACTGCTTTTCAGCTTCTTGTATTTGAGCTTAATATTGTTATAGCTTTTCAGAACTTCTGATAACACTTTGATAAGTTCTTCTTTAGTAAGTTTAGCCATTACCTCTTCAGCGTCAAAGTCAGATTCAGAATCAGATTCAGATCCTGAAGTTCCTTCCTCCTGATCTTCTATGTCTGCCATCAAAGCTACATTGACACATTCTTCTTCTGACTCAGAAGATGATTCAGATTCATCTGAGTCATCCCATGTTGCCATCAGAACCTTCTTCCTTTTGTCAAACTTCTTCTTGGGTTTTTCTCTTTGAAGTTTGAGGAAATCATTCTTGTAATGCCCAGGTTCTTTGCACTCATAGCATACAACTTCTTTCTTGCCAGATCTTCTGTGCCCAGAAGATTCCTTTCTATGATCAGATTTTCTGAAGTTGTTGAACTTCTTTCCCTTGTGCTTCCAGAGTTTGTTGATCCTTCTGGACAACAGGGATAATTCATCTTCTTCTTCAGAAAAAGATCCTTCAGAGCTTTCTTCAATAACCTGCAAAGCTTTAGCAGATTTATTAGATTTTAAAGCAATAGATTTACCTTTCTCTTTCTTTTGAGGTTCATCTTCCTCAAGCTCAATTTCATGGCTCCTCAGTGAGCTGATGAGTTCTTCTAAAGAGATCTTGTTCAGATCTTTAGCCATCTTCAAGGCAGTCACCATTGGTCTCCATCTGGAAGGTAGACTTCTGATGATTTTCTTTACATGATCTGATGTGGAGTATCCCTTGTCTAGAACTTTTAGACCAGCTGTGAGGATCTAAAATCTAGAAAACATAGTTTCTATATTTTCAGATTCTTCCATTTTGAACGCTTCATACTTCTGTATAAGCGCCAGAGCCTTGGTCTCCTTCACTTGAGAATTTCCCTCATGAGTCATTTTAAGTGACTCAAACATTCCATGAGCTGTTTCTTTGTTAGTAATCTTTTCATACTCAGTATGAGAGATTGCATTAAGCAATATTGTCCTAGCGTTATGGTGATTTTTGAAATCCTTCTTTTGGGCTTCTTTCATTGATTTTCTATCAATTTTCTTGCCATCCTCATTTGTAGGATGTTCATAGCCATCAATGACCAAGTCCCACAAATCAGCATCATAACCAAGGAAGAAACTTTCTATCCTGTCCTTCCAGTAATCAAATTTCTCTCCATCAAACATAGGATGCTTTGTGCTGATTCTATCCCTTTCATATTTGTTATAGTTGGATGTAAAAGCATCACCCATAATGACAAACAGATATATATCAAAGTAACTTTTCTCACTGGATCTTTACTGACACGGTTAAGTGGTAGCATACGCAGAACCGGAGCTCTGATGCCAACTGAATGTGAGAAAATACTTAGAAGGGGGGGTTGAATAAGTATGACAAATAATCAAAGATTCAAACACAGTTATTTTTATCCTGGTTCGTTGAACTCAACTACTCCAGTCCACCCTCTCAAGAGTGATTTGCCTTTCTCAGTCAAGGACTTAATCCACTATTTAATCAAACAGATTACAATAGTAACACCTAAGGACAACTGTTCTTAGTCTTCTCAAGAGCTACTGATCCCAACTGGATCCTCTCAAGGAAACCTTTTACAATCAATGTAAAACTATTACAAGAGTAAGAATGCTTCTAAAAAGCTATTATCACAACTGTGATATTTCTCTTAAGTTTAAGAACAATGTTACAGCAAATAGAATATAAGAGCTTTTGAGAGATTTGCTTTGATAAGTGATTTTTGCAAGAAGTTCGTATTTGAAGAAGATGGAGTGGACTTCTTTATATAGGCACTTAGATCCATGAAGTCTTCTCAACGTTGGAGGTTGTGCTGAAAAAGCCTGGTGCCTTTTGTCTTTACGTTGGAGGCTGTGCTGAAAAAGCCTGGTGCCTTTTGTCTTTACGTTGCAAAAACTTTCCTTAGAATGGAATGCACAGATACAACCTTTTTGTCTGTGTTCTTGTGTCTAGCATAAAAGGGGAAAGAGCTGTTGAGATATGCCAACGGACATATTCAAATCTTCTTCACTAAGTAAGTTCAGCTATCAGCATCAGAGTCTGGATCTTCAGAATCTCCAGAGTAGAGATCTTTTGGATCTTCAGAGTCTTGGGATGTTCTTCAGATTATGCTGAATCAGAGTATATGCAGCTTGTGTGCTTGAGCGTGTAATTCTGCCAGAGCAGAGTCTTCTATATCAGATTCTCAATACTATGCAGCGCAGTATCTTCAGAGTCTTCTGATGACTAAGCTTCTGAACTCTCAGAGTCTTCTATTCTTTAGAGGCTTCTGCTTCAGAATCTTCAGTAGACAACACTCATATTCTTCTGGAGACAGCGTTCAGATCTTCATTTAAGATGCTCTTGAACCTTTGAAGCCTTTCATAATATCATTGTTCAGATCCAAATTTGCTCTTTAAGAATATTTTCTTTAGTACCTGTAGCAAACAGTCTAGAACAAATTTAGAGTATAGAATTCTTGAATACAAAATTCATAAGTGTTATCATCAAAACATAGAGATATTACTAAGAAAAAATCTGTGTTCTTACTTAAGATACATCATAACAACAAACTACCAAGAGAGAAAAACATCAAATACAATGGCGAGCCTAGAAATCCTCCAACAACTCTCTCGTATCTGAATGATCTGGCCTGGCTACCAACCCTTGGATGAGCAACTCTCTCTGGATAATGACACTCTACAAGCTCTAAACATAATCCTCCCAAGCGCCTTCACCATATGCTTCCTCAAGCCTAGATCTCTTTACATCTGCTCTTTCCTTATAGTCTTCCAAGGTTGCAAGAGCTTCATTCATTCTACAGTCGCTTTTGCGTCAGCACAAGGATTCAACTATAACCTTCTCATCTCTCACCTGATCTGAGCCTTCAACTTAGCAATCTGTTGCCGTAGTCCGTCTTCTTGCTCTTTGTTGTTAGTTAGAATGGCGTTCCATTGGTCATTAAACATAGAGATCTCTACAGATGCTTTGTGTCACATCGCTGTAAAGAGGGGCCTGTGGAGGCAAATCGCCACACATCTCACAAGTCTGCAAGACATTGTTCAATACAGGTTTCGATGATGACAAATTACAGCCTTGGATAGATTGGAAATTATAAACTCCAGATCTACTAAACAGATGCAACGTATCACCTACCATATCCTTTTATACTTGTCTTAAAACCGTTGTAATAAATATACTATGTGTAGATAAAATGCACTCATGACCGGAGGCATGAAAAACCAAAAACAGATGAATTTTTACAGGTTTGCAGGGCATGAGACGACCATAGGGTCGGCACATGCATCAGAGCACTTTTCCACTGGTCAACGCATAAGGCAATGAGTCGACCATAGGGTCGACGCATGAAGGAAATATTTTCCAACGGGTCAGTGCATAAAGGCATGAGTCGACCATAGGGTCGGCGCATGAAGGAAATAGTTTTCAACGGGTCAGCGCACGCCGACTGTATGGTCGACGCATACTGATGCATTTTCCAGATTTCCAAAAACACAGGCCATGCGTCGACGCACATACCTGCTGCGGTCGACTGTTCGTGCGGAAATCCTGTTTTTAAATGATTCCCTCTTCTATTTGAAACACTGTTATGTCCTTAATTGGGTTGGTACTATATATACTTGTTTAACCACTTGTGTCATATTAACATTTGATAATATTTGATTCATGTGTTTAAAAACAAGAAAGAGTGAAATAGGTGTCCAAGATTCATCATCTTCATCTTCAACATCTCACAACACATCAATTACACACAATCATTTTTGAAGTGCACTGTGAGTGATTAAAGGTGATAAGGTTCGAAGCTTAGATTGGGTAATCAAGTTCGGGTTGAAGCTTGTGACAGGTTCTTTCTTGAATAAAACCGTTAGGGTTTTACCCTCCAAGATTGGTTTGAATTTTGCGGGTTTTTGGACGAGATTCTTCATCAAGGGTCAACTGAGCGAAGGTGATTGTGAAGAGGTGTTCTTCACAAGTCTAGTAGCGGATTCAGTGATATTGAAGGGAAGATCTCGGGTTCGATTTGTTGCTGTTGAGATCAGCCGAAGCCGAAGGTTTGAACAACAACGGGTTATTCAATAAGGCGGTTGGAATCGGAGGTCCATCAACAACAATCGGAGGACTTGATTCATCTTGAATCAAGGGGCAAGGAGTGAAAGCAACTTTCAACACATTGAGATTTCTATTGTATATTTGCTGCTCAATCCTTGTATAAACTGTTACATTCAACAGGTGATATCTATAAAATCTATCTCAATTCTAGTTTTAGAATTGAGGGCAGACGTATCCCGAAGCGAGGACGACGGGGGAACTGCCTCACCAAATACTTGTCTTCTCTATTTTTCAGCATTTACGTTATAGCTCAAAAATAAGTGATTTTTGTATAAGCACTATTGTCAAACTGTGATATTAATTGAGTAAGAGGTTAAACCTCTGTTTTTGACTCCAAAGTACAATAAGACATTGTACTAGGCTAGTTGGAATTACTTACTCAACATAAATATCACTTGGAGTGTTTTGCACACCAAGTGTTTGACAAATTGGCTAAACCAAAATTATCTTACTTGTGTATCTAGTTTTGGTTTGCTCTTTAAATCATTGGAACTAGGAATCCTAACAACGGAATTAGATCATTGATAAGTGTGATTAGTGTTGTGATTCTATTTTCCATATTGTCATTAATCCAAAGGCATACGCATATCCGGTTTTCCAATAACCGTTCGTTTTAGACTATATTTTCCTCGGCCGCTTCCGCACTTAAAACAATTTTTCAAAACCAATTTTTAATTGGTAGCGCCGACTAAAATTTTAATTGGGGATCTATTCAACCCCCCTTCTAGATCCGTGCCATAGTCTAACAAGTTGTATCTAGAGCTCCGGTTACTCGGTGCTTCAAATACAACGTAGATAGAAAATGACTAACGAACCAAAAGGGGCGTATAATAGAGCTCCCGTTTTCAACGGTGAAAATTATAGTTATTGGAAAGACTGTATGCGGGTGCATATAAACTCCATAGATAGAAAAATATGGAACGTTATCCTAAATGGTCCAATAGAAATTACTATGACCAATGCGGATAACGTAGTTGTGCCAAAGCCCGAAGCACAATGGACCGATGACGATGAGAAAAAATACAATTATGATTGGAAAGCCAAAAATATCTTAATCTCCTCATTAGGTGTAGATGAATACTATCGTGTATCCCATTGTCCTACTGCTAAGGCCATGTGGGATTCACTACAAGAGTTTGATCTCTTTTTCGTGGAGCAAGGGGAAACCATTGCTGACATGCAAAAGAGATTTACTCATCTCATCAATCGTTTACATTCATTAGGTAGGCCTGTTTCCAATGATGTTGCTACTAATAAGATCTTAAGATGTCTTAACAGGGAATGGCAGCCAAAAGTGACCGCCATCAAAGAAGCACATGATCTTACCTTGTTAGACTTGACAACATTGTTTGGCAAACTACAAGAGCATGAACAGGTACTCTTGAGCCTAGACCAACGTGAAAAGATAGAAAAGAAAGACAAAACGAAGGTGAGTGAAAACAAATCGATAGCTCTCAAGACTTCCTCCTCGAAGTCTCAAGCAAAAGAGCAAAGTGATTATTCCTCAAGCGACGAAGAAGAAGAGGACAAGAGCGAAGATATGGGGCTGTTCGTTAAACGGTATAACCGTTACGTGAGAAAGAACGACATCCAACATTCTGAGAAGAACTTGGTTAACTTCCGGAAACAATCGAGGTACTCCAAAGATGACGACTCAAAAGGCAAAAAGACTAGAGGGATGTGCTACAAGTGTGGAAAGCCCGGTCACTACAAACCAGACTGTCCGATGAACAAAAAGGGAAAGGAAAAGGAATCATCAAAGTCACACAAGAAATCATCAAAGCCTAGGAGAGCGTACATAGCTTGGGAAAGCGACAGCGACTCTTCCTCCTCTGATGAAAGCTCTAGTGATGAAGAAGAGTCTGTGAATCTATGCCTCTCCGCTCATCAGAAAAATAAGAAAAAACAGGTACGTCCCTCTAAATATGATAAGTCCTCAAATATGTTGCATTCAGAATTACAAACCGCATTTAATGCTTTACACAATGAAGCAATTGAAGCCTTCAAGAAACTTGCCTCTAATAAAAGAATTTTTACGTATTTAGAGCACAAAGTTAAAGAGTCCGAAAAGAAACTAGAGGACCTTAAGGCTTCCATTGTGAAAGGCAATGAATCGGATTGTAAGGACAATAGAAATCCTTTCGACTTTGGGTGTGATACTTGTCATATTTGGCAAGGTGAGGTTAGAAACCTCAAGGCCAAATTAAACAAGGAACTTGAGCCTAAAATTGCATTTGCTATTGATAAAAAGGATTTTAGAAAAAGTATGATTAACCCATACCAAAAATATGCATATGTAATTAGGGATCAAGCAAGTAAAAGTGATTCTAAAGTCGACTTTGCATGCTTATATTGTTGCAAGAAAGGCCACTCCATTGGTAAATGCCGGTTTAGGAGATTTCTTGTTCCTAAAGGAATCTACCAATGGTTGCCCAAACGCAACCACTTTGTCGCTAACCTATTAGGACCCAATATGCCATTGGGTACCTCCTTGTGCTAATTATGTTTTGATAGGTGAAATGTGTCGAGACCACCGAGAGAAGATGAGTTCTCGACAGTGGGTGCTCAAGACACATGTCTGGAAACATATCCTTATTCATAGACTTTGTGGCTAAGAAGAAAGGGTATGTAACTTATGGTGATAACAACCGCGGAGCAATACTAGGTAAAGGTAGTGTAGGTAATCCCGCCTCTACTATGATTTCCGACGTGTTGCTCGTCGAAAACCTTAAACATAATCTGCTTAGCATTAGCCAATTATGCGACAAAGGATACAATGTATCTTTTTCAAAAGATTTTTGCAAAATTGTGCATGAAAATGATAAGAAGAATATGTTTAATGGTTTTAGAGTAAACAACGTATATATGCTTGACTTAAATGAAGTATCGTTAACAAGTGACAAATGCCTCATAACTATGAGTGAAGACTCATGGCTATGGCATAGGCGTTTAGCACATGTTAACTTTGACTTACTCAATAAGGTAGTCTCAAAAGACCTAGTCTTAGGACTTCCCAAAATAAAGTTCACCAAGGATCACCTTTGTGATGCTTGTAAAAAAGGGAAGCAAACGAGGATCTCATTTAAATCCAAAAAGATAATTTCAACAACGAGACCTCTTGAACCTCTTCACATGGACTTGTTTGGGCCGTCTAGGGTCAAAAGTCTAGGAGGAAACTATTACGGGTTCGTAATAGTGGACGACTTTTCTAGGTTTTGTTGGACCATCTTTTTAGTAAGTAAAAGTGATACATTTGCCGCTTTTGAAAAGTTTGCTAAGCTTTCCCAAAATAAGTTAAATACAAACACAGTGTCAATTAGAAGCGACCATGGAGGTGAGTTTGAAAATCTCTTATTTGAAGAATATTGTGGTAACTATGGTATAGATCATAACTTCTCCGCTCCACGCACCCCTCAACAAAACGGGGTTGTGGAGCGTAAAAACCGAATTTTGGAAGAATTGGGAAGAACAATGATTAACGAAAGTGGTTTACCGAAATATTTTTGGGCCGACGCCATTAGTACGACGTGTTATGTTTTGAATAGGGTGCTTATTCGCCCCATTCTAAATAAAACACCGTATGAACTTTTAAAAGGGCGAAAGCCAAATGTTTCTCACTTGCATGTGTTTGGCTGCAAATGTTTTGTATTAAACAATGGAAAGGAAAACTTGGGCAAATTTGATTCCAAGGCCGATGAAGGTATCTTCCTTGGATACTCTCAATCGAGTAAAGCATATAGAATATATAATAAACGATTACTTGTTGTAGAAGAGTCTGTGCATGTTACCTTTGATGAGTCTTATCCGAGAAATGTCGGAAAGGATAGTGTTGTTCATGGTGCAGGTACATCCATAGAAGACATACTCAAAGGTGGTGAGACGGGATTGATCAACCTGACAAAGCCAAAGTTGAGGAGGACAAGTATGTACACCATGATGTAACAGAGGAAGTTCATCCGCCTTCAAACGATGATCTCCCTCAAGCTTGGAAGTCATCTAAAGACCATCCAATTGAAAACATTCTCGGAGACATCACAAAGGGTGTAACAACTCGATCGAAGCTAAGTAATTTCTGTTATCACTTCGCATTCGTTTCACAGATGGAACCTAAAAACCCTAAGGAAGCCCTACTTGATGAACACTGGTTTTTGTCAATGCAGGAGGAACTGAATCAGCTCACTAGAAATGAGGTTTGGGACCTTGTCCCTCCTCCGCGAGGTCATCGAGTAATCGGCACCCGATGGGTGTTTAGAAATAAACTGGACGAAAACAGAGTAATAACTCGCAACAAGGCGCGGTTAGTCGCGCAAGGGTATAACCAAGAGGAAGGCATCGACTATGAGGAAACTTATGCGCCGGTTGCCCGACTCGAGGCTATACGCCTTTTACTTGCTTTCGCTTGTGCGAAGGATTTTAAGTTATTTCAAATGGACGTCAAAAGTGCGTTCCTTAACAGGTTCATAAATGAAGAAGTCTATGTTGCTCAACCACCTGGTTTTGAGTCTCATGAGTATCCTGATCATGTCTACAAACTGAAAAGAGCTTTATACGGTCTCAAAAAAGCTCCTAGAGCTTGGTATGAGAGACTAAGCAAATTTTTACTTGATCAAGGCTACTCAAGAGGAAAGGTTGATACTACTCTCTTCATTAAACGTCAAGGAAAGCACTTAATTCTTGTACAAATTTATGTTGACGATATCATATTTGGATCCACTAACATGAATCTCATAAGAGAGTTTGCTGAGCTTATGCAGGGTGAATTCGAGATGAGTATGATGGGTGAACTCACATACTTTGTCGGTTTGCAAATCAAGCAACTGAAGGAAGGAACATTCGTGAGCCAAACAAAATATTGTTTGGAGCTTCTCAAGAGATTTAACATGGCAAATTCAAAAGCCATAGACACTCATATGCCAACAAGTGTGAATATGAGTAAAGATGAAAGTGGTAAGGATGTTGAGGTAAAAAGGTATAGAGGCATGATTGGCTCTCTTCTCTATCTTACTGCTTCTCGTCCCGACATTATGTTTAGCGTGTGTATGTGCGCCAAATACCAATCATGTTCTAAGGAATCCCACCTAAAATCTGTCAAACGCATATTTCGATACCTATCTGGTACTCCGAAATATGGACTGTGGTATTCCAAAGGTAATGATTGTTCATTGGTAGGCTTCTCCGATTCCGATTTTGCCGGTTGCAAGTCGGATAGGAAAAGCACCAACGGTACGTGTCACTTATTTTCAAATTCCTTGGTCAGTTGGCACAACAAGAAACAAGTGTATGTTGCTTTGTCAACCGCCGAAGCGGAATACGTAGCCGCCGGTAGTTTTTGTGCGCAAGTCCTATGGCTTAAACAACAACTATTGGACTTCAATTTGAAGCTAGAACATGTTCCAATATTTTGTGACAACACCAGTGCTATAAATCTTACCAAAAATCCGGTGTTATATTCGAGTTCCAAACACATAGAAATTCGACACCATTTTCTGAGGGACCATGTAGAGAAGGGTGACGTTGTCTTTGAACATGTTGATACCAAAAACCAACTAGCGGACATTTTCACAAAGCCGCTAGCCACTGAGCCATTCTTTCATATCCGTCGAGAACTTGGCATTCTCGACATTTCTGATCGGGTTTAACAATTACTACGTTCATAATTAATCTATTTACAACTATGCTTTTGTACTACTAACAAGTTTAGCTTTTGTTGCAAGTACAAATATGTGGGTAACAAGTGTGGTCGGTATAGAGGTGATATTGCTCCTTTCTCTCTCTCTTTATATCTCTCTCTCTCTAAACATTCATGACTTGAAACTAAGCATATCGTTTGACAATCATGGTACTTATATATGTCTATGACTTTTGCTGCTTATACTATGTGTGTTGAATGCAAATTATATTGTGAAAGGGTGAATAGGCATGATAAATAGGCAAGTGTGGCATTCTGCATAATATGAAACTAAAAAATTTGGTTTTTGAAGGTTATGAGTCGACCTAAACAGGACAACGGTCGACGCATGCTGTAGACTTTCAAAATTATCAAAAAACTCACAGTATGCGTCGACGCATGCAGGGGCTATGGTCGACGGCTCGCGCAAAAACCCAGAATTTTTTTTGAAAACCGTTCCAGTTTCTCTTCTTCTCCATTTAATGTGCTGTCAACTTTTGTTATGATTTGATATTGCATTTGTCTTGTAAATTGCATCTAGGCATCTATTGTGTCCTCTTGTCTCCTCCCTCTTACCAAAACCCTAAAACCTCTCTCTATTAAAGGGAATAGTCTTCATCTTCTCCAAAATCATCCTCAACTACTCTCTTCAAAGTTCATCTCTACAAAATATCCAAAAATCATCATCAAATGGCTTCTCTTTTTCGCAAAAATACAGGTAAGAGATCAAGGGCCTCATCATCATCCGCTTCAGTCCCTATTACCGCTGTCTCCCTAGTTCATCCACCTGCTGTTGAAAAGAGCAATCGTTCCACAACATGCCTTCTACCAGGCAACGGCGGAGCGCTTGTATCTCACCCAAATTCTGTCTCTGCTGGAGGTTCAGGGGTTCTTCAATTTTCTGGAGTGCAACACAAAGTATAGTGAGGATTTGGTTCGGGTGTTCTACACAAGTCTGCGTGGTAACTTTCAAGGTCAATATTTCCACACTTCTGTCGGCAATAAACTGGTAAACATAAATTCTGAAGTCTGGAACAAGTATTTTGATTTGACTGTCGATGCTGATGCACCACCTCTTCATGAGGTAATAGACTCTCGTACGGTGCCAGGGTATGAGTTTAAGAGCGCTCTGAATGACATGCTCAAAAGACCCTATCCAGATGCCATTGTCAACAGTGATGCCTTTCCGAGAATGGTCACACAAGCTGAGGTGGCCTGTCGCTCGCATCCTACGACCGAAAAAAGGTGGCCTGTCCCGTGTCGAACAAGCTGAGGTACATCTCATCTATATATTGAAACATAAGATCAAAATAAACTGGCCATACTATATTGCAAGCAGGATTTTTGCTCTAAGAGACTCGGGTAGAGGCACTGCTCTAGCCTATGGGTCGTTTATTTCAGAAATTCTTACCGCAGCAAATGTTGTCTACCCAACATTCCCTTGTGTTTCAGTCCCCTCTGACAAAGAATTTAGCACCAAAACCCTTGCCATGATGGGGTATTTTTGGTGTGATGAACGACAATCATACAGATTTGTCCGTCGAGCCAATATTCCTCGGGTGACTAATGACAGTTCTGATGACAGCTCTGAAGAAGAAAGTGAAGAACAAGGTGAACAGGACAATGATGAAGAAAATACAGCTGCAGAGGTACAAGAACCTGTATGTGAGACGCAAGACTATCATCAATCGCCAGTTCAACATGCGTCTCCAAATACTGATTGGCTCCAACATTCAGCTCCATCTGAAGAACAAGAAGAAGGTTACACAAATCAAGGATAGGGTGAATGGCAATACACAGGCTGGACTACCCTGGGTAGATTCTACGATCCATATCACGACTACCCTCAAAACTATCAACCTTCCCAGCACTCATCACCTCCTCCACCATCGGACAACTCTGAAGTAATTAATATGCTGCAGTCCATGTAGTTAGATCAACAAACCTTCATGAGGAGTCAAGATATGCAAATGGAGGAGATCAGAGCTGAGCTTCGTACTCAAAATGAAAGGTTAAATTCATTTTTGACTCGGATGGACGCCCGTCTTGAAGCTCTTGTTGCATCGCATGAAAGGCAAGACCTGGAAATCACCGACTGTCTTCATCACCTCAACATGTCCGTATAAGCGTCTGTGGACTTCTCGGATCTTACCGCAATCCCGATACTGCATACCGGGGGAGGGGCCGAGGTCGGGGTCGGGGATATTAGTTTCATAGTTGCATATTTGTTTCTTCTGTGTACTTTCCATTTTTCCGTGTTATGTTTGCCTGAATATTCACCTACTTGCATGTTCTCTTAATTATTTATTAATTCAAGTTTCTTTTGTTCATTATCATTCTTATGTGTGATGTTTGGTAATTAACTATCACCTATTGTATGTTTTCTATTAATTGATGCGTTCTCCTTCTCTTTTTGATGTTGTCAAAGGGGGAGAAGAACATGTAGCAAGCAAGCACGAAAGCCAAGTCAGGATATTAACAACAGTTGATGGTTGTTTGTTCTGCAGCCTTATATTACAAAAGAAAAGGGGAGCTTGTGTATACATTGCATATTGGTTGTTTTGGTTGTATACAGGTTGTCATCATCAAAAAGGGGGAGAATGCGGAGGCAAATCGCCACACATCACACAAGTCTGCAAGACATTGTTCAATACAGGTTTCGATGATGACAAATTACAGCCTTGGATAGATTGGAAATTATAAACTCCAGATCTACTAAACAGATGCAACGTATCACCTACCATATCCTTTTATACTTGTCTTAAAACCGTTGTAATAAATATACTATGTGTAGATAAAATGCACTCATGACCAGAGGCATGAAAAACCACAACTTGATGAATTTTTGCAGGTTTGCAGGGCATGAGTCGACCATAGGGTCGGCGCATGCATCAGAGCACTTTTCCACTGGTCAGCACATAAAGGCAATGAGTCGACCATAGGGTCGGCGCATGAAGGAAATATTTTCCAACGGGTCAGTGCATAAAGGCATGAGTCGACCATAGGGTCGACGCATGAAGGAAATAGTTTTCAACGGGTCAGCGCACGCCGACTGTATGGTCGATGCATACTGATGCATTTTCCAGATTTCCAAAAACACAGGCCATGCGTCGACGCACAGACCTGCTGCGGTCGACCGTTCGCACGGAAATCCTGTTTTTAAATGATTACCTCTTCTATTTGAAATACTGTTATGTCCTTAATTGGGTTGGTACTATATATACTTGTTTAACCACTTGTGTCATATTAACATTTGATAATATTTGATTCATGTGTTCAAAAACAAGAAAGAGTGAAATAGGTGTCCAAGATTCATCATCTTCATCTTCAACATCTCACAACACATCAATTACACACAACCATTTTTGAAGTGCATTGTGAGTGATTAAAGGTGATAAGGTTCGAAGCTTAGATTGGGTAATCAAGTTCGGGTTGAAGCTTGTGACAGGTTCTTTCTTGAATAAAACCGTTAGGGTTTTACCCTCCAAGATTGGTTTGAATTTTGGGGGTTTTTGGACGAGATTCTTCACCAAGGGTCAACTGAGCGAAGGTGATTATGAAGAGGTGTTATTCAGAAGTCT
Source organism: Lathyrus sativus (assembly GCA_963859935.3). Taxonomy (NCBI): domain Eukaryota; kingdom Viridiplantae; phylum Streptophyta; class Magnoliopsida; order Fabales; family Fabaceae; genus Lathyrus; species Lathyrus sativus. The sequence goes on from OZ012737.1 coordinate 181,687,876, forward strand.
AGTAGCGGATTCAGTGATATTGACGGGAAGATCTCGGGTTCGATTTGTTGCTATTGAGATCAGCCGGAGCCGAAGGTTTGAACAACAACGGGTTATTTAATAAGGTGGCTGGAATCGGAGGTCCATCAACAATAATCGGAGGACTTGATTCATCTTGAATCAAGGGGCAAGGAGTGAAAGCAACTTTCAACATATTGAGATTTCTGTTGTATATTTGCTGCTCAATCCTTGTATAAACTGTTACATTCAACAGGTGATATCTATAAAATCTATCTCAATTCTAGTTTAAGAATTGAGGGCAGACGTACCCCGAAGTTAGGACGACAGAGGAACTGCCTCACCAAATACTTGTCTTCTCTATTTTTCAGCATTTACGTTATAGCTCAAAAATAAGTGATTTTTGTATAAGCACTATTGCCAAACTGTGATATTAATTGAGTAAGAGGTTAAAACTCTGTTTTTGACTCCAAAGTACAATAAGACATTGTACTAGGCTAGTTGGAATCACTTACTCAACATAAATATCACTTGGAGTGTTTTGCACACCAAGTGTTTGATAAATTGCCTAAACCAAAATTATCTTACTTGTGTATCTAGTTTTGGTTTGCTCTTTAAATCATTGGAACTAGGAATCCTAAGAACGGAATTAGATCATTGATAATTGTGATTAGTGTTGTGATTCTATTTTCCATATTATCATAAATCCAAAGGCTTACACATATCCGGTTTTCCAATAACCGTTCGTTTTACACTATATTTTCCTCGGCCGCTTCCGCACTTAAAACAATTTTTCAAAACCAATTTTTAATTGGTAGCGCCGACTCAAATTTTAATTGGGGATCAATTTAACCCCCCCTTCTAGATCCGTGCCATAGTCTAACAGGGCCGACAATGACAAAAGAGTCGCCACCGTTTGTTATTTATCCCAGAAGAGGGAAAGGAAGAAATCAGAGAAAACCTAACGAAAACGGGAGAAGACAGGTCATCACAACAATATCTCGGGTTCGGGAGTCGGTTACGCAAGGGGAGGTATTAGCACCCCTCACATCCGTCGTACTCGACGGGATCCACGCTTTATTGTCTACCTAAAAGGGTGTTTACTGTCTAAGCTACGGCTACAGGGAAAAAAGAAAAGAAAAGAGACTCGATAGAGCATCTCCGCTCTATGCCTACATACTCCCTCGTGCAATGGGAAAGTCAGAGTCAATGTAGTTCGGCTAACTACGAGTGAAAGGTGGGGAAGGTTGCTCGCCAAGACATTGTCGTCTTGTGCCTAAGTATTCTCATCTGGTATGAGAAATCAGAGCAAACGTAGTTCGGGCTAACAAGAACACCGGTTAGTTCAAAATGTTTTAGGCCCGATGTTGCACCCCAAAATTTGCTCAACTTTTTCTTAACGTGGTTTATGTTTCATTTCATTTTGTTCTAGCATTTTCATTGCATAGCATGTTTCATTTCACAGGGGATCAAGAGGTTGTGCATAGAAAGATGAGTATTCTCAGAGCATTGAGCCTAAGCAAAGGGTGTTACTTAAGTTTGAGTGGTCATCAGGACATCTTGAAATGGTCAATGTATTGTGAAAGAATAGATGGATGTGTGTGGGTCAGCTCCAAACTTGGAGGCCAACTGAAGAGCATCAGGAGATTGTGAATGCATGATTATGGGTATGAGATGTTGAGAGAGCTCATTGAGTGCCTTGAGAGCCATTTGGAGCTTATTCAAGTTGTTGTGTGAAGTGGAACAAGCCCCAGTCAAAAGTGTGGCAGCTAGGGTTTTCATCTGGTGAATCCTCAATCAACTGTGCAATTGAAGGAGATTAAAACTCAATTCAAAGTCTCTATGGTCACGGGATGTTATGTTAATACATATGAGACATCATTTCAAGTTCAATTCATCAAGGTTTAAGTGTGTGAGAAGTTACTAAATTAGGGTTCTTAGGGTAAAATCCCCTATTTAGTGCCTGACTTCAAGACCACCTACCTCAATATGCAAGTCTCATCTCAACTTTTGGCCAACATGGAACTTGTAGAGCATGTTATTAGATTTAATTTGAGTACTAGAAGTCTTTGATTGGATTTATAGAACTCAAGTGATGATCCAGACAAGTTACAGGTCATCAGAGGGATGTGATTTTGGTCAACAAAAGTCAACCAACTTCCAAGCCATTGTTTACCTAGAAGGATGTTTCTCCTCAACTTTTGGCCAAAATGAAAGTTGTAGGTATTGGTCTTAGCTTTCCAAATTGTACTAGAAGTCTTGCATCTGATTTGTAGAACTTAAGTTATGAGGGTTACAAGTCAGGGGTATTTTGGGAAAGTAAGATTACAGGTCCATTTCACCAACTTAAGTACTTCAAATGGAAATCTTTTCAACATGAAACTTGCTCCAAATAGGGCCATTTGCATTACCAAATCATCTATTGTCATGGTGGGGCCTTGGATTGAATATTTGGGGTTTGAATTTTTCATAAAGAAGGCTTGAAATGAGAAATTGAGATTTTGAGGATTTTGAACTTTCTCAAGGCAAATTTGTGCATTTTTTTGATTGCAAATAATGATTCAAAGACATTTCCATGTTCACATTGGAAATTTGGGGTCTCAAAATTGGCCAGTTTCATGGTTTCTTCCTCTTAAAGTAACAAAATGGAAATCAACCATAAGATCAAAATCAAGCCTTAAATCTTAGCCCTTTGATCAGCTCAGGTGATTTGGAGTGGATTTGAATCAAAATCCAAGCTGGTGTAGTGGAAAAACATGCGTATGGCCATTTGAAAAAGTGAGGAAAAGTGAATTTGTGAATTGGGCTGTATGACTTGAATTGGAGCCCTATTTGATCCTAAACCCAACACATAACTATTCTAGATGAAGAATGGATCAGAATTAGGTCATTTTCGTGCAAGAGGAGCAAGAACACATTTGAAGAAAGTGGAGAAAACTCAAAATACGGATTCTCAGTTTCATCCATTTTCAGACCAAATTGAGCATTCAAACACCTCTATTGAAGTTCATGGAGTGATTCTCGGCACTTTTCATCAAGCTTCAGCATAGTTTCAAGGCCCAGTGGAGGCTCTCCACTAGGTAAACCACTTTTCCAAATTACTCTCAATTCGTGTTGAATTTTCTTGCCATTGTTGGATGTTTGTAATCCTTGAAGCATGTAGATCATTTTTTATTCACATTTGTGGTTGTTTGTGATGTTTTGTGATGTGAGCTTCCACCTTTTTGTTTTCGTTTTGCTTATTTCTTGAGGTTCCTGGCTTCAATTTTGGTAGATTCATACTCTGTGCAACATGTAGGTCATGTTTGGATACTTTTAAGTAAGGTTTGAGAACTTTTGGATTTGAGGTGCAAAGTTGTTTGGCTTCGATTTGGTTTTATCATGAGGAATTAATGGAAACTAATAGTGGATTTGAGATCCTTGTGAGTTGGAGATGAATTTCCATATAAGGATTGTCCAAAACGGTTAAGTTTTGAGTTGGCCATGTGTTGCTCCACTGTTACGGCGGCCGGAACACGTGAAGAAGATGACTGGAGCGTTTGCTCCGGCGGGCTGGTTCTTCCCATGACTTTGTTGACTTTCCATTGTTGAAGACAACACCATAGCCGTTTGATCTTTTGTTTTAATTATGGACTGTTTGATTAAGACCCATGATAGGGTTTGTTTGACCGTGTAGCATCCAATTCATTTCAAAATCTCATTAATGTGTTGTCAGTATGTGGGCCACGTGATGGGAATACCTTTTAATCAAGCGCCTCATGTTGAGTGACCATGATAGTCCTTTGTTGACTTGTTGCACTAGAATGCTCAGATTATTTGGTTTTTAATTTTTCTGGTTTGGGCCCAGCGAGCTTTTGCTCTTTACACCCTCTATTGGGCCCAGCTTGTGTTCTGAACTTGCATTGATTGCTATTTACCACAGCTTTTTATTAATTTCTTTTTATTTTCATTTGTTTTTATTTTATTTTTCTGTTTTCAATTTTAATTAATTAAAATAGTCCCAATACTCCAAAAATTCACCAAAAATATTTTTAATCAACTTTGAGATGTCTACTTTTTTTTTGATATTTCTTATTTTATTTTTCCATTTTATTTTCAATTAAAAAATGAATTGAGTATTGAAATTGTTTTAGTTGGTTCAAAATGTAACATGCTTTGTGTTTGCATTTGTTTCTCTTTTTTCTTTTTGATCCAATGACTAAAAATTGATCCTCATCTTCATGATGAGTTGAACAATTTTTTAGGACCATTTTTCCCTTGGTTGTTGACTTTTGTGACTTTTCTTTTTGCCTTTGTTTCTCCCATTTCAAAGTGGTACCTCCTAATGAATCTTTTCTTTTGAGAGTGCTTTGAGGGGATATATACCTTGTGCTTGTGGCCTCTGTTTGCCAACATGTTTAGCTTGCTTGTGCATTTTATTTGGTAATTTTTGAACCTTTTTTCCTAATTTTTAAGTGACTTGCAAGTCAAGTCACTCCTAAGGGAGGTTCACACAAGTACATGACCTAGTTTGAATTGGAAATGACTTCTATGGATCCAATAAGCTCTCAACTCTTCTTGTTTCACATTCTAGACATGTTGAGCTTGCTGTAGGTTCATTTTTAGGTCAAAATTATGTTCATAGCTTGTTGCTTGATGCCTTTCTTTTTGTGTTTTCAACTTGAACTCCTAAATGATACTTGCTTGCTTCTCTCATGTTATTGCTTGCATTTCTATTTATCTTGCTTTGATATTGGTTGTGAGCTCTCTCTCCTCATCCTCCATTATGTCCTATGACTTTGGAATACTACTTAAGGTTGCTTGGTTCCTCCTTAGGAGGAACTTGAAGCTTACCTAAAGTAATGAATCCATGAGGACTTCTTCTCATTGTTTTTGTTATTTGTTTTTGATGCATCTCTCTCCCTTTTCTCTTTGCATCTTCATGTGCATGATTGGTTGATATGAGCTTGTGATGGCTACTGTCCCACACATGTTTCCTCCCACTTTCATTCTTTGTGTTCTTACTCGTTGCATTTGTGTTTGCATTCCTTATTTGCATTGTTTCCTCTTATTGTTTCTTCTTCTTTTATCTTCCTTCACATAGGATTTCTAACCTCTCTTGTTCAAGAGAGGTTATGATAGACATTAGGGTTCTAACCATGCATGATAACATTAGATAGTTCCCTTTCAAACTCAACTTTAGGAGCACTTTGCATGATTACTTTTAGGGTTTGGTCTAGTCCCCCTCTAGTTTGTCCCTTTCTCTTCTCATCTTCAAACAACTTCAATCCACTTAATAAAGATAATGAATGTTGTGCCATGAGCCTTGTACTTGGGAAATGGTGATTGAGTGGTTACCTCTCAATTACTTAGAGTGTTTAGTATACGTCCTTAGGACGATATGCGACGCATTCGATCCTAGGTTTTAGACTTTGTTACAACATACATTATGAACACTCTAATTCAAAACACTTCTTCTCTAAAAAACACAAAAAAAAATTTAAACCTTTTTATCCTTTGGGATCTTAATCAGGAATTTTTTTTTCATAAGCAAGAGTGCTGTTAACTTTCAGTCCTATCGCAAACGGTAACGCCTAAGTCTCCAATGGTCGAGCTGCATACACCAACTGCTAGAACTGTTTGTTAACCCTACTCGGGTAAACCTTTTGAACAACATGTGTTCTTGTAAGTCCGAACTACGTTTGCTCTGATCTTTCATACCAGATGAAAGTACATATGCATAAGACGCAATGTCTTAGCGAGCAACCTCCCCCCTTTCTTTAGCCGTAGTTAGGTGAACTACGTTGACTCTGACTATTCCATTGAACGAGGGAGTACGTAGGCACAGAGCGGCGATGCTCTGCCGAGTCAGTTCTTTTTCTTTCTCTTTTGTCCATAAGCCTTTAGCATAGATAGTTTACACACCCTTTTAGCTAGACAACACATGTGTGGATCCCGTCGAGTACGACGGACGTGAGGGGTGCACATACCTTCCCCTTGCGTAACCGACTCCCGAACCAAGGACTTGGTTGTGATGACCTCGTCTTTTCCCGTTTTTGTCAGGTTTTTCCGATCATTTCCTTTCCCTTCTTTGGGATTAATAACGATAGGTGGCGACTCTGTTAGTCATTGCCGACCTTCCTTTTTTCGCAGTAGCGACACCCGAGTAGGATTAAAACTTAGTTCTAGTAGTTAGGTGTATGCAGCTCGACCACTGGAGACTTATGTGTTACCTGTTTGCGGTAGAACTAAGAGTTAACAAAACTCTCCTTATGAAAAAGGTTTTCCAAATTAAGATCCCGAAGGATAAAAATATTTGAAGTTTGTTTTTGAATTTTTTAGAGAAGAAGTGCATTGATTATTGTTTGTAATTCATGTTGCACTAAACACTATGACCTTGGAGCGAATGCGTCGCATATCGTCCAAAGAACATACGCTAAACACTCTAGATAATTGAGAGAAGGCCCCCAAATAACCATTTCCCAAGTACTTAAGGCTCGTAACGTACAACAATCCTTAACCTTTATTAGATGTTTTGAGAAAGTTTGAAGATGAGAAGAGAAAGACACTCTAAAGGGAGACTAAGACTCAACCTAAAGTTTTCATACAAAGTGAACCTATGATTGGGATAAAAGGGAATGCTACCTAATGTTATCATGCATAGGTTCAAGCCTAAGGTCTATCATAATCAATCTTGAACAAGAGAGATTAGAGGTCCTAAGGGAACATGGAAAAGAAGAAGAAGAAGAAGAAAGCATAAGAAAAATGCAAGTATGCAAACATGTAATGCGCAATTAGAATGAAAATAAGGGAGGAAAAAAGTGTGGGGTAGTAGCCTCCACAAGCACATCTCAACCTCAAGCATGCATATGAGAGATGCAAAGAAGAAGGAAGAAATAATGCATACATAAAAAGATCAAACAAGTGCAAAAAAGTAGGAAGAAATGGGAGAAAGAATCTTACAACCATTTGTCATCAACCACAATGCCCAAAGGCAAACCAACAAGAGACGAAGACATAACACAAAGTGAGGATGGGAGATGAGATGAGGACAGCAAGGAACTCATAAAGATCACTCAACCAAAAGCATCACCAAGATTATGCAAACAAAGGCACAAAAGAGTCCTCAAAGAATCACCATTCATGACATGTTCCAAGTACCTCCAAAGGAGAGACTAAACCATCTCAAATGGGATTCAAAAGTCATTTGATAGAAGCAAAGATGAGAGGATAGAGTACATAAACCAAAGAAGGAAAAGAACAAAAGAGAATGCAAGAATAGGCATGGAAGAAGACCTAAGTCTTAAACACATTCAACACTTGAACTTCAAGTGGAAAGCCAAAAAAAGAAGCAAATATCAATAAGCAATGAACAAGTTTATGACCTAAAATTGAGCATTCAAATAACTCAACATGTTATAAGTATGAATCAACAAGAATTGAGAGCTCAAAGGATCCATAGAAGTCATTTCCCATTCAAACTTGGTCAAGTGTTTGTATGAACCTCCCTTAGAAGTAACTGGACTTGCAAGTTACCTTAAAAATAGGAAACAGGCTCAAAAATAACCAAATAAAATCTCAAATGCTCATCAAAGAGTTGGAAACCAGAGGCTAAAAGATTACAACCAAAGTCACTTCAAAGCCTCATCAAAGAATTCGATTCATAAGGATGCTCCACTTTGAAGGAGGGTTGTCGAGGGTCAACAAAAATGAGATCAAAGTCAAACCAGGGGAAAATTTATCCTCAAAGATCCTTCAACTCATTATTGAAATGAGGAAATAATCGTATTCATTGGAGAAAAAGATTGGATCAAGAACAAGGTATGAATAAGAAAGAACAAAAGAAAATTCAATTAAAAACCATTCCAAATAGAAAATACCATTTTAATTGAAAAATAATTGAAAAATGAAAATAAAAATTTCCAAAAATTAAATGACATCCTAAAGTATCTAAAAATATTTTTTGTGGGATTTTACTATATTTGGAACTATTTTTAATGAATTAAAATCAAAATAGAATAAAATGAAAAAATAAAAATAAAACAAATGAACCAGGCGTGGCAAATAGCAAGTTTTATAGGAAAATACATTGGGCCTCACATGAGAGGGGGTGTGAAGAGCGCTTTGAGCCCAAACAAAAGCACACCAGATCCAACAATGAAACACATCGTTTCATTTACACACGTGGCAAGTCAAGAAACACGCCGGCTGGTCATCTTAGTTCTAGGCCGTTGATCTAGTTCAGGTCAAACAGTCAAACGCATACACGTCAACTTGGACGGAAATTGAACCAGACGCCGGAACAACTGTTCCGGTCGTCTTCTCCGACAATGCCATCGGAGCTTCGGGTTCAGATCATCACCAAATCAAATGAAATTTGATACCAAAATGAAGCTCGTGCTATGCAGATCATGAATCCACAGTCCAATTTCATTTATCATGCGCAAATCAAGCAAATCGAACGATTAAAGATTAATGCTCAAAACTGAAAGTTCATCAAACATCACAAAGAATTATCTAGAATTTGCCTACACATGTAGGTCTTCAGTCTACAACAAAAATGGCACGGAATTGATGCATATTATGTGAGAATTTTTGAAAAGAAGAATACCTGACAGAGTCTCTCCGTTGGAGCTTCTAATGGGGTCAAGCTTAAGCAAAAGCGTGCAGAATCACTCAAGGAAGTTCAAGGAAGAGAATGATGGTGTTGATTTGGCTTGAATTTGCTTCAATTTCAGATTCCAATTTTCACTTTTGTCTTGAATTCTCCAACTATGCTCTGCTCAATTCTCCACCAAAATGCATGAATGAAGCTTCAAGTACACAGCTCCCCCTGTCATGCATACTCAGTACTCCCCATGAAAGAGAGAACCCAAACATATGAAGACTTACTTCAACATCTTCATATTCACACACTGCAACTTTACACCCCTTGATTCACAAACCACACTAGAACAAATATCAGAAGTAGTTGTAGGATAGACATAACTATCTGTGAGATTACTCAAATTCAATATATGCCATGTTTCCTTGACTTCCATATGTACAAAATCAGAGCTGATGATGTCTTGATCTTCATCTTCACTTAGTCATACAACTACAAGACAAAACACTTAGAGAGAGAGGCCCAAAAAACTTGATTTGATCCATTGACATAGAACTAAAAGTAATACACTTGTCATGTTCACTATAACACCCCAAATTTAATCAGAATATTTTAATTAATTTATTTAATTGAGAATATCCGTATTTTGGTGTTTTCGGTGGTTTTGAGAATTATTGAGGAATTATGCATATTGGAGTATTTATTTTGGAATAAAAGTATGTAATATGGATATATTAATATTATTATGAATTAAAATAAATGTAAGAGAAATAAGGGTAAATTGGGCATTAAGAGGAGTTAGTAAGGATATTATGGGAAAAGCCCAATTGTGTGGCCTAAGTATAAGTTTGACAAAATAGAATTCTGAAGGTGGAGGATTCATTTTGTTAACCATGAGAAGAATGAGGCCAGAGCTCTGAGGAGGGAGAAGTGGAGGCAAAAGCTTCGGAAGATCTCGAAGTTAATCGTGAAAGCTGCGAATCGACTAAGGTATGGGGAGTATCGTTTTTCACGATTTCCTATGTATGCCTTTCGACGCGTTTATGGTTGGTTTGGGGTTTTAGGGGGGATTATGGGAAAAAGGGATTTTGGCCTTCGTGGTTGTTGCACCCCAAAATTTGCCCAACCTCTTTCCTTACTTGGTTTATGTTTCATTGCATTAACATTTGCATAGTTATATCATTTGCATATCATGATATCATTCATATATAAGGGGATCAAGTGTGATTCTTATCAAGAGAAGCCTAGCAAGAGGTCTTATTCAAGATTGAGAAGTTATCAAAGTCATCAGGAGGTAATTTGAGTACCTAAGAGTTTAGATGCTTGCATGTGGATCTTCTCCTAACTTGAGGATCAATTGAAGACCATCAGAGGGATGTGAAGTTTTGAATATGAGAAGAGGATGTGTATGGAGCTCATATAATGCCTAGAGGGCCAGGGGAGAGTTCAATCAAGTCATTGTGTCAAATGCAAGAGCCACAGTTCAGGTGCAAGCAATTAGGGTTTCATCTGGGTCAATTCTAGGTTAACTGTGCAATTGAAGGGTATCAAAGCCTACTTTTAGGTCATGGAGTTCATGAAAGGATATGATGAGATATGTGTGATGTTGTTCCAAGATCAAGTCAAGAAAAGTCAAGAGTGTGGGAAGTTGCTAAATTAGAGTTTCAGTGTAAAATCCCCTATTTAGTGCCTAACTTCAAGACCACATAAGTCAATATGCAAGTTTCAAATGGATCACTGGCCAACATGAAACTTGTATAGAATCTCAATACCTTTAATTTGAGTACTAGAAGTCCTCAAGGGGATTTATAGAACTCAAGTTATGGTCCAGACAAGTTACAAGAACTCAAATGCTTCTGAAATTTGTCTGTGAAAATCATCTGACTTCCAAGCTATTTTTGACCTAGAAGGAGGTTTCACCTGAATTTTTCGCAAACATAAAAGTTGTTCCTCATGATCTTAGCTTTCTAAATTGTACTAGAAGTATTCCATATGATTTGTAGAACTCAAGTTATGAGGTTTACAAGTTAGGGGTATTTTGGGAAAGTGAGATTATAGGCCATTTTCAATCATAGGTCAAAATATCCAACTTGCACTTGTCAAATGGATTTTTGTTCAACATGAAACTTGTTCAAAATGTGGTTTTTAGGCTAACCAAGAAGTCATGATGGATTGATTGTACTCATAGCAAGACTTGGTTTGAAATGGCTTGAAAAGGAAGATTTTCAAAGGATCCAAAGTTGAAAAATCCAAATAATTGGTTAAGTGACCAAAACATGTCAAATAAGTATTAATTTTGATTGGAAATTTCATTTCAAACACAATGACATTGGTGGATTTTTGAGTTTAGGTCAATTTTCATGAATTACAATGTGGTTTCTTCCTGTGCAAGTTACACATCCAAATCCTTCACCAAGGCAATTCAGGCCTTCCTTTTGATCTGAATTCACTCACAAGGGATTTTTCAAGTGATTAGAAGATTCTAGAGCAAGCTACATGGCCAGAATACACGACTGTCACATGGCATTTGAAGGAAAAATTAGAATTTGTGAACTACTGAATTAGGCCTCATTCAAGCTTCAAAAGCCCACAAACTCACTCTATATAAGCATATCATTGATTCCATACTCAGGTTGGATCTCATTTCATGGTGGAAGCTGAGATTGCATTTGAAATTTCAAGGGAGCAAGTGAGAATCGGATTTTGATTTCCAAGTTGATTCAGAGCAAATTGAAGATTGAAGACTCTTTCTCTTGCATCACTGATCGTGTCTGGAGAGTTTTGAAGCAAGAAACAAGCTCTAGCTACCTCTGTTAGTGGATCTACACCAGGTATGTAACCTTCAAATTTCTCATAATTCTAGGGAGATGTAGATCAATTTGCATATATGGTTAGGATCTAGTTAAGGAGTAGATCGTTTCTGGACATAATTTTGGACAATTAGAGACAAACTTAGGTGATATGTGATTTGTATTTGAGCACTGTTTGACATGATCTTAAGGCTAGAACACGATTTGGATAGATCAGAGTGATGTATGAAGCATGAGAATCAATCCTATGGTTTTAGATTTTGATTTGGTGATGAGTAATTGGAATGTGATTTCTGAAACTTGAATCGGATTTTAAAACCTAGCATGATCTAGAGAATTTGGATAGGATATCTGAGATCCTTGTGAGATTCTGAGTATTTGGATATAAGGTTTGATGTTTTTCTGTTACCTGAGACCACCTGCTCATCGGAGAAGACGGTTGTTTCCACCGTGAAAGCCACCGGAGACTGTTCCCCTCACCTGAGTTCCAAGGAAGAAGATGACTTGTATGCCATCAGATCAAGCTGGAAGTTGGACTTGGTATTGAGATTGTGTGGTTGAGATTTGAGCTAAGGATTTGCCTCCAACACAAAAACGATGCGTTTCATTAATCCCAGTCAGCGTGTGACTGGGATGCTTGCGTGGACGTGCTCTCTGCCTTTGGATCTGAGTACTTGGTCAATTAATCCAACGCTCATGTTATTTTATTAGTTTTTAATTTGTTTTATTTCATTTTGATTTTATTTTAATACAAATTGATTCCAAAAATCACAATAAATCCATTTTTGATCTGAAAAATATTTTAAAAATATCTCCATGCTCCTGATTAAATCTGTGATTTTCTGGGATCAATAAATTGCATTTTCATGCATTTTTCAGTTTTATTTGATTTTTCTCATTTTGTTTATTTCTTTAGTTTTTGCATAATTGTTCATCTGCCTTGTTGATTTTGGTGTGGCCTTTTGGTTTTGAATATGGCTTTGAGTTTTTAGTATGTTGTAGGTTAGATGTGCATGCTCCCTTAGGTTTTTTATTAGATTTTTTCAACAATTATAGGTTCTGTTTTAGGTGAGATGTTTAGAGCCTTCCCAAACTTGTGGTTTACCTTGACATGTTTCAACTTAGGAATTGTTTAGTGGACCTAGAAGTTGATTTAGGCTTTGATATTTGAACCCTAGAATGTTAAAACATGCATGTTCCCCTAGGAAAATTCTTAGATTTTTACAACTTAGTTTTCTATTTTAGATAGAATTTTCAAGTATGTGTTGCTTGTGGTGTTCCATCTTTGGTACCTTGCTTTGTTTGGTCTTGTTGGTGGCTTTGGAGCTTGAAGTGCTTGGATTCCTTTTTGGAGGAGCTTCTGGACATCTTGTAGCTGTTGTGACCTGGCTTGTGGAGCTTGGAGTTGAAGATTTCTTCCTCTTTTAGGAGCTTTTTTAGGAGCTTATAAGATTAGGGTTTAGGAAGAGCCATTAGAACTAGTCTTTCTTCTTTCATCAAACATAGAATGCATTGTTTGCTTCTATCCTATCCTATGATGCAAATTCCTCTTGAGGAAGCTCCATCTCTCCTTTGGAGGGATGAGTGGCATGCCTTAATGAGTAGAACTTTTGAGGATGCACTTTCTTTTCATGTTGGTTCCTGATGAATTCCTTTAGTTTTCATCAGGTTTCCTAACATTGTAACTTGATCTCAATGGTGATTTCTCTTCTTGTGGAGCTTGCTAGAGCTTGAAGATGAAGAATTGAAGTAGCTTGAAGATAGGAGATAGCTTGAAGATGAAGTTTCCTTGCTGTTAATTCAACTTTGCTGATCAGAGCTGCTGTTGAAGGTTGAAGATGTTGTCTGTGGAAGACTGTTGTTGTTGCTTGGGCAGCTTCCTCTATTTTTCTTTTGTTGTATTGTCTGTTTGCTTGTGTTGCCTACCTTTAGGTTTGAGGTGGAGCTTGTCTCCTCTTGCCTTTTGTTTTCTTAGGTTTGAGGTTGAGCCGGACTCCCTTGCCTCGCTTGTACTGTTGCATAGCATGCATTTTACTGTTTACCATTTACTGCTTGCTTTCTTTTGCTGTTTTCCCTTAGGATCTCTGATTTCCTCTGTGCAAGAGGGAATTATGACACACATTAGGTTTTGACCCATGCATGATAACTGTAGGTAGATTCCCTTTAAACCATAGTTTTAGGGCGTCTTTCTCTTCTCATCTCAAAACAATTCAAAAATACAGTAATAAGGTTAATCGAAATTGTACGTTACGAGCCTTAAGCTATCTGGGAAAAGGTTGGTGGAGGGTCTCTCTCTAGTAATCTGGATGTTTAGTGTGGTACCCTTTAGGTGACATACAAAGCGTTCACTCTTGGGTCATAGTCTCTAGTGCGACTGAGATCGCAAACATCCTAAAAAACAGTTATTTCGTAAAAGGCTCAAACAAACATTCAAACTGTGTTTTTGTCCTCTTGGACCCTTAATCAGGAAAACCCTTTCTTAAGGAGATAAAAAACTGTCAGACAAACTTGTGTCTTCCGTAGCCCGAACTATGTTTTCTCTAATCTTTCATGCCGTATGAAAGTACGTAGGCACGAGATGCGACATCTCGGCGAGCAACCTTCCCCCCTTCTCCCGTAGTTAGGCGAACTACGTTGACTCTGATTTCTTGTTCCAGACGGGAATACGTAGGCATAAAGTGCGATACTTTGCGGAGTCATTTTCTTTTCTTTTTTAACCCAGACCTTTAGAGTAGATAGATAAACATAATCTTAGATAGAAAACAAGTGTGGATCCCATCGAGTACGACGGGCGTGAGGGGTGCTAATACCTTCCCCTTGCGTAACCGACTCTCAAATCCAGGATTTGGTTGCGATGACCATTCCTTTCCCTCTTTGCGTTAGGTTTACTCTGAGAGTTTCCTTTCCCTCTTTTGGGATAAATAACGCACGGTGGCGACTCTTCTGTCATAGTCGGCGCCGATTTTCGCAGTAGCGACAGCTGGCGACTCTGTTGGGGACTCCAACGGTTCCCTATGCGAGTCAATCCTAGCGCTTGTTTTCCCGTCTGGGGTTTTGTATGTATTTATCTTTCTGTCTTTACTTTCAGTACTATATATTATTGTTATTGTGCTGTGGGTAGAGGGTTAGTTTGAGAGATAAGCCGGACCTGGGCTTGAGTGCACATAGACTTAGAAGTAGAGAGTAATGGTTAGCTTGCTTGCTTTGCTCGCACCAGCTAGCTACGAAATCTGCACTCAGACGAGATTCTCTTTGATGGCATCTTGCCTGGCCCTTTGGGCTCGACAGGTTGTTGGATTTGAGGGTTGTCGACTCTGGGAACCTATCATTTGGGATTCGGCTAAGTGAGGCCTCTTCAAGGGATGATGATGCCACACCTTCTGGGTATTGTATCATCGCTCTTTAAAGTCTGTGACGCTGATGACCGCATAGGATGTCGTACCTCGTATGCGAGTTAAGTACATACCTGTGAGGGGTAGGTGGGTCTTTTTGCAGGAAAACACTGGCCTCAGAATACCTGGTTTGTCTCTGTCAGTGTGAATTGGTTATGAGGGTTCTTTTGTGGTTGGTTTGGTTTGAGGAGAAGATCTGATGGTTCTCAAGCTGCAGTACAGCACATCACAGTTCTTTAGCACTGCACTTGATCCCTTGTTTGCATATGCATTTTCATTTTCATGTTTGCATTTCATTAACGTGTATTTATGTTGCAGGTGTGCTTTTTCCCCTGAGATTCTAGTGTTCTTCTTGCCAGACATGGAGTCCATGAAGAGGACAGTTGCTTACAGGTTGCCTTCTCCAGATGTCAGTTCCTTATTGCGGTTGGTTGCTCTAGCAGATCAGAGAGTGAGGGCTAAGTTTAGAGAGTCTTATGGGAAACTGCTCAGTTTGTTGTACAGACCTTTTGTGTTTGAGATGATTGGATTGTATACCTTGATGCAGTTTTACGAGCCTCAGTTGAGATGCTTCTTGTTCCCTGATTTTGTTTTGGCCCCTACTTTGGAGGAGTATTCTGATATGCTGGGAGTGCCTATGTTAGATCAGATGCCTTTTATTCACGAGGATACTGAGCCTGAGTTGGCTAAGCTCGCTGAGATTGTCAGTTTAGATGCTTCTGAGTTCCCCGGAGGTTTGGTCAAGCTGAATGGAGCTTATGGTTTTCATCTCTCTTTCTTGGTTGAGAAAGCTACGCAGTGTGCGAATGATGGATGTTGGATTGTCTTCAGTGCTATTCTTGCTGTTAGCATTTATGGGATTATCTTGTTCCCCAACTTGCCTGATTTTGTTGACTCAGATGCTTTCTTTATTCTTGCCTCGAAGAATCTGGTGCCTACTCTCTTGGGTGACATTTATCATTCTATTCACTATAAGAATGAGAAGCGTCGGGGAAAGAATGTTTCTTGCTGTGTACCTCTTCTATACAGGTGGTTTCAGGGACATCTTCCTAAGACGGGACCTTTTGTTGATACTGCTAGTACTTTAGATTGGTCTTCCAGATTGATGGGATTGTGTGCTGAGAACATTGTTTGGTTTGATCGAAGCCTGCTCGGAGTGAATATTATATATAGCTGTAGTGGCTTTCTGAACGTTCCTTTGATTGGACGGAAAGGTTGTATTAACTATAACCCTTCTCTGCTTGTGAGACAGTTTGGCTATGCTTTGAGGAATTCTCCGGTTGAAGACGAGATACAAGAATCTCTGTATCTCACGGGTTTATTAGATGGAGATGTTTTGGCCAGATTGAGGCATGCTTGGGGTAATATTCATAGAAGAGGAAAGCCATTTCTTGGCAAGAGTGACAATCGAGCTTATAATCCTTATCGGCTCTGGATCCATGAGAGAGTTAGGAAGTCTTTGATGCCATATCCTGCTGCAGAGCCTTTGTATATTCCGGTGGTTGAGGAACCTACTTCAGTAGAGATTGAGAAGTATAACAAGCTGCTGGCTGAAAAGGAAGAGTTGCAAAGAGCAAATGAAGAGTTAGAGAAAGAGATTTTCCAGCTTCGGCATGAGAAGAATGAGTCAACTTTCACTTTGAAGAAGCAGACTGAGATGATTAATAGGTTGGTTTCAGATTTGACTGAAGAGACCAGCAGGAGAGAGAAGGTGGGAGTAGCCTTGAATGGTGTTAGTAGTGTGCTTGCTACTAAGAAAGAGCTTCTGAACAAGGCTTATTCTCGACTTTCCAAATGGGATTTTTTGTGGAATGCCACGCTTACTAGCCGGAAGGAGCGTGAAGATGAGTTGAAGCTTCAGATTTCCCGGTTAGAGGAGCAGCTCAGCGTTAAGGATGCGAAGATTGCTGAAGAGACATCTCTTAGACGTGACGCTGAGTTTAGAGTGAGCAACATGGTCAAAGAAATGAGGGGTTGTGAACTGAAGGCTGGCTTCAAGAGATGCAGGTTGGATGAGTGTTTTGGCAAGGGAGCCTGTGTAGAGGATGCCAAAAAGCTGAGATCCACTGTTAGGCGACATGGATTACTGATACATGAACTGCTCTCCAGACCAGGTCATCCGGAGACGTTGAGACTATTGGGAGATGTTCGGGCACGCCATCCGTCCTAATTTATCTTTGTTTTTCTCTTGTAGTATGTTATTCGTGTTTATATTTTGGCCATCGCCAGGCTTGTTGGCCGAGGTCTTTTCAGTTGTATTTAGTGGTATCTTTGTACTCTGCCTCTTGGCATTTGTTTATGTATGAGGTTTCTGATTCTGCGCTTGCTTCCTTGGGACTCCATTGTCGTTATGGCTTCTTCTCCGGAACTAGAATGGGGGGGGGGGGGAATTAACCTGTTGCATATTTACATGTGTGCATTTGCATCTTCATATTGCATGGCAGGTACTTTTTTGAGCTCGAATCTTATCTCCTGCGTCTTTCAGGTTGTTTCAAGATTGACGAACAGAGAACTCACCGGTACGCTACAAGAAGCAACAGTAAGAAGATCATGGATCAGGTACAATCTGAGATGCAGGAGATCCGGGATAGGTTGGCCCAATTCATGCAGACTATGGAGGCTGTGGCCAAGGGCCAGGAACATCTTCAAACTCTGGTGCAACCGCTGCTAGCGCGAGCGGCTGGTAATACTGAATATAACTCTGCTCGTGTTGAGACCCATCGCAGGGAGGAAGTGATACCAAATGCTGATGAGACTGGTACTGGCAATGGCAACGACAACACTGGTAATAGAAATACTGATAATGGCAATAGGAACATGGAAACCAACAGGAATGTTGGTATCAATACTGGTTTCGGTGACAACAATCAGGGTTTTGGCTTTGGCAATCGGGATGGCAATGATGGCTTTAATAATCAGGGCTTCGGCAATGGAGGGTTTGGTGATAACAATCAAGGTTATGGTAATAATGGCTACGGCAATGCTGGGTTTGGCAATGTGAATACCAATGGTGCTGGGATGGGTCCTTTCAATACTGGCTTTGGGATAGCGGCTGCTAATCAAGAGCTTGGCAATCTGAGGTATGACCCCAGGTTCTTCCAAAGTGGTCATGGTCATGGTCGTAATGCTGTGTATGACGGGTATGATAATGAGGGTCCGTACTGGGAAAGAGATCGTCAGGAAGATGCCTTTTCTGGGCAAGGCATGGGTTTTGAGGGTCCCACTGATAATGATCGGAGGATTAAAATGCTGGAGGAACAGATAAGAGGTATTGTTGCGGTGAAAATCGGATATCAAGCTATTGAATTAACTTGAACCTTAATTCTTTTATAACCGGACTTTAATTTATCCAAAGGAAAGGTCTAAAGAAAGAAAGAACCTTTTTTGCACGGTGTTACAACAACGCTAAGAGATTCGGGGATCGGGGGTTGGTTATGCATAGGGTAGGTATTTCACATCCTAAACATCTGTAGTACTCTACAGGAACCTTTTGTTTGTTTGTATGCTAAGTTTGTTAAATATTTGCTAAGGTTTAGGTATTGGGTAAAAAGGTGAAGGTTATGATAGATGAAGACCTAAGATTGTTTCTAAGTTTGCTCGCAAAGACATTGCGTCCTCTGCCTACGTATCCTAACTAGGATAGAATCAGAGCAATCGTAGTTCACCTCACTAGGGTTGAATAACGCTTGATTGCGATCAAGGTTCAAAGGGGAACAAACATGATAATGTTTGTGTAGAGTTTCACAAAACTCTCTATTTCTATGTTGTAACACTCAAAGGGGGAAGTAAGTGATCATATCCATGATCCTTACATAGAGTTAACAACTCTATCCTAGGGTTCTAGTTGTAAACACTCCTAGTAAAGGTGGGTATTTTAGACTTAGGCAAAGTCTAATGGCTTATATGTTCTAATCTTAACTAAGATCGATATGACTTTACAAAGTCAAAGGGGGTAATATGCTATCCATGACACAAGGGTCAATGGAGAGACTTTTCCTTTGGAAGAGGAGATAGTGGGCAACTGGATGAGAACTAAAAAGTTCCATCACTTGGGGAAAAAAATTAACAAGGTACAAACATATTCAAGCATGAGGAATATAGAAGACATGATTATAATCAAGGATAACCAACACATTACAATGAGCAAGTATTTTAAGTAGGATGAATGGTTACAACCAAGCATGGTAAGCATATTACAATAAGCATGTCTTGACAAAGATACAGGCATATCTTAACAAAGATTGAAAGTACGGTCTTAACAAAGATTAGGAAACATGATAAAGGTGACAACCATGTAAACAAATAACAATTTGAAAACAAATCATGTTATAAACTCAAAGCGTGACAACAACATGCATGGATAACAATCTCACACAATTAAATTAGTTTAGCCTCGTAATTTAGGAGGTGCGAGATAAACTTAACTAAAGCGAAGCTGAGGGAGAACACATGGTAACAACCAATGAAAGAGTGACATCCTAATATGCTAACAAACATAAAGGAAAATAAATCTCACAAGATAAAAGTGAACATGGTATGAGGAAACTTCAAATTGAAACACATGGTAATAACCTAAAAACGGATTTACTAACAAGCAAGATCAAAGCATTGTAAAAACAAGCAAATTATGATATTACAATTCATTGAATAAAACTAGACATCATAACGAAGATGTTGCAAAAAGAATGGGTTAAAACTGATGAAAAATGAATAAACTATGGTCATTTGAGGTTTCCATGATAAACAAATAAGCAAATAAAAGGAAAGGGCACGGGTGGGGTTTGAACCCACGCCCTTATGCTTATAAACGTGACTAACTAACCACCAGGCCATGACACACGCGTGTGTTAGAAGAGTAAGAGGAATGAAGAAAATAACTTATCAATGAAAATTGGAAAAATAAAACCAAAGGGTACGACCTCCACCCGGATCGAACCCTGGTCATGCAGGTAGAGGGGTATAAGGCGCGCAATGGTCTGCCACTGGGGTGGCTGTTACATCCATTAATTGGATGGAAACAAAAAATATACATAGCTTAATTAGTTGATTTTCTGGGCAACTCCAAGGCATTTACCATGTTTGCAAAACAACTCCAATTTTCTCAAATCTCCACTGATTTTAACAATCCTTATATGCATTTTACCCAGAAAATCACGAGGGATCTGATGGTGATATCAGTTTTTCAAGATTCTTTATGAGATGAAAAATTCGAATGCTTATGCTTGTTATGTCATGTGATGCAATTTGAAGTTTTCCAACAAACTCAATCATTCTCAAGTCAGGCCAAGCACTCATACAAAATTCAAACATGATATAAAGTGATGCTAACCTCTCAAACTCTCTGAAATCCAACAGAACACACACATGTCATGTGAAATGCAAAATAGTGAAGGAAAATGCATTTTATGGTATGAATCTTGTGGTAATGTGTGTTTTGATTGTGTGATGATGCAGATAGCTTAAGGATGATGATTATGAGGTGTACATGAGGTGATTTTGGTGAAAATTTTGTTTATGCAAAAAGTAACAGTATGAGTGCTTTTCATGATTTTGATATGCAAGCCAATGGTGAAATTGATTATTATTCATAAACATGGTAAAGTGATGATTTAGACAACTTTTAAATGACTAATATGAAGTGTTAGACATGTGGTTTTGGGGAAAAAACAATTTGGTGCAAAAAGTAGTAGTGTGAGTTGCTTGATATATGTGAAAGATGCACTTTGAAAGACAAACCTCATGCCTGCCAGCTTTTGGAGTAGAAACTTATGTCAACAGTTTCAGAATGATAATTAAGAGGTGTTCCAATGTGAGTTTGAGTGAAAACAGTTTGGTGCAAAAAAAATGGCATTTGTGTAGCTTTATGTGATCATGTTATGCAAGCCAATGGTGAAAATAAGCAGTAGGCCTAGAACTGATCAAGTGAGCATCTAGACACCTTCCAAACACATATACATGCATGTATAAGGGATCAAAAACTAAATTGCAAAACTTGAATCAAGAGAGGTATGCTAAACTGTTTTGACAGCATATGGTGTTTCTTGAGGCTTTTCAAACAGTTTTAAACTCTAACAACTATGCAAACACTTTATAAATGATGAACATGATTGGTTAGGACAATTATTTCAGTTCAAAAGCAAACAGTTGCAAAAATGGTAGGTGAGATGCCACTTTGTGAAGAAAAATGCATCTTTGAGAGTGAATTTTGATGCAGTGAGTTTTTGTGTGGAATAATCATGCTAACATCTCAACAATAACCAGTATGAAGTGTATTTGAAATGGTTTGAGTGAAAAATGGACTGATGCACAAAAGTGATATGTGATATGTGCCTTTTTTGTGAAAAATGCATTTTTGAAGAGTGATTCTCATGACAGTGTGATTTTGTGTAATGTGAGCATACCAACATGTCATAAAGGATCAATATGAGGTGTGTGTGCAATGGTTTTAGTGAAAATCCAATTTGAATAAAAAAAGGTAATGTGAGTGGTTGTTAATTTGCAACTAATCTAAATCTTAAGTAGTGACAGTGCCCTCATCATGCCAAACAAAATCAAATACTAACCTTCACTTTCAAAGACAATTACCATTTGACAAAGCAAGCATAAACCAAACTTCAGTTATGAAAAAATAAGTTTTGGTTGAAAACAGGATCAGCAACCAGTTTCTTTTTAAGAATGCAAACATTAGTATAATGGTTAAATCAACACTTCAAGAAATTAGAAAAAAACAGAAGCAACAACCACTTGGCATCACAATGCAGACACATCACCTTCATGACAATTGATACTTCAATCCAAACTGCAACATGTCAAGGACTCAAACACAAATGAATTACAACAAACATTTTGAGGTTGATGGTATCAAACCTTAAAGCAAGAAACTGCCAGCATCAATGAACCAAAACTTACACTAACAAATTTGACAGCCACACATACTTCCAACAACATGATTCTCAATAAATCATAAAAACAAAGCCATGGCATAAATCAAGTAAGGCTGCTTAAAGCATATATGGAATCAGCAGCTACAGAAGAGAAAATAAAGATAACAAACTTTGAAATATGCAATACCATTCAGGTTATTCTTCAGAGTTTAAACCAAATAAGCCTCAAGACTTTGAGTGCAGAACAGGTTTCCAACAGATTTGGTTACAAGAAAACAAATTTACAGCCACCACAGTGAGTTATTCCAACAGAGGTCACAACCAAACATATTGTAATAATGAGTGACAGCCAATGTAGTTTTTATGAGAGCAAATAGGTTGACAACCTTTAAGCCCAACAGTTATTGCATTATGTTCAGCCAAGGATAAAACAATTACCAAGAAAACTCTAACAATTGTCTTTACAAAGTTCATGACATACACATAGGGATTGCATGAAGTTTCAAATACCAAAGGTAACTCTAAAACAGAAACTGTCAAGTAAGCTAGAGCAAAATCATTCATGATGGGTTTTAAACAAGAAATGCCTTTACAAAGACAAGAAAACTCCCATATTCATTTTTAAAGATACAGACCAAACCACCAAGCTAAAGCCTAAACATATTTAACAAAACTATAATACTTGAACAGAAGCAAACCAAAAATCCCTTGACCTAGCCAAACCAACACAAAAACAACCTTAATGTACACTTCTCATTACAATCTTGCCAGATTTTTCAAAAAAAGACAGTTTTAGTGTTCAACATAACAATGCTAGAACCACCTTCAACATATACTCAACAATATATTTCTTACAAGAGTGTACATATCAACTGAACTAAATGACCAACGACAATCATACATGGTATCCATACACTTTTGACAGCAAAATTACAATTTTGAACATAACAATGTCTCACTCATAAACCAAATCCATACATATATGATGCAAAATAGTGAGATGGTTCAAAGTCCATACCTCTTGTAGATCTCTTTGAAACAAGCTGGAGCAGTTGAGAAAACCAGAGATTCACACTTCCTCTTTTGCCTTGAGTTTTTTCTTCACCTTTAAGTAACAACACACTTTTGATGCCAAATATCAAAATATGCTTTTCCAATGATTTCTAGGAGTTTGGACAACTGAGAAATGATGAGGTTGAGGTGTATGAGTGATCAAAACCTTAAGGAAGTGTTTGGAACAAAGTTTAGTGGTTTTTATAGCTTTTGGTCAAAGTATGGTGAGGAGAAAGTTGACTTTTTGATTTTTTGAGTTTTTTGATGGTTTGATGAGTCATACACCTTCTATATGTCATTTAGAAGATGTGTGGATGGTTGTGAGAGTGTTGGTAATGCTAGAAATGAAAATGGCATGAAAGTTGTGAAATGCCCATTTTTGGTGTTTTTGAGCTTTTCCTCACTTACAAGCAAGAAGAGAATGAGAATGAGAGTTGTAATATGTTGATGTTATGAGCAGATCTTGTGTGAAAAACAAGTGAGGGTGAGGCCTCTACTTATAGTAGAGATGAGGGTGAGGGCAGCTTGGTAACTTCCATTTTTGGAGGGAATATGATGAAGTTTCTTGCAAAATCTTGCCAAAATCTCCATATCAGCCCCATGGCTCAAGGAAGATCAGAAAACTCAAGTGATTATTGACATGAAATGACTGAGATAAGCCTAGAGCACAGAACAAGTCAGCTGCAACAGTTGGAAATGAAAAAGTTTCTCTTTCATCCTTACACACTTGAATATTTTAATCCAAAACTTGCAACTTGCATCTCTCTCTCCCAAACCTCTCTTTTTCTGTCATTTCCTTCCTCTACACATCTGAGTATCATAATTTATCATGATCCAAGGGTGGAGAGTGGTTAGAGATGAAAAATTCTGATTTTAAGAAGTTGGACCAAGTGGATTTCAAGTGTGACAGGCCCAACTTCAATGCATCATAACTTCCTGCTCACAAATCCTTTTGAGGAGTTCTTGAACTTTTTAGAAAGCCCTTTTGTAGCTCTACAACTTTCATGTTTTAGGAATTTCCAAATTCTTGATGGAACTAGGTTGAAAAACCCCTTAAAGTTAGCAAAAAAACAAGTTTTGATGCAGCCAGATTTTGAAAAATTCACTAAGTGTTTTGTACTAAAAAAAGATTTTGATGATAACTCCAATTCCATGCATTTTATGAGAGTGGACTAGTATAGGACTTTTGTAGGACTTGTTAAGAGCTTTCTGACGAGCCTCGAACCACCTCGTTCGGGTGTGTGGTTAGGGAGTTAAGGTTTAGCCCCTTTCGAAACCCTAATTTCCCGATTTTTCGATTACTCTCACGTCTTTGATCCGATGATCATGAAAATTGATATGTAGGTCCCTAATGATATAAGGAACAACTTTTCTTCACCACTTGAAGTCCAATTCCTAAAACTTGAGGGGGTTGACTTTTCGGTCAACCGTACGATCGATCGGCGATTACCGAACTGTTTGTTCATGTTTCGGAGCTTCCAAGACTTTGAAACTCTTTGAGGGGACTTCACTAAGCCATATGAACTTTTTAAACCATACTTTTATTCTTGAATTATTTCCCGAATCTAAAGTAAAACTACAGTTGACTTTTTCAACCCGAAAAACCCTAATTGGGTGCCTTGAACTGCACTGCACCCCATCTGTGGGTGATTACTTCAAATTGAACTCACACATGGCCCAACATGGTACTATTGATCTTATTTCATAAATTATTCAACCCAAAACATTGGTTGCCCAATCCTCGAACCTTCGATTTTATCAGTGTGGAGCCCCGTTTCATCTGTGTCTTGACAAAACACACTTCGAAACTTGTTAAGGTTAGATAAATAAATGCATATCATATGAAGAGGATATAAGGGGTCAAAATTTGGGGTGCAACAGATGCCCCTATTTAAATATCTTCACTAGATTGTAATGAGAGATGACAATCCTCATAGAATCGTAGTGAAAGGTATTTAAATATAGCAAACCAGAAATTTTGTCCCTTAGATCCGATGGTATGCGAAAGGACAAATGCGAATATGCCATGAATCTAAATGATGTTATATGATGTTTGAATGCCAGACAGATGCAAACACACGAACAAATATGAAAGAACGGCAAAACAACGAGTAACCACTCACGGGAACCCAACACACTGAGGAAAGATTCAAGACCAATCAAGCGAGGTGGTTCAAACATGACTGAGGATGCTTGTTCAAGGAAATCTTTCACGCATGGGACACAAATTTCGCCCGGGAAGACACACCTTCATTGGGGAGAGGAGATACGAACCTCACTGGGAATAACCAGATGAGGAAGCCCACCGGGGAAGATAACAAACCTCCACTGGGGAAAAGACGGAACGAAGACACGAACCTCACTGGGGATAACCAGATGAGAAAATTTCCTATAACGAAGAGTTCAAACGGGATCTTCAGGAAAAGGTTAGAAACAAGACCGGGCGTGCCGGGGAGGTTAGTATCTACTAATTCTCCGAGACACGACTGGAAAAGAAAAAGCTTCAACTGGGGAGACTGGTGACGACTAGTAATAACAAGTAGCTTCAAACAGCGCTAGTTTCCACTAGACTTACTGGGGAGGATGGTGATGACCAAGATCTTAGATCGGTTCCCAAAAAGTGCTAAATACCACTAGACTTCCTGGGGATATGGTGACGACCAAATCGAAGTTCCAATTACGATTTGGAAATTCCAAACAATATTGATAAAACCCAGGACTTCAGATGGGGAAATTGGTAACAACCAACTAATAACGATTAGTTTTCACGCAATGCCAGTAACCACTGGACTTAGAAAGAGTTTGGCGACGGCCGAATCAGGATATACCAATAACAACTAATTTTGGATAATGCTAGTAACCACTAGACTTAACTAGAGAAATTGGTAACGACCGAGTCCCAGGAGACCAATGACCATTGGATTTTCACAGAGTTTGGTAACGACCAGACCAAAGTGGTGATAACAATCTGATTTAAGTGATGCCAATAATCATTGGACTTATGGTAACTGGTGGCAACCAAATCCATGGGTATACCAATAACAACTGGTACTGGATATTGCTAGTGAAAACTAGATTTTCCAAGCAATGCTAGTGACCACTAGACTTAGAAAGATTGGTAATAACCAAATCAAACACCACCAATAATAATTGGATCTGAAGGTAATACTAGTAACCACTAGATTCAAACAGACTGGTAATAACCAAATCAAACAGGTACCAATAACTATTGGATTCCAGGCGATGCCAATAATTATTGGACTTTTTAGGGAATTTTGGTGACGACCAACTCAAGTACCAATGACCATTGGTTTTAGAAGGCAATACTAGTAACCACTAGATTTTTTAGCAAAGATTGGTGATAACCGAATCAAAAGGACTCCAATGACGATTGGTTGGCCTTATAAAAGAATCAGTGACGACTGGGTTTGGAAAATTGTTGGTGACGACCAAACTACTGTACCAAACGTAGTTAGTTCTGAATACGTGCTAGTGACCACTAGTCTTTCAAAGTTTGTTAGTAATAACCAAATCGAAGGTGAAAATTGGTAATACCCCCCTGTTGGTATAAATTAAACATTGCTAGTCACCACTAATTTCCCAGAGAAAAATAAGGAAACCCCAGGATGTCGACTCTAAAAAAATCTTGTAACAACAAAACAAATATAAAGGTAACGACCAAAGGATCTCGACGGTGGGAATGCAAACAAATGCGTATGCTGGCATAATGCTGTATGCAAGACACAGAACGACCCGTAGGGACAGAGGGAAACCAAATAAAGAGGGAACTCGTCACGCTGAGCCTCAAAATGCCTCAAGTCAGACGACACTTCCTTCTTTGGTGCAGATAACGATCTTTTCTCAGTAATATCCCCGTAATCTTGCAAGGAAGAAGTCTTAGCTTAATAGCTAGAACTGCTATCGGACGCATCTATCTCGGTCAAAGGTAACAGCGATTTCCACAACTTCAAAAACTGTGTAATATCATCATATTACCTTTAGAACTTTTCAATCATTTTGTCAAATTGTGCTTTCTCCTTTTTTCCTCTCTTTTTTTTTTAAAACGAGACTTAGGTTTTTCAAAACACTTTGCTTTCATGAAAATTCTTATTAACAAATAAGTGAAATTGCATAACAAAAACAGTAGATCATAACAATGATTTGGCCAAAAAAAAAGAACTGATTTTATTGATAGACAAGAACTTTACAAAAGGCAAAGCCTTGGGGATTTTAAAAGTTTTGAAAAATGGCAACAGAAAAGATTACAGAATCCTATGATAATTCGGTCCTTCCGACTGCCAGTTCACTTGCTTTGCTGCATCTGACGAGAACAACGGGCGTTGGCCTTTCTTCTAATATTTCGCACATGATTCTGCCCCAGCGTCTGTCATCTTTCAAACATTGGGCTTTTCATCTGGTCGAGGCACTGAAATCCTCTTTCTATGTATTTTGTTTCAAGCGTAGTATTTTCTTACTGCGTCTGAGTTGATGGGATACTTAAGGGGTTCGCCATCCATAGTCTCGAGAATCAGAGATCCTCCAGAGAAAACAGTCTTCACAACGAAGGGGCCATCATAGTTGGGCATCCACTTGCCACGCATGTATTTTTGTGTAGGTAGGATTTTTCTAAGCACAAGCTATCCTTCCTTATACTCTTTGGGACGAACCTTCTTGTTGAATGTCCGGGCCATCCTTTGTTGATAGATTTGACTGTGACACATGGCCGTCATTCTTTTCTCGTCGATGAGATTCAACGAGTCGAATCTTTCTCTTATCCACTCGTCTTCATCCAGCTTTGCTTCCGTCAAGATCTTCAAGGAAGGTATTTTGACTTCAATGGGTAGCACATCGTCCATCCCGTACACTAAGGAAAAGGGAGTTGCCCCTGTCGAAGTGCGTACTGATGTTCGGTAGCCGTGCAAAGCAAATGGTAACATCTCATGCCAATCTTTGTAAGTTACGACCATTTTTTGTATTATCTTTTTGATGTTTTTGTTTGTAGCTTCAACTGCGCCATTCATCTTAGGTCTGTAAGGGGACGAGTTGTGATGTTTGATCTTAAAATTGTCACAAAGTTCCTTCATTGTTTTTTTGTTCAGATTTGACCCGTTGTCAGTGATGATCTGGTTAGGGATACCATATCGGCAGACAATCTCCTTTTTAATGAAGCGTGCGACCACTTGTTTCGTCACATTTGCATATGATGCTGCTTCCACCCATTTGGTGAAATAATCGATTGCGACAAGGATGAAGCGATGGCCATTAGAAGCTTTTGGCTCTATTGCCCCGATCATATCTATGCCCCACATTGCAAAAGGCCAAGGGGACGTCATCACATTGAGAGGATGTGGAGGGATATGCACTTTATCAGCATAAACCTGACATTTATGACACTTTCGAGCGAAGAGTATGCAATCCGTCTCCAAAGTTAACCAGAAGTAACCCGCTCTTAAGATTTTCTTAGCCATGGTGTGGCCATTTGCATGGGTGCCGAAGGTTCCTTCGTGTACTTCGGTCATTATGAGATTCGCCTCATTTTCGTCGACGCATCGGAGTAAGACCATATCATGGTTTCTTTTGTACAAGATGCCATTGCTGATGAAGAATTTAGATGACAACCTCCGTATCGCTCTTCTGTCAATTGTGGACGCGTTAGCGGGATACTCTTGGTTTTGAAGGAAATTCTTGATATCATGAAACCATGGCTTTTCCCCAAATTCTTCATCTATTGCCATGACGTATGCGGGTACTGTCCTTCTTTCGATGCGAATCAGAGGTGCCTCGTTGACAAACTGGACTTTCCACATGGATGCCATCATGGCCAACGCATCGGCAATGTGATTTTCTGCCCTTGGTACGTGCTTGAAGGTAATTTCATCAAAATACTCAGCCATCTCTAAGATGTGGGTCTTATAAGGAATCAATTTTTCGTCCTTGGTTTCCCATTCTTCTTTGAGTTGGTATATCACCAAAGCAGAATCACCAATTACTTCCAAGATTTTGATACGGAGGTCAATGGCAGCCTCCAATCCTAGGATGCAGGCTTCATACTCCGCTATGTTGTTTGTACAGGAGAAACAAAGTCGGGCCGTGACCGCAGTGTACCCTCCAGTTGGATTTTTTAGAACAGCTCCAATGCCATGTCCATTTTTGTTTGACGCTCCGCCGAACATCATCTCCCAATGGGACCCCGGCTCGGGACCTTCCTCTGGACCAGGCTCTGGTTTCGTGCGCTGAATATACATCACATCCTCATCAGGAAAATCGAACTTGAGCGGCTGATAATCCTCCATAGGATGCTCTGTAAGGTGTTCTGACAAGATGCTCCCTTTGATGGATTTTTGAGCAACATACTGGATATCATACTCTGATAGGAGAATATGCCATCGGGCTAATCTTCCTGTCTGAGCTGGCTTCTCAAAGATGTATTTGATGGGGTCCATCTTAGAAATCAGCATCGTAGTGTGACAAATCATGTACTGCCTTAGACGCTTAGCAGCCCATGCCAACGCACAACAAGCTTTTTCCAGGGGAGAGTAACGACTCTCGCAATCAGTGAACTTCTTGCTTAGATAATAGATTGCATGTTCTTTCTTCCCTGACTCATCAGTCTGGCCCAAGACACAGCCCATCGAATTTTCTAACACGGTCATATACATGAACAAAGGCCTTCCAGGTACCGGAGGAATCAACACTGGAGGTTCTTGCAAATACTGCTTGATTTTCTCGAACGCCGCCTGACAGTTTTCATTCCATACCACCGTTTGATCTTTTCGTAACAACTTGAAGATCGGTGTGCAGGTAGGAGTCAGATTGGAGATGAACCTGGAGATATAATTCAAACGTCCAAGGAAGCCTCTAACTTGTTTCTCAGTTTTGGGAGCAGGCATCTCCTGGATTGCTTTAACCTTGTCAGGGTCTACCTCAATTCCTCGCTGACTAACGATGAAACCAAGTAACTTGCCTGAGCGAACTCCGTAGGTGCATTTGGCTGGATTTAGTCTTAATTGATACTTTCAGAGTCTTTCAAATAGCTTCAGTAGATGATCCAAGTGGTCTTCTTCACTTTGGGATTTTGCAATCATATCATCCACGTACACCTCGATTTCTTTGTGCATCATATCATGAAAGAGTGTGACCATAGCTCTCTGATACGTTGCCCCTGCGTTCTTCAAACCAAAAGGCATTACCTTATAACAATAGGTGCCCCATGGTGTGATGAAAGTTGTTTTCTCCATGTCCTCTGGATCCATTTTTATCTGGTTATAACCCGAAAATCCATCCATGAACGAGAACACTGCAAAGCTTGCCGTGTTATCCACCAAAGTGTCAATATGTGGTAATGGGAAATCATCCTTCGGACTTGCTTTATTTAGATCCCTGTAGTCGACGCACATCCTGACCTTGCCATCCTTCTTCGGGACCGGTACAATGTTGGCCACCCATTCTGGATACTTGGATACTGCTAGAAAGCCAACATCTATTTGCTTTTTGACCTCATCTTGGATTTTAAGTGCCATATCTGGTCTCGACCTGCGAAGCTTTTGTTTGACCGGAGGACATTCTGGTTTTAGGGGGAGCTTGTGCATGACAATGTCAGTATCCAACCCTGGCATATCTTGGTAGGACCAAGCAAATATGTCAACAAAATCTCTGAGGATTGTTATCAACTTGTCTTTGATTTCTGGCCTTAATGACGCCCCAATCTTGACTTCTCTTTTGTCCTCCTCTGACCCCAAGTTGATGACTTCCGTCTGCTCTTTATGGGGCTGGATATAATCATCTTCGTACTCAGCCATTCTCTTTAACTCTTCTGGGACCTCTAACTCTTCTTCGTTCTCTTCTTCAGCTTGAAAGACAAATGAACCACTAGTAGAAGGAACCGAATGATCATAGGATTCTGTGGTTTATGGGGGTATTCTGCATGTTTTATTTAGGAACAATCAGGCACTCACACACAGACATGCAGATGAAGGGTGGTTTTTTATTATTATTTTTTCCAAAAGAGATTGCCATTTTTTCCAAAAAAGAGTGAAAGTGATGCGCAAACAAATAACAAGAGTTTTAACAAAAACACTTTTCATTAATGATTTTCAATTTTTGCAAAGTGGCCCAATACAAAATAATTCGCAGGTCTTGGGCAAGACCAGGAAATTTTTTAAAGAAAAACACGAAGCTAACAGGCAGAATGAATTACTCTAAAGGTAAAAAGATGGGAACTTCCACAGCCTCCCAATTGCGCAATGCTCCTCCTCCTCTAGTTATTAGATGGTCCAGATTATCGTCCTCATCTTCAGCAATAATGGCATTGACTTGCACGCCGCCGCTGATGAATATCTCTTTTAAGGACTTCTTCCTCATGGTGCTTTCTTCTGGCTCGCCTCCCGGAGTTGGTTTGTAACCCAACCCTTGTCGATTATTCTTGGCCCGAGCATTGACTTTGATGACCTCTCCCCAACCCAGTGGGACTCCCGCTTTCAGTGCTGCCTTAATACTTTGAGCAGAGGTAAATAATGGCCTTTGGGTTATGTCTGATTCATCTACTAGAACAGCGTGAGCTATTTCTAGTGCTTGGAAGGCTGTCTCGAGAGAGTCTTCATCAGCCTCAATATACCGGAAAGATGACAAGTTGCTTACCATCAAGTCCTCTTCTCCATGGACAATGACTAGCTGGTCATTCACAACAAACTTCATTTTTTTGTGGAGCGTGGAAGTGACAGCGCCAGCTGTATGAATCCAGGGTCTTCCCAATAAGCAGCTGTAAACCGGATTTATGTCCATCACCTGGAAGGTGATTTCAAAGATTTATGGTCCAATTAGAATAGGAAGATCAACTTCTCCTATCACGGTTCTCCTGGATCCGTAGAATGCCTTGACTATAAGAGAGGTTGGTCTCATGGTAGCGCCTTGATATGCCAGCTTGACCAAAGTTCTTTTAGGCATTACATTGAGTGCTGACCCAGTATCAACAAGAACTCGGGACATTGTATCCTCTTCACACTTGACTGATACATGCAAGGCACGATTATGCTTACGCTTCTCAGCCGTTAGGTCATTATCATCAAAGCTCAAAGTGTTGCAGGCAGTGATATTTGCTACAAGGGAGTCGAACTGCCCCACTGTAATATCTTTAGTGACGTGGGCCTGTGTCAGGATTTTGAGTAATGCCTGGCGGTGTGCTGGGGAACTTAAAAGCAAAGCCATGACCGAGATCTTGGAGGGTGTCTGATTCAATTGGTCCACCACCCTATAATCGCTTCGTCGAATGATTCTCAAGAATTCTTCTTCATCGTTCTTGAGACTTTCTTTTCCTTTAACTAAAGGTTCTTTGGCGGTGGTTGTCTCCGGAACAGGCTTCTGAGGAACATGCGTCTTTTGAACGGAAACTGCTGGTGGAGGAGCCTCGTTGTATGTTCGAGGTTGATAGACACGACCACTCCGGGTCATTTTGCTTCCACCGGCAATGTTGGCCACACTTACCAGTTTCTTTTCTTTGAAAATCCCTTCACACCATGAATAGTCTTGTTTTGGTGTCACGGCTCTTGGGCGAGGCTGGAATCCTCCCCTTGGCTCAAACCTAGTCTGTCCCCTCCCGAATTTCGGGGGTGCGTCATCACGAAATACTGGCCGAATATTCTTGTAGTTTTTGTTACTGTTATCATCTCTGAACACAACTCCCTTGTTGGATTCTCCTGGTATGTTAAACACAGGCTCGATGACTGCCACATCTTCTTCCTTTTTCCGGTGGGCAATTTCTATCATTCCCTGTTCAATCATAGCTCGAATATCCTTTTTCACAGCGTCACAACCCTCAGGATTCAGCATACATTCTTTGCAATCTTCGTGAGATGTCTTGAGTAACCACGCCTGAGCGAGGCGTTTGTGCAGGTCTGCTAATGGCACTTTGATCTCACCAACAGTAGTAACTTTCTTGTCTTCTGACCCCTCCCCTTCTTCAGTAATGGCATTGACTCCACCATGATTGGGAAGAGGGTTGCTCTTAACATTGGGCGGATTATCTTCCAAGGATAGAATTCCCTTTTCAATAAGTTCACGAACTAGGTGCTGAAGGGCAAAGCAACCTTCGAGATTGTGGCCTGGAACATTCTCATGAAATGGGCAGCGAGCATTCACATCATAATAGAACGGGAGTGGATTAGGTGGAGCACCCAATTTTCTTGTTTTAACCAACCCTCTTTCTACTAGCATGGGAAACAGGTCGGTGTAACTCATTGGAATAGGATGTATCTTTGGCCTATTTGCTGGATAATTTGCCCTCGGGGCCCTGTTCTAAGGTTGTTGACCCTGCGGCTGCTGGTATTGTTGTTGATTATTGGTGCGATACTGTTGCTGACTGCCAGGCTGATACTGGTGTTGATTGTTGAATGCCCCAGGTTGGGGACCATGCTGTGAAGAAGGCTAAAAAACCGGGGTCACTGCCGCTATATATGATGGTTGGTACTGTTGGTGGAGGCTTCGAGAGCTTTGTACTTTCTTTCCATATGTGGTTGCGCTCACCTCTCCCTCTTTCTTTTTGTGGAACGTGCTGACTGGCTTCTTTGCCGTGTTGGCGCTTGAGGAAACATTTGGAGTAGTCACTTTTCCGCTCTTCAAGCCTGCTTCCACCTTGACCCCTACTGCCACAATATCAGAGAAATTTGTTGTAACGCTGCTGATCAATCGTTCGTAGAATTAGGGTCGAACTGTATCCACAAACCAATCTGCCAACTCCTTCTCAGTAAGAGGAGGCTCTACTTGTGCTGAAGTTCCACGCCACCTTTGCGCATACTCTTTGAAGGTTTCGATATTTTTCTGCGTCATGTTGAGAAGCTGACGGCGGTCGGGAGCTAGGTCCATGTTGTACTTGTACTGTTGAATAAAAGCATCTGAGAGGTCTTGGAAACTGTGAATCTTAGCTTGATCTAAACCGAGATACCACTTGGCCGAAGCCCCTTTTAGACTATCTTGGAAACAGTGTACTAACAGTTTATCATTTTCAATATGCGGAGCCATCCGCCTACAGTACATGATTAAGTGCTCTTTAGGACAAGCGGTCCCTTCATATTTGTCGAAGATTGGCGTTTTAAATTTCTGAGGGAACACTAATCCAGATACCAAACATAGATCCTTGGCATCAGATCCAAAGACATGATTTCCTTCCATGAGCCTCATCCTTTTGGCCATGATGTCCATCTCTACCCTTAACTTTTCGTGTTTTTCGTCCTCAGCTTCGGATCCATCGGGTATATCAAGGATTGGCTGTTGATTGGCGAAGACTGGACGTACTGTGGTGGGTCCACCTGCTGGAGTAAAAATGGGGTTTCTGATTGTCGAGTCGAACAACGGATTGAGACCTGAAGACTGCATGTTGTTGAAAGAGGGCACAAAATCTCGGGACATGCCATAGGGAAACTCCGCTGAAGTAACGGGAGCCATTGTGACATTGGCTGCTGTTGTGGCAACTTCGGAGATCACTGTAGGTTGTGTATCCATTTTTGCTTTGATCACGTTGAGGGCTTCCAAGATCTGGTTGACGTCCCCTTTGATCCCTTCAATGTCATTATCCATTTGGTCGAACCTTTGGTCGTTATCTGCCATCTTCTTTTGAGCTTGGGACCGTGTGTTGTATCTGTGGGTACTCAGCGTGACTCCTTATCTCCTCTTTCTGGACAAGAACAAGAGATGAGCTGCGGAACCCCAAATGCAAGACTGATGTAGGATGACATGCAAATGCGGATGCATAACCCATTCAAGGAAACTCAAAATTTTCATTTACGAACAAAAAGTTAGACCAACATGTAACAACATGCTTTAAAAAGCGTTTTTCATTTGATAACTGGAAATCTATTACAATAGAGTGGTCTTTGCTAAAAAGCAAGACTTTTCTTACAATGAAATTTAAATGCAACAAGCAGGATATCAATCCTTTTTTAGGGAAAGCAGGGAAATGGCGAAACAAAAACCAATTCTAACAAGACGACCCTTCTCCTTCTTGGACCCTGACATGAACTTGATCCTGGCGGATAATTTCCCACAGGTCTTCGTTTTCTCTTTTCGCTTTAGCCAAAGCGTATTTCAGCTCTTCCCTAGTCGCGGGGACCTCAGGTTCCATAGTTATCTCATAGTCGTGAGTGTAGAACATGATTAAGGCAATTTCCTTTGACCATAGCAGGTACCCCCTGGTGGTTAAACAACTCGCATTCTCCATTGGGGTTGGGCCCATGAGGTGTGGATCTCTTTGAGCGTATTGGGCATTAGCTTCTAGTTCTTGGTTGCGACCTGTCTCACAGAAGCGAGGCCTCAACAGTTCTGGTTCAGGCTCTGGCCCGGTAGGATACCCGTGTTGACGCCTAGCAAGGATAGGATTATAAGTGATCACCCCTTCTGTCCCAATGAGAGGCACATTGGGGAAATCTCCGTAGCTGGAAATCATGATTTGGTCGCCGATGCTAGTGTCGTACCAGGTGATATCATGGTGTCTGAAAGTGACAAGTTTAGAAACCCAAGCGCTTTTGGTAGGAAGCCTCCAAAGGATATGGGTCCTTGGCAGATGAGAAGTAAACCATCGGTCGAGTAGTGCAAGACAACATGAGAATCGCCCACAATCATACAAGGCAAAACGGTGGATGACTACATAAGTATCAGCCAGTATTGTGTTGACCGGATTTTAGAGGATGAAGACGCGAATTGCTTCTTCGCTGATGAAGTCGTAACTGCTTGGGAACAGATACAGTCCATATATTAGTAGTGCCAAAATTGCCTCAAAGATGCCCAGGTTTCGGCTTTCATAGTGATACTCGGCCATTTCCATTAGAGGCCCGACATCCATTCCATACCACCCTCCTTTCGCCCTCATTGGTGGTAAGTCTTCCAGCTTGATATGCAGGGCTTTAGCTAAGTCCTTTTTCTTTGGCTTTCCATAAGGGAGTGTAAAAGTCCATGGGATCTTCAAGTAAGCATTATACTCTTCGAGGGTCGGGAGTAACTGAAAATCTGGAAACACAAAGCAGTGGTAAGTTGTATGATAGAATTCCACCAAGGTTTGCAACATGGGCTCATTGATCGGAGCGCTTATTAATGGCAATAGGTCCCCATATTTGGCTATGAAAGCAACAGGATTTCGGACAAGTCTGGTTAACATTCTTAGACGGCCCAATCTCAGATCCGGGACTCGAAGCATGTCTCTTCTTACCATGTTGTTGTCTGCAAAGAAAAAGTTGAATTTCCTTGAATGGTTAGAAGAAGCGTGAATGCAAATGCACATGATTGTCATGGAACTCAAATATTTTTGAACATCAAAAATCGTCATTTCATTAATAAACAAAACGGATTACAAAACATCATTTCCTCTTACAAGAGTTTTAACTAAACAACTTGGTGCAACCTATCAAGGTTCTCCTAGCAGCCTGAGGTTGAGCTTCTCGATCTTTCTTTCCAACTGAGTCTTCTCAATGATGAGTCTGTCCACGATTATCTTCCATGGATTAGACTGAGGCTCATAAGGTTCCTCTAGTGTTTTCCTCTTCTTACAAGAGAGGATTTCTTCATCTTTCGACTGGAGTTGTCTCCGGAGCTCTGCATTTTCTTCAATGACTATCTGATACTTGTGCTTCCAAGCCTCTTCAGTTTGCTGTGCTTTGACCAAAGCAATTTTCAACTTTTCCTCTTCAGACATGAAGACCAACGGGCGTTCTTCCTTCAAGGCCATAGGCTCTTGTTTAGGATACGGAATCCTTAGCGTGACGGCTCTTTTCCGAACCCATTGGAGATAAGGTTCCAAAGAAACACAGTTGAGTCTTCCAAGATCTTTCTTTCCTTTTTTATGCAGACGCTTCCAAGCTTCTAGAATTTTCTCTTTTAATCCTTGACTATCTTCCCCTTCTTTGAAGAAGATGCTTTCTACTTGAACACTTTTGGGTTTGTCTTTTAGAGGGTATCCCAATTGTCGGCGGGCGAGTATCGGACTGTAGCTGATCCCTCCATTAATGCTGAGAAGAGGTACGTTGCTAAATTCCCCACAACTGTCAATAATCATTATCCCATCATAATCACGACTATACCAATCAATATCGGAATGGGTAAGAGCCATGATCTTTTGTGACCACCATCCTTTCTTTGGATCCCAAAAAGCGTTGGCTTTGGGTAAGTGTGAAATGAACCATTTGTACAATAAAGGAGCACAACAAGTGATCATTCCTCCATTATGGAAGTTCCTCAGATGAACAGAATGGTATGTGTCTGCTAACAAGGTAGGCACAGGGTTCTTCTTCAAGAAAATTTTGATGGCATTGAGGTCCACAAAATTCTCAAAGCTTGGAAACAAGAATATACCATAGATGAGTAAGGCAAGGATAGCCTCGAATGCATCCATGCTTAAATGATCTGCGTAATATTGAGCTTTCTCAACCAAGAATTCTGCTTTTAACCCAAAGATTCCTCCTTTTGTAATCAGATTCTTTTTTATATCATCCACTCCCAAACGCGTAGCTTTGGCGATATCTTGCTCTTTGGGGTCCTTCTCTACAATCGGAAAAGGAGATTCTTCAAGAATAGGCAACCCAATTAACTGAGAATACTCTTCTAGGGTGGGTACTAGCTGATAATCAGGGAATGTGAAGCAATGGTAGAGCGGGTCATAAAACTGGAGGAGAGTAGAGAGAAGTCCATTATCCATCTTTATCTTCAAGAGTAGCAACAGCTTCCCGTATCGGCTTTGAAATCCCTCTGAATCTGTCACTAAGGTACTCAACCTTTTCAAATCATCTAGGTTAAAACCCTTGTAAGTGTACTTCAAAGTTTTCTTTCTTTCGCTGTTCATGACGACCTCTGATATTTACAAACAACAAAGTCTGAGTTCCATGAAACCATATGATGATATGATGACATGATGATATGAATGCATAAAACACAAACAAGATGCATATGCACACAACACAGGTTTAGGGTTAAGGACAAGCATGAGTTCAAGGGTCTACCCATCCCCAAAGATTGTACTATGGATTGATTGTACCTGCCGAACGGGTTCTACAAAGTTCCCAGAGTCATCAACCCATCTTTCGGATATTATCGACTTCCCAAATTACTTGGTAATTGATAATATTCTCAAGAGAATCTCGTCTGAGTGTAGTATCGCGTATCAACTATTTCGGAAATACTTCCTTATAGTTATCGCACTACGTCCTAATTAGGCCAAAGTGGGGTAGAATGTAGTCTAAAAAGTCCACAGTGTCATGGGCTCCTTCGTCGAAAGTAGCATTGTTTTCACGAATACTCGATCAACAATACTAAAACTTTCAAGAGGGCCTACACTGAGCGGTGGTTTCTCAAGTTAGCTTGGTCGGGAATCAACTCCCTATAAGCCTTCTTGAATATACCACCATCCTATCCTAATTGCGCTCAAGTCCGGGTATAGGACCGTCTCACCATTCAAAGCACCCAATACCCAACACACAAACAAATATATTGGCAAATATACAGGTTAAGCAAACATTCACAAATATAGCATACAATTAAACAAAATAGGCTAAACCCTCAAGTTAAGTCGTCCCCGGTGAAGTCGCCATTTCTGTTGCGGTGAAAATCGGATATCAAGCTATTGAATTAACTTGAACCTTAATTCTTTTACAACCGGACTTTAATTTATCCAAAGGAAAGGTCTAAAGAAAGAAAGAACCTTTTTTGCGCGGTGTTACAACAACGCTAAGAGATTCGGGGATCGGGGGTTGGTTATGCATAGGGTAGGTATTTCACATCCTAAACATCTGTAGTACTCTACAGGAACCTTTTGTTTGTTTGTATGCTAAGTTTGTTAAATATTTGCTAAGGTTTAGGTATTGGGTAAAAAGGTGAAGGTTATGATAGATGAAGACCTAAGATTGTTTCTAAGTTTGCTCGCAAAGACATTGCGTCCTCTGCCTACGTATCCTAACTAGGATAGAATCAGAGCAATCGTAGTTCACCTCACTAGGGTTGAAGAATGCTTGATTGCGATCAAGGTTCAAAGGGGAACAAACATGATAATGTTTGTGTAGAGTTTCACAAAACTCTCTATTTCTATGTTGTAACACTCAAAGGGGGAAGTAAGTGATCGTATCCATGATCCTTACATAGAGTTAACAACTCTATCCTAGGGTTCTAGTTGTAAACACTCCTAGTAAAGGTGGGTATTTTAGACTTAGGCAAAGTCTAATGGCTTATATGTTCTAATCTTAACTAAGATCGATATGACTTTACAAAGTAAAAAGGGGTAATATGCTATCCATGACACAAGGGTCAATGGAGAGACTTTTCCTTTGGAAGAGGAGATAGTGGGCAACTGGATGAGAACTAAAAAGTTCCATCACTTGGGAAAAAAATTAACAAGGTACAAACATATTCAAGCATGAGGAATATAGAAGACATGATTATAATCAAGGATAACCAACACATTACAATGAGCAAGTATTTTAAGTAGGATGAATGGTTACAACCAAGCATGGTAAGCATATTACAATAAGCATGTCTTGACAAAGATACAGGCATATCTTAACAAAGATTGAAAGTACGGTCTTAACAAAGATTAGGAAACATGATAAAGGTGACAACCATGTAAACAAATAACAATTTGAAAACAAATCATGTTATAAACTCAAAGCGTGACAACAACATGCATGGATAACAATCTCACACAATTAAATTAGTTTAGCCTCGTAATTTAGGAGGTGCGAGATAAACTTAACTAAAGCGAAGCTGAGGGAGAACACATGGTAACAACCAATGAAAGAGTGACATCCTAATATGCTAACAAACATAAAGGAAAATAAATCTCACAAGATAAAAGTGAACATGGTATGAGGAAACTTCAAATTGAAACACATGGTAATAACCTAAAAACGGATTTACTAACAAGAAAGATCAAAGCATTGTAAAAACAAGCAAATTATGATATTACAATTCATTGAATAAAACTAGACATCATAACGAAGATGTTGCAAAAAGAATGGGTTAAAACTGATGAAAAATGAATAAACTATGGTCATTTGAAGTTTCCATGATAAACAAATAAGCAAATAAAAGGAAAGGGCACGGGTGGGGTTTGAACCCACGCCCTTATGCTTATAAACGTGACTAACTAACCACCAGGCCATGACACACGCGTGTGTTAGAAGAGTAAGAGGAATGAAGAAAATAACTTATCAATGAAAATTGGAAAAATAAAACAAAAGGGTTCGACCTCCACCCGGATCGAACCCTGGTCATGCAGGTAGAGGGGTATAAGGCGCGCAATGGTCTGCCACTGGGGTGGCTGTTACATCCATTAATTAGATGGAAACAAAAAATATACATAGCTTAATTAGTTGATTTTCTGGGCAACTCCAAGGCATTTACCATGTTTGTAAAAAAACTCCAATTTTCTCAAATCTCCACTGATTTTAACAATCCTTATATGCATTTTACCCAGAAAATCACGAGGGATCTGATGGTGATATCAGTTTTTCAAGATTCTTTATGAGATGAAAAATTCGAATGCTTATGCTTGTTATGTCATGTGATGCAATTTGAAGTTTTCCAACAAACTCAATCATTCTCAAGTCAGGCCAAGCACTCATACAAAATTCAAACATGATATAAAGTGATGCTAACCTCTCAAACTCTCTGAAATCCAACAGAACACACACATGTCATGTGAAATGAAAAATAGTGAAGGAAAATGCATTTTATGGTATGAATCTTGTGGTAATGTGTGTTTTGATTGTGTGATGATGCAGATAGCTTAAGGATGATGATTATGAGGTGTACATGAGGTGATTTTGGTGAAAATTTTGTTTATGCAAAAAGTAACAGTATGAGTGCTTTTCATGATTTTGATATGCAAGCCAATGGTGAAATTGATTATTATTCATAAACATGGTAAAGTGATGATTTAGACAACTTTTAAATGACTAATATGAAGTGTTAGACATGTGGTTTTGGGGAAAAAACAATTTGGTGCAAAAAGTAGTAGTGTGAGTTGCTTGATATATGTGAAAGATGCACTTTGAAAGACAAACCT
This sequence comes from Lathyrus sativus, assembly GCA_963859935.3. NCBI lineage: Eukaryota > Viridiplantae > Streptophyta > Magnoliopsida > Fabales > Fabaceae > Lathyrus > Lathyrus sativus. The sequence continues at coordinate 181,728,627 of OZ012737.1, forward strand.
CATGCCTGCCAGCTTTTGGAGTAGAAACTTATGTCAACAGTTTCAGAATGATAATTAAGAGGTGTTCCAATGTGAGTTTGAGTGAAAACAGTTTGGTGCAAAAAAAATGGCATTTGTGTAGCTTTATGTGATCATGTTATGCAAGCCAATGGTGAAAATAAGCAGTAGGCCTAGAACTGATCAAGTGAGCATCTATACACCTTCCAAACACATATACAGGCATGTATGAGGGATCAAAAACTAAATTGCAAAACTTGAATCAAGAGAGGTATGCTAAACTGTTTTGACAACATATGGTGTTTCTTGAGGCTTTTCAAACAGTTTTAAACTCTAACAACTATGCAAACACTTTATAAATGATGAACATGATTGGTTAGGACAATTATTTCAGTTCAAAAGCAAACAGTTGCAAAAATGGTAGGTGAGATGCCACTTTGTGAAGAAAAATGCATCTTTGAGAGTGAATTTTGATGCAGTGAGTTTTTGTGTGGAATAATCATGCTAACATCTCAACAATAACCAGTATGAAGTGTATTTGAAATGGTTTGAGTGAAAAATGGACTGATGCACAAAAGTGATATGTGATATGTGCCTTTTTTGTGAAAAATGCATTTTTGAAGAGTGATTCTCATGACAGTGTGATTTTGTGCAAGGTGAGCATACCAACATGTCATAAAGGATCAATATGAGGTGTGTGTGCAATGGTTTTAGTGAAAATCCAATTTGAATAAAAAAAGGTAATGTGAGTGGTTGTTAATTTGCAACTAATCTAAATCTTAAGTAGTGACAGTGCCCTCATCATGCCAAACAAAATCAAATACTAACCTTCACTTTCAAAGACAATTACCATTTGACAAAGCAAGCATAAACCAAACTTCAGTTATGAAAAAATAAGTTTTGGTTGAAAACAGGATCAGCAACCAGTTTCTTTTTAAGAATGCAAACATTAGTATAATGGTTAAATCAACACTTCAAGAAATTAGAAAAAAACAGAAGCAACAACCACTTGGCATCACAATGCAGACACATCACCTTCATGACAATTGATACTTCAATCCAAACTGCAACATGTCAAGGACTCAAATACAAATGAATTACAACAAACATTTTGAGGTTGATGGTATCAAACCTTAAAGCAAGAAACTGCCAGCATCAATGAACCAAAACTTACACTAACAAATTTGACAGCCACACATACTTCCAACAGCATGATTCTCAATAAATCATAAAAACAAAGCCATGGCATAAATCAAGTAAGGCTGCTTAAAGCATATATGGAATCAGCAGCTACAGAAGAGAAAATAAAGATAACAGACTTTGAAATATGCAATACCATTCAGGTTATTCTTCAGAGTTTAAACCAAATAAGCCTCAAGACTTTGAGTGCAGAACAGGTTTCCAACAGATTTGGTTACAAGAAAACAAATTTACAGCCACCACAGTGAGTTATTCCAACAGAGGTCACAACCAAACATATTGTAATAATGAGTGACAACCAATGTAGTTTTTATGAGAGCAAATAGGTTGACAACCTTTAAGCCCAACAGTTATTGCATTATGTTCAGCCAAGGATAAAACAATTACCAAGAAAACTCTAACAATTGTCTTTACAAAGTTCATGACATACACATAGGGATTGCATGAAGTTTCAAATACCAAAGGTAACTCTAAAACAGAAACTGTCAAGTAAGCTAGAGCAAAATCATTCATGATGGGTTTTAAACAAGAAATGCCTTTACAAAGACAAGAAAACTCCCATATTCATTTTTAAAGATACAGACCAAACCACCAAGCTAAAGCCTAAACATATTTAACAAAACTATAATACTTGAACAGAAGCAAACCAAAAATCCCTTGACCTAGCCAAACCAACACAAAAACAACCTTAATGTACACTTCTCATTACAATCTTGCCAGATTTTTCAAAAAAAGACAGTTTTAGTGTTCAACATAACAATGCTAGAACCACCTTCAACATATACTCAACAATATATTTTTTACAAGAGTGTACATATCAACTGAACTAAATGACCAACGACAATCATACATGGTATCCATACACTTTTGACAGCAAAATTACAATTTTGAACATAACAATGTCTCACTCATAAACCAAATCCATACATATATGATGCAAAATAGTGAGATGGTTCAAAGTCCATACCTCTTGTAGATCTCTTTGAAACAAGCTGGAGCAGTTGAGAAAACCAGAGATTCACACTTCCTCTTTTGCCTTGAGTTTTTTCTTCACCTTTAAGTAACAACTCACTTTTGATGCCAAATATCAAAATATGCTTTTCCAATGATTTCTAGGAGTTTGGACAGCTGAGAAATGATGAGGTTGAGGTGTATGAGTGATCAAAACCTTAAGGAAGTGTTTGGAACAAAGTTTAGTGGCTTTTATAGCTTTTGGTCAAAGTATGGTGAGGAGAAAGTTGACTTTTTGATTTTTTGAGTTTTTTGATGGTTTGATGAGTCATACACCTTCTATATGTCATTTAGAAGATGTGTGGATGGTTGTGAGAGTGTTGGTAATGCTAGAAATGAAAATGGCATGAAAGTTGTGAAATGCCCATTTTTGGTGTTTTTGAGCTTTTCCTCACTTACAAGCAAGAAGAGAATGAGAAGGAGAGTTGTAATATGTTGATGTTATGAGCAGCTCTGGTGTGAAAAACAAGTGAGGGTGAGGCCTCTACTTATAGTAGAGATGAGGGTGAAGGCAGCTTGGTAACTTCCATTTTTGGAGGGAATATGATGAAGTTTCTTGCAAAATCTTGCCAAAATCTCCATATCAGCCCCATGGCTCAAGGAAGATCAGAAAACTCAAGTGATTATTGACATGAAATGACTGAGATAAGCCTAGAGCACAGAACAAGTCAGCTGCAACAGTTGGAAATGAAAAAGTTTCTCTTTCATCCTTACACACTTGAATATTTTAATCCAAAACTTGCAACTTGCATCTCTCTCTCCCAAACCTCTCTTTTTCTGTCATTTTCTTCCTCTACACATCTGAATATCATAATGTATCATGATCCAAGGGTGGAGAGTGGTTAGAGATGAAAAATTCTGATTTTAAGAAGTTGGACCAAGTGGATTTCAAGTGTGACAGGCCCAACTTCAATGCATCATAACTTCCTGCTCACAAATCCTTTTGAGGAGTTGTTGCACTTTTTAGAAAGCCCTTGTGTAGCTCTACAACTTTCATGTTTTAGGAATTTCCAAATTCTTGATGGAACTAGGTTGCAAAACCCCTTAAAGTTAGCAAAAAAACAAGTTTTGATGCAGCCAGATTTTGAAAAATTCACCAAGTGTTTTGTACTAAAAAAAGATTTTGATGATAACTCCAATTCCATGCATTTTCTGAGAGTGTACTAGTATAGGACTTTTGTAGGACTTGTTAAGAGCTTTCCGACGAGCCTCGAACCACCTCGTTCGGGTGTGTGGTTAGGGAGTTAGGGTTTAGCCCTTTTCGAAACCCTAATTTCCCGATTTTTCGATTACTCTCACGTATTTGATCCGATGATCATGAAAATTGATATGTAGGTCCCTCATGATATAAGGAACAAATTTTCTTCATCACTTGAAGTCCAATTCCTAAAACTTGAGGGGGTTGACTTTTCGGTCAACCGTACGATCGATCGGCGATTACCGAACTGTCTGTTCATGTTTCGGAGCTTCCAAGACTTTGAAACTATTTGAGGGGACTTCACTAAGCCATATGAACTTTTTAAACCATACTTTTATTCTTGAATTATTTCCCGAATCTAAAGTCAAACTACAGTTGACTTTTTCAACCCGAAAAACCCTAATTGGGTGCCTTGAACTGCACTGCACCCCATCTGTGGGTGATTACTTCAAATTGAACTCACACATGGCCCAACATGGTACTCTTGATCTTATTTCATAAATTATTCAACCCAAAACATTGGTTGCCCAATCCTCGAACCTTCGATTTTATCAGTGCGGAGCCCCGTTTCATCTGTGTCTTGACAAAACACACTTCGAAACTTGTTAAGGTTAGATAAATAAATGCATATGATATGAAGAGGATATAAGGGGTCAAAATTTGGGGTGCAACAGGTATAGCCAATCAAAACTCTGCAGGTTTGGACATGGCCACCATGGGGCTGGTTCCTGGGCTGAGGGTGCCATTGAAGTTCAAAGCTCCCACTTTCGATAAATATAAAGGGGATACATGCCCACGGGTTCATGTGCGTTCATATTACCGGAGGATGTCTGCTTACTCGGATGATGAGAAGATGCTTATGCATTTTTTCCAAGATAGTTTGTCAGGACCATCACTGGAATGGTACATGGGACTAGAGCCTGCACAGATCGGAAGTTGGAAAGAGTTGGCTGATGCTTTCGTCAAACACTACCAATACAACAGTGACCTTGCGCCAAATAGGGTCCAGCTTCAAAGTCTTTCACAGAAGAATGGGGAGAGTTTCAAGGAGTATGCCCAGCGTTGGCGTGATCTGGCGGCAAGGGTACACCCACCTATGGTTGAAAGGGAATTGATTGATATTTTTGTTGGAACATTCTCTGGGATGTATTATGATAAATTGCTCAATTTCTCGATGGGTAGTTTCTCTGACATGATACTCATGGGAGAACGGATTGAAAATGGCATCAAAATTGGTACGATTCAAGCCGATGAATCGACCTCAGCAGGAGGTGCAAAAAAGGTCTTTGGTGGTAAAAGACAAGGAGACGCCAACGCAGTGTATGGTGGTCGATGACGAGGTAGAGGTAGGAATCAATATATTCAACAACAGGTTGCTAGTGTGACGATCCCTATACCTCAACAAAGACAACAACCACAACAACAGCAGCAGCAACAACAAAGGCATAATCCTGCTCAGAGAAGGATTCAGAATGGGAAACCAAAGAGAGTATTTGATACACCTCCGTCAACGTATGCAGAATTGCTTCAAACACTGTTAAGTTTGAATTTGGTTGAGAAGAGAACGTTGGACCCGCCCACAGGAACGCTTCTTTACGGATATGATACTAGTAAGCATTGTGAATTTCATTCTGCGACACCCGGACATGACATCGAGAGTTGTCATGCTTTTAAACACAAAGTCCATGATTTGATTGATAGTAAAGTCATTAACTTCAGTCATGATGGTCCCAATATTGTACAGCAACCAATGCCGAATCATGGAGCGAATGCTATTCTGACATAAGAAGATTTGGATTTGGTTATGGACGTAAATGATCTGAAGACGCCTTTAAGCCATGTTAAAAGCAGATTGTTAAAAGGAGGGGTCTTCCCCGGATGTGATGAGTATTGTTTGGATTGTTGGACCCGACCAGAGGGCTGTATTGATTTGAAGAGAGGTATTCAGGCCATGATTGATGAGGGAACTTTACAATTCGACCGCACGACTGTTGAGAAACCTGGTGAGGTAAGATTTGAAAAGCAGGGTGAGGTCACAACAGTTACAATTCCACGAAAGACTATTACGATATCAGCGCCCGCCAAGCGGCCAACTATCACGATAACAAAAGTAGGACCCATTCCTTATGAAAGTACAAAAGCCATTCCGTGGAATTATGGGTTGGAAGCTTTTTGCAACAGGGAAAAGATTAAGGTGGATAGCCAGCCGGCAGGGGCAGTGGGCAATCTTGTGGGAGCGGGAGGCATGACCCGCAGTGGTAGAATTTTCACTTCACTTGAAATCGAGGCTGAGAGGATTGCTAAAGGCAAAGCCAAAGTGAATGAAAGAGGACCTTCCCAGTCGAAAGAGAAAGAAACATAGATCAAGGATGTCGAAGAGTTTATGAGGTTGATTCGCAAAAGCAACTATAAGATTGTGGAGCACTTGCAGCAGACGCCCTCCAAAATTTCAATACTATCCTTGTTGCTTTGTTATGAGGCCCATCGGAATGCCTTGTTGAAAATCTTGGACACATCTTTTGTACCTCAGGAAGTAACTGTTAATCAGCTTGAGGGGGTACTGGCGCATGTGAATGCCGGACACAGCCTGGGATTTACTGACTTTGATTTGACGCCTAGAGGTCGGGATCATAATATGGCTTTGCGCATTTCAGTGGAATGCCGGGGCACTGTTATGTCGCATGTTCTTGTAGACACCGGATCATATTTGAATGTTTTGCCTAAGAAGGCTATGATGAAGCTAGATATCCAAGGAATCATATGCACGCCAAGTGACTTGGTCGTGAGAGATTTTGATGGGACCAGAAGGTCGGTGTTTGGGTCCATAACGTTGCCGCTCCAGGTCGGGCCGAAAGTGTTTGACACTGTGTTCTATATCATGGATATACATCCAGCTTACAGCTGTTTACTTGGGCGACCATGGATACATTCTGCAGGGGCTGTGACGTCCACGCTGCATCAGAAGCTTAAATACATGGTCGGGGAAAGTGTTGTTACTATTTGCGGAGAGGAGGACATTCTGGTTAGTCATCTTTCGTCATTCAAGTACGTCGAAGTGGATGGGGAGATCCATGAGACGCCATGCCAAGCCTTTAAAGGGTTGCAGGTCAAGGACAAGTCTCATGTTCCCAGCAAAGGGCCAGAGGTGGCCATGTCGTCATACAAAGATGCTCAGGAAGTGGTTCAGGCTGGAGAAACCAAAGGATGGGGCCAAGTCTTGGAAATTCCTGTCAAGATGGACAAGTTTGGGTTGGGGTATCGCCCGACGTCGTCATCTTCTGCATCAGGCGTGCCAAAGTTCAAAGGGCCAGTGGTGATCACTCCAAGTGGAGTCTGTTATGAAACGATTAATGTTGTTTCCGATGCTGAAGACGGAGATAGTGACTGCGATATGGACTCGTGGATCAAGCCCGGCGTGCCAGGAAAGAGCCTATGCAACTGGTCTATCCAGGAACCTATCCAAGTGACTACAAAACAATAATGATTTGTTTTCTCGATTATTGTATAATCCTGTGTCCTACCCGGGGCATAATGATTTGTTTTCTGTTTTTGTTTAATAATAAAATGGCAACATGGTTATGTGCTTTGTTTACATTATTTGAAACATCTAACCATTCTCATTGCAGGATTCATATTTCAGACGACACCGATCACGAACTTCCTATGACTCGCTTCAACATCGAGCACCCGATATTTCAAGCAGAAGAAGAGATTGTTGAGGATAATGACTTATCAGAAGAGCTGACTCGACTTTTGAAACAAGAAGAGAGAATCATTCTGCCTCATCAGGAGGAAATTGAAATTATCAACGTGGGGTCTGAAGAGGTTGTCATGAATATCCGGATAGGGGCTGCACTGCAGGATGATATCAAGCAAAGTTTGATTGAGTTGCTTCGAGAGTACAGTGATATTTTTGCTTGGTCTTACGAAGACATGCCTAGGTTGGATACTGATATGGTGGTTCACCGTTTGCCATTGCGTGAGGAATGTCCGCCGATTAAGCAAAAACTCAAAAGAACAAGACCAGATATGGTCGTGAAAATTAAAGAGGAAGTTCAAAAACAGTGGGACGCCGGTTTTCTGGCTGTTACAACTTATCCCTCATGGGTCGCGAACATAGTACCTGTACCAAAGAAAGATTGTAAGGTGTGGATGTGCATGGACTATCGAGATTTGAATAGGGCGAGCCCAAAAGACGACTTTTCGCTTCCTCATATCGATGTGTTGGTCGACAACATTGCTCAATTCTCCGTGTTTTCCTTCATGGACGGCTTTTCGGGCTATAATCAGATAAAGATGGCGCCAGAGGATATGGAAAAAACAACTTTTATAACCCAGTGGGGAACGTTCTGCTACAAAGTGATGCCCTTTGGTTTGAAGAACGCCGGGGCAACATATCAGCGAGCTATGACAACACTCTTTCATGACATGATGCATAAAGAGATCAAAGTCTATGTTGACGATATGATTTCCAAATCCCAGACGGAGGAAGAGCATCTGGTTAATCTTCTGAAATTGTTCAAGAGGCCTAGGAAATTCAGGCTGAGGCTGAATCCTAACAAGTGCACCTTCGGGGTGAGATCTGGTAAGCTATTGGGGTTTATTGTTAGCGAAAAAGGAATTGAGGTTGATCCTGCTAAGATAAAAGTAATACAAGAAATGCCAACGCCGAAAACAGAAAAAGAGGTTCGTGGCTTTTTAGGGAGATTGAATTACATTGCTCGGTTCATATCTCATCTAACGGCCACGTGTGAGCCATTATTCAAGTTATTGAAAAAAGATCAGGCTGTGACCTGGAATGAAGATTGTCAAAAGGCGTTTGAAAAAATAAAAGAATATTTGCAGGAACCTCCAATATTGATACCCCTAGTAGCTGGGAGACCATTGATTATGTATTTGACGGTTCTTAAGAAAAGTATGGGTTGTGTTCTCGGTCAACATGACGAGACTGGACGTAAAGAGCATGCGATTTACTACTTGAGTAAAAAGTTCACAGATTGTGAGTCCCGTTACTCAATGCTCGAAAAGACGTGTTGTGCGCTAGCCTGGGCCGCCAAACGTTTGAGGAAATACATGCTAAATCATACAACCATGCTAATTTCAAAGATGGATCTGATCAAATACGTGTTTGAAAAGCAAGCACTTTCCAGAAGGATTACCCGATGGCAGATGGTATTGACAAAATACGATATTCAGTATGTTTCTCAAAAGGCTATTAAAGGTAGTGTTCTGTCAGAATACTTAGCTGAGCAGCCAATCGATGATTACCAACCGATGAGGTTTGATTTTCCTGACGAGCATATCATGTACTTAAAAATGAAGGACTGTGAAGAGCCGTTGCCTGATGAAGGTCCAGAGCTGGGTTCCAAATGGCAATTGATATTTGACGGTGCTGTCAATTCATACGGAAGTGGAATAGGGGCAATCATTACTACTCCCCATGGGTCACACATCCCATTCACTGCTAGATTGACCTTTCCAGTTACCAACAATGAGGCCAAATATGAAGCGTGCATTATGGGGATCGAAGAAGCTATTGATTTGAGAATTAAAAATCTTGATGTGTACGGAGACTCTGCTCTAGTTATGAATCAGATCAAGGGAGAGTGGGAGACTCGTCAGCCCAATCTGATACCCTATGCAAGAAGGTTGTTACCTTTCTTTGACAAGGTGGAATTACACCATGTACCATGAGCAGAAAATCAGATGGCAGACGCTCTCGCGACATTGTCTTCAATGTATAAGGTTAACTTCTGGAATGAGGCTCCCAGGATAGTTATCTCTCGCCTTGATAGGCCCGCTTTCATATTCGCCATTGAGGAAGCTTCCGATGGCAAACCGTGGTATTATGATATCCAGAATTTCCTGAAGAGCCAAGAGTATCCGGCTGGGGCATCCATTCGTGATCAGAAGACTCTTAGGAGATTGTCTGGCAATTTCTATTTGAATCCGGATGGTGTTTTGTACAAGAGAAACCATGACTTGGTGTTGTTGCGGTGTGTGGACGAGAAAGAGGCTAAGTTGCTCATGGAAGAGATCCACGAGGGTACATTTGGTACGCATGCTGGCGGACATGGAATGACGAGAAAGTTATTACGAGCCGGGTATTATTGGCTGACAATGGAAACAGATTGCTTCAAATTTGCAAAGAAGTGTCATAAATGCCAGATTTATGCGGACAAGATTCATGTGCCTCCGAGCCCTCTGAACGTTATGTCATCACCTTGACCTTTTTCCATGTGGGGAATTGATGTGATTGGAAAAATTGAGCCCACGGCATCCAACGGACATCGTTTTATCTTGGTAGCTATTGATTACTTCAACAAATGGGTCGAAGCGGCATCGTATGCTAATGTTACCAAGCAGGTGGTAGCCAGATCTATCAAGAAGGATATTATCTGCAAATATGGAATCCCGGAGCGGATTATCACTGACAACGGTTCGAATTTGAATAATAAGATGATGAAGGAATTGTGCCAGAATTTTAAGATTGAACATCACAACTCTTCTCCTTATCGGCCCAAAATGAATGGCGTTGTTGAAGCGGCCAATAAAAACATAAAGAAGATCGTTCAGAAGATGGTTGTGACCTACAAGGACTGGCATGAAATTTTGCCTTTTTCTTTGCACGGTTATCGTACGACGGTACGCACATCAACCGGGGCAACTCCTTTTTCATTTGTATATGGTATGGAGGTTTTCCTACCATTGGAGGTTGAGATTCCTTCTTTGAGGGTTTTGCATGATGTCCAACTTGATGAGGCAGAATGGGTAAAAGATAGACTGAATCAGCTCAGTTTAATGGATGAGAAGAGATTGGCTTCTCTAGCATATGGTTGGCTGTATCAGAGCCAGATGAAGAAAGCTTATGATAAAAAGGTGTGTCCTCGAAGCTTTTAGACGGGCGATCTTGTGCTGAAAAAGATTCTCCCACCACAATCAGATCCCAGGGGCAAATGGACTCCCAACTATGAAGGTCCAAATGTCGTTAGAAAGGTTTTCTCTGGAGGAGCCTTATTGTTGTCCACCATGGATGGTGAGGATTTTACATCCCCTGTGAACTCGGACGCAGTTAAAAAATACTTTGCTTAAAGAGACCCGCTGGAAAGAAAAAGAGAGTCCAGGCAAAAATGGGGCATCCCGGCGAACCATAAAAAAGGAAATAAAAGGTTCGGGAAAAAGTTAGGGATAAAATTGAAAAAATGTACACCCGCGAAGTTGAAAACCTGAAAAGGGCAACTTCAGAAAAAAAGGGTATCCTGGTGAATTGAAAACCCGCAAAGGGCGGTTCACGCAAAATTTAGGGATTTGAAAAAGCAAATGACTGCGGTCCGAGTTTGATACTGCGTTGCTTAGTGGTTTGGGAGTACCTAAGGCTCGTATATCCGAAACAATCTCTTCCGAAGATCGAGTATCGGGAAAGCGTCAGAGTCAGGCGAGTCATAGGAGGATCAGCTCATGGTGTTCGTTTGTACCACGTTGCCAACATGTATACAAATTTTCTTTGTACTTCTGTAATATTTGTATTTTGCTTATGCGTAACTTCCTCTTTTCAGGAGTTGCATCCAGTGTACAAAATTTTGCCTATTTACAGGCCCGTTATCAATAAAGCATATTATTCAGTATTTGATGCTTGTTCTTTACTGTTTTATTTGTGAAAAACACCGATGTTTTTGATGAACTTGCATGTACATAAACTTGCTGGCCCTTGCCAATATTTGCTAAAACTTTGAATTGACTGAACAAATGTCATGGATACTAACCGGGATAGATCTTGTTGTATAGATTTGTTTGTCTCGTTTGTGTTTTGTAGGGTTCTCACCTTTGAAGGAAACAGTCATGGAATTTGTGTTTTCCCCAGCCAGAGTCCCGTGACCAAGTGATTGTATCACTACTCAGCAGATGGAAGTCGTATCTTATCCCAGAGAGAGTTGAAATGGTAATTATCCTTACTGGATGTGGGTTGTCCTCCCCAGAAGAGTATTCCCCAGGAAAGCTGCCAAAAGAGTATCCTCAGTGGATCTGGATGTCCCCAACGGAAGGTGCATTCCCAGCAGTGAGTATGTACACAATCAATCCCCATCATGGGTAACTCCTGCAGAATATAACCAAGTCGTCTTTGGTTCAAAAGGATTATCCCCGCGCGGGACTGTTTTTCCTTCTCTCCAGCAGGTTGTTTTTCCTCTGACAGGATGAACATCATCAGCAGAGCTCGTAATTTCAAGCTTGTGAGCCATTCCCCAACAGGATGGTTATCCCTAGCGGATTTGGTTTCACCTGTCCAGCATTTATTTTGCTGGAATATGTCTGTGGTACCTGGTTATCCCCGGCGGATTTGGTTTTTTCTTCAGCATTTATTTTGCTGAAGCGCCTCTTGGCATCTTTGCATTGTGCATATATCATCATATTTGAATTTACCCAAATGCGTAGCATTTCCATGCCGTATGGAGCATTACGCCATTGTCAAACATACGCATTTTGAAACATAAGCCAGGTTGGTTACCTCTTTGGTTTCAGGTGTTGTTCCCTGTAGAGGAGTGAGATTCTTGCTCAGAAGGATTTCTAGATATTCAAATTCTCAGCGTGAGATAGGTGATGATAACGTTCGTCCCCTAACAGAGTTGCTTGGTTAAGTTTCTCTTCGTCCCCAGCGGGATTCTTCTCAGGTTGCTGTTACGTCAGCATTAAAAGATTTCATGGCTTAAACTTTCGGAGCTGTCGCTAGTGATTTCCCTGGTGAAATTTTTCCCCACAGAGTGGTTTGGTTAAATTTCTCGTATTCTCCAGCAAAGTATTCTTCAAACGGATCCGTGTTGACGGAATTGTTACCTGTGATTGACAGAGATTGTTATCTGTGTTGATGGAATTGTCACCTGTGATTGACAGAGAATGTTATCCGTGTTGACGGAATTGTACCTGTGTTGATAGTGATTGCTATCCGTGTTGACGGAATTGTTACCTGTGATTGACAGAGATTGCTATCCGTGTTGACGGAATTGTCACCTGTGATTGACAGAGATTGTTATCCATGTTGACGGAATTGTTACCTGTGATTGGCAGAGATTGTTATCCGTATTGACGTAATTATACCTGTGTTGAAAGTGATTGTTACCCGTGTTGACGGAATTGTTACCCGTGATTGACGGAGTTGTCCCCAGTGAAGTCGCCAGTGATTATTATCCGTGTTGACGGAGTCATTACCTGTGATTGACAGAAATCGTTATTCCAGTTATGGATGGAGTTGTACCCATGGTGATGGAGTCTCTCCTTGTGTTGACGAAGTTTAGTCCAGTTGTGGACGGAGTTGTTCCTTGCAAAGTTAATTCGATGTTTGTGGCGTCACACAGGGGGTTGATGTTGAAATTCAAAGTTTTATCAGATGATTGATCAATTGTTGCCGTAACAATTGGGTTCAGTGGAATGGATGTTGTTCCCCGAAGCAGTTTTCTCAACTTATTTTTGTGGTTGGCAAATTTCCGGGTTTCTTGGTATTCAACCGTATTATACCTCGATTGTTTGAAAGTCGTTCGCTCTTCACCCAGTCGGGTCCAAGCCGTTTGAATAGGGGCAGCTGTTGCACCCCAAAATTTGTCCAACCTCTTTCCTTACTTGGTTTATGTTTCATTGCATTAACATTTGCATAGTTATATCATTTGCATATCATGATATCATTCATATAGAAGGGGATCAAGTGTGATTCTTATCAATAGAAGCCTAGCAAGAGGTCTTAATCAAGATTGAGAAGTTATCAAAGTCATCAGGAGGTAATTTGAGTACCTAAGAGTTTAGATGCTTGCCTGTGGATCTTCTCCTAACTTGAGGATCAATTGAAGACTATCAGAGGGATGTGAAGTTTTGAATATGAGAAGAGGATGTGTATGGAGCTCATAGAATGCCTAGAGGGCCAGGGGAGAGTTCAATCAAGTCATTGTGTCAAATGCAAGAGCCACAGTTGAGGTGCAAGCAATTAGGGTTTCATCTGGGTCAATTCTAGGTCAACTGTGCAATTGAAGGGTATCAAAGCCTAATTTTAGGTCATGGAGTTCATGAAATGATATGATGAGATATGTGTGATGTTGTGCCAAGATCAAGTCAAGAAAAGTCAAGAGTGCGGGAAGTTGCTAAATTAGGGTTTTAGTGTAAAATCCTATGTTTAGTGCCTAACTTCAAGACCACATAAGTCAAGATGCAAGTTTCAAATGGATCCTTGGACAACATGAAACTTGTAGAGCGTCTCAATACCTTTAATTTGAGTACTAGAAGTCCTCAAGGGGATTTATAGAACTCAAGTTATGGTCCAAACAAGTTACAAGTCCTCAGATGCTTCTGAAATTTGTCTGTGAAAATCATCTGACTTCCAAGCTATTTTTGACCTAGAAGGAGGTTTCACCTGAATATTTGGCCAACATGAAAGTTTTTCCTCATGATATTAGCTTTCTAAATTGTACTAGAAGTACTCCATCTGATTTGTAGAACTCAAGTTATGAGGTTTACAAGTCAGGGGTATTTTGGGAAAGTGAGATTATAGGCCATTTTCAATCATAGGTCAAAATCTCCAACTTGCACTTGTCAAATGGATTTTTGTTCAACATGAAACTTGTTCAAAATGTGGTTTTTAGGCTAACAAAGAAGTCATGATGTATTGATTGTACTCATAGCAAGACTTGGTTTGAAATGGCTTGAAAAGGAAGATTTTCAAAGGATCCAAAGTTGAAAAATCCAAATAATTGGTTAAGTGACCAAAACATGTCAAATAAGTATTCATTTTGATTGGAAATTTCATTTCAAACACAATGACATTGGTGGATTTTTGAGTTTAGGTCAATTTTCATGAATTACAATGTGGTTTCTTCATGTGCAAGTTACACATCCAAATCCTTCACCAAGGCAATTCAGGCCTTCCTTTTGATCTGAATTTACTCACAAGGGATTTTTCAAGTGATTAGAAGATTCTAGAGCAAGCTACATGGCCAGAATACACGAATGTCACATGGCATTTGAAGGAAAAATCAGATTTGTGAACTACTGAATTGGGCCTCATTCAAGCTTCAAAAGCCCATAAACTCACTCTATATAAGCATATCATTGATTCCATACTCAGGTTGGAGCTCATTTCATGGTGGAAGCTGAGATTGCATTTGAAATTTCAAGGGAGCAAGTGAGAATCGGGTTTTGATTTCCAAGATGATTCAGAGCAAATTGAAGATTGAAGACTCTTTCTCTTGCATCACTGATCGTGTCTGGAGAGTTTTGAAGCAAGAAACAAGCTCTAGCTACCTCTGTTAGTGGATCTACACCAGGTATGTAACCTTCAAATTTCTCATAATTCTAGGGAGATGTAGATCAATTTGCATATGTGGTTAGGATCTAGTTAAGGAGTAGATCGTTTCTGGACAAAATTTTTGACAATTAGAGACAAACTTAGGTGATATGTGATTTGTATTTGAGCATTGTTTGACTTGATCTTAAGGCTAGAACACGATTTGGATATATCAGAGTGATGTATGAAGCATGAGGATCAATCCTATGGTTTTAGATTTTGATTTGGTGATGATTAATTGGAATGTGATTTCTGAAACTTGAATCGGATTTTAAAACCTAGCATGATCTAGAGAATTTGGATAGGATATCTGAGATCCTTGTGAGATTCTGAGTATTTGGATATAAGGTTTGATGTTTTTCTGTTACCTGAGACCACTTGCTCACCAGAGAAGACGGTTGTTTCCACCGTGAAAGCCACCGGAGACTGTTCCCCTCACCTGAGTTCCAAGGAAGAAGATGATTTGTATGCCATCAGATCAAGCTGGAAGTTGGACTTGGTATTGAGATCGTGTGGTTGAGATTTGAGTTGAGGATTTGCCTCCAACACAAAAACGATGCGTTTCATTAATCCCAGTCAGCGTGTGACTGGGATGCTTGCGTGGACGCGCTCTCTGCCTTTGGAACTGAGTACTTGGTCAATTAATCCAACGCTCATGTTATTTTCTTAGTTTTTAATTTGTTTTATTTCATTTTGATTTTATTTTAATGCAAATTGATTCCAAAAATTACAATAAATCCATTTTTGATCTGAAAAGTATTTTAAAAATATCTCCATGCTCCTGATTAAATCTGTGATTTTCTGGGATCAATAAATTGCATTTTCATGCATTTTTCAGTTTTATTTGATTTTTCTCATTTTGTTTATTTCTTTAATTTTTGCATAATTGTTCATCTGCCTTGTTGATTTTGGTGTGGCCTTTTGGTATTGAATCTGGCTTTGATTTTTTAGTATGTTGTAGGTTAGATGTGCATGCTCCCTTAGGTTTTTTATTAGATTTTTTCAACAATTATAGGTTCAGTTTTAGGTGAGATGTTTAGAGCCTTCCCAAACTTGTGGTTTACCTTGACATGTTTCAACTTAGGAATTGTTTAGTGGACATAGAAGTTGATTTAGGCTTTGATATTTGAACCCTAGAATGTTAAAACATGCATGTTCCCCTAGGAAAATACTTAGATTTTTACAACTTAGTTTTCTATTTTAGATAGAATTTGAAAGTATGTGTTGCTTGTGGTGTTCCATTTTTGGTACCTTGCTTTGTTTGGTCTTGTTGGTGGCTTTGGAGCTTGAAGTGCTTGGATTCCTTTTTGGAGGAGCTTCTGGACATCTTGTAGCTGTTTTGGCTTGGCTTGTGGAGCTTGGAGTTGAAGATTTCTTCCTCTTTTAGGAGCTTTTTTAGGAGCTTATAAGATTAGGGTTTAGGAAGAGCCATTAGAACTAGTCTTTCTTCTTTCATCAAACATAGAATGCGTTGTTTGCTTCTATCCTATCCTATGATGCAAAGTCCTCTTGAGGAAGCTCCATCTCTCCTTTGTAGGGATGAGTGGCATGCCTTAATGAGTAGAACTTTTGAGGATGCACTTTCTTTTCATGTTGGTTCCTGATGAATTCCTTTGGTTTTCATCAGGTTTCCTAACATTGTAACTTGATCTCAATCGTGATTTCTCTTCTTGTGGAGCTTGCTAGAGCTTGAATATGAAGAATTAAAGAATCTTGAAGATAGGAGCTAGCTTGAAGATGAAGTTTCCTTGCTGTTAATTCAACTTTGCTGATCAGAGCTGCTGTTGAAGGTTGAAGATGCTGTCTGTGGAAGACTGTTGTTGTTGCTTGGGCTGCTTCCTCTGTTTTTCTTTTGTTGTATTGTCTATTTGCTTGTGTTGCCTACCTTTAGGTTTAAGGTGAGGCTTGTCTCCTCTTGCCTGTTGTTTTCTTAGGTTTGAGGTTGAGCCGGACTCCCTTGCCTCGCTTGTACTGTTGCATAGCATGCATTTTACTGTTTACCATTTACTGCTTGCTTTCTTTTGCTGTTTTCCCTTAGGATCTCTGATTTCCTCTGTGCAAGAGCGAATTATGACAGACATTAGGTTTTGACCCATGCATGATAACTGTAGGTAGATTCCCTTTCAACCATAGTTTTAGGGCGTCTTTCTTTTCTCATCTTAAAACAATTAAAAAATACAGTAATAAGGTTAATCGAAATCGTACGTTACGAGCCTTAAGCTATCTGGGAAAAGGTTGGTGGAGGGTCTCTCTCCAGTAATCTGGATGTTTAGTGTGGTACCCTTTGGGTGACATACGAAGCGTTCACTCCTGGGTCATACTCTCTAGTGCGACTGAGATTGCAAACATCCTAAAAAACAGTTCTTTCGTAAAAGACTAAAACAAACATTCAAACTCTGTTTTTGTCCTCTTGGACCCTTAATCAGGAAAACCCTTTCTTAAGGAGATAAAAAATTGTCAGACAAACTTGTGTCTTCCGTAGCCAAAACTACGTTTGCTCTGATCTTTCATGCCGTATGAAAGTACGTAGGAACGAGATGCGACATCTCAGTGAGCAACCTTCCCCCCTTCTCCCGTAGTTAGGCGAACTACGTTGACTCTGATTTCTCGTTCCAGACGGGAATACGTAGGCATAAAGTGCGATACTTTGCCGAGACATTTTCTTTTCTTTTTTAACCCAGACCTTTAGAGTAGATAGATAAGCATACCCTTAGATAGAAAACAAGCGTGGATCCCGTCGAGTACGACGGACGTGAGGGGTGCTAATACCTTTCCCTTGCGTAACCGACTCCCGGATCCAGGATTTGGTTGCGATGACCATTCCTTTCCCTCTTTGCGTTAGGTTTACTCTGAGCGTTTCCTTTCCCTCTTTTGGGATAAATAACGCACGGTGGCGACTCTTCTGTCATAGCCGGCACCAATTTTCGCAGTAGAGACAGCGGCCAAAATCTATCATTGAGATTTTGAACGTGATAAGATTAGAAGGTTATGCGAACAAGTGGTATATGGCCTCCGTGGCCTAGATCTATCATGGAGGTGGTAACCGTAAGGATTCTAAGGGTAGAGATGGGAAATAATGATCTTTGGCCTTCATGGCTTAAACCTGTAAGTGCAAATCTGATCGTCAATTAATTGAGAAAATAGGGAATTTCATGATAAGGCTTTGAGGTTAGGGGTAATGGTATGTATCACTGAATATTGATATGAGAAGGGAAACCTTAGGCCTTCGTGGCCAAAACCTTGGATCTTTATATGTTTGACCCTGTAGGAATAGGAATGTTCAGATGTGAGTAACTCTGATGCACTCAAAGCAATTGCAGGAAAATAGTGATTTAGGTAGTGCAAATGTTGCCATATTGGCCTAATAAACCATAGATTTTATGCCGTTATCGCCGTATGACCGTAGGGAAGTTTTGGGGGAACTGAGTAAGTGAATCGTATGAGTATTCAGACAAGAATCAGTTATGGTCGTAACAGGTTTTTGCTGTCATCGCCACAGACTCGCCTAGCGAGCAAGCCAGCGAAGACTCGCTACCGACTAGCCTAGCGAGCAAGCCAGCGAACGTAGCAGAGTTCACGAAATTTGATCATTTTGCAACGATTCCTTGATGTTTGTTTCTGAGATTTCCGAGATGAGTTAACATGAGTATGACAGTGAGGAATTATGCGATTGATAGGTTATAGTGTGAGGATTACTGCGGGTATAAGTTGATGAATTAATATGTGATAATATGGGATAATATTATGATGTAATATGAGATGATATGGGATAATATTATTAATTAATAGGAGATAATATGGGGTAGTATTATGAATTAATACGTGACAATAGGTGATACTATGATGGGCTAATATGAGGATGACTATGAGTTAATATGGGATTTGTGCGTGATTATATGACGATTTCCATGATGTGTGATGATGATCATTATGAGAAATTATATGATGACATGATGTGTGAGATTAATTATTATGATGAATTATATGACGAATTATGTCATAACATGAGATATGATGATTTATGTGATGATGATGATTATGACGAATTATGTGATAGCATGAGATATGATGATTGATGTGATGATGATGACTATGACGAATTATGTGATAGCATGAGATATGATGATTTATGTGATGATGATTATTATTACGATAAATTATGTGATAACATGAGATATGGTGATTTATGTGATGACGATGATTATTATGATGAGTTATGTGATATATGGCGATTTATGTGATGATGATGACCATGTTGATGAGTTATGACATTTGATGAATATGTTGAATATGATGAATGATGATACACCATATGTTGTACTATGAGGACTATTATTGTGACGTGTGCATCATGCATTCATGTGCATCCGGACTTCGGTTCAGGACCGCGATTACTTTGGCTTCAATCCCACTGTGCGGATGTGAAGTATTTTGATGTGCTCCGATTCTCAAGTAGAATCGATCCTATTGATGGGGATCTATGGAGGGTTGATGGCCCAGTGTCCATCACGCTGTGATGATCGGTACCACATGCATTGAGTCTATGTTGCATTTGCATTTATGAGCCTTTGTGTATAAATTATGATGTTGTGGCCTTCGAGGCCTATTGAATGATATGAATGTGTTGAATATGAATATGACGCCATTTATGCATTAATTGTTATACATTGATTATTATGAATTGTTTTACTCACCCTGCCTGTTTGAATGTTACCTCCACGTGGATAATGTGCAGATGACCAAGTTTAGCCGTGGACGCCTTTGAGGACTTTTGATGTTTCGAGTTGTTAGCCTTTGGTTAACTTAGAGGGTCTTGCTCTGACAGTGTAACATCGGGTTGGGGTTTATGTTTTACTTGAGTTATTTTGATTATCTTTCCGTATAAGGAAAACTTTGGATATGCCTTTTGAGTTCCGCTGCTTTGTGCAAATTGATGTATTTTGAGAAAACCCGTGTGTTACGGAGCATTGACTTATTTTGAGACATTGAGAAATGTGCGTCCTTTTGTGGCTTTTTATGAAAGTTAATATTTTACTCTGAAATCTGTGTTATTTTCCCTTGATAATTTTGGGGTAGAAAAAGGATGTTACATTAGTGGTATCAGAGCAGGTCGGTCCGTCCGGCCAAGTTGTCTAATGTTGGTTGTTCCCTTGTATGCGACATGTGTGTGAAAACACTATCGGTACATGTTTGTTGTCTAACCTTTGTCTGCCAGAGTGGGAATGAAACAAGTGGGGGAGAAGCTGTGCTTCTCCAGGACGCTGCAAGTGTGAAGTGGCGGCTCAGTGTGTGGTTGAACACACTGATAGCCTGGTAAAGATGGTTTATACCCCATCATGATTTTCGGCTGTCTATTGAAATTGAGGAACTTATCAGCCTTAATCTATTGTTGATAGTAGACGGGGTCATGTTGGATGGGATAAACGTGTCTTGCAAGCTTAGATGGCGTGTGCAGTGAATTGTTTTGAGTTAAGCTAAGTGCTTATGAATTGTTTTGATGAGTCGATGTAGGATGATGCCGAGATATTTATTTTGATGGAAACAGTGAGTTGATAAAAGTGGAGAAGTTGGTGGTTTGCCGATTAATTATGGTCGTCTAGAAGTTATCCTGACAAGATAGTGATATACAACCAGAACTTGAAGTGGAGTTGCGATCCACTTAGTTACGAAAACTAGTCTGATATTGAGAGCTCCATATTATATGTCCGTTTGGATGGTCAAGGAATTAAATTGATTGAGTAGCTTTGAGACTTGTGTCTGGTGTGTGTGCTAAAGCAACAGATGGTGAGGTCGAGTAGATTAAAGGGGACAGTGAATTCCGGTGATTATTAGAGACAGTCTGATGTGGAATGCAATATTGGTATAATTAAGCCTTTAAATATTTCCAAGTTGAAGATGTGTTGAATGGCCTCCTTTGTGTGAAATTGTTGTTGTACATCGAATTCTGAGATCACAACTTTTTACGGAATCGAAATCGGACACCCAGAAGTCATGTAACGGTTGAAAATAGAATTTCGGACTGTCAGGTTTGCTAGGCAAGCAATATCCTTCGCCTAGAGAAAAGCTCTAGGAGGAAGTGGCTGCTTGCCTCTGTGTTCGCCGGGCGAAATGTCCTAGGGCAGAAGAATGTTGTTTTCGTATTTTTGTCGTAACGAGAGAACCGTAACTCGGAATGACGCACGGTTCGAAGTGTTGGAAATATATTTCAATGCTCTATGTGATGGTGAAGTAGTGGCATGGAATTAAGTTATTTATTGGTGGACCATGTTTGGATTTTGTAGTAAGTGCAGAAAGTGTGGTTCGTGTTTCCGCCATAACTCACAAATTGAGTGCCCGATTGGCATGGGGGCTTTAGAAGGCTGATGGCTTTGGGTTGAATTACCATTCGGGTAAAGAGGAGGTGGTAGCTGATGCATTGATTTGGGATTCTTTGCATATGCCGATGTTGATGGTAAAAGAGTTAGAACTTATTGAGCAATTCCGTGATATGAGTTTGGTTTGTGAAGAAATTTCTTATGGAGGTAGGCTTAGCATGTTGGAGCTTACTAGTGGTATTCTTGATGAAATTCTAGAAGGTCAGAAATCTGATTTGAGTTTGTAGATCGGTGTTGAATTTGATGGATCAAAGTTGAAGGATTTCTTTTCGGGTTAATGGAAATGGTATCATGAGATATCGTGATAAGGTTTGTGTTCCAGATTTTGTGAGTGGAATAAGAGTATTCTTGAAGAGGGACGTTGAAGTAAATTGAGTATCCATCCTAGTGCTATGAAGATGTAACCGGATTTGAGGAAATTGTTTTGATGACCATAGATGAAGAGAGAAGTGGTGGAGGATGTATATGCTGGTTGGATTTGTTAAAAGTCGAAGATTGAACATCAGAGACCGTTGGGTATGGTGCAACCGTTGAATGTTCCAGAATGGAAATCGGATAGTATTTCCATGGATTTTGTGTCGGGTTTTCCGAAGAATTTGAAGGGATATGATTTAATTTGGGTGAGTTTGGATAGATTGACTAGATCAGCTCATTTTATACCAATGAGGATTAATCATTCTATGTTGAAGCTAGCTGAGATGTATATTGAGGAAGTTGTGAAGTTGTATGAGATACCGATGAATATCGTGCCTGATAGAAATCTGAGATTTACATTGAGATTTTGGGAGAGTTGCAAACGCTTTGGGTACCATGTTAAAGTTGAATTTTTCTTATCATTCGCGGACGGATGGACAGACAGAGAGGACTATCCAGTCTGTAGAGGATTCGTTGAGAGCTCGGGTGTTGGATCAAAGTGGATTGTGGGATAATCATTATCGTTGGTTGAGTTTACCTATAATAACAGTTATCATTCTAGTATCGGAATGGCACCGTATGAGGATTTGTATGATAGGAGGTGTATGACTCCTTGGTGTTGATATGAGTCAGGCGAGAGTGATGTGCTCGGACATGAGATTGTGCAAGAGATGACTGAAATGACCAAGAGGATCCAAGAAAAGATAGGTTTTAAGGGTTACGCCGGTAACTGGTGTTGGTCGAGCTTTGAAGTCTCGGAAGCTCACACCGTGCTCTGTTGGTCTGTATCAGAGTAGCACAGCGGAAGCATGGGGGAAGTACCATGTTAGACTGTTTTATCGCTGTCGCTTGTGAAATTGCATGATGGGTTTCATGTACCTAAGTTGAAGAAGTACATTGATTCGGATGGATGGTGTACAAGTGAGAGGTAATTTGACTGTTGAGGCGTTGCTTGTTCGGATTGATGAACGAGAAGCAACTTTGAGGTAAAGAGATTGCCTTGGAAGAGGTGGTTTTGGGAGGACCAACTAAAGAAAGTTGGAATTGGGAACTTGGAGACCAGTTGAGGGAGTCGTATCCGACTCTGTTCCTTGAGGTAATTTTCGAGGGCGAATATTCTTTTAAGTGAGGAGAGTTGTAACACCCCAAATTTAATCGAAATATTTTAATTAATTAATTTAATTGAGAATATTCATATTTTGGTGTTTTCGGTGGTTTTGGGAATTATTGAGGAATTATGCATATTGGAGTATTTATTTTGGAATAATAGTATGTAATATGGATTTATTAATATTATTATGAATAAAAATAAATATAAGAGAAATAAGGGTAAATTGGGCATTAAGAGGAGTTAGTGAGGATATTATGGGAAAAACCCAATTGTGTGGCCCAAGTCTAAGTTTGACAAAATAGAATTCTGAAGGTGGAGGGTTCATTTTGTTAACCGTGAGAAGAATGAGGCTAGAGTTCTGAGGAGGGAAGAGTGGAGGCAAAAGCTTCGAAAGATCCCGAAGTTAATCGTAAAAGCTGCGAATCGACTAAGGTATGGGGAGTATCGCTTTTCATGATTTTCTATGTATGCCTTTCGATGTGTTTATGGTTGGTTTGGGGGTTTTAGGGAGGATTATGGGAAAAAGGGATTTTGGCCTTCGTGGCCAAAATCTATCATTGAGATTTTGACCGTGATAAGATTAGAAGGTTATGCGAACAAGTGACCTATGGCCTCCGTGGCCTAGATCTATCATGGAGGTGGTAACCGTAAGAATTCTAAGGGTAGAGATGGGAAATAATGATCTTTGGCCTTCGTGGCCTAAACCTGTAAGTGCAAATCTGACCCTCAATTAATTGAGAAAATAGGGAATTTGATGATAAGGATTTGAGGTTAGGGGTAATGGTATGTAACACTGAATATTGATATGAGAAGGGAAAACTTAGGCCTTTGTGGCCAAAACCTTGGATCGTTATATGTTTGACCCTGTAGGAATAGGAATGTTCAGATGTGAGTAAATCTGATGCACTCAGAGCAATTGCAGGAAAATAGTGATTTAGACAGTGCAAATGTTGCCAGATTGGCCTAATAAACCATAGATTTTGTGTCGTTATCGCTGGATGACCGTAGGGATGTTTTGGGGGCATTGGGTAAGTGAATCGTATGAGTATTCAGACAAGAATCAGTTCTGGTCATAACAGGTTTTTGCTGTCATCGCCACAGACTCGCCTAGCTAGCAAGCCAGCGAAGACTCGCTACTGACTCGTCTAGCAAGCAAGCCAGCGAACGTAGCAGAGCTCGCGAAATTTGATCGTTTTGCAGCGATGCCTTGATGTTTTATTATGAGATTTTTGAGATGAGTTAACATGAGTATGACAGTGAGGAATTATGCGATTGATAGGCTATAGTGTGAGGATTACCGCGGGTATAATTTGATAAATTAATATGTGATAATATGGGATAATATTATGATGTAATATGAGATGATATGGGATAATATTATGAATTAATAGGAGATAATATGGGGTAGTATTATAAATTAATACGTGATAATAGGTGATACTATGATGGGCTAATATGAGGATGACTATGAGTTAATATGGGATTTGTGCATGATTATATGACGATTTCCATAATGTGTGATGATCATTATGATAAATTATATGATGACATGATGTGTGAGATTAATTATTATGATGAATTATATGACAAATTATGTGATAACATGAGATATGATGATTTATGTGATGATGATGATTACGAAGAATTATGTGATAGCATGAGATATGATGATTTATGTGATGATGATGATTATGACGAATTATGTGATAGCATGAGATATGATGATTTATGTGATGATGATGATTATTACGATAAATTATGTGATAACAAGAGATATGGTGATTTATGTGATGACGATGATTATTATGATGAGTTATGTGATATATGACGACTTATGTGATGATGATGACCATGTTCGTGAGTTATGACGTTTGATGAATATGTTGAATATGATGAATATGATGAATGATGATACACCATATGTTGTACTATGAGGACTATTATTGTGACGTGTGCATCATGCATTCATGTGCATTCGGACTTCGGTTCAAGACCTCGATTACTTTTGCTTCAATCCCACTGTGTGTATGTGAAGTATTTTGATTTGCTCCGGTTCTCAAGTAGAATCGATACTATTGATGGGGACCTATGGAGGGTTAATGGCCCAGTGTCCATCGCGCTGTGATGATCGGTATCACATGCATCGAGTCTATGTTGCATTTGCATTTATGAGCCTTTGTGTATAAATTATGACGTTGTGGCCTTCGAGGCCTATTGAAGGATATGAATGTGTTGAATATGAATATGACGTTGTTTATGCATTAATTGTTTTACATTGATTATTATGAGTTGTTTTACTCACCCTGTCTGTTTAAATGTTACCTCCACATGGGTAACGTGCAGATAACCAAGTTTAGCCGTGGACGCCGTTGAGGACTTTTGAAGTTTCGAGTTGTTAGCCTATGGTTAACTTAGAGGGTCTTGCTCTGATAGTGTAACATCGGGTTGGGGTTTATGTTTTACTTGAGTTGTTTTGATTATCTTTCCGTATAAGGAAAACTTTGGATATGCCTTTTGAGTTCCGCTGCTTTGTGCAAATTGATGTATTTTGAGAAAACCCGTGTGTTACGGAGCATTGACTTATTCTGAGACATTGAGAAATGTGCGCCCTTTTTGTGGCTTTTTATGAAAGTTAATATTTTATTCTGAAATCTGTGGTATTTTCCCTTGATAATTTTGGGGTCGAAAAAGGG
Source organism: Lathyrus sativus (assembly GCA_963859935.3). Taxonomy (NCBI): domain Eukaryota; kingdom Viridiplantae; phylum Streptophyta; class Magnoliopsida; order Fabales; family Fabaceae; genus Lathyrus; species Lathyrus sativus. Next base: position 181,753,945 of record OZ012737.1, read on the forward strand.
TGTTACATTCACCATGAGCTAGAGCAGTAACACAATGTCACAACATCTTGTCTGACATTCCTCTTTCATAAAATCCAAACTGTTTGAAACCACAAACAAACTTGATACATAATTGCACTCTAGCAGCAACAAATCCTAGATAAAAGTATAACTCCCCGTATCAAGGATAACCAATGCTCGTTTAGAAGCACGTGAATGGAAAACATAAGACTCATATTCATGTCTTCAAGAGCTCACTCTCTATTCAACGCACCTGCTAAACGCATTCACTTACCACAAGCCCATAATACACCTATCAAACACAAGCTCTCCCCCTATCTTTGATAAAAGATGCTCCAAGATCACCACATTATATCTTAAGACTAACCTCATGCTCATACAGTAAGAAGGCACAAAACAGATCCACTTCTTTCTGGAGTTACTTGCAGCAAAGGAACCCTTTTTCCACAAGTATTTTGACCTCAGCCTAAGATGGACACCCCATACTTTAAGACAGTCTTTACCTCATCATTCTCTCGTATGATAGGTTAGAACACTTCTGAGTCAAATAGTGACTTGATTGCATCCATATACCACATCAGAATGCAATCAACCAATGATCCACTCTAGTCTTGTACCATACCTTCACATCATACTCCAAGACAGTCCATTTACCTCATCATTCTCCCGTATGAAAAGATAGAGTACTTCTTAGTCAAGATGTGAATCACAAGTTCCACAACAGATCTTCAAAACCAGCTAACAAAATGATGTTCTGACACCATAGTTAGGACATTCTAACATATCTCAGACACAACATCCAATGGTTATTGATATGCCCACAACTGGACTTACTACAACCTAGTAATCCAAATGGAAATCTTCAGAGAACACAATTCCACCAGCTTGATAACAACATCTCCAAAAGAAGGTAATCTTCCATAAGCAACTTAGGGCTTCTACCACAAGCTCCAATGTATGAACAGAACCAGAACCTCCTTTTGTCTTCAACCAACTACCCTTCTGCACAAGAGTAATTTTTAAAGGCACGCTACTTAAATAACCAAATGCCACTGTTTGGTTACTCAGCATCTTTCAGAGCTCTAGACAGTCTTCCACCAAGCTAACTTGTTCTACTTCCTCCAAGCAAGGCACCTTTGATACACCAAGACTTGGACCTGAAGTTTTTTTCTTGATGTCACAACATCTGTTTAGACATCCTTAGGTGAATTCAGTCCTTTATTATGCCACTTAGAAGAACCTTCTCCATATAACAGAAAAAGCATTCCATGTTCTCGTGAACTTTATTAATGATATCAGGTTTGAGTAGAAAACCTCTATTCTGCAATAGCTGCCTTTGAAATGCATTTGCTCCAGAAAACTCTTCTTTACAGAGACCAACCATGCCATAGATTAATTCTTCAAAGAAGATTTGTCACAAGAGATCTTTACAGAAGGAATCCCGCTTTCCTTAAGTTGAGATTTCTTCAGAAAGTTAGAGATAACTGCCACTTATCCTTGACCTCCAAGATGAGCAAGGTCACATGATCCTATGTACATATATCAGAAATAAACTGACCCAAGCAGTGCTATCACCAGCACAAGTTTCTTGCCATGAAACTTTCTAGATAAATGTCAGATGCTTCTAGTAGTGACTAGAACACACCTGCTGCACTCCAATAAACTGATCCAAGAAATATGTCTTCATCTTCACTTCCATCAGCACTACATTCTAGTCTTAGTTTCTTGCCAGGAAACTTCCTAGAATGAAGACAGATCCTACCACACATGTGTATGGTACCAAGATCATCAGCTATATCTCCTTTGATTTAGTGATTCACTCCTTGAATCAATATAATTCTGCACAATCTCTGCTGATGGAATGTCTCAACATCGGGTTGAACATCAGATCCTCAAATAGCTCAAGGGCTTGATACTTGTGCTACAACTGATGAGACAACTTGATCATCAACTAAGGATAATTCATTAAATATTTGAGAATATCTCAAATAGCAATGAATCTTAAATCCTTGTCTGAACTTCATGCAATCTTGAACTTCATGGATAACCAATTAAATACGTGTGTAGTCCACACATAGCAACTGATCTTAAATCCACACAACTTGTTGAGAAGACCATCTGATAGATAGTTACACTTCACTAATACCAAAAGTATTCTTTAGTATAAGTATCTTTAATGTTGAAACATCAAGGCTGACACCCTTGACTCAACCTACCTATGACTTCCTCTGCTGATAGAACCTTTGCAAGTCATGAATGGTGAAAGTAAATCACCTCCCACTATCTTCTCTAAAACAGCCTTCAGCATAACAAAGCATCCTAAGCATATAAGCAACAGTTCAGGCACTCAACCAACACAGTAAAAACTTTCAGCAGTCTGTAGGACAAAAATCAGAGTAGCATAAAACACCATCTTCCAACCATCTACACACTTGCTACAACCATATAACAAACTGTATATAGGCCAATCTTCTCCCAGGGCTACCAGAGTTCTTCCATCAGAAAGATATGCAGCGGAACCATCAAAATAACATCTTCAACATGCCCTAAACAAGATGTCAGAACATCTTATAGGACATCATACAGAAGTAGCCACTCCTCCTTTGGCAAAATAGCAAATCAGCTGCAGCTTCTCCATGTTTAAACCACCAGAAAGTATCTCCCAAGATCTCATCCAGAACAGACAGGATGCATGCTCTAATACCAAAGGAAATTCTGGCATGCAAATCTCATATGTCCTAAGAGATTCTAAGAACATTGATCTCTGCTAGAACAAAGACAGAACATGACCATTGTAAACACCTTTAAAAAGTTAACAATGTCATGGCCAATGTCATGACGTCTATTGTAACATCTACAGACTGACAGAGCTATTTATCTAGCCATTTAAATTATGCAGAATTATAAATGCAGAAAGATAAATAACACAATGAATTGTTTACCCATTTCGGTGCAACATCACCTACATCTGGAGGCTACCAAGCCAGGAAGGAAATCCACTATCAGCAGAATCAATTCATAGCTAAACTCCCCCGTTTACAACCCCTCACTTAATCTCTACCCAATGCAATTTCTACCTAGAACCCACTAGACAAGAGACCCTCTCACTCCCCCTCAATCACAACAATGATAAACAATTCAATACAAACGAAGACTTTAGAAGACACTCTTCAAAGTCACAATACTTGATTTTGCTTAACAGCTTCAATCAAGAACAATACACTCTTGCTTACAAGCTTTGAGTGAACACTTAGCAGACAGCTTAAGAACTCTAGACCAATGCAATCATACAGCAGATAATTGCTTGGTGTACAAGTATTCCTAAGACAAACAAATACACATGAAGAACAAAACTCTTCACTCACAAATACACTCTTGCTTAAAAGCTTTGAGTGAACAATTAGCACTGTACTAATAACAGCCTAAACATGTCTCCCACGATGCATCGAAAGATACAAAGGGTGACTTATAAGGTCATACACAAAAGACTCTCAAAACCCTAAACCTTAATTTTACACTCAAGTTTTTCTTGTTGTGACTGCTTGATCTCCCTTGCTTCTACTCCTCTTTAAATAGTAATGCAGATTGGGCTTGGGCTGATCATAACTTAGGTTTAACCAAGTTAAACCACTTTCCATAATTCAAGGCGCTTTTAAATAGGTCATAGGCATTTCATGTTATGCTCAGCACTGCTTAGAATCTCGCCTGAGATAACTAAGGAGCCATAATAGGTTTCTTGAAGTATAGCCTGAGCTTCCACTTGCAATATAACAGTAAACCTAAACACGTGCCCTGATGTCATACGCTTGATGTCATGACATCCAGCATGACACACTTTGTTCTTAGCTGACCAAACTCACCTTGCAGTACACTCCTGCAGAATCTTATTCATAATAGTAGAAACAAATATATTATAGTTTCATAAAAAAATCTCAGAGATCCTTTTTATGAACACCAATTAAATCTGCATTGTCATGTTATGAATATCTTTGACCTGCACACACTTGATGAGATATATCCAACAGGATCTCATCAAACCAAACCACTTCTATCAAGTGTTATAAAATAGCAGCTCTTGTTGTACCAGACAGCGATGTCATGACATTGGTAATGACATCCTAATTAACACACATGACAGCAGTACTGTCATCAGCTCCTGTTGTACCCGACAACAATGTCATGACATTGGTAATGACATCCTGATTTAAAACACATGACAGCAGTTCTGTCATGACAGCAGATGGATGTCATAACATTCATCTTAAAATCAGTTTAAAACACATGCCAGCAGTTACGTCACCACATCAGACGGAGATGTTATAACATCCAGCTTAACATCAGTGCAGAATCATGTTTTAACAAAATTTAGCCAATCATAGAACCATGGGCAATCATAGAGTCATGGAACTAACAAAAACATTTTGTCGTGGTCTGGATACCACACGCTAAAGGGATATAACATCATTTCTCTGGGTCTGAATACCGCGCGAGCAAAGTAAAATCAACCGCTTGCTGAAGATATACTTGAAAACAAAGAGGTAGCAGCCTGGCTTATGTTTCAAATGCAAATGATTGAATATGGCGTAATTCTCCTTACGAAATGGAAATGCTACGCGTTTCTAAGGATGCTATGCACAAATGCATAATGCAACGGAACCAAATCAGCAAAATAAATGATGAAGAGACAGGGCCAACTCCGCCAGGGAGAGATGGGATATGCCAATTACGATTGGACTTAAGCTGGAAAAAACAAGCCCTTGATGGCCTCCAGAAAAATAACTTTCATGGGTAACACTGTTCTGACGAGAACACAATCCACTCGACCGGGAATCAAATCAACTTCTGCTGAGGGAAACTGTCGCTTGCGCGAAAATAAGGTGCCGGCATGACAGAAGAGTCGCCACCTGTCGTTATTTATCCCTCAGAGCGGGAAAGGAAACGATCGGAAAAACCTGACGAAAAAGGGTAAGACAAGGTCATCGCAACCATTGTCAGGATTCGGGAGTCGGTTACGCAAGGGGAAGGTATTAGCACCCCTCACGTCCGTCGTACTCGACAGGATCCTCGCTTGTTGTGTTTACTTGGACGGGTTGGTTTTATTCTATCTACCTATCAAGGCTGGTTAAAAACAAAAAAATGACTCGGCAAAGCGTCGCGCTTTATGCCTACGTATTCTCATCAGAGAATGAGAAATCAAAGTCAACGTAGTTCGGCCTACGAAGGGTTATGGGGGAAGGTAGCTCGCCAAGACATCGCCATCTTGTGCCTACGTACTCTCAACAGGCATGAGAGATCAGAGCTCACGTAGTTCAGGAAACTACGGTTTATTTCCTGTCTTTTACGAAAGAAGTGTTTTTTATTGTGTTTGCGATTTCAACCGCACTAGAGACTATGACCTGAGAGAGAATGTGTCGCATGTCACCCAAAGGGTACCATACTAAACATCCAGACTGTGGAAAAGAAACTCTCCCACAATCCTTTCTCAGATAGCTTAAGGCTCGTAACGTACGAAAGAAATCATTCATGATTACCGTATCTTAAACTGTTTTGAGATGAGAAGAGAACAGGCCCAAATAGGAGGGAGACTATCAAGTCCTACTATTATCATGCCATGGATTCATCCTATGGTTGAGGTTTGAACAGGGAACTCCTAGAAGTTGTCATGCATAGGTTTCAACCTAAAGTTCTATCATCAAATCCTTATCAAAGGAAATGAGAGTCCTAAGGGATCATGTCAATGATACACCAAAACAGACAAAGCATCAGCTTAACAATAAAATGCATGCAATGCAAGTGAGGGAGGAAATGTGTGTGGGGCTTCAGCCTCCACAAGCTCATCTCAACCTCAAGCCAGAATGAAATAACAGTAATCATACTGAAATATAAAACAACATGCTATCAAGCAATAACAGTAAACTACAATCATACAGATAAAATGAAATAAAATGCCATTAGACAAACAAACCACATGGGCAAGGGAGCTGGGCTCTACCGAATACCCGCAAGCAAAGCCACACAGTAACAATACAAGCAGAGGGAGAAACTCAACCTCTAGTGCAATCATGCTCCTAGATTCTACTTATTCTAGATATGAACTTATTCTAATGCATGAAACAAGTCAAACAAAACACGGCAATACAGAAAAGAAAAAGAAAGCAGATCAACTCCTCTCTCCACTTCAAGCTTCAGCTTTTCCAACAGCAATCCAGTCTTCAGACTTCAATCACTCTTAACAAATATCAATTTGCTTTTCCAGGTTTCAACCCTTCAACATGAGTTTCAACTCATCTTCTCCCTTAAGCTTCAACTTCTTGATCAGCTCCACCTTCAGGCTTCACCTAATCTTCAGGGATCTTCAAGTATCAACTTGCTCTTGTTGCTCTTCAAGCTTCAGCTGGAATGGCAATACTCAAGGATTCATCCTCTTCAATACTCTCCAATGAAGTCTTCATCTTCAAACTCAAGCTCTGCATCTCCTCAAGATAATCAAACCAGAGGAAATCACTTACTGGATAAGCTGGGAGATATTGAACTGCTTATTTGACCACCAAAGGTGACCTATAAGGGTTCAACATCAAAGGACTGGTTCCCTCAAAAGTTCTACTTCCTAGGTATAATCACTTATCCCTCTAAAGGAGAGAGGTGTATACCATGGAAGGACTTTGAATCATAGGGAGGAATGGAGGTGAAAGATACCATCCATGTTTGAGAAAGAAGTTATCTAAGTCTAAACTCTTCCTAATCCCTAACCCTAAAACAATAACAAAACAAAAGGATCAAGCTCTCAATCTCCTCAATGCATCTTCAAGTCTTCTACTATGCTCCTCAATGCTCCTTAGAACAATTTCAAGCTCTCCAAGTCCACAAAGCAAAGCAAACAAAAGCAAAAATGCCCTAAAGGCAACACAAACAATCAACCAATACAAAAATCAACTAAAAATAGTATACTATTATATTAAATCCTAATATAATTTCTAAGGGATCCTACATACCTACCCTTAATACCCATATATGTCCCATAGTCTAATTTGTCCTAAAAACCCAAAATCTAAAGTTATTATGGACCTATGTTGAAGTTTATCTAGTCAAAACTATCCTAAAATTAATCACAAAAATATGGAATAAATCCAGGGGGAAGATAAAACCTATATCTAATTATCCTAAAAAGAATGAACTAAAAATATTAAGGGAACTACCTCAACTAAATTCTACAGAATCATATATCAATATAAAAGAAATAAAAGGCAATAAAAGAAGAAAATATGCAAAAAATACTAAAATGCATGAAATGAAAAATATTTTTATTTTATATTTTTCTAGACAAAAATATGAAGTAGGAGAAAAAACTCCCATTAAAAAAATATTAGATTTTCAATTTATTATGATTTTTCAAAGTTGGAAAGAAAATGGAGAAAAAATAAAATGAAAATGGAGCATGGGGTGTAACAAGTAAACAGATGCAGTTCATTTTATTGATGGGCTCAAAACGTGGGGTGTAGAAAGTAAAGCGCCTGGGCCCAATTAAAATCAGAAAACAATTAAGAAAATCATAAGGAAAAAGAAAAACGAGCGGCGAGAATAGCAACAAGATCTAGTGTAAAACTGGTTGGGCCTCACGCGTGGGGTGTGGATAGAAATGGTCACTTAAGCCCAGAATCCTTCTTTAATGAAACACGGCGTTTCATAGCATCTGACTTCCCTCCAAAATTCAATTGAATACAGGCCATCCGATCCAATCCTCAGTCCATGGTCAGCGCGTGATCTAATGGTTGCATCTTCATCCCTAACCTCCAGCTAGGGTTTGCCCTGAAACTTCCATGAAAACAGATTCCATGCACTCATCTTCCATCCCTTCGTGTTCCTTCGTTTCTTTATCAATTTCCAAGATGTAAAACACAAAATTGATCCATTTTTCACCCTGATCACGCCTTTGGTATTAGAATGCATTGAACAGGTCTCTATCATGCAACCCGATGGTGCAACTCCATTAATCTCAAAATATGATCAATCTTCAACTTCAACCAACCTTAGATCTCTTGGTACTAAAATGATCCTCACATTCCACTGGTTAAAACAAGCTATCAATCTTGCATTATCACTCACTATATCACTAGTTCTTGCTCCATCAAGAAATGATGTCCATGACTGAAACTTCATCAAATGCTCTCTAAGTCTCCATAAATGTTCACCTAGGTGTCTCTAACCATTCTACACTAATAACTTAACCTAACCATGCCTAAATAATGAGGTGGAAGAGATTTTGCAAACCTGGCTTCTTGGTATGGCAGATGATGTAGATCTTCAATTCAAGGCTTGAAACTCTTCAAGAATGATCCTTGGATGATGAAAACTCTACTGTTTGCAAAAATTCTGAAGGAGAGAGCTTGTACTTCAAGATTCAATGATGATTGCTTCTTTGCAAATTCAATTGGAACACCTTCAATCCTTCATCAATGGAGCTTCAATTCAGCATGCACACACTCAGAGGGATCTATGGAAAGTGTTTGTGAAGAAATAATGGATGGAAATGAAGAAGAACGAAGAAATTGAATGTGACTTGCAATGGAAGATTTTGGATTTCACTCTCTCTTTCATGCACCAATTCTCACCAACCTTGCATCTGAGCAAGTTGCATTCATCTCATAGAGTGGTTTAGAATCATCTAGAACCCCCTAGGATCATCCAATGAGAAATTGAACTTTTCATGTCATGGTATTTTGATTTCTCATTCTCCTTACATGCTATCTCATGCCAAGCATCTCATAACTACCAATTCTGACTTGAATGTATCCCCACATGAGATTTAGGACAAGTTACAATGCATAGCTACCTTGTGTATTGAGTTCTTTTGAGTTTTGCCTTGATGCCTTAAGATGCAAGCAAACCCATTACAAAGCAGCCCTATGATCCAAGCCTCAAATCAAAATTGTGGTTGAACAGTTGTTCTTAGAATGCCATTTGGACTCAAAATGACCTATTACATGACATGGTTTGGACTTATAACTTGTGATTTCCATTTTTCAATTTCACTTTAATTAACTTATGCCTCATTTTTAGGCCATTTTTATCACTTTTTGATATGAGCCTTTTCAACATCTCATGACCTCCCTACTATCCTTAAAACATCATTCTAAGCAAGTTTGATGTTGAAGATTTTTCTATTTGAAGCTTGGAACTAGGAGATATGGCCTTATGCTTGAAATGACCTATAACTCCCAAATGACCAAAATGCCATTGGCTTGCCAAAGCCATAAGTTGAGTTCTACAAATCCTATCAAGGACTTCTAGTACTCTCTAGAAAGCTGAGAAGATTCTCTTCAACATTCATGTTGACCAAGAATCCATAGGAATCATCCTACTAGGGCAAACGTTGTCTGCAAGTTGGGTGACTTTCAAGGACCCAGATTCACATACCTCAGATGACCTGTAATTTGTCAAAGTCATAACTTGAGCTCTACAAATCCTGTAAAGGACTTCTACCACTCAAATTAAAGCTAAGAAAAATCTCTACAACATTCATGTTGTGGGGAAGATGAGATGACAATCACATATTGAGCTAAACTGCCTTGAAGATAGGGATCAAACTAGGGGATTTTACACTATCAAGCCTTAGAAACCCTAGCTCAAAACTTCTCAAACTCCTCAATCATGATGAGTTGGTCTAGGAATCATCCTTATAGTATCTCAATACATCATTCCATGATCACATGGCTCTTGGATTAGGTCTCAACCCTCTCCAAATCATTAGTTGACCTAGGGTTGACCCAGTCAAACCCTAATTCCACCATTCATGGCTGATTCTTTTGAATTCTTGTACAGTGACCTCTCTAGGCTTCATGATGGCTTTCAAGACATCTCATAAGCTTTCTCAAAGCTTCAAGTCCATCCTCATAGTCTCAGAATCATCTGAGGAGCCCCCACGACTCTCAAGTTATGAGGCACACAACCTTGGTTTCAACCAATTCCTCTGAGGATCTCTTGAGTTCTCTGACAAAGGTATCAACCTTTGACCTTTTGAATAACCCTCTTGGCTAGCTCCAAAGCCTCATACAACTCTTTATGGATAAATAAATGTTGGTCAAATTTTGGGGTGCAACAGCTGCCCCTATTCAAACGGCTTGAACCTGACTGGGTGAAGAGCGAACGACTCTCAGCCAATCAAGGTGCGAGACAGTTGAATACCGATAAACCCGGAAATTTGCCAACTGCACACATACACGGTCCTCTGGCAGGAACGAATCTTTGAATACTGAAGCAATAGCTGCACGGCAACTAGCTGGAGACATACTGATCTGACATCGCCGTCGGACAACCAAAACACCCAACATCGCCGCTGGAGAACTAAAGAATCTGACATACCTAACATCGCCGCTGGAAAACTGAAGAACCTGACATCGCCGTCGGAAACAAAACACCCAACATCGCCGCTGGAAAACCTGACATCACCGTCATAAACAAAACATCCAACATCGCCGCTGGAGAACTAAAGAATCTGACATCGCCGTCGGAGACAAACACCCAACATCGCCGCTGGAAAACTAAATCACTTGACATAACCAACATCGCCGCCGGAGAACTAAAGAATCTGACATCGCCGTCGGAAACAACCGAAACACCCAACATCGCCGTTGGAAAACTAAATCAATTGACATCACCGTCGAAAGAAAACGTCCAACATCGCCGCTGGGGAACTAAATCACCTGACATCGCCGTCAGAAACAAACGTCCAACATCGCCGCTGGAGAAACTAAGAATCTGACATCGTCGTCAACCAAACATAACTCTGAGCAACACCCGACATCGCCGTCAAGTACTCAACATAATATGACTTCGCTGTCAACACTCAGCATCGTCTGACCTCGCCGTCAAACTCAAACATCCAGCATCGCCGCTGGAGAACTAACATAATCTGACCTTGCCGTCAGGGTGAAGAAACTTCATTGGGGAATTGGTCCCACGGTAACTAGTAATACATAGTCGATCATGCCATCAGGCATTCAAAGACCTTGTCGGGCATCAGCCGGACTTCAACCATCAGGTTGATCATGCCATCAGGCATTCCAGGATACTTGTCGGGCATCAGCCGGACCTCATCAGCAAGTCGGGCATAGAATTCTTGGTCAATCATGAGCCAACTGGGACTATCTAAACCACTGCCATCAGGCACTCTGCATCAGCTGAGAGAACTGCTTCATTGACACGGTTAGACTTCAATCATGGAGTCTTCAAGGGAGATTTCAACTTCGCCGTTAGGAACCTGCTGGGGAGGGCGCTTCGCCGCTGGGGAATCTGGAGAACTATCAAGTAACTCCGCTCCGAGGGTCCATAAATCATTCTGGATGAATCAACTCTGCTGAGGACTTCAAGAATCATCTTGAACAAATAACTCCGTCGGGGATCTTCAAGAATCATCTTGAACTAACAACCATTCTGGAGATTTCAGGAATCATCCTGAGCGAACACTCTGTTGGGGATTCCAGGAATCATCCTAGGCAACTCTTGCTGGGGACAAACCAATCATGGCTTGAGCAGCTTCCAAGGATTCGACTCTCTTGGGGCTTCAGGAATCATCTTGGGCAACCTTCACTGGGGACCCTACTGGGGAGCTTAAGAATCATCTTAAGCAAATAGCCCTGCTGAGGAATTCAAGAGTCATCTTGAACTGAAGACTTCGCTGAGGATCTCAAGAATCATCTTGAGCAAGCGACTTCGTTGGGGAGAATGTCAGGAATCATCCTGAGCAATCAATTCTGCGGCGGAACACCTGCAAAACAAGAACGGTAACAACCTAGATCATGTTTATTATGCATATGCTTCAGCAATGGCACAATGCTCCACGCGGTGGAAATGCTATGCGTTTATGATAAATGCTATGCAATCATGCACAATGATGCGATCCCATCAGCAAAATAAATGCCGAAGGGGAAATCCTCCTGTCAAGGAGAAAGAACCACTCAGATAGAGGAATCATCCTGCTGAGGAGAACATGGTCACGCCAATATCAATTGGACTCCGCAGGGGACATAACTTCAGTTGACTGCTGCGGGGGAAACAACTTCAGTTGACTGCTGCAGGGGGACGAAGCTCTACGAGAACCTGGACCTGCTGAGGGAAAGCGATATCAATCGCGGGAGTAAACTGCGTGGCCTTCATGGCTACTCACCTGGGGATAAGAGCTATGTGGGGAAACGACTTCAGTTGTTCAACACTCCCACTAGGGAAAACCAATCATGGTCTGATCAACTTCCAAGGATTCGGCTCTCTTGGGTATCTGCAAACTCGGCTGGGGAAGAAGAACTCATTCTGCTTCGCTGGAGGGTACGACCCTGGGGGAAATACAACATCAGTTGTTCAACGCTCTACTGGGGAAAACCACTCATGGTCCCAACTGCTTCACTGGAGAGGGTACGTCTCTGCGGGGGGAATCTCAATTCCGCTAGGGAAGAAGGAATCACCCGACTTCAGGGGAGAGTACAACTCTGGTGGGGAATTTCAATTCCGCTGGAGACTTCAGTCTAGCACCATCAGTTGCTGCATACTTCGGCGTACGAATAGTTTCCTACGAAACTTGCACTTGTGACCCGGTGCTGGGGGAATGAATTCATGCTTTGGCGCCTGAACATTTCTATGAAACTTGCACTTGTGACCCGGTGCTGGGGGATGAATACGAGCCTCGGCGCCCGACTCAGCTGAGGAGGTGACGTTCCTTCAGGATACATCTGATTGGGGAGAGAATCATCTCTGCCTGGGGAGACATATCAATTCTCATTGTCTCACGTTCAGACCCTGCGGGGAGAGGCTACTGAACTTTGCTGGAGAAGGAGGAATCATCCTGCTTCGGGGATGCGCACGGCGCACTGTCTGGAATATGCTACACCTGTAACAGCACAAACAAACAGACGAGATACCCTTCTCAAAGGGACCTATCAAGGTTATTATCTCGTGACGATATTCAAGTAATTAATTGTTTCAACAATCAGTGGCCTAGGCCAGTAAGTTTATGTATGCGCATTTTATCAAAAACATCGGCGTTTTATTTCGCAAACAAAACAGATAAATGCTAAACAGACAAACAGAATTGCTGAATAGTATACATTTTATTGATAACGAACCCCTGAATGGGTAAAAATGTTTTACAACAGATGCAAGCTCCTGGAATGAGGAAGCCGCACAAAAATAAAACATAAATATACATCAGTATATACAAATGTCGGCAACGAGGCGTAGACGAACACCATGAGTTGATCCTTCTATGACCCACTCGACTTCGATACTTCTCCGACGGTTCAGCTTCGGAAGAGATTGATTCAGATGAACGGCCTTCAGGTCCTCCAAACCACTAAACAATGAAAGTCCACACACGGAACGCAGTCATTTGCTTATTCAAATCCCTAAATTTTGCGTGAACCGCCCTTTACGGGTTTTCAGTTCACCGGGATACCCTTTTTTGCCGAAGCCGCCCAGTGTAGGTTTTCGACTTCGCGGGTGTACATCTTTTCAATATATCCCTAATTTTTGCCTGAACCTTTTATTCTGTCTTTGGTTCGCCGGGATGCCCCTTTTTTGCCTGGACTCTTTTTTTTTTGTCCAGCGGGTCGCTTTCAAGCAAAGTATTTTTTAATTGCGTCCGCGTTCACTGGGGATGCAAAATATTCACCATCCATCGTGGATAACAACAAAGATCCTCCCGAGAAGACCTTGCTGACGACATACGGACCTTCGTAATTCGGAGTCCACTTGCCCCGGTGATCGGAGTGTGGAGGAAGAATCTTCTTCAGGACGAGCTCACCCGTCTGAAAGCTTCTAGGACGCACCTTCTTATCGTAAGCTTTCTTCATTCGGCTTTGGTACAGACGACCAAACGCAATCGATGCTAACCTCTTCTCGTCCATCAGGCTGAGTTGGTTAAGACGATTCGTAATCCATTCTGCCTCGTCGAGTTTCACATCAACCAAAACTCGCAAAGAAGGGATCTCCACTTCTAACGGTAGGACTACTTCCATACCGTACACCAAGGAGAAAGGAGTTGCCCCGGTTGACGTACGTACCGTCGTACGATAACCGTGCAGTGCAAACGGCATCATCTCGTGCCAATCTTTGTATGTCACAACCATCTTCTGAACAATCTTCTTTATGTTCTTATTGGCTTCTTCAACGGCGCCATTCATCTTCGGCCGGTAAGGAGATGAGTTGTGGTGTTCAATCTTGAAACTCTGACACAGCTCCTTCATCATCTTGTTATTCAGATTCGAACCATTATCAGTAATGATCCGCTCGGGAATTCCGTAACGACAGATGATGTCCCTTTTTAGGAATTTAGCCACCACCTTCTTGGTCACATTAGCATACGAGGCTTCCTCCACCCACTTGGTGAAGTAGTCGATAGCTACCAGAATGAAGCGATGACCGTTAGATGCAGTGGGCTCGATCTTGCGTATCATGTCGATGCCCCACATGGAGAACGGCCACGGGGAGGACATGACATTCAACGGGCACGGCGGCACATGAACTTTATCAGCATAAATCTGACATTTATGACATCTCTTCGCGAATCTGAAGCAATCCGACTCCATCGTCAGCCAGTAATATCCTGCTCTCAGGATCTTCCTCGTCATGGCATGCCCGCCGGCGTGCGTACCAAATGTGCCTTCATGGACTTCTTCCATGAGCATACTCGCCTCTTTCTCATATACACATCTGAGTAGCACGAGATCGTGGTTTCTCTTATACAACACTCCATCAGGATTGAGGTAAAAATTGCCAGACAGCCTCCTCAGAGTCTTCTTATCCTGGGTTGATGCACCCGCAGGATACTCCTTAGTCATAAGGAAGGTCTGGATGTCATGGAACCATGGCTTGCCGTCGGCGGCTTCCTCGATTGCAAAGACGAACGCCGGTCTATCAAGACGCGAAAGGACAATTCTTGGAGCCTCATTCCAAAAATTGACTTTATACATTGAAGCCAACATGGCTAAGGCATCAGCCATCTGATTTTCTGCTCTGGGCACATGATGGAGTTCCACTCGATCGAAGAATGGAAGCAGCCTCCGGGCATAATTCATGTACGACACCAAATTCGATTGACGAGTCTCCCACTCCCCTTTGATTTGGTTGATCACAAGCGCCGAGTCACCATATATGTCTAGATTCTTGATTCTCAAATCAATTGCCTCTTCTAGACCCATGATGCATGCTTCGTACTCCGCCTCATTATTGGTAACTGGAAACGTCAGTCTCGCAGTAAACGGGATGTGGGATCTGTGGGGAGTCGTGACGATAGCCCCGATGCCACTTCCATAGGAATTAACCGCCCCATCGAATATCAACTTCCATTGGGATTTCCTATCTGGCCCCTCGTCGGGCAACGGCTCATCGCAATCCTTCGCTTTGAGAAACATAATATCCTCGTCAGGGAATTCAAATTTCATCGGCTGGCAATCCTCGATCGGCTGTTCGGCAAGGTAATCAGACAATACGCTTCCCTTGATGGCCTTCTAGGACACGTACTGAATATCATGTTCCGTTAACACCATTTGCCATCTGGCAATCCTGCCCGAAAGAGCCTGCTTCTCAAAGACGTACTTGATCAGATCCATCTTCGAAATTAGCATAGTGGTGTGATTGAGCATGTACTGTCGCAGACGTTTGGCAGCCCAGGCTAGTGCACAACACGTCTTCTCCAGCATCGAGTATCGAGATTCACAGTCAGTGAACTTTTTACTCAAGTAGTAAATGGCATGCTCCTTTCTGCCCGTCTCGTCGTGATGACCGAGAACACACCCCATACTATTCTCGAGAACCGTCAGGTACATGATTAATGGTCGTCCAGCCACTGGGGGTATCAAGATTGAAGGTTCTTGGAGATACTGCTTTATCTTGTTGAATGCCTTCTGGCAATCCTCATTCCAAGTAATCGCCTGATCTTTCTTTAAAAGCTTGAACATCGGTTCACAGGTGGCCGTGAGCTGAGAGATAAACCTAGCAATGTAGTTTATTCTGCCCAAGAAACCACGAACTTCTTTTTCTGTTTTCGGCGCTGGCATTTCTTGAATGGCTTTTATTTTCGCAGGATCAACCTCGATGCCTCGTTCACTAACGATAAACCCCAGCAACTTTCCGGACCGCACTCCGAAAGTGCATTTGTTAGGATTCAGCCTCAACCTGAACTTCCTAAGCCTCTCAAAAAGCTTCAACAAGTTGACCAGATGCTCTTCCTCCATTTGGGACTTCGCAATCATGTCATCAACATAGACCTCGATCTTATGATGAATCATATCATGAAACGAAGTTACCATTGCTCGTTGGTAAGTGGCCCCTGCGTTCTTCAGACCGAAGGGCATTACCTTATAGCAAAATGTTCCCCAGGGGGTGATAAACGTCGTTTTCTCCATGTCCTCCGGCGCCATTTTGATCTGGTTGTAACCGGAGAAGCCATCCATGAACGAAAACACGGAGAACTGGGCTGTGTTGTCGACCAACACATCGATATGAGGCAACGGGAAATCATCTTTAGGGCTCGCCCTATTCAAATCCCGATAATCGACGCACATGCGTACCTTACCGTCCTTCTTCGGTACAACCACTATGTTGGCGACCCACGGAGGGTAAGTGGTGACTGCTAAGAAGCCAGCATCGAGCTGTTTATGCACTTCTTCTTTGATCTTAACGGCCATATTTGGTCTCGTCCTCCTAAGCTTCTGCTTAACGGGAGGGCAATCTTCTCGTAGCGGCAAGTGGTGGACCACGATGTCCATGTCAAGTCCGGGCATATCTTCGTATGACCAAGCAAAGACGTCACTATACTCTCGAAGCATCTCGACCAATCTCTGCTTGACATCATTCTGCAACGCAGCCCCTATCCTGACATTTCTGACGAGCTCTTCAGAACCCAGTTTTACGATCTCGATATCCTCCTCGTGAGGCAGAATAACCTTTTCCTCTTGTTTCAACAACTGGGCCAACTCTTCAGGAAGGTCTTCGTCTTCATCAATCTCTTCTTCGGCTTGATAGATCGGGCAATCGAAGTCGCAGTGAGCCGTAGAAGGTCCAGAGTCGATGTCATCTGTTATGTGGATCCTGCAATAACAAGGGTTAAGTTTAAAACAAGAATATGCAGGTTAGCACAAACCCCATTGCCATTTTACTGTTTTTCAAAACAAATATAAAACAGGAATAACAGAGATCACATTATTTGCATACAAAGAAAACGCCTTTGATTTATTAACAAAATGCATGTACATAATCCAACAAGGCCCTGACAACGAAACCGCTATGCCCCGGGTAGGACATAGGGTTGTACAATGATTGTAAAAAGTAAATCATTACTCTTCACTTGTCATCGGGATGATATCCTTGATGGTCCAATTGTTGAGGCCCTCGCCCGACTTGCTTGGCTGAATCCAAGAGTCGAGATCACAATCGCTATCCCTGCTGTCTTCAGACGCCGCGTTGATGCTTTCGAAAATCACTCCGCCACTGGTAAATAGGATCGGCCCCTTACCCCGCGACGCACTGCTAGATGAAGAAGAAGAAGCTTCAGCTTCAGGAGAATACCCCAACCCAAACTTATCCTGCTTGTTCGGTATCTCCAAAATATGCCCCCAGCCTGGGGTAGATCCAGCTTGGACGACGGCCCGAGCTTCTTTGAACGAGGAGAGATTCATCTCTGGCTTTTCTGTGACTACAGGAGCTACCTCTTTCACTTTGACGGCCTCAAATGCCTGGCAGAGAGTTTCATGGATTTCGCCATCCATTTCAACATACTTAAAGGATGACAAATGGCTCACCCTTATGTCCTCCTCACCGCACACGGTTACTATGCTTCCCCCGACAGCATATTTGAGCTTTTGGTGCAACGTGGAGGTCACGGCACCAGCAGCATGGATCCATGGCCGGCCCAAGAGGCAACTGTAGGCAGGCATAATGTCCATAATATAAAAGACCGTGTCGAACGTTTCCGGACCGACTTGGATCGGCAGGGTCACCTCTCCGAAAACGTGGCGTTTAGTCCCGTCAAATGCCTTCACCACCAGATAACTGGGTGTGCAAAGCAATCCGCGGGTATCCAAATTCATTAATGCCTTCTTCGGAAGCACATTAAGCGACGAACCCGTGTCCACCAAGACGTGCGACATGATTGTTCCCCTACACTCTATCGAGATGTGCAGGGCGCTGTTGTGATTCCTCCCTTTTGGCGTCAGCTCTAAATCTGTGAAACCTAGCCCATTGCCAGCATTAACGTGGGCTACCACCTCTTCTAGCTGATTCACCGATATCTCTTGCGGTACGTAGGCAGCATTCAATACTTTCAGCAACGCGTTGCGGTGTGCCTCATAACACAACAACAAGTTGAGAATAGAAATCTTCGACGGCGTCTGATGGAGATGGTCTACAATCTTGTAGTCGCTCTTTTTGATCAACCGCATAAACTCCTCGGCGTCTTTGACAAGCAAATCCTTCTCTACCCCACACGGGACTTCTTCGACGACTTTGCTTTTACCCTTATCAGCCGCATCAGCTCTGACCGCTTTATCCGCCACGACCTCTGGCGGTGCAAATACCCTACCACTGCGAGTAACACCACTGATTCCTGCGCGATTCTCCACTGTCGACCCATACGGCTCCAGCTCTAACTTTTGACCGTTGCAATAGACTTCAGCCCCATAATGCCACGGAATGGCGTTAGTGCTCTCGAACGGTATCGGCCCGGCTTTGGTGATAGTGATTGTAGGCGTTCTGGGCGCAGAAATGGTTATTGGCCGGCGAGGGATGGTGATGGTGGCGACTTCATCGGCCTACTTCAACACGACCTCTCCTGATACACTCTCAGCCCTCCGGCTAAACTGCAGAATCCCCTCAGCCACCAGACTTTGGATTCCTTCTACCAACTGCTCACATCCATCAGAATGTGTAGCACAGTCCATGCATAACTCTCCGCATCCTGGAAAGAACCCTTTCTTCAACAACTTAGCTTTGACGAAGCTAAGCGGCGTCTTTAGGTGTTTGACATCAGTCAACAGATCTGCACTTTCTTCCTCGATAATGGCGTTCACTCCGCCTCCCTTATGATTCGACATAGGATTCTTCGTGACATTGGGCACATTATCGGAGAAGTTGATGATCTTGGCATCTACCAGGTCCTGTACTTTGTGCTTAAAGGCTTTGCAGTTCTCGATTGTGTGGCCTGGCGCCCCTGAATGGAAGTCGCAAGTGGCATTTGCGTCGTACCCTGGTGGAGGTGCCCTTGTCAAGGGAGCCATCGTCCTCTTCTGAACCAACTGAAGCTGAAGCAAAGTTTGCAAGAGCTGCGCATACGACATGGGCGGTGCTTCGAAGTGACGGTTTGTTAAGGATGCTCGATTCTGGTACTTTCTATATCCCTGCTGATTCGGTTGTTGTTGCTGCTGCGGCTGTGGAGATGCTGGGATATTTATACTGGCTACCTGCTGCTGAGGGCCCTTGCCCTTTCTTCGAGCGTTGGTCACAGCGCTCGCATCTCCTTCTCGTCGTTTACCAGCATAAGGTTTCTTTCCACCTCCTCCAGCTGAGGATGATTCACCTGGGATTTTCCCGATCTTAATTCCATTCTCGACATGCTCGCCCATGATGATGAGAGCTGAAAACGTCCCGGACATACCGCTGACTAACTTTTCATAGTAAACCCCTGGGAGGGTAGCCACAAACATCTGCACGAGCTCGCGCTCAACCATCGGCGGCTGAACCCGGGCTGCCAACTCACGCCACCGCTGGGCGTACTCCTTAAATCCTTCATTATTCCTTTGCAAAAGGTTCTGGAGCTGAACTCGGTTCGGGGCCAAGTCGTTATTGTACTGGTAATGGTGGACAAACGCTTCAGCGATATCCTTCCATGTGCGTAAGCTAGTGGGCTCCAAGCCCATATACCACTCGAGGGATGGCCCGGAAAGACTGTCTTGGAAGAAGTGCATCAGCAGCTTCTCATCCTCTGAATAGGCAGACATCTTCCTGTAGTACGATCTCAGGTGAACATGAGGGCAGGTGGTGCCCTTATATTTCTCAAAGTCAGGCACCCTGAACTTAGGAGGTACCTTGAAATCAGCAATTAACCCCAGCTTGGACATATCAACGCCCAAAGTATTCTGATTCTCAATATCTCTCATTTTATCTTCCGGTGCTTTGAATCTGAGCCGCGCTTCAGCATTCAACTCCCTTTCTGCACCTCTTTGAGAGAAGACATCATCCTGATGATCCTCAAGCCATGGTTGAGGCACCAACAGATTCCCGACGCCTGCGTTGCCGTTGACTGGCCCGATGTTGACATTAGCTCCCAGACTCCCATTGCCGACGCCCGTCGTATTGAGTCCGATATTGGCCATCACATTACCATTAGCACTGCCGTTGCCCCCGGCCACAGGGACACCATTCTGCGGAGTATCAACTGGTGGAGGAGTAGGCACAGCCCCGCCATGGAGTATGTCGTTACTATCAACCCTGGAGATCAAAGGCTGAACCAAAGTCCTGAGCTGGTCCTGACCATTGGCGACCACCTGCATAAGCTCCATAAAGCGATCCATCCTCTCGCGGAGCTCCTGAACATCTGTCTGCACTTGATCCATGATCCTGGTCTGATTAGCTCGAGTCGAATAACGGTGAATTAGTCTCTGATCAATCCTGGAACCACCAGAGACAGCCTGGGACCTGTGAACCTGAAAACCTGCAAACACTAAAGGTTAGGAAAAACAACAAAATGCTCGCCATGCAAATGCTTCATGCAAATGCATGCGTGTGTCTGTGTGTTTGGGAGATTTCCCCCGATCCTAGTGCCTGAGTGCCAGTGCTGATAATAATAATAAGAAGAAGTCCGAGTCCAATCATGGAAACATCAATCTCATATATATAAAGAAAGCCTATCAAGGCAGTACATAGCATCAGCAAGTACAAGATGAATCAGCAGCGTGACCTCAGCCAACAAGCCTGGTGATGGTCAGCATACAACAAAGATCAAAACAAAAGGAATACAAATAGTCAAGTACAGCCACAGGCGCGATACTCTTCTAACAACTCCTTCGTCTTTGGATGATCTGGCAGAGTGAGCAACCCCTCGACGAGCAACTCCCTTTGCACAATGGTATACTGAAGTCCCTGGACTGAACTTTCCCATGCTCCTTCGCCGAAGCAATCTTCCAGTTTCCGCTTTTTAGACTCAAACGTCAGCTTACGCTCCTTCAGGTTAGCGAGAGCTTTGTTGAGCTTGCCTTCGGCGGCGTATCTGCGGGCGGTTTCTTCATCAAACTTCTGTTCGCTGTCCTTCACCTCGGCTTCCAGCTTGGAGATCTGCAGCATCAGCTTATCCTCCCGCTCTTTCCTGGTGACCAGGGAAGCCTTCCAGTGCTGGTTGAACTTGGATATCCTCCGATATGCCTCGTCCAAATGCTGCTTCGTCGTAGCCAGTACGTCGTTGACAGCTTTGAAGTCTTGACCCATGCGTTCACGCTCGACTATCTGCTTAGTCAGGTCTGTACCTAGCTGGTTCACCAACTCCGTCTGCCTTTTGAAAGAATGAACAGCCTCGTTCCTTTCGCTGCGGAGCTGAGCTAATTCCTTCTCCAGTTCTTCGTTCGCCCGCTTCAATTCATCCCGCTCAGCTAATACCTGGTTATGTTGATGGATGGACACAGTAGTAAGCTCTTTGATTGTTGGAGGACTTTCTAGCTTGGCATGAGGGAACGACATCCCTATAGCATTGGCTCTGGCTCTGATCCAAGTCGAATTTGGAGGGTAGGCTTGACTGTTGCTTTTTCCCAGCAAAGGCTTTCCTCGCTTACTGATACTATTCCATGCACGCTGAAGCTTGGACAGCAGCTCCCCTTCTAGAGTACCAGTGAGGTACAGAGATTCCTGTACCTCTTCATCCTTCGGCGGAGTCCTCAAGGCATACGCGAACTATCGAACCATCAACGATGGATTGTAGTTTATACAGCCCTTCCTACCTATCAAAGGCACATTAGGAAACCCGCTGCAACTGAAGATCACCTCAGTACCCAACCTATCTCTGTCGAACCAATCAATATCCTCTGCCGATAAGCTCATCAGACGCTCAGGCCACTCAGCTGTGGCTGCAGACAAGACAAAAGGACCCCTCTTGGGCAGATGACTATCAAGCCATTTGTAGAGCAAAGGTACGCAGCACGAAACATTCTTCCCCCTCCTGTTCTCGTTTTTGTAGTGGACTGAGTGATAGACATCTCCTATCAAAGTAGGGACTGGATTCCCTGAAGCAAAGATGTGAAACGCATCAAAGTCTACAAAATCGGGCATATTGGGGAACAGAATAATGCCGTATATGCATAGAGCGAGGATGGAATTGAACGTGTCCCTACATCCGTCCTTGGCACACTGCTGAGCCTTAACCACCAGAAACTGCAAGGAGAACCCAGGAACCTTGTTCCAACTAGTCAATACTAACTCGGAGGCGTCCAAATAAAGTGAAGGAGCAAAACCAGCCAGATCAGGCTCAGCATCCATGTGAACAAAAGGCATCTGCCTTTTGATAGGCACACCTAGCAAATCAGCATACTCTTCCAGTTTCGGCGCGAGAACAAAGTCCTGAAAAGTGAAACATCTCAGCGGAGGATCGTAGAACTGCAGCAGAGCATGCAACCCATTCTCCTCGAACACAGAAGGCTTGCAAACCAAACTGAGCAACCGGCCGAAAGATTTCCTGAACTCATCCTTCACAGAATCATCTGCTAGAGCTATCAGCCCAGTCAACTTGACCATATCAGGAGTAGGGAACTTGTAAGCCACGGTCTTCCTCAGAGAGCCCATAACAATACAATAGGAGGCAAGAAATCCTGGATCGGGGAAAACGGTACCTGCAACATAGACACACGTTAATGAAATGCAAATGAACATGCAAACTAATGCAAAATGCAATCATGCAATAATATATCCAGGCAACTGGTGCTGTGGAGATTCTGTATCAACAATCACGACCACTGACAAGAAGAAAACCCCGGTGTAGGACCACAGATCTGATCTGCCAAGAACAACCATCTGATAGGACCATATACACAGGACCATAACTCTGCTCTGTCAAGAACAAATGTCTGATAATAAGGACCTCTGATGTATGATCAAGAAATATCCGCTGATGAGGTCTTCAGACCCCAGTAATCTACTCTATCAAGAACAAACAACTGATGACAATACTCTGCTCTATCAAGAACAACCATACACCTGATGATAAGATCCTCTGATCAAAAACCTGCTCTATCAAGAACAGACATACACCTGATGATAAGATCCTCTTATCAAAACCTGCTTTATCAAGAACAGACATACACCTAATGATAAGGTCCTCCGATCAAAACCTGCTCTATCAAGAACAGACAAATCTGCAATTGAGAAACCCTGGTACCAACAAAACTGATTCACTGTCGAGAAAACCAGGTAGTCTGAAGGTCAAAGTTTCCTGCAATAAACCCAACCCCACTCACAGGTATGGACCTAAACTGACTCAAGGTACAACATCCTATGCGTTCATCAGCGTCACAGACTTTCAAGAGGGGTGATACGATACCCAGAAGGTGTGGCATCACCGGCTCCTGAAGCGGCCTCACTTAGCTGAATCACAAATGATCGGTCCCCAGAGTCGACAATCCACCAAACCTGCAACTGTCTCAACCCAAAGGGTTGAAAGGGAATCCAACCGGATGAACCTCGTCTGAGTGTGGATTTCATGAGACACTAGTGCCTGCAAAGCAAGCATGCGCCCACTAATTTCCACTCTAAGTCTATAGTGAACTCAAGCCTGGGTCTAGCTTCTCACTCATAAGAACTCCCATCCCACAACAGCACAAATAATCATATTATACTGAATATAAAATGCGGGAAATAAAGTGCGATAAGTAAAATGCGATAAATAAACGCAACCCAACAAGTAAACATACAAGCGTTAGGATTGACTCTCGCAAGGGACGTCGGATCCCCAAACTGACTCGCTTTCGGGACGTTGGATCCCTAGGAAACTATCAGATTCCCCAGCAGAGTCGCCAGTTGTCGCTTGCGCGAAAATAAGGTGCCGGCATGACAGAAGAGTCGCCACCTGTCGTTATTTATCCCTCAGAGCGGGAAAGGAAACGATCGGAAAAACCTGACGAAAAAGGGTAAGACAAGGTCGTCGCAACCATTGTCAGGATTCGGGAGTCGGTTACGCAAGGGGAAGGTATTAGCACCCCTGACGTCCGTCGTACTCGACGGGATCCTCGCTTGTTGTGTTTACTTGGACGGGTTGGTTTTATTCTATCTACCTATCAAGCCTGGTTAAAAACAAAAAAATGACTCGGCAAAGCGTCGCGCTTTATGCCTACGTATTCTCATCAGAGAATGAGAAATCAGAGTCAACGTAGTTCGGCCTACGAAGGGTTATGGGGGAAGGTAGCTCGCCAAGACATCTCCATCTTGTGCCTACGTACTCTCAACAGGCATGAGAGATCATAGCTCACGTAGTTCGGGAAACTACGATTTATTTCCTGTCTTTTACGAAAGAAGTGTTTTTTATTGTGTTTGCGATTTCAACCGCACTAGAGACTATGACCTGAGAGTGAATGCGTCGCATGTCACCCAAAGGGTACCATACTAAACATCCAGACTGTGGAAAAGAAACTCTCCCACAATCCTTTCTCAGATAGCTTAAGGCTCGTAACGTACGAAAGAAATCATTCATGATTACCGTATCTTAAACTGTTTTGAGATGAGAAGAGAACAGGCCCAACTAGGAGGGAGACTATCAAGTCCTACTGTTATCATGCCATGGATTCATCCTATGGTTGAGGTTTGAACAGGGAACTCCTAGAAGTTGTCATGCATAGGTTTCAATCTAAAGTTCTATCATCAAATCCTTATCAAAGGAAATGAGAGTCCTAAGGGATCATGTCAATGATACACCAAAACAGACAAAGCATCAACTTAACAGTAAAATGCATGCAATGCAAGTGAGGGAGGAAATGTGTGTGAGGCTTCAGCCTCCACAAGCTCATCTCAACCTCAAGCCAGAATGAAATAACAGTAATCATACTGAAATATAAAACAACATGCTATCAAGCAATAATAGTAAACTGCAATCATACAGATAAAATGAAATAAAATGCCATTAGACAAACAAACCACATGGGCAAGGGAGCTGGGCTCTAACGAATACCCGCAAGCAAAGCCACACAGTAACAATACAAGCAGAGGGAGCAACTCAACCTCTAGTGCAATCATGCTCCTAGATTCTACTTATTCTAGATATAAACTTATTCTAATGCATCAAATAAGTCAAAAAAAACACGGCAATACAGAAAAGAAAAAGAAAGCAGATCAACTCCTCTCTCCACTTCAAGCTTCAGTTTTTCCAACAGAAATCCAGTCTTCAGACTTCAATCACTCTTAACAAATATCAATTTGGTTTTCCAGGTTTCAACCCTTCAACATGAGTTTCAACTCATCTTCTCCCTTAAGCTTCAACTTCTTGATCAGCTCCACCTTCAGGCTTCACCTAATCTTCAGGGATCTTCAAGTATCAACTTGCTCTTGTTGCTCTTCAAGCTTCAGCTGGAATGGCAATACTCAAGGATTCATCCTCTTCAATACTCTCCAATGAAGTCTTCATCTTCAAACTCAAGCTCTGCATCTCCTCAAGATAATCAAACCAGAGGAAATCACTTACTGGATAAGCTGGGAGATATTGAAATGCTTATTTGACCACCAAAGGTGACCTATAAGGGTTCAACATCAAAGGACTGGTTCCCTCAAAAGTTCTACTTCCTAGGTATAATCACTTATCCCTCCAAAGGAGAGAGGTGTATACCATGGAAGGACTTTGAATCATAGGGAGGAATGGAGGTGAAAGATACCATCCATGTTTGAGAAAGAAGTTATCTAAGTCTAAACTCTTCCTAATCCCTAACCCTAAAACAATAACAAAACAAAAGGATCAAGCTCTCAAGCTCCTCAATGCATATTCAAGTCTTCTACTATGCTCCTCAATGCTCCTTAGAACAATATCAAGCTCTCCAAGTCCACAAAGCAAAGCAAACAAAAGCAAAAATGCCCTAAAGGCAACACAAACAATCAACCAACACAAAAATCAACTAAAAATAGTATACTATTATATTAAATCCTAATATAATTTCTAAGGGATCCTACATACCTACCGTTAATACCCATATATGTCCCATAGTCTAATTTGTCCTAAAAACCCAAAATCTAAAGTTATTATGGACCTATGTTGAAGTTTAACCTTATTCTACACAACCTAGAATCATCTAGTCAAAATTATCCTAAACTTAATCACAAAAATATGGAATAAATCCAGGGGGAAGCTAAAACATATATCTAATTGTCCTAAAAAGAATGAACTAAAAATATTAAGGGAACTACCTAAACTAAATTCTACAAAATCATATATCAATATAAAAGAAATAAAAGGCAATAAAAGAAGAAAATATTCAAAAAATACTAAAATGCATGAAATGAAAAATATTTTTATTTTATATTTTTCTAGACAAAAATATGAAGTAGGAGAAAAAACTCCCATTAAAAAATATTGGATTTTCAATTTATTATGATTTTTCAAAGTTGGAAAGAAAATGGAGAAAAAATAAAATGAAAATGGAGCATGGGGTGTAACAAGTAAACAGATGCAGTTCATTTTATTGATGGGCTCAAAACGTGGGGTGCAGAAAGTAAAGCGCCTGGGCCCAATTAAAATCAGAAAACAATTAAGAAAATCATAAGGAAAAAGAAAAACGAGCGGCGAGAATAGCAACAAGATCTAGTGTAAAACTGGTTGGGCCTCACGCGTGGGGTGTGGATAGAAATGGTCACTTAAGCCCAGAATCCTTCTTTAATGAAACGCGGCGTTTCATAGCATCTGACTTCCCTCCAAAATTCAATTGAATACAGGCCATCCGATCCAATCCTCAGTCCATGGTCAGCGCGTGATCTAATGGTTGCATCTTCATCCCTAACCTCCAGCTAGGGTTTGCCCTGAAACTTCCATGAAAACAGATTCCATGCACTCATCTTCCATCCCTTCGTGTTCCTTCGTTTCTTCATCAATTTCCAAGATGTAAAACACAAAATTGATCCATTTTTCACCCTGATCACGCCTATGGTATTAGAATGCATTGAACAGGTCTCTATCATGCAACCCGATGGTGCAACTCCATTAATCTCAAAATATGATCAATCTTCCACCAACCTTAGATCTCTTGGTACTAAAATGATCCTCACATTCCACTGGTTAAAACAAGCTATCAATCTTGCATTATCACTCACTATATCACTAGTTCTTGCTCCATCAAGAAATGATGTCCATGACTGAAACTTCATCAAATGCTCTCTAAGTCTCCATAAATGTTCACCTAGGTGTCTCTAACCATTCTACACTAATAACTTAACCTAACCATGCCTAAATAATGAGGTGGAAGAAATTTTGCAAACCTGGCTTCTTGGTATGGCAGATGATGTAGATCTTCAATTCAAGGCTTGAAACTCTTCAAGAATGATCCTTGGATGATGAAAACTCTACTGTTTGCAAAAATTCTGAAGGAGAGAGCTTGTACTTCAAGATTCGATGATGATTGCTTCTTTGCAAATTCAATTGGAACACCTTCAATCCTTCATCAATGGAGCTTCAATTCAGCATGCACACACTCAGAGGGATCTATGGAAAGTGTTTGTGAAGAAATAATGGATGGAAATGAAGAAGAACGAAGAAATTGAATGTGACTTGCAATGGAAGATTTTAGATTTCACTCTCTCTTTCATGCACCAATTCTCACCAACCTTGCATCTGAGCAAGTTGCATTCATCTTATAGAGTGGTTTAGAATCATCTAGAACCCCCTAGGATCATCCAATGAGAAATTGAACTTTTCATGTCATGGTATTTTGATTTCTCATTCTCCTTACATGCTATCTCATGCCAAGCATCTCATAACTACCAATTCTGACTTGAATTTATCCCCACATGATATTTAGGAGAAGTTACAATGCATAGCTACCTTGTGTATTGAGTTCTTTTGAGTTTTGCCTTGATGCCTTAAGATGCAAGCAAGCCCATTACAAATCAGCCCTATGATCCAAGCCTCAAATCAAAATTGTGGCTGAACCATTGTTCTTAGAATGTCATTTGGAGTCAAAATGACCTATTACATGACATGGTTTGGACTTATAACTTGTGATTTCCATTTTTCAATTTCACTTTAATTAACTTATGCCTCATTTTTAGGCCATTTTTATCACTTTTTGATATGAGCCTTTTCAACATCTCATGACCTCCCTACTAGCCTTAAAACATCATTCTAAGAACGTTTGATGTTGAAGATTATTCCATTTGAAGCTTGGAACTAGGAGATATGACCTTATGCTTGAAATGACCTATAACTCCCAAATGACCAAAATGCCCTTGGCTTGCCAAAGCCATAAGTTGAGTTCTACAAATCCTATCAAGGACTTCTAGTACTCTCTAGAGAGCTGAGAAGATTCTCTTCAACATTCATGTTGACCAAGAATCCATAGGAATCATCCTACTAGGGAAAAAGTTGTCTGCAAGTTGGGTGACTTTCAAGGACCCAGATTCACATACCTCAGATGACCTGTAATTTGTCAAAGTCATAACTTGAGCTCTACAAATCCTATCAAGGACTTCTACCACTCAAATTAAATCTAAGAACAAGATCTACAACATTCATGTTGTAGGGAAGATGAGATGACAATCAAATCTTGAGCTAAACTGCCTTGAAGATAGGGATCAAACTAGGGGATTTTACACTGTCAAGCCTTAGAAACCCTAGCTCAAAACTTCTCAAACTCCTCAATCATGATGAGTTGGTCTAGGAATCATCCTTATAGTATATCAATACATCATTCCATGATCACATGGCTCTTGGATTAGATCTCAACCCTCTCCAAATCATTAGTTGACCTAGGGTTGACCCAGTCAAACCCTAATTCCACCATTCATGGCTGATTCTTCTGAATTCTTGTACAGTGACCTCTCTAGGCTTCATTATGGCTTTCAAGACATCTCATAAGCTTTCTCAAAGCTTCAAGTCCATCCTCATAGTCTCAGAATCATCTGAGGAGCCCCCACAACTCTCAAGTTATGAGGCACACAACCTTGGTTTCAACCAATTCCTCTGAGGATCTCTTGAGTTCTATGACAAAGGTATCAACCTTTGACCTTTTGAATAACCCTCTTGGCTAGCTCCAAAGCCTCATAAAACTCTTGATGGATAAATAAATGTTGGTCAAATTTTGGGGTGCAACAGAAATGCCCTGGATGGCCTTCCAGAATATCACTTTTCTGGGGAAAAAACGACCCGGCTGGGAACAGACAACCAACCGTTGGAATCAAAACCAACCTATTGGGGAAATCAACGACCCTGCAGGGGAACCACAAACAACCATTGAGATTAGCCTGCGGTCTAATGGGGAAAGCACCCCTTAATGGCCTCCTAGAACACCGAAACCTTCTAGAGTATAAAGCAAAGATCTGGGGATAAATCCACTCCACTAGAGATCCAAATCCACCCTGCCGGGGATTACTCAACTGAAATCAACGTCAAAATACATTCCAACTACTTGGGATGCACCAATAAACTTTCTCAGAAACGAATCCAACCTGCGGGGAAGAACCTACTCTGCTGAGGAAGGGTACTCTGCCGACTTCGCTAGGGAATAAACAATAAGGGAAACGACATCAACCTCTGCTTGGGAATCGAGTCAGCAATCAAACTCTGAGGGGATACAAAGTCAAACATATTTGGACTCTGTGGGGAAACAAAATTCTGACTTTGCTCCACTGCGTGGGAAAAAGTTCCACATCTACCTGGTGGAAAGAAATCCAGTCTTGACTCTCTGGGGAGTAAGTGTATACCTATAATCTGTTGGAGATAAGCACACTCACTTGACCTGTATGGGGGATATCAATCTCGACCCTCTAGGGATGACTTTATTCCGCCGAACAAATCAAACTTGAACAGCTGAGGAAAAAAGTTCATACAGACAAACTGCTGGGAATAAGTATACACTCAACAGCACACTCAACTTGCATATCCTTTCCTGTGGAAACAAACTCTTATTAGGGACAAGGTGCATTCGGACTGTTGAGGCTAGATGTTGCGGTGAGAATCGTGATACCAAGCTATTGATTAACTTGAATCTAAATTCTTAAATTCACAACCGGACTTTAATTTATCCAAAGGAAAGGTCTAAAGAAAGAAAGAACCTTTTTCGTGATGTAACAACAACGCTAAGAGATTCGGGGAACGGGGGTTGGTTATGCGTAGGGTAGGTATTTCACATCCTAAACATCTGTAGTACTCTACAGGAACCTTTTGTTTGTTTGCATGCTAAGTCGGTAAATGTTTGCTAAGGTTTGGGTTGGGTAAAGGGTATAGGTTAAAACCTAAAGATAGTTTCTAAGTTTGCTCGCAAAGACGTCGCGTCCTCTGCCTACGTATCCTGACTAGGATAGAATCAGAGCAATCGTAGTTCGCCTCACTAGGGTTGAAGAACACTTGATTATGATCAAGGTTCAAAGGGGAACAAACATAACAATGTTTGTATAGAGTTTCACAAAACTCTCTAGATCTATGTTGAACTCTCAAGAAAGGGGAGTAAGTCATCATTCCCATGATTCTTACATAGAGTTAACCAAACTCTATCCTAAAGTTCTACATTGTAAGACCAATTGGTTCTATCCAGACCAAAAGGTGGGAGAAGGGGGAAGGTTGCTCGTCAAGATATCGCATCTTGTGCCTACGTATTCTCATTGTCCAATGAGAAATCAGAGCGGTCGTAGTTCAGGCACGAACTACAGAATAAGGATTTATTGGTTCTTTCCAGACCAAAAGAGGGTGAAGGTTTTATCCAGACCTACGAGTTTAAATCCTATTGGTTCTATCCAGACCAACAGGGGAGGAAGGTTCTATCCAGACCTATGATTTAAATCCTATTGGTTCTATCCAGACCAACAGGGGAGGAAGGTTCTATCCAGACCTATGATTTAAATCCTATTGGTTCTATCCAGACCAACAGGGGAGGAAGGTTCTATCCAGACCTATGATTTAAATCCTATTGGTTCTATCCAAACCAAAAGGGGAAGAAAGTTCTAGAGGGATGTAAGTATTCATCAGAAAGTACTTACAGGGAGTGCGGCGACTCCTATTCCAAATTGAGATTGTCGTGATAAAGAGTGTCCTCGGAGGGACGGTAAAAGCGAGCACGACGACTCGAATCCTAAGGCTAGGATCGAGGGAGAGATGTCCACGGCGGGACACTAAAAGTGAGCACGGCGACTCAAATTCTAAGGTTAGGAATAAAGGGTAAAGGGTGTCCACGGCGGAACGGTAAAGGTGAAAAATTGACCAAAAGTATTTTCAGGAAGATTTTAAAGGTAACTTCCACTGGTGGAAGTTTAGTGTAAAAGTTGCCAAAAAGCATTTTTATGCAGTTTTACAAGTAACTTCCACTGGTGGAAGTTTAGTGTAAAAAGTGACAAAAATCATTTTTATGCAGTTTTTACAAGTAACTTCCACTGGTGGAAGTTTAGTGTAAAAAGTGACAAAAATCATTTTGATGCAGTTTTTACAAGTAACTTCCACTGGTGGAAGTTTAGTGTAAAAATTGACAAAAATCATTTTTATGCAGTTTTACAAGTAACTTCCACTGGTGGAAGATTAGTGTAAAAAGTGACAAAAAATCATTTTTATGCAGTTTTACAAGTAACTTCCACTGGTGGAAGATTAGTGTAAAAAGTGACAAAAATCATTTTCATGCAGTTTTTAAACATGATATCAACATACAAGACAGAGATTGGATGTTAAAGTGGTGGCAACATGGCATGAGTGAAAGATGCAAGTTTGAAAGCCAAAATCAAGGAGGGAGCATAATCTGTTTGAACCAGTCCCATACATAAGCTCAAACCATGATATAAAGTGTGTCTATGCCTCAAAGTTAGCCTAGAACATCATAGGGATGAAACTCAACTATTAACTGCTCTCATAACACATAAAATGCCATATTTGAAACCAAACAAGATTGAAACAGCTTTGAGATCAGAAAAATGCCACACACAATTTTCAAACATGTCCATGAATGATTCTAACACTTAAGGATGAACATAAAAACATACAACAAAAAGTTGGTTTACAAACTGCAAGTGTGGCACACTTGGTAATAGACTGTCAAACAGAATAGGCACAACTTTCACAAAGAGGTCTGGTTCAAGTACACACAAAACCTAATCATATTATCTAAAGGTCCAAGGCTCATGAAATAATCTAAAACAACTCAAACAGAAAAAAGTGTAGGTGTGTGCAGCTGTAGTTTTTGTGAAAAGAAAAGCTGTTTTGTGCAAGAGATGAGGCATTTCAGGTATCATGCAAGAGTTGATCAATTAAAGCTTACTTACACATCATATACATGGTATGAAATGATATTAAACAGGTTTTGAAGCCATAAAGGGATTGTCACAAAAATTGGCATGTCAAGTTGCACATAACATGAAGGCCATGCATGATGATATGAAAATCTAGTTCTATGCACATTCTGATTCAAACAGTCACACACACAGCATACATACATGATTTTGAGTGAGGTTGAACACAAATTGAGATCAAAAAAGCAACTGTGGCAAGATATGGTTTTCAAGATGCATTTTGGTGGCTGTGAGATGCAATAGGGTATTCAAACTCAGTTCTAAGCATTTCCACACTATTTCAAACATGTACACATCTCATACCTATGGTATTGAATGGATCTAAGCACCAAAACAAGTTATAAAGAGACTGTTATGAAAAAAGAGTTCACAAACTGCAAGTTAACATGCATATGGGGCAGGGCTGTTATGATAGAACAGTGAAACATTCATAAAACGGTTGATTCATGTATACACAAGTTTTAAATGAGTAAGACCTTGATTTTATGTACATGGACCAAAGGGAAATCAGTTAGAACAGAATGTGAGTGGCTGGCATCATGAAACCTTGAAAAATGCAAGTGAAGCATGACAAAACACTTTTAACAAGCAAAGGGCTTTTGAGCTCATAGGCACATCATACATTTCAAAACATGTTAGCAAATGATTTAGAAACAAACAACAGTTGTTCCTAAATAGAAATGGCACATCTATCCAATAAAACCAACAATATCATGACAGACCCTAACAACTATATTTTATGTTTCTCAAATTTTAACCAATTTAAAATAAACAAGCAGGCTGTAAGTATTTAAACAAAGACTTGGAACAGGGAGATACAACCATGGCAAGCACAAAGACACAACTCAATAGTGGTAAAGCTAGAATGACATGAAAATAGCATAAGTATGAAACAAATGCCCCAAAAAGATTCAAACATGATCTTGGGCAGGGGGATCCTATGAGTAACTTACAAGTTATCCAAATCTTGCTGATGAACAAGGCTTGATAGCTCTAGAGCTAAACACACCATATTTCCATGTTAAATTATCAAAAACACCATATGGACCAAAACTTCAAAACAAGTTATATATGATATTTAAGCACAAAATTTGTAACTCATCATCCACATATCATTTAAAAATGAAAATGCATTAACAAAACAGAACATCATGACCATGAACAAGAGTTCTTGACAAAGAACTAAAATGGGGTAGCAAGACTACATTTTCACAAAATCACCTTAAAATGATAAAACATGATAATGTATGATCAATAAAGGGTTTGAATGTCACATACCTCTTGTAGACAAGTCTTGAGCAAGCTAAAAAGCTTAGAAACCCAGAGATCCTCCTTCCTTTACAAAGAGATAAGGCTTGCTTCCTCTGGAAGCAACAATCCACTTTTGAAGACAGTTGGAGTTGTGTGATTTCCAACTGGTTTTTTAGGGCTTAGACATTTGAGATATGATGTATAGGAGGTCTCAGGAGTGTTAGATTGGTAGGAAATGGTTCAAGTGAGAATTTGGCTTTCAAAATGCAAGAAAGTCAAACTACTAAGGTGTGAAGTTTGACTTTTGTGAAAATGAGGTTTTTGAGTGGTTTGAATGTATAGACACCTTCTACACAATGTTTAGAGATTGTGTAGATGGTTTTGAGGGGCTTAGAAGTGGTAGAACTGATCTTGAGCAAAGTTTTGCTCAAGACAGCTTTTTGGTGAAAAGTAGAGGTTTTGAAATTTTGAGATTCTTGAGGAAATGAGAAGGGATTGAGAGCTATTGTTTCTCTGGGTTTTGGAGATTGCTCTGGTGTGTTTAAAAACATGGAGGAGGCCTCTATTTATAGGTAAAGTGAAAGGTTAGGACAAATTTGCATAAGTGGTTTTCAAGGTGGTTTTGGTGAAAAAGATCTTTGTGAATCCAAGTGATGTTTAGTTCTGCAGATGTTGCTTGCTCCCAAGGTGCATAGACCTCTTAAAGCATCTGAAAATGGGAAGTGACCTTGTAGTGAGAAAGGACAAAACTCCATGCTGCAGCCCCCAACCTTCTCTCTCTTGTTGTACCTTTTGTACTTTCTTTCATTAAATTAATGGATTTTGGCTAAGAATTTGTACTTGCTTGGATGCTCTTCTGAATTTGTTCATTTAAACCTCTAAATTCATCATATCAGAAGTCAATCCATGGTTAGAGATGAAGTGCATAGTTGGAAATCAAGTTCATGTTGGGTTTTGACAAGTTGACAAACTAGTGCACATGCCCAACTTTCACAATTCATAACTCTTAGCTCACAAATCCTTTTGAGGAGTTATAATACTTTTTGGAAAGCCCTCATGTAGCTCTAAAACATTCATGTTTGTCAGAAATTCCAAATTTATGTGCATCTTGGTTGAAAAGTCCCTTGAAGTTGGCTGAAAATATGTTTTGTGCAGCCAGAACTTGTAAAATTTCACTAAGTGTTTTGTACTAAAAAATGATTTTTCTTATAACTGCATTTTCATGCATTTTTTGAATATGGACCACTGTGGGACTTTTGTAGGGTTTGTCAAGACCTTTCAAACAAGCTTAGAACCACTTCAATTGGATGTGTGGTTGAGGAGTTATGGTCTTGCCCCTTTCGAAACCCTAATTCCCGATTTTTGCAATTACTTCCTAACCCTTGATCCAATGGTCGTGAAATTTTATGGAAAGGTGTAATATGATATGAGGAACATTTTTCAATCACACCTTGAAGTCAAATTCCTTATTGTTGGAGAGTTGACTTTTTGGTCAACCTTTCGATCGATCGGTGTCTACCGAGTCGCCCGTTGGTGATCCGGACATCCTGAGGAATTGAAACTCTTTGGATGGACTTTACTAAGCCATAGGAACTTAATGGACCAAAATACCACCATTGAAATACTCTTTAAAACAAAGGTCAAACTATAGTTGACTTTTCCTAATCGGAAAAAACCCTAATCGGGCGTCTTGAACTACACTGCTCTCAATTTCCGGGTGACCACCTCAAATTGAATCCATACTTGATCCAATGTTGTATTCTTGATCTTGTTTGAAGTTGGATCAATCCAAAACGTTGATTGATCGGACCACTGAAATCTCGATTTGACGGTACGGAACCCTAATTTATCTGCATCTTAACAAAGATAAACTTGAACTGGATTTAAGGTTAGTTAATCAAATGAATATGATCCCACAATGATGATGAGGATTTAAGGGGTCAAAATTTAGGGTGCAACAGATGCCCCTATTTAAATATCTTCACTAGATGATAATGAGAGATGATAATCCTCATAGAATCGTAGTGAAAGGTATTTAAATATAGCAAACCAGAAATTTTGTCCCTTAGATCCGATGGTATGCAAAAGGAAAAATGCAAATATGCCATGAATATAAATGATGTTATATGATGCTTGAATGCAAGACAAATGCAGACACAAATATAAAAGAATAGCAACACAACGAGTGACCACTCACGAGGGGTCCAACACACTGGGGAAAGATTCAAGACCAAGTAAGCAAGGTAGTTCAAACATGACTAAGGATGCTTGTTCAAGGAAATCTTTCACGCAGGGGACACAAATTCCACCAGGGAAGACATACCTTCATTAGGGAGAGGAGATACGAACCTCACTGGGAATAACCAGATGAGGAAGCCCACTGGGGAAGATAACAAATCTTCACTGGGGAAATGAAAGAAAAGAAAAGCAAACCACACTGGGGAAGAAACCCATTGGGGAAAACTTGCTGGGGAACAAATCCACTGGGGAAGCACAACTTCACCGGGGAAAAGACGGAATGAAGACACGAACCTCACTGGGGATAACCAGATGAGAAAATTTCTTATAACGAAGAGTTCAAACGGGATCTTCAGGAAAAGTTTAGAAAAAAGACCGGACGTGAGACAGCCTATGTCCCATTAGTGGAATTCTAATGAAACCTTATAAAAATACAGAAAAATTTGAAATTTTTAAAGGACAATACTTAATTATTTAAAAACATACTGTTTCACATACATATGCTTCAAATATATTTTACAGAGTTTGACACCGTTAAGACTAGCGGCCTTGCCACATAGATAAAACATAAAATAAAAGTACAGAAAGGAAACCAAAAAGAAAGCATACCAAAAGGGACCTCCTAAGTCCAACAAGACTGACACTTATACTGACTGTAGTAGTAGGGATGTGATTAGCGTTTGACAAAACACTAACAGCTCCCAATCTAGATGTTATAGTAACACATCTCCACGTCACTTCATATCCTTTCCTTCTGAGTTGTCGGGAAGTACGCAAGATTCGAGCTCATCGTCTGATCGTCATAAAATAATCCAAAATGCAAAACAAAAATGACACAGGGCTAAGATTCATGTACAAGTTTAAAAGTGGGAATGAATGTGTAAAATAATAATATATATGGAAACCATATTTATACAAACAAGCGTATCTTATACCCACAATTACATATACTTTATTTATTCTAATGCATCCCTGAACTATATGCTGACTCAGGCCACTAAACGCTGTCAATGATATCTATCCCATTTACCAAGATCAGATATCACTAGACCACATGCCACCAACGTACTCCCAATTACCAAGAGCTACGCCACCTAACTTCACATGGAGCCTAGGTGTTATAAGTCGATCGTCCCTGAGAATTCAGGCCAAGAACCTTGTCTTGCCTAGCATGCATAGATAATAATCCCCGTCGGGATTGCAGGCGACTGATCAACCTCGTGCGTCCCATACCGCACGGCGGTGGACTTACACATTCCTTAATGCAAGTCTATATGATCACTCACTCATCTTGTGGCAACTCTTAGCCATAAGTATTAAGTTAATAATGGGGAATTATCGTATCAACTTTTCAAGTTATACTTATTATCTAGATACTTAGGTTGAGTACCAAATCCATCCAATGTCTTGCCATATTTGATCTTTGTCCTTACATAATAAGTTCAGTTTGTATAATGGGTAATTGTATGGTTAACTTCCCAGGTAAGAGAGGTGGACTGTAAACGGCATAGTCGACCAAGTCTTTCCTTAGCCAGAACCCAACCAAATATAACTACTCATTGTATCCAACTTTCCTTATGTTAATGGGGATCAATTACTTAATATCTAGCAATGTTTTTCTCTCATTAACCGATTATTTCCTTAATCTATCAATCACAATCATTCAAGTATAAATAAAATAAACAATTATAAAATTAACCGAATAATGCAAGCACAATACAATACCAAATTGTCAAAGATTATTCCTATGATAATTAATTAAGGCCGGCGTAACCTCGCCTAGTGATTTGTGAAAATCATTATTTGAGAATAGGCTCTCCTTAATTATTTATCGCTAGTAGGGCTTAGGTCACCACTACACACATATATATTAAGTTATTTTACGCTAACCGTCCCAATCGTATACGAAATCTTGCCCCCACCTTTTGTTGAGTGTTGTTGAAAGTCCACAAGTGTTGTCTTCGATCTTTGCCAAGAACCTAATTTACGATAACCGTTGGATTGTACGAAATTTATGAAATAATTAGAATATAATTTATGGTTAATTGAACATAATCCCGTTATAACTTGAAATATTTATTTATTTAAATATATCATAATAACCTCCAAAATAATTATTAAATTCAAATATAAATTATATTATACCTCCTTTTGAATTTGTTTGTTTTAGAAAATTGTCAAGAGTATATTTCTAATAACATTTAAATTATAATAAAATTTGGGCATTATAACGACTTAAAATGGTAAAATTTATTTTGGACTTTATAAGTTCAATATATCGACGTCTGAACGGAATTTGCATAGAAAATTTAAAATAACCTTTATATAAATAACATAATTAAAATAATATAATTAAAATAAAATGGACATTATAACGGCTTACCGATTACTTATGAAAATGATTTGGGCAGAACTTTGACGTATAAAACTCCCTTGAAACTTTAGAAGAACTTTTACCACAAAATACTCTAAAGGTTACGAACCGATATCGTGGGAACTTCGATAACTAAAACTAATATTGCTATATGAAGAAATTAGAGAAGGAAAGAAGTAAAGAAGTAAGAAAGATGATTTGTGAATGAATGAATGAAAATGGGGTGGAAGAGACCCCTATTTATACTAGTTGTAAAATATTAAAATAACATAATTTATCATCTTTTGCCCATACCTTCCAACTTTTCAACTCTTGCTAGTAAATATGTCTCTATCAAATATTTACTAATCTTTCATCAATAGTGCTTTAGGTGTTCTAGTATGACTTTGTGAAAATAATTTATGACAAAGGTATGGGAGCTTGATTTCATGACATAATATTATGTAGGATATTAATAGAAAATGAGATATATATTTCTTTTATAAAAAGTA
Source organism: Lathyrus sativus (assembly GCA_963859935.3). Lineage (NCBI taxonomy): Eukaryota > Viridiplantae > Streptophyta > Magnoliopsida > Fabales > Fabaceae > Lathyrus > Lathyrus sativus. Next base: position 181,792,771 of record OZ012737.1, read on the forward strand.
AAATGTTAATAATATTAATAATAATAAAAATAGTAAAAAGGATAGTTATTTGATATTTTTATTGTCTTAAGATTATTTTATTTATTAATTGGTTTATAGAGTAAAATGATAATATTCAAATAAAATAAAATCAATTAATAATAACAAAACAAGAACAACAATAATGATAATAATAATATGAATAATTAATTAACTTAAAGTTAAGGGTTTTAAGTACCAATTTAAATTTCAAAGTTTAGTTTATAAAATGAAACGATGATATTCAAATTGAAGAATAAAAGTAATAAATATAAAAAGTAATTAATTAATAAATTAATTATTATAAGTGTTAGTTTCAACATTTAATTTTTAATAACTAGCATTGTTAAAATCTCAAATCTAACTAGATATATTATTTAGTGTATGGAAAAATTAGGATGTTACATTACCACCCCCCTTAAAAGAAATTTCGTCCTCGAAATTTAGCGTACCTAAAACATATGTGGATACTTCTGACGCATGTCTTCTTCTCTTTCCCAAGTAGAATCACCAGTTACATCATCCCACACGACTCTAACCAATGGTATTTGCTTTCCACGAAGTTCTTTAATACGATGATCTAAGATCTTGACAGGTATAGCCTCATATTCCAAATTATCTCTAAGTTCCACAGTTTCAGGCTCAATGACATGTGAAGGGTCCGGATAATACTTCCTCAGTTGTGATACATGAAATACATCATGAAGATTAGACAAGTTTGGCGGCAAAGCAATGTGATACGCTACAGGTCCAATCCGCCGTAGAATTTGAAAAGGCCCGATAAACCTTGGTGTTAACTTCCTAGTTTTGATTGCTCGTGCAATTCCCGCCCTAGGAGTTACCCTAATGAACACGTGATCTCCTGCCTCGAACTCCAAAGGTCTTCTCCTCTTATCATTATAACTCTTTTGACGGTCCTGTGCTGCCTTCATTTTTTCTCTAATAAGTTTAACCTGATCTGTCGTTTGTTGCACGAATTCTGAACCCAATATTTTATTTTCTCCAACCTCATACCAACATAAAGGTGTACGACACTTTCTTCCGTATAATGCTTCATATGGAGCCATGCCGATACTTGAGTGAAAACTATTGTTGTAAGTAAACTCAATCAATGGTAAGAACTCGTCCCAACTTCCTTTGTGTTCAAGAGCACAAGCTCTCAACAAATCCTCTAACGATTGAATCGTCCTCTCAGACTGGCCATCCGTTTGGGGATGATAAGCTGAACTTAACCTCAGTTTTGTTCCTAACTCTAAATGCAACTGATGCCAAAAATTTGATGTGAATCTGGGATCTCTATCATTGACTATACTTGAAGGTATTCCATGCAATCTAACAATCTCCTTTACATATACCTGAGCTAGTCTCTCTAATTTAAACGTCTGGTTGATGGGAATGAAATGTGCACTCTTTGTCAACCTATCAATGATCACCCAAATTGCATCATGTTGTTTCTGAGTCTTAGGCAAAGCGGTTACAAAATCCATGGCTATTCCGTCCCACTTCCACTCTGGAATATCTAAAGGTTGTAGCAATCCGGCTGGCTTCTGATGTTCAATCTTTGCCTTCTGACATACCAAGCAACTTTGAACATATTCTGCTATATGTCTCTTCATTCCAACCCACCAAAACATTTTCTTCAAGTCTTGATACATCTTTGTGGCTCCTGGATGAAAACTCAACTTACTTTTGTGGCCCTCTTCCAAAATCAACTTTTGAATATCCTGATTTTGAGGTACACACAACCTTTCTTTAAACCTTAGGATTCCATCACTCCTTATGTTAAACTCTCCATTTTGACCATTTCTTATATTTTCCTTTATGCTCACTAGACGGTCATCAAGTTGTTGTTCATCTTTGATCCATTTCAGAAATTCATTAGACACGACAATAGCGCCTATGAATATACTTCCTTCATTGTGATGTACTCCTAAGTTTAAATCCACGAATTTGTCAATCAACTCTTCTTCCTTCAACATCATTGCAGATACATGAAGTTTCTTTCGACTCAAAGCGTCTGCTACAACATTGGCCTTTCCGGGATGATATTGCAACTCAAAATCATAGTCCTTCAAGAATTCCATCCAGCGCCTTTGTCTCATGTTTAAATCTTTCTGATCAAATAAATGCTTCAGGCTTTTGTGATCACTTAACACAGTGAACTTTGATCCATAAAGATAATGCCTCCAAATCTTTAAGGCAAACACAATTGCCGCTAACTCTAGGTCGTGAGTTGGGTAGTTCCTCTCATGCACCTTCAATTGTCTTGATGCATAAGCTATCACTTTCCTTTCTTGCATCAACACACACCCAAGACCTTGATATGACGCATCACAATACACATCAAAATTTCCTAATGGGTCTGGTAAGATGAGTATTGGTGATGAAGTCAATCTTTCCTTTAGCTTCTGAAAACTTTCTTCACACTCTTTAGTCCATTCAAAGTTTTTACCTTTCCTCGTTAACTGAGTCATGGGCAAAGCGATCTTTGAAAATCCTTCAATGAACCTCCGATAATATCCAGCTAGTCCAAGAAAACTTCGAATCTCGCCAACATTCTTTGGACTCTCCCACTTTGTTATTGCTTCGACTTTACTTGGGTCTACTGCAATACCTTCTTTACTAATTACATGACCAAGAAATTGTACCTCCTTCAACCAAAATTCACATTTCGAGAATTTCGCGTACAATTGAAGGTCCTTTAATATCTGTAGCACAATTCTCAAATGTTCTCTGTGCTCTACCTCATTCTTGGAATAAATCAGAATGTCATCAATGAAAACTACAACAAATTGATCTAAGTATGACCTAAAGATCCTATTCATGTAATCCATGAATACTGCTGGAGCATTAGTCAAACCAAATGGCATAACTAAGTACTCATAGTGTCCATAACGGGATCTAAAAGCTGTTTTTGGAATATCATCTTCCTTCACCCTGATCTGATGATATCCAGACTTCAAGTCAATCTTTGAGAATACTGATGCTCCTTTTAACTGATCCATCAAGTCGTCGATTCTAGGCAAAGGATACTTGTTTTTCACAGTGGCTTTATTGAGTTGTCTGTAATCCACACAAAGTCTAGAAGAACCATCCTTCTTCTTCACAAACAAGATTGGAGCTCCCCATGGCGATACACTTGGTCTAATAAATTCTTTCTCTAACATCTCGTCTAATTGTTTCTTTAACTCCGCAAGCTCTGAGGGTGACATTCGATAAGGAGATATAGAAATTGGTCCAGTTCCTGGAACCAAGTCTATAGAAAATTCCACTTCCCTAACCGGTGGTAAACCTGGAACTTCTTCTGGAAAGACTTCCGGGAATTCACAGACTACGGGAAAATTTTCCACACTAGGGGTTTCTCCTACTGACATGGAGAATAGCATCATAAAACTTTGAGTGAGGGTTTCAGCTTTGCTGATTTCTCCACTATCTTCTCCAAATGTAAAAATTTTCTCCTTGCATCTCAAGTTGACATCGTTGGCTGATAACCAATCCATTCCTAAGATGACATCTAGGTCTTGTAGCGGGAGTACCACAAGATCTACTAAGAATCTTCTATTTTCTAAGATTATTGGACAGTCTACACAGACTGAATAAGTTACCATTCTTTCTCCCGAGGGAGTTGTGATAGTCAACTTATAATCGTGATCAACAATTTCGAATCCCAAAAATTCAGCACAAGAGGTAGATATAAAAGAATGTGTAGCTCCTGAATCGAATAAAACTGATACCAACTTATCTCCAATTAAACACATACCTTGAATTAACCCAGCTGACTTTGAGATCTCAGCTCCTCTAATTGTAAATACTCTTCCTGTGGTTGGCTTATTTTGATTCTGAGGTCTCTGACCAACACTTGGGCCTCCATTTCTTGCTCTCCCTATGTTGTTATTGTTTATTAGGCCGCTCCTCTGGCCTGTTGGTTGACTTTGTCCTTGGGGACAATCTTTGAGAAAGTGGCCTTTCTGACCACAGCGAAAACAAGTTCCAATATTTCTATTTGGACAATCTTTGTTAAGATGTGCCCCTCCACAGCTGTAACACTTGAACATTAACCTTCTAGAATCCTGGTTATGATAAGGTGTAGGCCTTTGATATGGCCTACCCCCTCGTTGGATTCTTCCTCCGTGGCCTCGGTTAAAGTGGCCCTTGTGATTGTTGTTTTGGGTTGATCCTCCTGATCCATATTGATTCTTCCTATTGTCAATCCCTTCCAACTCCAGACACCTTTCTACTAGCTCACCAAAGCGCATAATATGCAGAGGTAAAACTGCCCTCTGGATATCATATTTCAATCCATCTTGATACTTTTCACACATCCATTCTTCCCTTGGATGCAAGCGGTAAAACTCAGAATACTTTAGCAAGGATTCAAACTTCCTAGTATATTCTCCCACCGTCATCACACCTTGACGTAGATTCTGAAATTCTCTCTCCTTCTCTTTCCTACATAACTTTGGAAAATACTTCCCCAAAAATTCTTCTTTGAACAAGGTCCAATTGATTTCTCTTCCTTCCTCTTCCAATAATCTATACTTTCCTCTCCACCAAGCTTCAGCATCGCCTGTCAGCATGAATGTTGCATAACCAACCCTTCTATTCTCTCTACAGTGAGTGAAAGAAAATATCTTCTCCATTTCTTGCAACCATTTCTCAGCACCCTCCGGATTAAAGTCACCACCAAACTGTGGTGGTTTTCCTTTCAGAAACGAGTTCAATCCTGTATCCTCATGCACCATTTCCCTTTGTTGTTGCTGAAAGAGTTGATGATCTCGAGTGATTTGCAGGATTTGAGCATTTTGTTGTGTTTGAACTAACACAGCTGCAGCAAGTTCACGAACATCTCGAGTGTCAGCTTGAGAGTTCGTTCCAGTTTGGGAATGATCTTCTCGTCCAATGGGAATGGTAGGTGCTCCTTCAGGAGTAACTTCATCACTCGCATTCCTACGTATACCTCTAGTAGTGCCTCTAGCAGCACTCCTACCACGCCTCGCACCTCTGACGTTCTGAACCATAACTTCCTGAAAAGGAATAGTTATTAGGTTCAATCATTCACAAGACATAAAGAACATAACAATTATGTATATTTATATCCCAATGAATGATTCATCGATAAGGATTTTTATCAAGTCTCCCACAGGCAAGGGATAATTGTGTCTAAAATGTTGAATTAATATCTTAAATATAACTAGAATTCAGGAAAACATAATCAACATTTAATGTATAAACAAAAATGTATCAATTTATTTAATAACAACGATTACAAAAATCGTGACCATGTCTCATTCAAAAACCTCTACTTGTAAACCAAGCTAAGACTAATAGTGGTAAAACTATAATTATCATTATTGCTACGAAATCTTTACCTAATTCTTCATGCTTGATGATACCAATAACAAACAAAATAATGACAAGAAGAGTGATGAATAAAAGAAAGGATTTAGCCATTTGAAAGGTATAGATAAATATTTAGGAATTGATATGAAAATAATGGATGGGTGTGAAGTATTTATAAAGTGAATTTTGTGAAGTGTCCGTTACGTTACCGTTGGGTTTGTGACCGTTGGGGAGGAAAAATAAAGTGTGCTAAATAAGTTTCCTAGACCATTATACTAGAAGGCTCTCAAGATGAAGACTCAATGCACAGAAGAAAAGTTATCATCCAGTTTGGAATCCAACTTGATACAGTCAGTATAATTCTAGACACTTACGGTCCGAGCTGAATCGACCAGCTCTGATACCATTAAATGAGACAGCCTATGTCCCATTAGTGGAATTCTAATGAAACCTTATAAAAATACAGAAAAATTTGAAATTTTTAAAGGACAATACTTAATTATTTAAAAACATACTGTTTCACATACATATGCTTCAAATATATTTTACAGAGTTTGACACCGTTAAGACTAGCGGCCTTGCCACATAGATAAAACATAAAATAAAAGTACAGAAAGGAAACCAAAAAGAAAGCATACCAAAAGGGACCTCCTAAGTCCAACAAGACTGACACTTATACTGACTGTAGTAGTAGGGATGTGATTAGCGTTTGACAAAACACTAACAGCTCCCAATCTAGATGTTATAGTAACACATCTCCACGTCACTTCATATCCTTTCCTTCTGAGTTGTCGGGAAGTACGCAAGATTCGAGCTCATCGTCTGATCGTCATAAAATAATCCAAAATGCAAAACAAAAATGACACAGGGCTAAGATTCATGTACAAGTTTAAAAGTGGGAATGAATGTGTAAAATAATAATATATATGGAAACCATATTTATACAAACAAGCGTATCTTATACCCACAATTACATATACTTTATTTATTCTAATGCATCCCTGAACTATATGCTGACTCAGGCCACTAAACGCTGTCAATGATATCTATCCCATTTACCAAGATCAGATATCACTAGACCACATGCCACCAACGTACTCCCAATTACCAAGAGCTACGCCACCTAACTTCACATGGAGCCTAGGTGTTATAAGTCGATCGTCCCTGAGAATTCAGGCCAAGAACCTTGTCTTGCCTAGCATGCATAGATAATAATCCCCGTCGGGATTGCAGGCGACTGATCAACCTCGTGCGTCCCATACCGCACGGCGGTGGACTTACACATTCCTTAATGCAAGTCTATATGATCACTCACTCATCTTGTGGCAACTCTTAGCCATAAGTATTAAGTTAATAATGGGGAATTATCGTATCAACTTTTCAAGTTATACTTATTATCTAGATACTTAGGTTGAGTACCAAATCCATCCAATGTCTTGCCATATTTGATCTTTGTCCTTACATAATAAGTTCAGTTTGTATAATGGGTAATTGTATGGTTAACTTCCCAGGTAAGAGAGGTGGACTGTAAACGGCATAGTCGACCAAGTCTTTCCTTAGCCAGAACCCAACCAAATATAACTACTCATTGTATCCAACTTTCCTTATGTTAATGGGGATCAATTACTTAATATCTAGCAATGTTTTTCTCTCATTAACCGATTATTTCCTTAATCTATCAATCACAATCATTCAAGTATAAATAAAATAAACAATTATAAAATTAACCGAATAATGCAAGCACAATACAATACCAAATTGTCAAAGATTATTCCTATGATAATTAATTAAGGCCGGCGTAACCTCGCCTAGTGATTTGTGAAAATCATTATTTGAGAATAGGCTCTCCTTAATTATTTATCGCTAGTAGGGCTTAGGTCACCACTACACACATATATATTAAGTTATTTTACGCTAACCGTCCCAATCGTATACGAAATCTTGCCCCCACCTTTTGTTGAGTGTTGTTGAAAGTCCACAAGTGTTGTCTTCGATCTTTGCCAAGAACCTAATTTACGATAACCGTTGGATTGTACGAAATTTATGAAATAATTAGAATATAATTTATGGTTAATTGAACATAATCCCGTTATAACTTGAAATATTTATTTATTTAAATATATCATAATAACCTCCAAAATAATTATTAAATTCAAATATAAATTATATTATACCTCCTTTTGAATTTGTTTGTTTTAGAAAATTGTCAAGAGTATATTTCTAATAACATTTAAATTATAATAAAATTTGGGCATTATAACGACTTAAAATGGTAAAATTTATTTTGGACTTTATAAGTTCAATATATCGACGTCTGAACGGAATTTGCATAGAAAATTTAAAATAACCTTTATATAAATAACATAATTAAAATAATATAATTAAAATAAAATGGACATTATAACGGCTTACCGATTACTTATGAAAATGATTTGGGCAGAACTTTGACGTATAAAACTCCCTTGAAACTTTAGAAGAACTTTTACCACAAAATACTCTAAAGGTTACGAACCGATATCGTGGGAACTTCGATAACTAAAACTAATATTGCTATATGAAGAAATTAGAGAAGGAAAGAAGTAAAGAAGTAAGAAAGATGATTTGTGAATGAATGAATGAAAATGGGGTGGAAGAGACCCCTATTTATACTAGTTGTAAAATATTAAAATAACATAATTTATCATCTTTTGCCCATACCTTCCAACTTTTCAACTCTTGCTAGTAAATATGTCTCTATCAAATATTTACTAATCTTTCATCAATAGTGCTTTAGGTGTTCTAGTATGACTTTGTGAAAATAATTTATGACAAAGGTATGGGAGCTTGATTTCATGACATAATATTATGTAGGATATTAATAGAAAATGAGATATATATTTCTTTTATAAAAAGTAAAATGTTAATAATATTAATAATAATAAAAATAGTAAAAAGGATAGTTATTTGATATTTTTATTGTCTTAAGATTATTTTATTTATTAATTGGTTTATAGAGTAAAATGATAATATTCAAATAAAATAAAATCAATTAATAATAACAAAACAAGAACAACAATAATGATAATAATAATATGAATAATTAATTAACTTAAAGTTAAGGGTTTTAAGTACCAATTTAAATTTCAAAGTTTAGTTTATAAAATGAAACGATGATATTCAAATTGAAGAATAAAAGTAATAAATATAAAAAGTAATTAATTAATAAATTAATTATTATAAGTGTTAGTTTCAACATTTAATTTTTAATAACTAGCATTGTTAAAATCTCAAATCTAACTAGATATATTATTTAGTGTATGGAAAAATTAGGATGTTACAGGACGTGCCGGGGAAAACCAGTATCCACTAATTCTCCAAGACTCGACTGGGAAAGCAAAAGCTTCAATTGGGGAGACTGGTGACGACCGGAACAACAAATAGCTTCAAACAGTGCTAGTTTCCACTAGACTTACTGGGGAAGGTTGGTGACGACCAATCCAAAGTTCGGTTTCCAAAGAAGTGCTAAGTACCACTAGACTTCCTGGGGATATGGTGACAACCAAGTCGAAGTTCCCATTTCAATTGGGAATTCCAAACAATACAGGACTTCAGCTGGGGAAGTTGGTAACAATCAACTTTCAGTACCAATAACGATTAGTTTTCCGGTAATGCTAGTAACTATTGGATTTTCAAAGAGTTTGGTGACGACCAGGAAGCACAAATATATCCCTCAATACCTTAGGAACAAAAGCCAAACATCCTCAATACATTAGGTTATAGAAGAGACACAACCCTCAATACATTAGGATTAGACGAAGATCCTCAAAACATTAGGAATGGAAGCTGAACATCCTCAATACATTAGGATATGAAAGCTGAACATCCTCAATACATTAGGATATAGAACACTTCATGCAAACGCAACCACTTTAGTCTCTGGGAACTTCTGAACTCGGGATCCAAAGCATACATCTCCAAAGGTACACAACCTGTGCTCGGGATGACAACAAACAATCTCCCAAAGGTACAAAACCTGTGCTTGGAATTCAACAATACATCTTCCAAAGGTATAAAACCTGTTCTTGGAATCCAACAATACATCTTCCAAAGGTATAAAACCTGTGCTTGGAATCAAAACAAACATCTATCTCCAAAGGTACACAACTTGTGCTCGGGATAGAAACAAACATCTATCTCCAAAGGTACACAACCTGTGCTCGGGATAGAAACAAACATCTCCAAAGGTATGAAACCTGTGCTTGGAATCAAACAATACATCTTCAAAGGTACGAAACTTGAGCTTGGGATGAGAACAAACATCTATCTCCAAAGGTACACAACCTGTGCTCGGGATAGAAACAAACTTCTTCCAAAGGTACGAAACCTGTGCTTGGAATCAAACAATACATCCCCAAAGGTACGAAACCTGAGCTTGGGATGAAAACAAACATCTATCTCCAAAGGTACACAACCTGTGCTCGGGATAGAAACAAACTTCTTCCAAAGGTACGAAACCTGTGCTTGGAATCAAACAATACATCTCCAAAGGTACGAAACCTGAGCTTGGGATGGCAACCATCGTAACTTAGTTTGGAATGATATACAACCAAATTGTCAGTATTTATTGTCCATTGATTTTCATAATGCCAATTACCAACGGGCCTTTCTTGAAATATGATTGGTCACCACCAAATTACTTATATCAGTATCCACTGGATTTTCAAACAATGCAGGTCACAACCGTGCGTCGACATCCTTAAGATAAACTTCTCAAATGTGACTGCCATTTATCACTGGTGCAGGTTAAGCTTCTCTACAGAGACTGCTACTTACCGCTGAAGACAATTAAACTTCTCCAAAGAGACTGCCATTTATCTTTGAAGATGATACAAAAATGTCCTTCTTGATAGATAGTGCAAAATAAATGCACATCCAGGTAGGTTCAGCGACCGACAGGGACCAAAGTTCAATCTAGAATATAGCCAGAAAGAAACTGTCAAACAAGACTCCAACCATTGAGAAATGAACTCGAATGGTGACTTACCTTATCCAATCATGGAAAAAGATAACTGAAGCAACCATCATCCACGAGGATTAAACTCTGTAGGGAATTGTTAAAGGATGGATGTTTTATGCTTAAGGGCTGACAACTCTATTGGAGAGAGACAACATACCCAGTCACTGAGGAGGGAACCAAAGTGAAAGGGGAACAGGTAACAACCAGAGTTAGCAAAAGAGCACAAATGTTATGCATATGCTTATGCCATGCTTATGTTTATGCTGACAAAACAGACAAAACAAAATAGGAGATGAAATAAGCATCTCGACACGGAGACCCAACCAAACTTCACCAAGATTGGACATGAAAGGGATGATCATGAAGAACAACAGCTCCACCTCAAAGTTACAACCTTCTCTGGGAGAGAGTAATCTACTTAGAACACAACATCATGACTTCACTTGGATTTCCATCACGAGTTTGAATTCTTTGTTGAAGGAAAATCACCAAGGGAAGTTCCAAGATCAACCAAAGTAACAACTTAATCGGAGAGCTGACAAAGGGTATCATGAGACCAAAATATTTCTGCCCCATTGATAGTATAACAATCCTCTTTCAGTGAGCAATGGCTCTTGCGACAAACAGTCTTTAACCTTTTCTGCCCCAGATTACATGGTCTGTGGGAAGAAACCATCGAGAGAACTAGCATAAAGATGTTTCAATGTCTTCAAACTCTTATAGAGAGAGATTTACAAATCTCGACGTGATTGCCCCAGCTTAACGGTGCTTGTACAACAAAGTCTTCAGACTGTGGAAGTAATGACTGGGGAACAAACATGCCCCTGCTAGCTGATAACTGCAAAAGATCTTCCCCAGACTAAACTGTTCATTGAGAACTTCATCTAATCTCAACCTGGTTGGCTCTGATTAGCTGAACGTTGTAACAAATGATTAACAAATCCTTCAAATTGGTTGCCCCAGGCTGAGCTTCCTTTATCAAGTCATATTCCCTAGCTGACAACGCTTGTTGGGATTCCTTTGATATCGGATTGTTTTGCACGCAATGACGTTCATTAAAAATTGGCAATTTTCAATGTAAAATTCATGCAATCTTTTGAAAAACATTTTTTTGATGAAACACACACAGCGGAGTGATCAAGTGATCAAAGTGAAAGTAATCCAATCATTTTACAAATGATGGATAAAGTGATTAATACACACAATTAACAAAGATCAATAGGAGTCAAGTTATCTAACCTTGCTGTAATATGCTTTCAAAACAACCTTACCTCAATTAGGTCTTTTAAGGGTTATAACGTGGTTTGGTTCATGGTTCATGAAACAAAGGATAAAGGCTCAAAGTTATTTGTCCCACCCACTCTCCATGATGAACTCCAATCCTATGCTCAGTTAACTCAAACTACACATTCAAGTTCTTTAAGAATTGAACTGATGATAGTTGGTGATGGTTTATAAACCTAGGGTAGTCACAACTCCCTTGCTATGTTTGATAGCTTTTTGCTATTTGAGGATTTTTAAGAGTAAAAACTCTTACAGAAATCCTCTCTTTTGTTATCCCTGACTTTTGTTTGAACATACAGTCAACGGGATGCCCCATTTTTGCCTAAGTCTCCTTCACAGGTTTCGACTTAGCGGGCTTTTCAATTTTCTTTTTTATTCTTCTTTTTTTTTTGTTGAGAAAGGAGGTGACTACCTAGTTTAACAGATACGGTGAACCATCATCGTCTTTTATGCTGAAAAGCATCTTCGACACTTTCTTGTTGTGTACGAAGGAAAACCTGAGTGCACCACTTTTATATGAAAAGTGTCTTGTATGCACGTATCTTCGAGTTAACCGAGAACTACCCGCCCCAGGTTCGAGATTTAAGGTTTTGTTTTTGTAAAGAAGGAAAAACTCCTACTTCTAGGCTTGAAGGGGTTAACGAGGGATTATCTTCCTTATTTCTCCAGTGTTTAGGGATTGAAACAATGCCTTACATCATCGGCAAAGTTAAATTGAAAGCATATCAACAACAGTTATGGATATAATTTTCATCATCCTCCCCAATCTTTGCTTTAAACAACAGTTTAGTAAACAAAAGAAATTTTTGCATTTTTCGTTATCTCATAACAATGAAAAGAAAGAGAGAGAGTGAAAACGAATGGACTTAATCAAAAGATGCACAAAAATTTCATTTAATCTTGCCAGTTCAAATAAACAACAGCTTACAAGCAACACAAATGCGAAGAAAACACAACAAAATGTTGAAACAGTCTACAGTTGCCAGCCTTAGGGAATTAAAATTGTTTAACAAAACAAATTTCAAATTTTAGGCCCATGCGGGGAAACACCTTCAACAACCACATGCTCCTTGTGATATAGAATTATGAGGGGTCTCACGGGTCCTTTGCCTTTAGATTTAGGAATCGCAACACTGTCCTTTGATTTATCCTCCCGAGGTTTCAGCAACTCTTGCAATCTTAGTTTAAAACCTTCACACTCTTCAACTAGGTGCCCTGTTGTCCCAGTATGATATCCACATTCTACTTCTGGGTGGTCTTCCTCGAGGACCAAGTGTTTGTCAATTATTAGCTCTTGTACAAGATAACCCAATGCTATACATGCATCTAAGTTGTGTCCTTCAGCTCCTTTGTGAAATTCACAGTTCAGGTTTGCATTATGGCATGATCCTGGCACAGGATTGGATAATCGTGGAGTCACTAGTGAGTTCTGAATCAGCAGCGGGTAAAGTTTGCTTAACGGTACTGGAGTTGGTCTACCGCAAGTCTTATTTTTCCTAACATGATTTTTCTTGTTCAATCTCCGGCTTTGAGGGCCTTGAGGAGGAACAAACACCGACTGGTGAGAGACTTCAGTTGAACGCCCTAGTGCCCCAGCATGATAGTCCCATTTAGTGTTGGTACCACAGTTCAGAGGGTAAGGAGGAATTACTGGTTTTAGCTCCTTTGGTTTTATCAATTCGCCTTGGATCAAGTCTGGCAATATCTGATTGTGTGACATTGGAAATGGACGTTCTGGTTTCCTTTGTTTTTGTTGGGCGTGCTGACGCGATTGACGGTTATCTGGTGGTTGATACCGAGAATGTCCTTGAGTTGGAGGAATCATCGGAGATAATACATCCCTAGTTTCTCTGGACGTCACGTGGTCAAGGTGACCCTCTTTTTTCATCATGTTATGTAATGTCTCTAGAACCCAATTCATCTGACACTTGAGAATTCTGATGTCCTCTTTTAGAATTTCCTGGGCTTTCAAAAGTCCCTCCATTGTCGCCATTTGTCCTGGATATGTACTAGGTATCCCTTCTCTATCTCTGATCAAAAGCGACGCAAGGCTGAGAAATGCAAATGCATAATGCAATGCAAAAGAAAACTGGTTTTACAAAACTCAGAAGATTGACTAAGTCAAAACCCTCATTTCATCAATCGTTGGAAAAGTTACAACTTTTAAAAATACTAGAGATCGACTGAGTTTTGCAAAACTAGTTGCGACATGATATGCTTATGGTGATATGATGGGATGATGCACACATAACATGATGGCAAGTATTCACAAATACAATGCATACACAAAGACCTCCTAGGCTCAAGATAAAAGCATGGAGTCAAAGGTCTACCCATCCCCAAGGATATGTACTATGGGTTAATTTGTACCTACCGAACGAGTTCTTAACAAAGTTCCCAGGGTCAACAACCCATCTTTCGGATATTATCAATTTTCCAAATCACTCGGTAATCGATAATATTCTCCAGAGAGTCTCGCCCGAGTGTAGTATCGCGTATCAACTACTTCGAAAATACTTCCTTATAGCCATCGCACTACGTCCTAATAAGGCCAAAGTGGGGTAGAATGTATTCTAAAAGTCCACAGTGTCACGGGCTCCTTCGTTGAAAGTAGCATTGTTTTCACGAATACTCGATCAACAATACTAAACTTTCAAGAGGGCCTATACTGAGCGGTGGTTTCTCAAGTTAGCTTGGTCGGGAATCAACTCCCTATAAGCCTTCTTGAATATACCACCATCCTATCATAATAGCACTCAAGTCCGGGTATAGGAACGTCTCACCACTCAAGTCACCCAACATCCAACAATCAAACAAATATATTGACAAATATACATGTTAAGCAAATATTTACAAATATAGCATGCAATTAAACAAAATAGGCTAAACCCTCAAGTTAATTGTCCCCAGTGAAGTCGCCATTTCTGTTGCGGTGAGAATCGTGATACCAAGCTATTGATTAACTTGAATCTAAATTCTTAAATTCACAACCGGACTTTAATTTATCCAAAAGAAAGGTCTAAAGAAAGAAAGAACCTTTTTCGTGATGTAACAACAACGCTAAGAAATTCGGGGAACGGGGGTTGGTTATGCGTAGGGTAGGTATTTCACATCCTAAACATCTGTAGTACTCTACAGGAACCTTTTGTTTGTTTGCATGCTAAGTCGGTAAATGTTTGCTAAGGTTTGGGTTGGGTAAAGGGTATAGGTTAAAACCTAAATATAGTTTCTAAGTTTGCTCGCAAAGACGTCGCGTCCTCTGCCTACGTATCCTGTCTAGGATAGAATCAGAACAATCGTAGTTCGCCTCACTAGGGTTGAAGAACACTTGATTATGATCAAGGTTCAAAGGGGAACAAACATAACAATGTTTGTATAGAGTTTCAAAAAACTCTCTAGATCTATGTTGAACTCTCAAGAAAGGGGAGTAAGTCATCATTCCCATGATTCTTACATAGAGTTAACCAAACTCTATCCTAAAGTTCTACATTGTAAGACCAATTGGTTCTATCCAGACCAAAAGGTGGGAGAAGGGGGAAGGTTGCTCGTCAAGATATCGCATCTTGTGCCTACGTATTCTCATTGTCCAATGAGAAATCAGAGCGGTCGTAGTTCAGGCACGAACTACAGAATAAGGATTTATTGGTTCTTTCCAGACCAAAAGAGGGTGAAGGTTTTACCCAGACCTACGAGTTTAAATCCTATTGGTTCTATCCAGACCAACAGGGGAGGAAGGTTCTATCCAGACCTATGATTTAAATCCTATTGGTTCTATCCAGACCAACAGGGGAGGAAGGTTCTATCCAGACCTATGATTTAAATCCTATTGGTTCTATCCAGACCAACAGGGGAGGAAGGTTCTATCCAGACCTATGATTTAAATCCTATTGGTTCTATCCAGACCAAAAGGGGAAGAAAGTTCTAGAGGGATGTAAGTATTCATAAGAAAGTACTTACAGGGAGTGCGGTGACTCCTATTCTAAATTGAAATTGTCGTGATAAAGGGTGTCCGCGGAGGGACGGTAAAAGCGAGCACGACGACTCGAATCCTAAGGCTAGGATCGAGGGAGGGATGTCCACGGCGGGACACTAAAAGTGAGCACGGCGACTCAAATCCTAAGGTTAGGAATAAAGGGTAAAGGGTGTCCACGGCGGAACGGTAAAGGTGAAAAATTGACCAAAAGTATTTTCAGGAAGATTTTAAAGGTAACTTCCACTGGTGGAAGTTTAGTGTAAAAGTTGCCAAAAAGCATTTTTATGCAGTTTTACAAGTAACTTCCACTGGTGGAAGTTTAGTGTAAAAAGTGACAAAAATCATTTTTATGCAGTTTTTACAAGTAACTTCCACTGGTGGAAGTTTAGTGTAAAAAGTGACAAAAATCATTTTTATGCTGTTTTACAAGTAACTTCCACTAGTGGAAGATTAGTGTAAAAAGTGACAAAAAATCATTTTTATGCAGTTTTACAAGTAACTTCCACTGGTGGAAGATTAGTGTAAAAAGTGACAAAAATCATTTTCATGCAGTTTTTAAACATGATATCAACATACAAGACAGAGATTGGATGTTAAAGTGGTGGCAACATGGCATGAGTGAAAGATGCAAGTTTGAAAGCCAAAATCAAGGAGGGAGCATAATTTGTTTGAACCAGTCCCATACATAAGCTCAAACCATGATATAAAGTGTGTCTATGCCTCAAAGTTAGCCTAGAACATCATAGGGATGAAACTCAACTATTAACTGCTCTCATAACACATAAAATGCCATATTTGAAACCAAACAAGATTGAAACAGCTTTGAGATCAGAAAAATGCCACACACAATTTTCAAACATGTCCATGAATGATTCTAACACTTAAGGATGAACATAAAAACATACAACAAAAAGTTGGTTTACAAACTGCAAGTGTGGCACACTTGGTAATAGACTGTCAAACAGAACAGGCACTACTTTCACAAAGAGGTCTGGTTCAAGTACACACAAAACCTAATCATATTATCTAAAGGTCCAAGGCTCATGAAATAATCTAAAACAACTCAAACAGAAAAAAGTGTAGGTGTGTGCAGCTGTAGTTTTTGTGAAAAGAAAAGTTGTTTTGTGCAAGAGATGAGGCATTTCAGGTATCATGCAAGAGTTGATCAATTAAAGCTTACTTACACATCATATACATGGTATGAAATGATATTAAACAGGTTTTGAAGCCACAAAGGGATTGTCACAAAAATTGGTATGTCAAGTTGCACATAACATGAAGGTCATGCATGATGATATGAAAATCTAGTTCTATGCACATTCTGATTCAAACAGTCACACGCACAACATACATACATGATTTTGAGTGAGGTTGAACACAAATTGAGATCAAAAAAGCAACTGTGGCAAGATATGGTTTTCAAGATGCATTTTGGTGGCTGTGAGATGCAATAGGGTATTCAAACTCAGTCTAAGCATTTCCACACTATTTCAAACATGTACACATCTCATACCTATGGTATTGAATGGATCTAAGCACCAAAACAAGTTATAAAGAGACTGTTATGAAAAAAGAGTTCACAAACTGCAAGTTAACATGCATATGGGGCAGGGCTGTTATGACAGAACAGTGAAACATTCATAAAATGGTTGATTCATGTATACACAAGTTTTAAATGAGTAAGACCTTGATTTTATGTACATGGACCAAAGGGAAATTAGTTAGAACAGAATGTGAGTGGCTGGCATCATGAAACCTTGAAAAATGCAAGTGAAGCATGACAAAACACTTTTAACAAGCAAAGGGCTTTTGAGCTCATAGGCACATCATACATTTCAAAACATGTTAGCAAATGATTTAGAAACAAACAACAGTTGTTCCTAAATAGAAATGGCACATCTATCCAATAAAACCAACAATATCATGACAGACCCTAACAGCTATATTTTATGTTTCTCAAATTTTAACCAATTTAAAACAAACAAGCAGGCTGTAAGTATTTAAACAAAGACTTGGAACAGGGAGATACAACCATGGCAAGCACAAAGACACAACTCAATAGTGGTAAAGCTAGAATGACATGAAAATAGCATAAGTATGAAACAAATGCCCCAAAAAGATTCAAACAGGATCTTGGGCAGGGGGATCCTATGAGTAACTTACAAGTTATCCAAATCTTGTTGATGAACAAGGCTTGGCAGCTCTAGAGCTAAACACACCATATTTCCATGTTAAATTATCAAAAACACCATATGGACCAAAACTTCAAAACAAGTTATATATGATATTTAAGCACAAAATTTGTAACTCATCATCCACATATCATTTAAAAATGAAAATGCATTAACAAAACAGAACATCATGACCATGAACAAGAGTTCTTGACAAAGAACTAAAATGGGGCAGCAAGACTACATTTTCACAAAATCACCTTAAAATGATAAAACATGATAATGTATGATCAATAAAGGGTTTGAATGTCACATACCTCCTGTAGACAAGTCTTGAGCAAGCTAAAAAGCTTAGAAACCCATAGATCCTCCTTCCTTTACAAAGAGATAAGGCTTGCTTCCTCTTGAAGCAACAATCCACTTTTCAAGACAGTTGGAGTTGTGTGATTTCCAGCTGGTTTTTTAGGGCATAGACACTTGAGATATGATGTATAGGAGGTCTCAGGAGTGTTAGATTGGTAGGAAATGGTTCAAGTGAGAATTTGGCTTTCAAAATGCAAGAAAGTCAAACTACTAAGGTGTGAAGTTTGACTTTTGTGAAAATGAGGTTTTTGAGTGGTTTGAATGTATGGACACCTTCTACATAATGTTTAGAGATTGTGTAGATGGTTTTGAGGGGCTTAGAAGTGGTAGAACTGATCTTGAGCAGAGTTTTGCTCAAGACAGCTTTTTGGTGAAAAGTGGAGGTTTTGAAATTTTGAGATTCTTGAGGAAATGAGAAGCGATTGAGAGCTATTGTTTCTCTGGGTTTTGGAGATTTCTTTGGTGTGTTTAACAACATGGAGGAGGCCTCTATTTATAGGTAAAGTGAAAGGTTAGGACAAATTTGCATAAGTGGTTTTCAAGGTGGTTTTGGTGAAAAAGATCTTTGTGAATCCAAGTGATGTTTAGTTCTGCAGATGTTGCTTGCTCCCAAGGTGCATAGACCTCTTAAACCATCTAAAAATGGGAAGTGACCTTGTAGTTAGAAAGGACAAAACTCCATGCTGCAACCCCCAACCTTCTCTCTCTTGTTGTACCTTTGTACTTTCTTTCATTAAATTAATGGATTTTGGCTAAGACTTTGTACTTGCTTGGATGCTCTTCTGAATTTGTTCATTTAAACCTCTAAATTCATCATATCAGAAGTCAATCCATGGTTAGAGATGAAGTGCATAGTTGGAAAGCAAGTTCATGTTGGGTTTTGACAAGTTGACAAACTAGTGCACAGGCCCAACTTTCACAATTCATAACTCTCAGCTCACAAATCCTTTTGAGGAGTTCTAATACTTTTTGGAAAGCCCTCATGTAGCTCTAAAACATTCATGTTTGTCAGAAATTCCAAATCAATGTGCATCTTGGTTGAAAAGTCCCTTGAAGTTGGCTGAAAATATGTTTTGTGCAGCCAGAACTTGTAAAATTTCACTAAGTGTTTTGTACTAAAAAATGATTTTTCTTATAACTCCATTTCCATGCATTTTTTGAATATGGACCACTGTGGGACTTTTGTAGGGTTTGTCAAGACCTTTCAAACAAGCTTAAAACCACTTCAATTGGATGTGTGGTTGAGGAGTTATGGTCTTGCCCCTTTCGAAACCCTAATTCCCGATTTTTGCAATTACTTCCTAACCCTTGATCCAATGGTCGTGAAATTTTATGGGGAGGTGTAATATGATATGAGGAACATTTTTCAATCACACCTTGAAGTCAAATTCCTTATTGTTGGAGAGTTGACCTTTTGGTCAACCTTTCGATCGATCGGTGTCTACCGAGTCGCCCGTTGGTGATCCGGACATCCTGAGGAATTGAAACTCTTTGGATGGACTTTACTAAGCCATAGGAACTTAATGGACCAAAATACCACCATTGAAATACTCTTTAAAACAAAGGTCAAACTATAGTTGACTTTTCCTAATCGGAAAAAACCCTAATCGGGCGTCTTGAACTACACTGCTCTCAATTTCCGGGTGACCACCTCAAATTGAATCCATACTTGATCCAATGTTGTATTCTTGATCTTGTTTGAAGTTGGATCAATCCAAAACGTTGATTGATCGGACCACTGAAATCTCGATTTGACGGTACGAAACCCTAATTTATCTGCATCTTGACAAAGATAAACTTGAACTGGATTTAAGGTTAGTTAATCAAATGAATATGATCCCACAATGATGATGAGGATTTAAGGGGTCAAAATTTGGGGTGCAACACTAGATGCACAAATTCCGCCTGCCGGGGATGAATGAGTCTCAACTACACACCTTCTTTCCGTGGGGATGGTGATCCTGCCGGGGATACACCTCTGAAAAACTTGCCCCAAGGGTAACGACCCTGCACTAACAACAAGATATCCTGCACAATGGAAACTATCTCGGTCATCATCTGTGACATTGGTCAAATAAATCAAAGTTTTAATGATTATTGGGAAAGCCTGCAAGTTTATGTACGCAGAATTTTATCAAAACATCGGGCTAGGGGTGTGCAAAATAACCAATAACCATAAACCAAATTCCTATCCAAATTAATCCAAATTTTAAAATCCAATCCAAATTTATATTTTAAATTTGGTGCCCCATTTATCAAATAAAAAAACCGGTAACCATTTGTTTCAAACCGGTTTGAGATTTGGTAATCATTTTTCAATAAGCTTCAAAAATAAAAGTATAATAGTTGGAAAAATCAAGATCAACACAAATTTCAGAAATCCTAATCTCATTTGTATCTTAATTCTCTAAATCACAATCATGGATTTATCGAAATAGTTCTGCGACGGAGAAAATTGCGGATGGACGTTAAGTAACGGTGGGAGACGGTTAGTGATACGAGGAAGGTTTTTTTTTTTATAAATTAATGATAATTAACAATTAATGATGATTAATAGATGCTAATTACATCAATGATTTTAATCAAATGAATCAAGAAAAACGTATATACCTCACGGTCATGGTTGAATAATTATGCCTGTGTGGATTCATGTATTTGTAATTTTGTTATCACTGTTCCTATATTAGAAGGTTTCAGTAAAATTGTTGGGTCAAATTGAAAGTGAGATTTTACTTGTATAAATTGGCAAGACTTTTTTCTGCTTTAAACATAGCATGTGAATGTGAGCTAGTGTTTGTGTCTCATCATAATCTCATTCACTTATATATTCAAATTCATATAGTACTGTTTGTGTTTGTGAAGTGTAAAGTTTAATTATTCATGTATCTTCTAGTGGGTTTGTTAATGATTTGATTTTAATTTTCTCATAGGAATAATAGTCTTGATAAGTTGGTTTGTCATTGTGGAGATATTAATCAATTTTGTGTGAAATTGTGTTTTTGATGATTAAATGGGAAAATGGTTTTGCGGAGATGTTTAGATTATTTAAAATAAAAAATTGGTTTTGAGAGAAACTGGTTTAAAACTGGTTTTTAAAAAAAACAGTTATTTTTTTAAAAAACTGGTTTGAAACCGAACCAATCCACTTGTAAACGGGTTTTTAAAAAATATACCGGTTTTATATAAATGGTTTTAAGATCCAAACCAAACCATATATGTGGTTTGGTTTGGTTTGGTTTATAATCCATGCACACCCTACATCGGGCGTTTTTTCGCAAACAAAACAGTAAAGCCAAAGCAAGAACAACAATTTACTGAATAGTATATGCTTTGTTGACAAATGGCCTGTAAATAGGCAGATTTTACAACAGATGCAACCCCTAAAAAGAGGAAGTTGCGCAAAAATTTGCAGAAATGCACAGAAATATACAAAATGTCGGCAATATGGCACAGACAAACACCACGTATCGATCCATCTATGACTCACATGACTTTGATGCTTCTCCAATGCTTCGTCTTCTGAAGAAATTGATTCGGATGAACGGCCCTCAGGTCCTCCCTCAATCCACTATACTCTGAAGATCAATACGCAGACCGTAATCATTTGCTTTTCAAAATCCTTAACTTTTGCCTGAATCACCCTTTCAGGTTTTCAATTCACCGGGATACCCATTTTTGCCAAAGTCGCCTTTTCAGGTTTTCAACTTTGCGGGTTTATATCTTTTCTTTTTATCTCTAACTTTTGCCTGAACCCATTATTTTTGTGGTTCATCGGGATGCCCCATTTTTTCCTGGATATTATTTTTCTTTCCAGCGGGTCTCTTTAAGCAAAGTATTTTTTAACTGCATATGCGTTCACAGGGGATGTGAAATCTTTACCATCCATGGTTGATAACAGCGAGGTGTCGCATTGCTGCAGTGAGGGGCCGACAATGATAGAAGAGTCGCCATCGTTTGTTATTTATCCCAAAAGAGGGAAAGGAAACGATCATAGAAAACCTAACGAAAACGGGAGAAGACAGGTCATCGTAACCATGTCTCGGGTTCGGGAGTCGGTTACGCAAGGGGAAGGTATTAGCACCCCTCACGTCCGTCGTACTCGACGGGATCCATGCTTTGTTGTCTATCTAAAAGGGTGTTTACTATCTAGCTACGGCTCAGGGACAAGAGAAAAGAAAAGAGACACGATAGAGCATCGCCGCTCTATGCCTACGTATTCCCGCGTGCAATGAGAAAGTCAGAGTCAACGTAGTTCGGCTAACTACGGGTGAAAATGGGGAAAGGTTGCTCGCTAAGACATCGTCGTCTTGTGCCTACGTATTCTCATCGGGTATGAGAAATCAGAGCAAATGTAGTTCGGGCTAACGAGAACACCGGTTGGTTCAAAATGTTTTATGCCCGAGTAGGGTTAAAACTTAGTTCTAGCAGTTAAGTGTATGCAGCTCGACCATTGGAGACTTAGGCGTTACCTGTTTGCAGTAGAACCAAGAGTTAACAAAACTATCCTTATGAAAAAGGTTTTCAAAGTTAATATCCCGAAGGATAAAAATATTTGAAGTTTGTTTTTGTGTTTTTTAGAGAAGAAGTGCATTGATTATTGTTTGTAATTCATGTTGCACTAAAGACTATGACCTAGAATGAATGCGTCGTATATCGTCCAAAGGACATACGCTAAACGCTCTAGATGATTGAGAGGAGGCCCCCCAATCACCATTTCCCAAGTACTTAAGACTCATAACGTATAACAATCCTTAACCTTTATTAGATGTTTTGAGAAAGTTTGAAGATGAAAAGAGAGAGACACTCTAAAGGGAGACTAAGACTCTACCTAAAGTTGTCATACAAAGTGCACCTATGATTAGGATAAAGTGAATGCTACCTAATGTTATGATGCATGGATTCAATCCTAATGTCTATCATAATCCATCTTAAACAAGAAGAATTAGAGGTCCTAAGGGAACATGGCAAAAGAAGACAAAAGAAGAAGAAGAAGAAAGCATAAGAAAAAAAATGCAATATGCAAACATGTAATGCACAATTAGAATGAAAGTGAGGGAGGAACAAAGTGTGGGGTAAACACCACTACAAGCATATCTCAACCTCAAGCATGCAAATGAGAGTTGCAATAACCAAAAGAAAATGCACACAAAAGCATACAAATGAGCTTAAACAAGTTCAAGCCAAAAGTGAGATGTAATGGGAAAAGTCATGACCCCTACAACCATTCAAGCATCAATCACCGAAGAAAAGTGGGAGGAAAAATGTGTGGGACAACAGCCACCACAAGCACATCTCACCCAAATCATTCTTCAAACTCAAGCAAAGACCAAAGATAAACATCACTTTGAACAACATACATGAGAGTATGCATTCATGTGGAAAACGAACACGCGTGTCGGTGAAATCATGATTAAACAATCAAGAACAATAACATATATCCAAAACAACTCACTCCTAATGCATCATATTGATCCATGAAGATTCAAAGTGAGTGAGCACCAAAACAAGCATGAAAAACAGCAAAATAGGCCTGCTAGCACAATGTTAATCGATTAACACCAGGGGTTAATCGATTAACCAGTCAAAAATGCCTGAAAATTTGAAAATTCGTATTAGTTAATCGGTTAACACTGTGCCAGAAGCAGAAAAACAGCAAGATTACAACATTTCCAGCAAATAAGTACTTATCCGATAATTCGGATAATCACATAATCAATTATGCACGAATTTTAAACCAGAAATCAGTGATCCAATCAATATATAAACACATTAAACTAGCAAGATCACAGATCATATGGATCAAACATCAACAAAATCAATCAAAAATGAAGATCAACATGATGATTATGCAAATAAACTCAAAACAACAATGGATCTAGAATTCCAACCTACAAAGCAGAGAATTGCTTCGGTTAATGTTGATTCAACTCCAATTGAGCAGATCCAAGCTAGAAATCCAGAATTCCTTCAAGATTCGAGTGTATTCTTGTAGTAGAAGTGATGATCAACCAAAATTAAGCAAGATCCACTCAAATAAGTTACTCCAAACCAACTCCAAAATTCAGATCCAAACTTGCACGAAAATTGAATGGAAAAATGGAGATGATGATGATGAAGGATGAAGGTTTAGCTCTTAGAAATCAATGATTCCAATGGAGAATCAAAGAATTTAAGGTGAGAAGAGCTTTGGTAGAGGTTTTGGGAGTGAAAATTTGAGAGCAAATTGAGAGAGTTAGAGTGAATTCTGAAGTGAGAATGAAATTATGAGGATTAGATGTGTGAGGTTTGGAGTAGATTATTTAAATACCCCTTAGATTAGGATCCAAATGAGGTTTCGAATGTGGTTTGTGAAAAATGGAATGGAATTAGGAATGGGAATTTGGAGGGAACTTGAAATGATTTGAAAGTTAACCAAAATTTGAAATGGTTCTAGATCCTTCCTTTAGTGTAAAATCAAC
This sequence comes from Lathyrus sativus, assembly GCA_963859935.3. Lineage (NCBI taxonomy): Eukaryota > Viridiplantae > Streptophyta > Magnoliopsida > Fabales > Fabaceae > Lathyrus > Lathyrus sativus. The sequence continues at coordinate 181,817,374 of OZ012737.1, forward strand.
TTCAAGAATGATCAAAATGGACCCCAAAGTGAATTAACTTGAAAGTTCACGTGCAGAGCAGAAATTCGCACTGGTTAATTGGTTAACCATATGGTTAGTCGATTAGCACCCTTGAATATTTGAATTTGATCTGTTTTTGACTTGGTTAATTGGTTAACCAATTGGTTAATCGATTAACACCTTCAAAAATTTGAATTTGGCGCCTTTTGGAGGGAAACCTGCACAATGGTCTGTTTTCAATCGTTTTGAGCTCTGTTAAGCTTCTGAAACTTGTTCTTGAATATTCCAACTGTGAGAATGCTTGATATAGCCTGCATGATGTCTCCTACACTGAAAATAACCTGCAAAACAAAATAAAATTCACCGTTCGATCGCTGGGCAAAATAAATGTCGGAGCCTCTAATGCTAGCTGTTCAGTCTCTTGCACTAAAAGAAATCTGAGCCATAGAAAACCTTGATCCCCTTCCTCGAACACAAATGCTATGCAAATGAAAAAATGCAAAAATGAAATGAAACACAAGCCAAGTACAAGAAATGGTTGGGCAAATTTTGGGGTGTAATAGCTGCCCCTATGCAAGCGACTTGGACCTGACTGAGTGAAAAGCGAACGACTTTCATGTAATCAAGGTAAAAGACGGTTGAATACCAAAGAACCCAGAAATTTGCCAACCGCAAAAAGAAACTGCAAACTCTGATTAGGCATTAGACTCTCCGCAAATAATGATTGACTAGTTGAAACGGCAACAAGCTGACTGACATCGACATGCAGCCGGAAGAGACATCTGCTAACGCGCAGACATTCGCTAAATAAAAGCGAGCATCGAACCCTAAGGCCAGATCAACAGAAACTGATAAACATCTTGCAAATACTCCGCTGGGCAAGAGAGAAACTTAACCAAGCAACTCTGGAAGGGAGAAAAAGAGAGAAACTTTACGAAGTAACTCTGTTGGAGACACCTCTAATAAGATGAACGCGTCCATCGAAGATTACGCCATGGTCTGGATACCACACAGGTTTAAAACACCCAATTCAAATTGCCGGAATCTGCATACTCAACGAACAAAATGAGTCAATGGACTATGCCAGAGTCTAAACATTCGACGTAATAACCGCAGTCTGAACTCAACTAAAATGACCGGAGCCTGAACACTCAACATAATAACCAGAGTCTGGATACTCAACGAAAAAAACCGGAGCCTGAACGCTCAACGTAATAACTAGAGTCTGGATACTCAACGAAAATGACCGGAGCCTGAACGCTCAACGTGTAACACCCTTCTAAACCCCACGGATAATGTATGAATAATCAGAGTAAATTTCCATGCATTTACAAAAGGGCATTACATATAACTTTCAAAATATCAAAACCACCTGTCATGCTCATTACTATTTCAATATAAAATTATGCTTTACAAAACTTCACTTTGCATGTAGCAGCGGATTCAATTATACCACAATTTTCATAAAAGAAACATTTGTTTTTATCACATAAAACAACATCACTTAGGCACTAAGGCCAACATCATAATATTCCAATGGATATAAACATGTTTATAGAGTACATAATGTATATCTTAAACACAACCCAAGCGATCTCAGTGTTACATGACCAGAGCATGACTCGACCCAACATAATTAAATCACTAAACGGCTACACCAAAAGCGACCTCGTAACTACGAGCAATACTACTCCTTGACACCTGCACGATGTCATGTAGGACATCATTCCAACAGAAGGGTGAGAAATATTATCATAATAACAATGCATATAATTATATATACACAAATACACAAGCACAAAATACATATATTCCACATTTTCTCACCATAATTCATTATAACTCATCATGTACAATACAACATATATATAATCAAATATGGATAATCACCAAGCATATTCATAATGCACGTATCCATAATTCTCAACATTCCACATGAACATACACATATTATGTTTACTCACTAATTCACAATTACACATTCACAATTCTCAAATCAACAATTCATGTTCATAAGCATACTTTCATACAATGATCACATATTCACAACTCTCAATTACACAAGTAATGCACATACGCATATTCCCCCATTCTCACCATACTTCATCATAACTCATCATATACTTCACAAAGCATATATATATATATATATATATATATATATATATATATATATATATATATATATATATATATATATATATATATATATATATATATATATATATATATATATATATATATATATATATATATATATATATATATATATATATATATATATATATATATATATATATATATATATATATATATATATATATATATATATATATATATATATATATATATATATATATATATATATATATATATATATAGGCAAATATGGACAATCATCAAACATATCCATAGTTCACAATTACACAAGTCATGTACATACACCTATGCATAACTTCATACAACAATCATATATTCATTCCATGAGACTCAATGCAACTCAATGCAACTCATGCCATGTGGTACCAACACTTGTTATCATTTTTCGGTTTTTACACTTTAACCGGGTCCACCCTTCTAGACCGATAACAACAAAAGCCCGTTCCCTAAGCTTTCAAACCCACCCTTCTAGGTTTGGGACAAGCCACTAGTCTCCACGAAACTAGCAAACATTGCCTCTTGACTAAATGATGCATATGCAATCAATAACAAAATGCACTTAAGACCGATCACACGTCTTAATCCCATGCATTCACATAATTCCTCCCTTCAAGAATTAAACAAGATTGCACACACAACATATCATATAATCAAGTATTCATACTTTTCATCAACATATTTGTCAAACAATGCACACATATCTTAGAATATGCTCTCATGCATTAATTCACAATAATCGGATACAACAAATATGCATTCATAATTCAACCTCATTACCTTTTCAAACAATGCAAACATATTCACAATATGTTCTCATGTATTCACAATATCGCATACAATCAATATGCATTTACACTTCAATATCATTACCACATTTATCAAGCAATGCACACATATTCACAATATGTTCTCATGCATTCTTCACATACAAACAATATGCATATATTTGTCAAAAGACTATATTTCATAATCGATTCCACCATCTAGGATTCACCCCATATGGCTACCCACAACATATCATATCACAACATGCACAAGCTATACGTTATATAACAAAAGTATTCTGCACAATAACACATCAATCACACACATTCGCGACGGTAAAAATCAACACAACAATATGTTTTCAATTTTCTGCTATAATTGAACGAGGTACATGCCTCAAATCCATTTTTTCTAGAAAGATAATCTCGTTAACTTACCAACGCTTCGAACGGGGGTCAAAACGGTTCAAGAGTTATGAATTTTTGAAGTTTTCCGAAAAACCAGAATTTTGCCTAAACACGGCTACGGGATTTTGCATTTTCGCCAGAAAATCCGACCGATTCAATTCTTTTTTTCAAAACAAACACATACTCATACTCACCTAACATATAGCAGTGAATTAGAACTATTAAACACGATTTCTACGACGTCCGATTTTCACTCAAATCTCAAACCCTCAATTATCCAAAAATGTCAAAACTCACAAACTCAACCAAATTCAATCAAACGAAATCCAATAATCACAGCTAAACATTACCCGACTAAACTATGCAATTTATTTTGAATTCTAACCGTTCAAAACTCGATTCTATCGATTTAACTCATTTGCCCTAGAAATGGAAAATAGAGAAAACTACCAACAAATCCAACACAACTCATACATAATCATACACATTGATCAAATAATAATGTTTCTCACCCTTACCTTGATTGGATTGAAGCTTGAAGTTGATTCTTGATGATTTCTCCAAGTTTCCCTCTTCTCTTCTCTTTTCTCCTCTTTCTCTATTCTTTCTCTCCTTTTCTTTCTTTCTTTCTCTTATGTTTCTATCTCTTTTCTTTTCTCTCCAATTTCCCTTATATATCCTTCTATTTTCTTTCCATCATAATTCTTCTCTCAAAAATACCTATCAATTCATTTCTCACAAAATATCTCATCTTATCATTAATTAGAGAATATCTAATAAATCCACATTATTCTACCAAGTAGAATAAATTAATTAAATCCATTAACTCATTTAAATAAATCCAATAATTTATTTAAATCAGATAAATCACATAAACCAATTAATTAGCACAATTAATCACTTATTGAAAAATTGGACTGTTACAACCCTCCCCCACTTTAGGAATTTTCGTCCTCGAAAATGTTACCTGCTTCAAATAACTCTGGATACGACTCTCGCATCCTAATCTCCCAACTACCTCCACCAAAGGAATCTCTATACCTTGAAGTTGGTTCTTGTTTATCAACCTGAACTGGCAATGTCTCAACAATCAAATCCTCTCTCACTCGTACACTATCCATATGAATCAATGCACTTCCTCAACTTAGACACATGAACACATCATGCAATTCCCACAAGCGACAGTAGTAAAACAATCTAACATGCTATTTTCTCCATGCTTCCGCTGCGCCACTCTGATACAGATCAACAAAACACAATGGGTGCTTCCAAGACCTCAAGCTCGACCGACACCAGTTACTATTGTAACTCTCGAAACACGTCTTTTCTTGGGTCCTTTTAATTCTTCTAGTCGTCTCTTGCACAATATCAGGTCCGAGTACAACACTCTCGCCTGGCACACATCAACACAAAGGATTCCTACACCTCTTACCGTACAAAGCCTCATACAATGCCATTCTGATACTAGAATGATCATTGTCATTGTAGGTAATTCAAGCAACGATAGTTAACTATCCCACGATCCACCTTGATCCAACACACAAGCTCTCCACAAATCCCCTACATACTAGATAGTTCTCTTTGTCTGTCCATTCCGTCCACGGATGCTAGACAGAGTTCAACTTCAACATGACACCCAAAGCGTCTACAACTTTCTGAAAATCTCAACGAAAATTCAGATTCCCATCTGACACAATATTCGACGGTAACCCATACTACCCTGTGACTTCCTCACTATACCTCTTAGCTAGCTTCAGCATAGAATGATTCATACTCATTAGTAAGAAATGAGTTAATCTTGCCAATCCATTCATAACCACCCAAGTCGAATCATATCCCTTCACATTTCTTCGGAAAACCCGACACAAAATCCATGGGAATACTATGCCATACCATTTAGAAATATTCAACAGTTGTATCAGGTCCAACAACCTCTGATGTTCACACTTCGACTTCCGATAAGTCAAACCAGCACATACCACTTCAACCACTTCTCTCTCCATCTATCTCAATGTTCTTCTTGCAGAGTACTCTTATCCAACTCACACTATTTGGGACACACACTCCATCACGACATCTCATGGTACCATTCTCATCAATCCGAAAATCAGCTCTTCGACTTCAATTCATTAAATTCAATCAATCTATTAACTCAAATTAGAACTTCGACTTCTTCGAATCTTATCAAGAATACCTATAGTCAGTCTCAAGATACAAAGCTCAACTCCCTAAGATATTTTCTTCACAGACCAA